>OZ007598.1:200301051-201539549 GCA_963931845.1 Maratus michaelseni
GGAGTTAATTTGATACCGGTTTAATGCAAAATTTTTTAAGAAGTGAAATTAAACATATTCCACGTAAAAATCTGAAATTAGATAAAGAAAGATTCCTTAAATAAATTTTCTGGTTTGAAAAGGTTGTTTAACTGGGTCAAATTAATCCACATATTACGGGAGATTACGGGGAGCTTGGCATCTCTGATATATGTATACATATATTTCAATAGCTAATACATAATATACACTATATATAGAGTATAATATTAAATATTTGATAGATATTCTGCACAACTAATTCGGATACATTACGGTCTATGAACGAGAATTAGTTAAACTCCTTGAAGGCAGTGTTGTTAGTAGGCTAATTCTTCTTTAATTCAGATTGTTTTATTTCCACAAAATAGTATGATTGGTCTTATTATCGCATTATTTAATCTGTCATTAAATAAGGCGAATATTTATTTTTTCTTTAAAAAGTGGTGGTAAACAAGGAATCCGAATTAAAAAACAAGAACTAAAAATCATGCTTCAAGCATAGATTATGTAGCACTTTCCAACGCTTCCAAAATAATTTTACAAAACATACCGTTTAATAAGCTAAAAGATAACATCTAAGTAAACAATTTGGAAACCGCATAACATATTTAAAAACATAATTTCAGGAATTTCCAACAGATACAATATTCGGAAAAATATCCGAATACTTTTATTCAGCCCTGTATAGGATCTATAGATTTGTATATATACTACATAGGATGCTAAATTTTAGTTTAGTTAGGAAACGCATAGCACAGTTTAAAATTATCCTTCTGGAGTTTCTGTCAGTAAACGGAAATGTGTTCGCGAACTTTTGTGTTGCCCTGTATAGGATCTACAGAATTTATACACCCACATAATAGACAAAAAGCGAGTTAAAATTAAAATCGCGTTCAGTAGCTTAAAACGCACTTCCAGGAATTATTGTTAACAGGCAGTAGAGAATTCTTTTGTGTGTCCCTGTAAATGAACGATGACTGCTATACACGCAATATTCTGTAGTAAGCCTCTTGTAATGCACCTTAGTAATATATATAATTTTCAATGCGTTTAAAATAGTGAAACATTATTTAAATAAACCGCAAACGATTTTTCTCCATAGACGTAATCTAACGGAATTCTTTTGAATGTCCCTGTAAAGTAACTATAAGTGCTATGCACACCCTATTCCATATTAAGCTTCTTCTAATGCACCTTAGTGATATATATAAATTTCAATGCGTTTAACATAGTGAAACATTATTTAAATAAACCACAAATGATTTTTCCCCATAGACCGCAATGTAACGGAATTCTTTTGAGTGTCCCTGTAAAAAAACTATCAGTGCTACACACTTCCGTTGAAATAGGGAACATGCTATAGATAAAGACAATAACATATAAAAATTGCAGAGCAATCCGAGCATATTTACGAGAGTTAGAGCACGGACAGATGGCAGACGGCAGACGGCAGACGGCAGACGGCCATACGGCAGACAAACCGAAGTCATAAGCACTTTTGAACTAGGTTGGAAAGTGCTAATAAGTAGCCTACTTGCAACAGAGTTTGAAGAGCGGTGGTTTATTTCTAAACCCCTTTATATTTAATCCTAAATGCCACATTGTCAGTAGACTACTTCTTCTTTAACCCCTTCAGGGGCAAAGTACTCTGGTACCTAAAATGGTGAAATGATTGATTGACACCAGGATTAACGAACGAATCTATTTTAAAATTAGTAAAAACTTTTCCTCGTGTGCCTTATAATTTCAAAATTTGATTATAAAATTCTGGTGTCAATGTGGCATTTTGGAATTAAAATTAAGTGGTATATATTATAAACCGGTGCCCTTCAAGGGGTTAATTCAAATTGTTTGATTCCCAAAAAAAGTGTAATTGGCCTTTATTCTCGCATTATTTAATCTGTCATTAAATAACGTGAATATTTATTTCCACCTAAAAAAGCGGTGGTAAACAAGCAATCTGAATTAAAAAAGAAGTAGCCTACTTGCAACTCTGCTTGAAGAGCGGTGGTTCATTTTTAGACCACTTTCTATTTAATCCTAAATGCCACATTGTCAGTAGACTACTTTTTCTTTAATTCAGATTGTTTGATTCCCACAATTTAGTGAAATAATTGTCCTTATTATCGCATTATTTAATCTGTCATTAAATAAGGCGAATATTTATTTCCACTTCAAAAAGCGGGGGTAATCAAGCAATCTGAATTTCAAAAATAAATAGCCTACTACTTGCAACACTGCTTGAAGAGCGGTGGTTCCTTTTTAGACAACTTTATATTTAATCCTAAATGCCACAATGTCAGTAGACTACTTTTTCTTTAATTCAGATTCTTTGTTTCCCACAATTTAGTGAAATAATTGGCCTTATTATCGCATTATTTAATCTCTCATTAAATAAGGCGAATATTTATTTCTACTTCAAAAAGCGGGGTAATCAAGCAATCTGAATTTCAAAAATAAATAGCCTACTACTTGCAACACTGCTTGAAGAGCGGTGATTCCTTTTTAGACCACTTTATATTTAATCCTAAATGCTACATTGTCAGTAAACTACTTCTTCTTTAATTCAGATTGTTTGATTGCCACAAAATAACGTAATTGGCCTTATTCTCGCATTATTTAATCTGCCATTAAATAAGGCGAATATTTATTTTTACTTCAAAAAGCGGGGTTAATCAAGCAATCTGAATTAAAAAATAAGTAATTTACTTGCAACACTGCCTGAAGAGCGGTGGTTCATTTTTAGACCACTTTATTCTTAATCCTAAATGCCACATTGTAACCACTATTTGAGAACGAAAATTTTCCTTTTATCAAGCACGTGAAGGAAATCTTTTACTTGTTTTCAAATAAATTGGTCTGTAAATTCTAGTGTCACTCAATCATTTAAATATTTTACCAATGGAAGTACTTTGCCCCTGAAAGTGAGTTTTCAACTGTGTATTTCAACAATTTTTCTCCTAAACCATTGCCCCCCTGAATACTAGGCCTACGTGCTGACACAAAAATGGCGGCTGTCGTAAACAGTTTTTAGAAGCATATGTACAGTCGTGTAAAAAAAAAAACTGAACACCCCCCACTAACTCTGCAACAAATTGTAGTAGAAGGAAGTGCCTGATACCAAACGATTGGAAATAAAGTCTACTTTTAAATGATGTATATAAAATTTGCTTAGGGGGCCATCTACATATAAAAACACACCCAAACTTTGTTTTTTTCAATAGCAAGACTCGAATTTGACAACATATTTGAAATCTGCAGTTCAAACTATGCCTAGTAACCAAATTTCATTAAATTCCTACGATTAGTTTCTGAGAAATTAATTACTTTATAATGAGCATATTTAAGGGGCTGTATCCAAATTGAAGATCGGTTCTCGATTGTTGAAATGCTGCAGAATGTCACTTCTTTTAATGTATTATGTTTTACCGATATGACCATTTTACTCATTTAATAAGTTTCGGTTATTGTTATATGCCGTAAAATAATGTTTACAACTGTTGAATTATCCGATTTTAACCCCTTGGGGACAAGTGACAGGTATACGTGACGCATAAGATGCTCAGAATCCTCGATTTTTCCCACCAGTTATTTTTTATTGTAAGCTTTGCCTTACTATATCTTAGCATTTCCACGATTCAATCAGACGAAAATTTCTGTTTTAAAAAACCGGTGGTAAATTATTAAAAATTCTGTAATAGACGCACTTCACGAAGGAGTTACAAAAACCATAAGATTATTTGTAATTAAAATAGTTTTAGAATATGTAAATGTTATTGGAATTTTACAGGTGCTTATATAATGCTGTTTCTCAGATTTTTCATCTATTTAACTCGCCTTTTTTTTAGTTTATTGTCAGAAACGTGAATAATAGTGACAAATACAAAATGTAGAATTTAAAAAAATAGTATAAAGCAGCGTAAGGAATCAAAGTTAAAAAAAAAAAAAAAAAAAAAAAAAAAAAACGCAGATAAATTGTTTTTTAGTCTGAAAATAAATCCAGACATTGCTTTTTTTTTAGTAGCGAGGGGGGGCGGGGGCGGGGGTGTCGCAGGATTTATATTCCGATTTATTTGAAGACCTAAAACTAATCTATGTTATAAAGACATCTGAATAACTTTACATTCGTTATTCTCCTTCGGAATAGGCTTAATAATTCTATGATTAAACCTATTCTGGTAGTTCATTTGAAATTTTACAATTAACTCATTAATGCCTCTTGGCAAGAAAACTTACCGTTTGCCATTTATTATTATTATTATTATTATTATTAGATTTTTTGCACACTGCTAGCGATTGGAAAATAATCTTGCCTATCAGAAAACCATAAAAATAACTTGTATTTCATTTTTTTCAATTAGCCTGTTTAATCGAATAGATCTAAATACGAAAGTTATAGAAGAAAAAGTTTAATTATTTTAAGTTCGTTATTAATGGAATAAAAACTGAACATCCATACATATTTGTAAAGATTACAATTTTTGATTGATATACAAAAGTTAATAAAAGTTTAAATTAGCATTTTTAAGTAACAAATACTTTCGCGTTAATACTTTATCTAACAACCATTTAGTGTAATATTGCAAACAATTTAACAAGATTTGAGAAAATCTTATTTTAATCCCAGCCTATGAGTATAATATTTTCTCAAACAGGGATGAGCGCGCTCCGACCCGAATATCGATTCTTACCACTAAATTTTAATAGTATTCTCCAACGTAAAGAATTTCAGAAATTTTGTTCTTGAATAAGGTAACAAATACTATTAAAATTTAGTGGTGTCAATCGGGATTTCGAGTCGGAGCGCTCCCATCCCTGTTCAAACTATGCTTTAATGCACATCATAGACGGCCCCTTAAAGCAGCATCTTGCCGTTTTTCAAGCGTAATTTGAAAACTACTTGGTAGAAAAATTTAAAATTTTGAATACACATAAAGCAGGACATAATAAATATAAATCCATCAAAAAAATTGTAGGTTGCAATTCATAATTTTTTCGAATATTAATTTCATAATTCATAATTCATATTATAAAATTATAAAAATTACAAATTTGACATATTTATGTTTGGGCTTTTTAGTATTATAACAAAAAAAAATTAACACATTAGAATTATAATCTCAGGAGATATTAATAAAAATATGAAAATATAATTTAACATTAGAGGCTCTAAAATTTGAATGTTTATAACTCGAAAACTTATCATCCAAATGACTTAAAATTTTGTATCTAGGCATAGTTTGAACCGAAGATTTAAAATATCATGTCAAAAGTGGGTGTTGCCATTGAAAAAAATAAATTTTAGGCTTGTTTTAATATGTAGATGGCCCCTTGGGCAAATTTTGGATATATAATTTAAAAGTAGACTTTATTTCCAATCGTTTGGTACCAGTCACTTTCTTCTACTACAATTTGTTGCAGAGTTAGTGGGGGGTGTGCAGTTTTTTTTTCCACGACTGTACACAGCCCCCTGAATTTGGACGCCAGTATTTTATTAAAAAAAATTTTTGACTAGCTTAATCTCTTAAAAATTTGGCGGAAAAAGCTTTTAGATATTATTGGTATCTAAATTCAACGGAGCATACGAACGGTGAAAAATATCCACCTACAGCAGCTGTCATTTTTGTGTCAACGCGTATTCGAGGGGTTGGGGGGGGGGTGAACTAAATTTCGCTAAATCATGTACTGACATCGTTTATGCTTACTATAAGTAATCTCAAGAGTAAAATAATTTCAATATACTGTCATTTGAATTGGTAATTCCTAAAAACATGTTTCTAGTTGTGTTAAACATGTTTCAGCTTAATTAATTTATAGTCTAATATGTGAACTGTATAAAAGTCTAGAGATCACATACAGGATTTCCGAAAAGAATTCAAATACATTACGTTTTAAGGAGAGTAATAGCTGTAATTAATTTTTCAACAATTTCATTTATTTAGATATCTTCATTTGTTGTTTTAGAAGATGACTTTTTTCGTTTAAACATTCTAGTAGTGTTGGAAAGTATTTCAAAATCTATGCATGTCGCATGATTTTTTGATACTGTTTCTTTAATTTTTAGCGCTAAACAGATGCAGACTCTCCCAATAATTCCTGTACACGATAACACTAACATAACTCGGGCGTTCAAACTAATTTCGAAAAATGTCATAAAATATCACATTAAGAAAAATGTAAAAAATGAATATTCCCTCATATGTTCTTTCCTCAACTTACTTAATTATATATTTTATGGATAAGAAAGCAATTAAATCTTGATCCTTCAATATGATTTGTACCGGGAGATTCGAAGTTTATAGTATTTTCATCCACTCAATTTGCAGTTTTTATAATCTATAGAGGTTGCCGATTTGGCCTCTTGTTTATTAAGAATTTCCGAATTCATAACGGAAATTCAGAAAGAAGAATTTTTACTTTAAGTAATCATGAAATGCCTGCCATGAAACAAAGCAAAAATTACTTTTCGAAATTTCTACTGTGAAATTGGAATTTCATAATAAAGAAGAAGGCTAAACTAGTAGCTTTGAAGTCGATGTAAAAATAATAATAATAATTCTAACATTCCATACATTTTAGTCGTCAGCTTCTCACGCTAGAACAAAAATAGCCATTCTATAGGGAAATATGTCTTCTTTATATTTATGTTCTAAAAAAATTCTAAGGGACCGTCCACATATTAAAACTGTAACAAATGTTTAAATTTTCAATTTTAACACCCAATTTTGACATCTTATTTGCATGCTACGGTAAATTTCATCTTCGGATATTAAAAAGGGAAGAACTAAAGCATGGATTTTCATCAAACAGCAGATTCAGTTAGACTTTGACATAATTTATTGCTGATTAGGTTTTGGTGTAAATAGCCCGACAGATGGCTCTGTTATGCTGCATTTTTGATGATTTCCGCAATAGCTCTGTCTCAAGAAATAATGCACGAATTTTCTTCAAACTTTAGATTCAGTTAGACGATGACATTAGGTTTTGGTGTATACCGTCCAACACGTGGCGCTGCGTTGCTGCATTATTCACGATTTTCAAGACAGCTATATCGCAAGAACCAATGCACAGATTTCCATCAAACCTCAGATTCAGTTAGACGTTGACATAAATTGGTGCGAATTCATTTTTGGTGTAATTCGCCCAACAGATGGTGATGGTATCCTGCATTTTTCACACGATTTCCGCAATAGCTCTAGCTCAAGAACTAATACACGGTTTTTCTTCGAACTTCAGATTCATTTAGACGATGACATTAGGTTTTGGTGTATACCGCCCAACAGGTGGCATTGCTATGCTGCATTATTCACGATTTTCAAGTTAGCTATATCGCAAGAACTAATCCAGGGTTTTTTAACAAACTTCAGGTTCAGTTGGACCCCCCCCCCCCCATATATTGGTGCTGATTCGGTTTTGGTGTAAATAGCCTTACAGCTTTCATTACAAAAAGCTACCGTTCAGAGGAAAGCAATTCCAAAAAATTTGGGATATTTTCACCGATTATGACCCCCAGACCCCAAAACCACCCTCCGTTCAAATGTTGATTTATATATATATATATATATATACATATATATCTGGCATTTGTCATGCTGTAACTCTCTTATTTATTATTTGGATTATTATTTGGATGTGACTGAGAATGCGCTTAGGACATACAAAGGTCTAAACGGAGTTCGTTAGCCAGCTTCATTCGATATCTTGTTTCAAAATGACGGTCAGTTAATTTTTTTTAAATTTCTAAAATTTCAAGAAGATGTACAAAAAATTATGAAAAAAATGAAAAAAATGTTTCCGTTAAGTGTTAGAACGTCATACAAGGATTCTGGAACATTTTTTGTTTTGGCTATATCTTAAAAAATGCCTGAGATATGGCAGTTTGAAATTCAAAGGATGGCTGTGATTTTGAAACAAACTGATACTTGTTATGTTGTAACTCTCGTAGTTATGAACCGATATGAATGTGGCTGATCATGTGTACAAAACATACCAAGGTCTCGACCGAGTTCGTTGGCCATCTTCATGCGCATTCTTGTTTCAAAATAGCGTCCAATTAATTGTTTTATTTTTTTTTTAATTAAAAAATAAGTATAAAAATTTATAAATTGAAAAAGTTGTGTCCATTAAGTGTTAGATAGTGATACAAGGATTTCAGAACATTTTTTTTGTTTTGTATTTATCTTAAAGCATGGCTGAGATATAGCAGTTTGAATTTCTAGGATGGCTGATATTTTGAAACAATCTGTATGATGTAACTCTCTGTTAGGTATGATGTAACTCTCATGCTGAAATTCCCATTCAAATTCAGTATTAACGAAAACCGAGATTGAATCTTCTATAATCGGGTTCCAAGCATTTTAGCTTCAGGTTTTTGAGTAAAATAAGTTAAATTTTTAAAAACATGGTCTATGAAAGCTACCTTTTCCTCCCGGTACAAGCTGGAAGGACTTTTTAATATTTACATGATTTCATCGGTAGTAATTTCTCAAGAATTAATGCACGGAATTTCATCCAATTTCTTATTCTTTTAAACCTTGACATAAGTTGGTTCTGATTTGGTTTTCGTGTAAATCATAAAACAGGTGACGCTGCTAAGCTGCATGTTTTGATTCTAAAATGCATAATTTAAACAATTACGCTTTTTGAATATTAACATGGAAGAGATAAAAGAAAGTTTTGGTATTAACACATTGGACTAATTATGATTAATTTTATAATACAGTAACTGAAACCTCTTAAAGTACGATTGGATAAACGTAGAAAAATGAAAAGAAAAAATCAGAAATCTTAATTCAAATAACTTATTTTGATTTAATAAGTCAACGTATACTTTTGATTTAGTGTGGCAAAAAAAAAAAAAAAAGTAATATCATTTATTTCAGCAGAAGAAAAGATATCCAGAATAAAAAATAGTAACAAAGAGTTATCTGCGTTCCATTTTTACCAGAAAAAGTTATTGATTGGTATTAAATGAGCCATTGCGTGTCAAAGGATGACATAAATCGAATACATATAGTAAAAATATGTTTTCTCATCAGTTAAGATCAGGCTACACGGATATTTAAATCCAAATCATATAAATCATATCAGAATAAAACTCATTTCTTTATTTAATGAAATAAGATTTAATAAAAGAAGTTCATGATAAAAGAAGAAAAAGTCAATAGTGTCATTTTTATATATTTTTTCTTTTTTATAAAAAAAAACTTTGGTGAAATCTGAATGAAATATCGCACTAAAGCGAATTTAAAGGGATAGACTAAGATGGTAATTGTTAATAAAATATATTTCAATTTAGGAAAAAAAAAGTGAAAATGTAGTATGCATATTTAAATTATTCTTTAAGTCGAAACATTATGCTAATGAACATCTAAGGGTAGCGTGAAAAATGGTAATTAAAAGTTTTAAAAGTTTAATTAGCATGTCTAAAGTTTTAGAATTTTTTATAATCGAATTTAATATGAATAACGTGCTCAAAAACTGCTCAACTACTTTTCCAATAATTAAAATGAAATCCTAAAATATTTTATTAAATATATTCTTGTTTAATACTTTTTCCGTCTTTTATTTTTTCCATTTTTATTTTTTCTCGTTCCAATTACTTTACTTTAGTATTATAGTACGTTTACTTACATACAGTTACAAGATTTTTTTAACTATTCCACCTTTTCTTGTATAATAATAAACTACTAAAACTTTAACCCTTCTTTGCATGAGTTTTTCTTTTACAATTGTGTTTTTTTATACATATATTAAATATTAGACACCAGAAATTTTAAGATAGATTCTTAACTTTGTTCAGCAACATAGTTCACGTGAAATTTACTGGATTGATTTTTCTATATAAATATAGTGGTGGTGAAGAAGTTGATTTATTTATTAAAAGTTAAATAAACAGTGATGGAAATTTACATCACTATGTAATTAAGGGTTATAAGCATTTTACCACCACTTTCCTCGTAGATTCCGATGTTTCTTTATTTGAAGAAGAAATTTCACTTTTTTACTAAATAGGCGAAAAATCATAGCCAATGACCCTATCAAAAACTTTTAAATCGGAACTCCACAAGAAATTAACGCGTGGTGTAAAATTCACGACAGAGCTAATTGACCCGTGAGTGAGATCCATAAAATCTACTGATTCCATCTACTATGTTTTTGTTGTTGTTGTTGTTTTGACCCGGTGGGCCGGTGAGCAGCTTTTTACTTCTATATAGCTATCCTACTCCTCCATCTACTACTGCACTATATATATATCTCTACTGAACTGAATTGAGAACATACATCAGAGTTGTTTGCTTGTCCCAATTTCCCACTGATAAGCCTTCGTCGAGATATAGACTGGATAGACACAAGGAAATAGACACCACTGAAGAATACAGCCGCCAACTGCACAAAGAGTGTGCAACGGTGTCACCGGGAGTCGAACCCGGCGCCTTCACCTACGCTCGCAAGCGATTAGCAGAGCCTTACCACTCGGCCATATATGTGCCGTCTAGTTTCAGAACCGGCCAACTCCTCAAAATTTATAAAAGGGTTTTTTCATATATTTAAGCTCTAAGTAAACAATTCTACCATCTGGAAACAATATACAAGCCTAAACGTTTCAAATCCCTGTGTTATATGCGTTTGAAAAGCACGATGTGCTGCAAAACCAGCCAAATCTATCAAAGAGTGCGGTTCGGCCATCTCCATACCCGCTAGATGGCGCTTCTGCTTCTCCCCACAATAACCTCTCACTTGTTGATTAGATTAACCCATTCACTGCCATAACTATGTGGGCGGAGTCTTCGATATTTTTACTGAAATTCGTTTCCCACATAAAATAATTCTGAAAGATAATATTTAGTAACTTTAATAGCAAAGTTTACGTCCTTTAATAAAGTATTTTTTAACATATTAAAATAGGGGTGACGAGGCAGGTTTTTTTTTTTTTTTTTTAATCATACACTTTTATTTTGAATGTTGACAACCACGAGTATAATGGTGGTTGCCAGCAAATGGGTTAACGCTATCGTGTTTCCTCTCGCCGGTGACTGCTCCTCCTTGGTGCATACAGAGTTTTTAATAGTTTAGTTTCGTATTTTCTCCGACTATGGAAAAGTTTGTGGAAGAAGTATCTACTAATCAATTAAAGAAGAGGAAAAGTGACCCTACGACGTGGTTTTTTTTACAAATTATCTTGGCATCAGATGCTCAAGAAGCAGAAAGCAGAGATGATGAAGGAGAAGACAGGGTTGATGAAGACGCATGGATGGACCATCATGACGAAATTTGTGAGACTGTTGAAAACGATGAGGTCACTAAAGTTTGAAATTTTATGTACATAGTATGGTTTTTGTTTAACTTTTGAAAATTTAATAATTTTATTTATAATAGTATAATGTAATTCAAATAATTTGTTTAGTAACATTTAAGTCAGTTTTAACTGTTAGTCAGTTAGCTTTAACTGTTGGTCAGTTAGTTTTAACAGTCAGTAACTGTGTAAAAATAACTTTACGTTAATAACTTTCCTGAAGTTATTTATCTTAAATAAAATTTATTTTAACAAGGTCAAGGTCAAACCGGGCGGGGAGGCCTATCTTTCAGCTTAAGCTCAACTATTGTGTACTTGCTACCCCCAAAAACTTAGTGTCACATTAAATTTGCAAAAATTAATTTCTGGTTTGTTGCAAAACCGGCCAACTACAAAATAAGTTGCAAAGGTGGCCAAATCCAAAACAAAGACTTAAATAACCACCTCCTTTCATGTACCCCTGCCACCTTATTTCGTGTTTTCAAATATACTGTCCTAGTGAATATAAAACTAAAGAGTTTTGGTTCCAATCTTATTTTGGCTAAGTGTGGCAAAAAATCAGCTTTGCCCAACAATTTCATTTTTTGGAGATGGCCGGTTTTGCAACTAGACGACACATATAGTAAACACTACAGTTTCCTAATTAATATATCATTGCAAAAATAACCGTATCAACCACATTATCGGAGATACTAACGCACTTTACGAAACATAAAGAATGACAGAAATGGATACTTCTTTCACGCACAGTGCTTCAGAATAATACATTCGCATGCACAATCTTAAACTTCACTCGTTTACTAGAGTACCCTTATTAAAGAGTAACTAGTCACTCTGCCGCAACTGCATAATTTGTGTAAAAATGGCTGTGAAAAAGGTGAAACAATGCTACACCAACCAAACAACCGCTACAATGAAGTACAAACTGACAACGCTCTCATTAACAACTTTTGGGATTTATGAGGTATTTAGAAATTATCCAATTGAAATTGTACATCAAATTGTTTTCAAGAACTATGTGCGTATAATGCAGTATAGTGCTTGGAATTTCAGCATAAAATTACAGCCGAACATTGGTAGTTAAAAAGTTTCATTTCGATTCGAATGTTCATATATTCTAGACCATTGCAAGGCATCACACAGCAAGTGAAACAAAACGAAATACTCACTGGATAACAATTGACAATTCACATTATGGTTAGAACTTCAGACTTGCATTTATTTGGGATCACTTTAAAGAAGCACTAGGAGGAGAAAGACTCTCATAATATGAGGAAGTTATATGTTTTTCTTCAGTTTGGGTTTCATACACGTCCTATTTCTTTTAATTATAATATAATAAAAAAACTCCGAATATGTTGAAAAAAAGTCTGTAGATGTTAAATAAAGCTATGTAAAAAATACCATAAGTACAATTTTGTTACATAATGTCTTAAAAATAATCTATTAACACATTTGCACACGAAGCGCATATAATGGATAAACGTAAAAAAGAAAAGAAAAAATCAGAAATCTTAACCCCTTAAGCACCCCGACGTACCTGCGCACGTCATGAACACCTCTATCTGTAATACCAGGAAGTATGTGCGTAAGTCCAGGTTGCCAGTTTTTTTAAATTCAAAATTTTGAATTCATACCAGAAAGTTATAGTAGTAATTTGTATTTTATTTAATGGTAAAACAGTGAAACAGTTGAGTGTTTCAACGGGACTCCCAGTTAAAAATAACTCCACTCCTTGTATATGAATAATAGTATAACACATCTTAAGAGAGCCATGGGAAGAAAGTTTAAAATATTTTAAAGTAACAAAAATATGTAAAAAGAAATGCATCCTTTTACAATTATTTAATGGTAGTCTTATCGTGATTGCATAAATTAAAATTATTCTTTTAGAATTTCCGGTATGAATTTTGTATTTTTGACGAAATTTAACATAGCTCGTATTCAGCATACTATCACTAAATTGAACATAGAAATGTGCTTAACCCTTAATTGCATAGTGATGTAAATTTCTATCACTTTTTATTTAACTTTTAATAAATAAATCAACTTCTACGCCACCACTGTATTTATATAGAAATATTAATCCAGTAAATTTCCCGTGAACTATGTTGCTGAAGAAAGTTAAAAATCTATCTTAAAATTTCTGGTGTATAATATTTAATATATGTATTAAAAAACACAATTGTAAAAGAAAAACTCATGCAAAGAAGGGTTAAGGGGTTAATTCAAATAATTTATTTTTATTTAATGAGTCAACGTATATTTATATTTCAGTATGTCAAAAAAAAATGTAATATTTATTTCATCCGAAGGAAAGATATCCAAAGTAAAAAATAGTAACAAAAAGTTATATGCATTCCATTTTTACCAAAAGAAATAATTGGTTGGTAATAAATGTGCCATTGCGTGTCAAAGGATGACATAAATCGGAAACATACAGTAAAACTATGTTTTCCCATCAGTTAATATAAATTTATATGGATATTTAAATCCAAATCATATCAGAATAAAACGCATTTCTTTATTTAATAAAATATATTGTAAAAGAAAAAAAGTTCAATAGTTTCATTTTTCTTTTTTTTTAAATCTGTTTTTATTTGAAATCTGAATGAAATATTGCATTAAATTTAAAGGAAAAGTTTAGGATAGTAATTATTAATAATATATATTTTAATTTAGAAAAGTTTTTAAAAAGTAAAAATGTACTATGCATATTTAAATAATTCCTTAAGTCAAAATATTATACTAATAACATCTAAGGGTAGCGTGAAAAATTATAATTAAAAGATGTTGAAGTTTTTACAATCAAATTTAAAACTAATAATGTGTTTAAAATATGCTCAACTACTTTTACAATAATAAAATGAAATCTTAAAATCTGTTATCAGATATAAAAGGTTATTTAATATTTTATTGATGTTTTATATTTTCAAATTAATTTTTTTTTGTTCAAACTGAGTTAATTTAGTATTAAAGTATGTTTATTTAAATACAGTTCATCCAGTACTCATCATATAAGTCCATTTCAGGAATGTCTTTTTTATTCAGAAATTCCGAATCCCTACCAGGCATTCCGGAAAAAGAATTTTTTCTTTAAGTAATCACGAAACGTCTGTCATTAAATTAAGAAAAAATTAGTATTGAGAATTTCTGGTAGAAATTCGCAATTTCTGAATAAAAAAGAAGTTTATAAAATGCACTTTTCCGATTCAATAGAGTTACAAAATCGCCTTTCTGTTTAATTCACCCTCCTATATATCTGTTTTTATTTATTTTTTCTTTTATTTTATGAATATCAAGATTTTTTTACAAATTAAAACGATACTTTGCCTCCTCTACATTACCTAATAAATTAGCATTGAAATATTATATATATATATATATATATATACGTCTTATCTACGAACTTTGAATGACAATAGAAAAACTCCTTCCACTGTCCTAAACATTCTTCAACTCATATTATTTCACTCACCTACCCGGATTAAGATTCCAGATAAGAAAGGAATGTTAGTTTAAGGCTTACAGTACACAGACTAAATAAGCACACAAAAAGATAATGTTACATAACAATAGTTCTAAACCGCAACTGTCAGTGACAGCCTGACACTTGTAATGGGCGGAATAATCCCAAATTTTAAGATGTCGATGTATTTCAAGGAATGCATTATCTTCTCATTAAAAAAATAAAAACCTACAATGTTTTGGTTTGGAACAAACCACATTATTTTTAAAACGTTTTACTATCCAATTCGTTCATCTCTACTCCATATATCAGCGACTAGTGGGTAATCGCGAAATATAACATGAGTATCGTATATACTATATGCGTATAAGCCCACCCCAGAATTCAAGATGAAAACAGGTTTAATACCAATATTTTACAATAGTTTTCTTCGCCTTAGATAATTTAGAATTAAATGAGATTAAATAAGCTTTAGAAAATTATTCTGAATTACTGGTATTAAACCTATTTTCATCTCTAACTTGGTGTTCGGATTATACGCGATGATATACGGTATTATCATTAATCATCAACTTTTGTCTGTCCTCTTACGATCCAAGACTCCTATTTGTAATTCTCACTAAACTTTTCTGCATCATTTGTCGTTTTTTGTTTGCTTTATCCTAATCTAAACAGCTGGAAAATCTTTCACAGTGTAACCTTTTTTTTAATCTTAGAATATTTTATTTTAAGTAATTTTTTACTTTTAGCTTTACACTGTATATGGAAAATAACTTAATAAAAATTTAATAATGAATAAAAAGGAAATAATAATGATAAATAATGAATTAAATCATTATTGATAATGAATAATGAATTAAATCAATAAAAATTTCTTTCTCAAGTTGATTATTTCCGATCGTCGTGGAAGTATACGGAATCTAGAATTTATACGAAGTAGTTACTTTTTGACTATGTAGCATAGAAATTAGCACCAAGGGAGAAACATAGAAATAAGGATTGTACGTAATAATGTAAGGGAGTAAACATAGAAATTAGCACTAGATTCTAATTTTTTGAACGGAAAATTATTTCCGTCTAGATGTGTTTCATGTGATTGAGCGTACCCACACTGACTATATTTAGAAGTCTCTAACGCAAATTAAATGTTCCTCAAATATATGTTTTAGGTAACGTTAAATACGGTAAATTATTTTGTTTTAATAGTGCCTTGAAACAGTATATTTTTTTATGATTCACACTGTATATGGAAAAATGCATACCACAAGCATACCATGCCATAAAACACAAACAATAATTGAGAGTTAAACAAATAACCAAGACATTTACAAAAAGTTCTTTGGTAAACGCAAAACTTAAATTGATAGCAAAAACAAACACAGAAGAAAGTTTTGTCATTGGTAATTTGAAGCAATTTTCATTCTGAAGTCAAGTCATGTTTCATTTTATCTGATTATAAAATCTCTAATGAAATCATTTTGATTAAATTTGTTTCGACAAAATGTTTTTTCAGAGTTAGTAGTCATGCATTTGTAGTGAAATATTTTCCTTGAAAAACAAAATTATTCCTTATTACCATAGCAAATATTTAGACTCATAATGAAGATTAGTGTTGGGAATATTTTATTCAGGTTTTTCTTAAGGAACGTGCTGATGCCAAAAGGTTAGTTGATTTTCTAATGTATTAAAGAGCATTTTAATACTTATAGTATACCCCAGTAACTGATATGTCAATGATTCTTTCATGTTTAAATCATTATTACAAAAATTTAAATCTATTTTATACTTACCTTTGCTTTTGAAAGGATAGTAGAGATATATTAGAAAATATATTGTTGGCAAAATTTTGAATAATTATACATTTTATTATTAAAGATTAATTTTATTCATAAATATAGTCAGAAACTCTACTAACTGACACTATCCTTATTTTTAAACACCAATAACTGACACAAAATGAACCAGTGACTGACACTTTATTTTAAAAGATAAAAATGCTTTAGAAAAAAAATATTCTTTATTATAAAAACAAAATATATTAATATTTATTATAAAAGGTGGGATTTAGTAAGGTGTACTGCATTATTTGTAATACAGATTATACAGTAAGAGTATATAGCAGTAAAATTTAGTACTGCATTTTTAGTAATGCAGATACCCAATAACTGACAACTATGAACCAGTAACTGACATCTGGTGTCAGACACTGCTAAAACAACTTAAATTGTAATGGTGTTTACTACAAGATAAATGTATTTTATTATTATGCATTTTTAAACAGTTCAAATAATACATTTCAATTTTCTTAAATATAACCAATAACTAACACCTCTGTCAGAGACTTGTAAAATGAAATTCTAGGAACCAATAACAGGCACCCCCCCCCATCCCGATTAAGCTAAATTAAATAACTATAAACCCTAAATCATGGCCCTAATATATCATGTATCTTTAAACTAATTTCTACTAGTATAACTTTAAGAAAAATGTTTAGGATCGTTGCATTACATCTAGATTAGAAAAATACTTCCTTAAATTTAGAAATAAGATAGTAGCTTCAAAATGGCATTTTTGTATTCTCAAAAGTTTCTTTGAATTTCCTCTAGTGGTCAATAAATTGACTCCAAAATAAAAATAAGTGTCTAATTCACCACTAGATGACATTACTTTGCAGCGTAGCTGCCAACTTTTATGCTTTTTTCCTATTGCTAAAATTTAATAGTAAATTTTATCTTATTACATTTCCATAACCGTGTGATTACTTAAAGCAAAAATTTCTATTAAATTTTAGTGGAAACAAAAAAGCGTAAAAGTTGGCAGCTATGTTGCAGAATTTTACAACAAAAGGCTTATTTGTGTTAGATTTTTGTGCTCAAGTGTCAGTTACTGGTTAGGTGTCAATAACTGGGAGCTTCATCCTAAATTAGAAAATATTCTTTTAACCTTTGAGCGGTTGGGCTATAATTTTCAGTCATGCTAAATTAAATAACTATAAACCCTAAATCATGGCCCTAATATATCATATGTATCTTTAAACTAATTTCTACTAGTATAACTTTAAGAAAAATGTTTAGGATCGTTGCATTACACCTAGATTAGAAAAATACTTCCTTAAATTTAGAAATAAGATAGTAGCTTCAAAATGGCATTTTTGTATTCTCAAAAGTTTCTTTGAATTTCCTCTAGTGGTCAATAAATTGACTCCAAAATAAAAATAAGTGTCTAATTCACCACTAGATGACATTACTTTGCAGCATAGCTGCCAACTTTTATGCTTCTTTCCTACCGCTAAAATTTAATAGTAAATTTTATCTTATTACATTTCCATAACCGTGTGATTACTTAAGGCAAAAATTTCTATTAAATTTTAGTGGAAACAAAAAAGCATAAAAGTTGGCAGCTATGTTGCAGAATTTTACAACAAAAGGCTTATTTGAGTTAGATTTTTGCGCTCAAGTGTCAGTTACTGGTTAGGTGTCAGTAACTGGGAGCTTCATCCTAAATTAGAAAATATTCTTTTAACCGTTGAGCGGTTGGGCTATAATTTTCAGTCATGCTTTTTGCAACGCAAGTGTTTCGTTTATTTACGCTGGGACAATAGCAAGACATTTCATTACAGTAATATAACAGGTAAGTCAGAACAATAATTATACGTATCAATAGAGAAAATTAAACTTTAATAATGTTGGCAAACAGAAACAAATATACGGATATATACATTTGAAGAAGATAAGTATCAGTTATTAATGACGAAACAACAAGAATATTTCGTAAAAACATATCAAGCAGAATTTAATGCAAGATAAAAAAATGTGAAAATATCTTTAAAAAAAAAATCTATAATTTTAACAAATTTGAACCAATTTCATCTTCTGTAAATTCTTGCAATTTTTTTGTGACAGGAAATATTGCACAGTGTACATTTCTTTTAATATTAGTATATTTTATTTTAAGTAATTTTGTACATTTAGTTTGCACTTTATATGAAAAATAACTTAATAAAAATTTAATAATGAATATAAAGGAAATAATAATGATAAATAATGAAATAAATGATTATTTTATAATGAATAATGAATTAAATGATTAAAAATTTCTTTCTTAAGTTGATTATTTTTGATCGTCGTTGAAGTATCGAGAATCTAGAATTTATACGAAGTAGTTATCGCTTGACAATGTAAAATAAAATAATAACTCAGCGTAACACATTTAAAGTACGTAACTGTAGAAATAATCTTTTAAACTTGAAATAAATAATTAATATATCTACTTGCATTAGCAAGTGTGCATCATGACGGTAATAATAGCATATGTTAATATTCAACAAACGCAGGAGCTAAAATTTGAGTTTAAAAATCTTAGGAGAAAGAATAGATAGACGAATAACAATTGTTTTAAGAAATTTCGATGTAATATGTATTTTACATAACTGTGAAAGAAATGCCATATTTGTATTCAAATTTGTCTCCGCGCGCCTAATGGACGGTTAAATAAACCTGTGTTGAATAGTTTAAAATCATTCAACAGACTGTTTTTTGTTTACTCTTCTTTAATATGAATTCGGATTGCTTTTTTAATAACTCTACAAATTCCTTAAAATATTTAGAAATGCTCTCCGATCCTGCTTTTAGTTAATTACATGTGAGAATGATGTAAGAGGAATGGATTTGTCCCAGATATTTTAGTTGATAGAGTGTTAGTAGCTGTTTTGATTATTAATTGAAATAACTGGAAGTTAAGCTGTAATATTTCCATGTAGATAAAGTTGCCCATTTAATACATTCATTTGTTAGAACTAATTTTAGGAAGCAAATTATTAAAGAGTAATAGAAGTAAGTCAAGTATCAGTAAAAGAAATAAAAGTATGTCAATTTGAAAAATATTTAGAAATGCTCTCCGATCCTGCTTTTAGTTAATTACATGTCAGAATGATGTGATAGGAATGGATTTGTCACAGATATTTTAGTTGATAGAGTGTTAGTAGCTGCTTTGATTATTAATTGAAATATCTGGAAGTTAAGCTGTAATATTTCCATGTAGATAAAGTTGTCCATTTAATACATTCATTTGTTAGAACTAATTTTAGGAAGCAAATTATTAAAGAGTAATAGAAGTAAGTCAAGTATCAGTAAAAGAAATAAAAGTATTGAAAAATATCAAAGAAAATTTTTGTTATAAATAAAATATATACAAATTTACTTATTTATAAATTTTACCAATTTTTTCAGACATTATTTATAAAGAAGCATGGTTAAAAATTTCCATTAAAAACGTCCTTCATTTAAAAAAATTAAAAACAGTGGGAATCTAACATACACTCCCCCCATTCCATATATAAAAGGTGTATCTTTGAAAATAAAACGAGAATTAGAAAAATTAGGAAAAATAGTCCCACTAACCCCCAATCTATCCCTCTTTAAATCAATAAGAAATGAAATAGAAAAATATGAAGAAATACAAACAGCAGGAATATACAAAATAAATTGTCTAAACAGCAGAAATGAAAAAGTTACTTACATAGGAATGACGAAGAGGAAAATAGAAGAAAGAAAAAAAGAACATATCCGAGATATAAAACTAAATAAACAGTCAACAGCTCTTGCAAGATTAAACGTTAAAACCCCAATAAAACTTGATACCCTACAAATAAAGAAAATAGCTAACTACGAAAACTTACATAACACGTTATTATGAGAATCAATAGAAATAAATGCATCCAAAGACGAGGGCAATGACATGGTACACTCATTACTTGATTGCCGCTGGAGAAAAATGTTGGAAGAGAGGGAGAGAGAGAGAGAAAAAATATTGAAATCCGATAGGAGGAGCTCTTCAGCCGCCAGTAATGTATATAATGGAGAGGAAGTTGGTTAGAGATCACAACTGATGATGCCCTGGCGGGGGGTGAAAGCGCTTTTGTTAGCTGGTGGAAGTTTTTGTTAGAGACTGTTTTTAATTTTTTTTAAATGAAGGACGTTTTTAATGGAAATTTTTAACCCTGCTTCTTTATAAATAATGTCTGAAAAAAATTCGTAAAATGTATAAATAAGTATATGTACAGACATTAACACTTGAACACCTATTTTTAATATACATATTTAGTTTATTTGAACAGAAAATTATTTTCGGAAATCAGAAAAAGGCACAAAATATCTCTGAGATATACTTGGCCATATCCTAGAATATATTTCATCTAAAATTGGTATATATAGGCATACCGCCTCAGAAGTAGAGCCAGATAAACTTTGCCATAAGTTATTACATTTAACCGCCTGCCTGTTTATTGGTTAGAGCATTGGCCTCTTGTCAAATGTGTCGGGTTCGAAATCCGATTCAGGCTTAGATTCAAAATATAATGAAGCACCCTAAACAAACAAACCAACATTTAATATTACATATATATATATATGAAACGTCAAACTGTAATAAAATGATTTATTTAATCGTTACACCTTGACCTATTTAAAAATAAATATAATCTATCATTAAAGGGAAATTAATGTTTCATCTCCAGAAACTTACCGTTAAATATGCAATAAAAAGACTCATATTTTATCTCGATTATAATGTACTTCAGTTATATTTTCTTAAAACATTTATGACGTATAACGTCTATATGAAAATAAAAGGCAAGATTTTTAGAAAGCTACAATAATGACTTATTTCGCAATTACGATAGCTATAAAATTTATCTTAATGTATTGCGCCACTCATTGATAAGGATGCATAAAGTAGAGGGACATCAATCTTAATGCTATAATAATGTCATGCAGCAAAGGAACTTAGTTATTCATTTAAAACATTAATTCGATAGAGATAAGTTTTCGGAAGCAAATCATCCAAACAGACAAATAGAAGTATTTCAGTATAAAATATATTATAAATCATTTTTATTACATCAGGTGTTCCCATTTTGTCCTTTTATGAATAACACTATTTCCAAGGAAAAAGTTTCTTTTTAGATTTCTCTTGAAAATTTTGTAGAAACCTACACTGAAAGTTTTTATTGTTGAAAATGTTGCAAAAACCTGCCACGAATTTTTTTTTTCAGAAATACTGGTATTCAAAAAAGCTCCAGTAGAAGCCTTGTATAGTCTATAATTCTTATACAGTGATCTTTCACTTATACGCGATGTTCAGTAATTACTTTTTCATAACACTATTTTAAAACAGTAAAATTCGATTTAAAAATAGCGAAACAGAATAATGCTTCAATGGGATACACAGTTAATAATAACTCCACTCCCAGTTTATGAGTAGTTGTATATCACATCTTAACCCTTAATTGCATAGTGATGTAAATTTCCATCACTGTTTATTTAACTTTTAATAAATAAATCAACTTCTTCGCCGCCACTATATTTATATAGAAATATTAATCCAGCAAATTTCACGTGAACTATGTTGCTGAACAAAGTTAAAAATCTATCTTAAAATTTCTGGTGTCTAATATTTAATATATGTATAAAAAAACACAATTGTAAAAGAAAAACTCATGCAAAGAAGGGTTAAGAGAGCCATGTTAAAAAAAGTTTAAAATAATTTAAAGTATCAAAAATATGTAAAAGAAAGCATAAAATGCGATCGGCGATTTAAGAAGCCGAAAATTACCTTATAAAAAACTGGTGCGGAAAATGATTTCCGTATATCACGTAAAAGTGAGAGATCACTGTATATACCGACTGCGCCAAAAAATCGTTAAAAATTTAAACATTTATTAAAAAAGAACAAATAATTATAAAAAAAATATGGTTTCCAGGAATGAGATTAGAGGGATATCGAATTATTTTAATAACAAAAGAAGTTGTGTCTCAAAAAATTACCTACAGATGGCGCTGGTATGTATAGTATGAAGCAGATGTATGCAAATTAAGCTTATAGTAAAATACCCGTTTATTTGAAGCGTCTGACAGTCTTCCGTGTTCCAGCACATGAAACGCGTCCTTTTCTCGTCTCGAGTTCTTTTGCCTTGTGGAATTTTTGCAATGCGCCGGTTGCTTCTTGTTAAAAGAGCTGAACTATCAACGATAGCATACTGGGGGTATCGAATTAAGAATCTGTGTGCATCGAAGTGTTTTACTGAAAGTCTAATTTCCATAAAACTGCTTCATATTGTGCAGGGGGTGTCAAACTGTGGGCCGCCAGATACCACTTTTAAAAGAAATAGTCGACTTCTTGAATCGCAGAAATTCGATGATTAGATAAGGCAAAGATTACTATAAAATTTTAGCGGTATCTGGCGGGTCTCAGTTTGACACCCCTGATATTATGCCCTGATAATATGCGGTAATTTTTTAACCAAAACATTTTTTGTTATTTAAAAAAAATCTTATGTCCCTCTACTCTAATCCCATTTGTGCAAACAGCAATTTTTTGCCATCATTTATTCAATTTTAATGAATATTTGAAATTTTAAGGCGGTAGGATACCTTTGAACACATCGAAAAAGCAAAAAAAAAATATATCACTATGTTCCAAGCTTCAAAACTTGTGTAATAACTCAAAAATAAAAATCAAACTTCATTTAAATGTAAAGTTCGTATTTAAATTTATGTTTAAAAAAATATATATACTTGTAAATTCGTAAGTAAATATTGAAAGGATAAGTTTAAAATTATATATGATAGTAAGAGAAAAAGAACACCAGGTCTTGTGCGCAGTGTTACTAAAAAACTATGCATGACAATTAAAAGTAATTTTCACCACATATTCATTTCTGTATTATCTACAACTTAAAACCAGAAAAAAGTATAATTTTTTTTTGTTTTTATACTTTGAAAATATTTTTAAAAAATTGAAAATTATTAATTTTTTTAATTTATAAGTTCATATTTTAATTTAGTCAATATTTTTTATAAATATTCTGGTTTTGGTATAAAGGTAACACTATTATGTATTTATTTTCACCAAAGTTTCCTCTTTATATGCATATTTTCAGATTTTATCATGCGCGCAAGACGTGTTATATTTTTTTTTGCTCTTATTATCATATACATTTTTTAACTTATCATTTCAATATTTATTTATGAATTTACAAGTACATGTATATTTATTTAAATATAAATATAAATACGAGCTTTATATTTAAATGAAGTTTGATTTTTATTATTGACTTATAACACAAGTTTTGAAGCTTGGAATATAGTGATTTTTTTTTTGCTTTTTCGACGTGTTCAAAGGTATCCTACTCCCTTATCAAATGGCGCAACCGGAATATATATATATATATATATATATATATATATATATATATGTTATATAAAAAATTATTTCCTTCGCAAATCCTTCACATTTATTTCGCATTAGTCCTTTAAATTAATCTAACTTCTGACATAGTCAGTATTTCCTTAATTCTTAATAATATTTATTCCTATTTAATGTCCTTTTAAAAGTAAATATCCGTATATTAATAATTATCTTATTCCAAATCTTAATCTAAAATTTTAAGTTCATTCGCAGCTTTTATCAGCTCCCCAATCTATAAAATTCCGAGACGCTTTCTCATTTCGAATGTTTTTTAAAAAGCCATTTCCTTTTTATTATTATTGTTCCATGCTCTGATTTTCGCGCGCTGGGGTTTTTTCACTTCAAAATTGATGCGCGGCCAGGGGACGAATTCTTTCGTGTTTTAGCTTCTCCCTCTCGCCTCATTCGCTGGGCTGGAGGTCGCCTCTCACTCATTGGTTTGTGCGCACGTGACGTCGTTTTTCTGTATGTCTACACTCAGTGAACAAAACTCGCTGGCATCCTTCGGAGGGAGGATTTTTGACGTGTTTGGAAGTATAAACAAATATGTATCTGGTGTTGTCGTCTCGTAGAATATTCATATCAGCTATTTAACATCTATTACACCATGTAGTGAGCCATCGGGAAGCCTGAGGGCCATAAGTTTATACCCGTGGGAATTGTTACGGCATCGCTCTTATTCTAAATAAAAGATTTGTCTGGAAATTGGCTGTTTTTTATGGAAGAAACTCTTGTGGACTCTTTTCATTGCCTCACCTCTTCGCTGTGATTGTTGATGTCGACTGCAACTTTGTATATCTTTAACTAACTACCATTTTCTCGTGGAGTATTGCATCTCGTGGTGTCTCATCTTAGTCAAAACGCCACACACACACACACACACACACATATATATATATATATATATATATATATCCGTATATAAATAATCCGTACACACACACACATATATATATATATATAATATATATATATATATATATATAAAACTTTAAGTAAAATTTAACCATTGAAACATAAGAAACTGACCACATACACTGAAATCCCGATACCAAAGAGCCCTGTCAATTTACAAATTAAAATTGTAGTCCTAATAAAAGTAACATTATTAATTCAAATTAAGAAGAAGAAAAAAATAAATAAATAAATAAATAGAAAATAAGGAATGAAATATAAACCACACGAGTATATACACAAATAAAAGCTTATAGAGTAATTTACTTTTTCAAGGGCAAGAAAATCACATTTATAATATATATATCAGTAAATTCAAACAAAATTTATTTTCTAATATTTTATAGATAATATATAGGGCTAAGATACTTTACACTCACGCAGAAAAGAAAAATACTCGGTTAAAAAAAAGAAAAAAGTCGCCAAATTTAGGGGATTTTTTTCTTTAATGGCAACCTAGCCATTGTATTAAGTTATTCGTTTGGCGCGGTCTTGAAAATCGCGCCAGCCAAAAAGTCGCCAAACTTATGTTTATATGTTTGCGTGAGTAAAGCATCAGTTCCATATATAGTTACATGTGCCAGTGATTACGCATTTTAAATACTACTATTTAAAAAAAAAATCAGCCTTATAGAACCGCAAAAATCACAAGTGTCTACATCCTAACAGCCTATAACCTTGGCATCAGCAGTAGATCAGAGATTTGAGAATCGGTGTAGCTGCTACTGCCATCTGTACTTTAGAATTGGAGCGTTTTTATATGAAATTTTAAACATTGTCAATTTTTTTTTCTACAAACAAAACAAATCAAAAATACATTTTTTACAACATAGTGGGTAATCCTTCGGGGCATAGCTCCCCGCTCTGCTTCGAGAAAGACCTCCGCTGCGTTTAATATTATTGTCACTATTCTTTTGCAAGGGTTTGTAAATTTTGTTAGTTAGTATTTTTAAAATTTTTCAGAATCATTATTAAATTGCGAAATTACTGTCAAAAGTACGGTTTATTTTCATTCCTCTACAAGCTCATAGAATTATTTAATAAATAAAAACAAGAATGATGCATACTTAGTAATAAACAATATAATGTTTAAAACGATTAATTAGAGTTAAAATCGTTTTAAATGATTTTTCATAACTTATTTAAATATATTGAAAAATAAAAAGTTTTTTAGTTTTCAAAATTTCCTGAAAACGAACCTGAGTTTCAAGCATCGGAAATAAAGTCATACCCCTGAGCCACCTTGCACGCAATCGAAAATGCTTAAAATTATAATTAAAACCTTTTGAACTCGACTGACACGTATAGGGTGACATACTAAGTTTAACCTGAAGTGATTGGTTGGCACCAGAATTTTGGAATGAAAATTATTATTTTATTAAGTACGTGAATAAAAGCTTTTACTAATTTCCAAATAAATTTGTTTTTAAGTTCTGGCGTCAATCAATCATTTCAGGTTAAACTTAGTATGTCACCGTATAGGTGTCAGTGGAGTGCAAAAGCTTAAATTTTCAGCGCTATTTGTGATGCTGAAGTTAGACTGTCGGGCTGTAGACGCTAGTTCAGATATCAACTATTAACCCGGGAGAAATCGCGCATATCTAGGGTATGAATAGTTTTTACTTTGTCACCAATAAATACAAAGAATAATTCTCAACTTATTTAGTCAGTGACAACTGTTACAAATTGTAGGATAAAATACGCTAAAGATTACTTTTCAAAAAGTAGTGGTGATAATCGTAAAATCGGTACGCACTCGGGGTATGTCATACCCCATGTGACTTCTTCCGGGTTAAATAAGGCGAATGAATTTAAAAAAATTGTGGCAGTCAAAATCTGTAAACATTGGTACCACTATATATTATCTATAAAACATAGTATTATATGCTCTATGGATAATATACTCTATTGAATTTAATTTGAATGCAATATGGTCTACAAGCGGCATTTACTTAAAGCACGTTTCTAACTGTGTCACGTGTGTTTCAGGTTTCAGGTGAACAGAATTTTGCTAGAACATATACTGTTATAGCGTGTGTCTATTAAAAACAAATCATTGGGGGCCACCGTAATACTTACCCATCATGGATATGCATAATATAAAATATGAAAATAAAACATGTCAAACTATTTATAAAATTGATTAAGCGTCTCATTTACAATTAAAATATATCTTTGAATTGAAATTTGAATGAAATCCAGTGTCATGAAAAATCGAAGAGTGTTGAAAATAGGATTACAAATATCTCGACAATATTTATCCAATCGACTTCATTCTTTATGCAAAATTTATGTTTTTTTATTGTCTTTTATATTCACTCTATAAAATAAACAATTTCGAAATATTTTATATACCTTTTATCAGAACGAATATTTCGAGAGTCCGAAAAAAATAGTTCCGGGTAATTGAGGTTACTTAAATTCAATAGGCTTCTTCTCATAATTACATACGAAGTACATACCAAATTTCAAATCTCTATCGCAATTTGTTCCGGAGATAGAGCTTTTACAGCCACACAGACAGACGGACGGATTTTTTTTTTCTAAATATATATGCTTTTCGGAATCTCCCGTGTCTGAAACGTGTAAATTCGTCAATTTTTTTTTCGATTTTTAAAACGATTACTAGATTTACTCTATACTACGTAAGATGAGTAATTAATAAATTGATACACAGAGTTGCACAAAATAATTTTGATTCATTGTCATCCATGGTTGGTAATTAGTGTAAAAACATTTTCAGAATTTTTATGCATATTTCAGCTGGATAAACTTTAGTATATATATTATTTTTTTACGCACAAAACACATAGAACATAAACAGGCCTGTACAAAAGAATTCAGGCACATTACTTTTATTGTCAGTAATTGGTGTAAATGGGTTTTTGACACTTCCTGACCTTTTCTTTAGACTTCTCTTTTCGCAATATATGAAGATAAAAGTTCATAATAGTAATCTTGTAGTATTACAGAGTCTTGAAGTAAACATGTATTTGCTGAAAGTGATAACAGTACACAATAATAACATTTTCAGAATTTTTATGCATATTTCAGCTTGATATACTTTAGTATATATATATTATTTTTTTACGCATAAAACACATAGAACATAAACAGGCCTGTACAAAAGAATGCAGGCACATTACTTCTATTGTCAGTAATTGGTGTAAATGGGTTTTTGACACTTCCTAACCTTTTCTTTAGACTTCTCTTTTCGCAATATATGAAGATAAAAGTTCATAATAGTAATCTTGTAGTATTAAAGAGTCTTGAAGTAAACATGTATTTGCTGAAAGTGATAACAGTACACAATAATAACTTTTATAAATAACTTTTAATACATAGATCAAAATGTTTCACACGCTCAACCTGCGATCTTTCCAAGATCAATAATGATAAATAAACTATATTCGCAAACATTTTTGAATGTGAATCAAATAATTTAATTCAAGGTCATTTTTAAAACATTCTTCAAAACGATTTTCATGTCCCTAAAAATCTGTCTAAATTAACTAATTTGTTACTTAAATCCAACCACTCTCAGAAATCTGCAAAAATATTACTCTTTTAATCCATCAAGGACGCTGGTTCATGTTTTGTGCCACTTAATTATAATCCCAAAGTTTCACAACGGCATCAGTATTTTGTATTAAAATTTGTCATTTATAATGTACATGGAGAAAATCTTTTATTTATTTTCAAATAAATTTATTTGCAATTCCCTTTAGAATTCATTTTTATAACATTGTAAAACACTTTAAGAAACTTAGACTACATTTTTTATTCCTTACAAAATTTTCTCTTTGAGCCCGAGGCCAAACACCGGTTTAAAAGTCAAGCCCGAGCCGACTTCAGCCTTATTTTGGGCTCGGGATGAGCCCATCCTATCTCTACAATCAACTATTCGGGAGTATCGGTTATGGAAAATTTATTGTATTATGGAGAACATTTGAAACAGTTTTGCAATTACAAGATTATTGCAATTGGTATATCTCAAACTAATGATTTGAGAATTAGCTATTGGATAAGACGGAACAACACGCGTATAAAGGGAGAGAAATAGATAATGGCGTTAACCACTAAATACTATTTTATTTTGTTTCAAGAATATACTACATAACTAGTAATAATATATTACAAAAAATATCAGAGATACGGGAAGAAAGTCTATCACAAAGTTTTAGAGAAGCATTGATTTAGTATAAAAAGACATTTTGCGCTATTAAATGCTAATACTAGACCCTGTAAAACCCTCGGCTATGATGTCATACACTCACGCGCCGTTTTTAGCACTTTCCAACCTAGTTGAAAAGTGCTTATGACTTCGGTTTGTCTGGCCGTCTGCCGTCTGGCCGTCTGGCCGTCTGCCGTCTGGCCGTCTGGCCGTCTGCCGTCTGCCGTCTGTCCGTGCTCTAACTCCCGTAAATATGCTCGGATTGCTCTGCAATTTTTATATGTTATTGCCGTTATCTATAGCATGTTCCCTATTTCAACGGAAGTGTGTAGCACTGATAGTTTTTTTACAGGGACACTCAAAAGAATTCCGTTACATTGCTGTCTACGGGGAAAAATCATTTGCGGTTTATTTAAATAATGTTTCACTATTTTAAACGCATTGTAATTTATATATATTACTAAGGTGCATTAGAAGAAGCTTAATATGGAACAGGGTTGTGCATCGCACTTATAGTTACTTTATAGGGACAGTAAAAATAATTCCGTTACATTACGTCTATGGAGAAAAATCGTCTGCGGTTTATTTAAATAATGTTTCACTATTTTAAACGCATTGAAATTTATATAGATCACTAAGGTGCATTACAAGAGACTTACTACGGAATATTGTGTGTATAGCAGTCATCGTTCATTTACAGGGACACGCAAAAGAATTCTCTACTGTCTGTTAACAATAATTCCTGGAAGTGCGTTTTAAGTTATTGAACGCGATTTTAATTTTAACTTGCTTTTTGTCTATTACGTGGTGTGTATAAATTCTGTAGATTCTATACAGGGCAGTACAAAAGTTCGCGAACACATTTCTGTTTATTGACAAACTCCAGACGGAGAATTTTAAACTGTGCTACGCGTTTCCTAACTGAACTAAAATTATCATCCTATGTAGTATATATACAAATCTATAGATCCTATACAGGGCTGAATAAAAGTATTCGGATATTTTTCCGAATATTGTATATGTTGGTAATTCCTGAAACTATGTTTTTAAATATGTTATGCGTTTTCTAAATTGTTTACTTAGATGTTAGCTTTTAGCTTATTAAACGGTATGATTTGTAAAATTATTTTGGAAGCGTTGGAAAGTGCTATATAATCTATGCTTGACGCATGATTTTTCGTTCTTGTTTACTTTTTTAATCCGTTATAAAAAAGAAAAAAGTCGTCAAATTTTGAGGATTTTTTCCTTTATTGGTAACCCGGCTATTGTATTAAGTTATTGGTTTGGTGCGAGTTTGGAAATCGCGCCAATTAAAAAGTCGCCAAATATATGTGCGTGAGTGTAATACATCTGTTTCTAACCCTCACATGTGTTATGGTTTGATATTGGAAACAGCAAACAAACACGTGAACATGTCAATTTAAGTTTTTGTTAAATAATCCAACATATTATTGTATATCGCACCTGTCTTTTTTCTGCTAATAAGACATTTTATAACCTTTAGGATTAACCGCTCTTATTATTATAATTTAAATTTTATGTATTGCATTAACTTAAATTCAAGTAAATTTTCATCTTTTCACAAGCTGAGTTAATGTACTGAAAAAATTTTCAAGCCCTAATATTTTTCCTTTCAACTAATTGTTCGTTGATTATACGTATATGTATTTTAAAACAATAAGTTGCTGCTTTGTGTTGCCTTTGTTTAGCAATGCATTTTAACAGAATGATTCTTTATATACATATAATATCTTGCAGAACACTTATTACATCCTAAATTTTAAACTTAGTAGAACTATGAAATATGTAGAACACACAATTATTTCACACTTCATTAACAGTTAATCATTTAGTCAAGTGCAATCTGAATGATTTTTGGTGAATTATCTTCCAAAAAATAAATTAAGACAAAAACAAGAACGAAAAATCATGCGTCAAGCATAGATTATATAGCACTTTCCAACGCTTCCAAAATAATTTTACAAATCATACCGTTTAATAAGCTAAAAGCTAACATCTAAGTAAACAATTTAGAAAACGCATAACATATTTAAAAACATAGTTTCAGGAATTACCAACATATACAATATTCGGAAAAATATCCGAATACTTTTATTCAGCCCTGTATAGGATCTATAGATTTGTATATATACTACATAGGATGATAATTTTAGTTCAGTTAGGAAACGCGTAGCACAGTTTAAAATTCTCCGTCTGGAGTTTGTCAATAAACAGAAATGTGTTCGCGAACTTTTGTACTGCCCTGTATAGGATCTACAGAATTTATACACACCACGTAATAGACAAAAAGCAAGTTAAAATTAAAATCGCGTTCAATAACTTAAAACGCACTTCCAGGAATTATTGTTAACAGACAGTAGAGAATTCTTTTGCGTGTCCCTGTAAATGAACGATGACTGCTATACACACAATATTCCGTAGTAAGTCTCTTGTAATGCACCTTAGTGATCTATATAAATTTCAATGCGTTTAAAATAGTGAAACATTATTTAAATAAACCGCAGACGATTTTTCTCCATAGACGTAATGTAACGGAATTATTTTTACTGTCCCTATAAAGTAACTATAAGTGCGATGCACAACCCTGTTCCATATTAAGCTTCTTCTAATGCACCTTAGTAATATATATAAATTACAATGCGTTTAAAATAGTGAAACATTATTTAAATAAACCGCAAATGATTTTTCCCCGTAGACAGCAATGTAACGGAATTCTTTTGAGTGTCCCTGTAAAAAAACTATCAGTGCTACACACTTCCGTTGAAATAGGGAACATGCTATAGATAACGGCAATAACATATAAAAATTGCAGAGCAATCCGAGCATATTTACGGGAGTTAGAGCACGGCCAGACGGCAGACGGCAGACGGCCAGACGGCCAGACGGCAGACGGCCAGACGGCCAGACGGCAGACGGCCAGACAAACCGAAGTCATAAGCACTTTTCAACTAGGTTGGAAAGTGCTAAAAATTGTATAGAATAAAATAAAAAAGGATGTATCTCAAATATTGTGTGAGATGACAATAAAAATATATTTAAAGCAGAATTAATATATAGAGAACTACATAAATAAAATAAAGGAGAAATCGTCGTTTTTCCTAACTCTGAGATCTTCATACATATCGGGTAAGAAACTATCCAATGCGATAGTGTTAAATCATTTATTCTTATACGAGCAAATCTTGTGTGTGTGTGAATATATATATGCAAATTTAATTTAAAAAACGGTTCTAACGATTTTGACGAAATTATGTATCTTAGCGTTTTGGGGCACTAGAAAACCATTGGACTAGGTCACATGTTCGAGAAAATTCGATTAGTGGCTCATTTTGGGTCACCATGGGTCATGGTCGCTAATAGTATCTAAATGTGTCGCTAATTGTATCTAAAAAACGGTTCAAACGATTTTGACTAAATTTTGTATCCTACCATTTTCGGGCACGAGAAGACTAGTGGGCTGTGTCACACGTTCGAGAACTTTCGATTAGTGGTTCATTTTTGGGTCAACGCGGGTCAAGTGAATTTTATCTAAAAACGGCTCTAACGATTTTGATCCTACGAGTTTCGGGCACGAGAAAATCATCGGTCATATGTCAGAGAAAATTCGATTCGTGGGATTATTGGGTTCAATTAACCTACAAATATTGATTTACACATGCTTTAAATATGAAAATCTAAAATTTCAGCGCATTCCTCAAGTTATTCTTAAAAAACTACACGCATTGCAGTTTGTTTCGCAAATATAAAAAGGAACTTAACATTAACCCCTTGGGAACGAGCGACACGTATACGTGACGCATAAGATGATTAGAATCCTCGATTATTCCCACCAGTTACTTTTTATTGTAAGCTTTGTCTTATTTAATGATATCATTTCTGCGATTCAATTAGGCGAAAATTTCTGTTTTGAAAAACCGGTGGTGAAAGATTAAAAATTTTGTAAAGGACGCTCGTCGCGAAGGGGTTAAGAGTATAAATCGGCATAATTGCGACACTACTGCACCATATGACTTTCCAATTGGTATACCAATGTAAAATTTACCACACAATCCAAATATAATGGCAAAATCTGGTGTTCGTATTGAAAAAAATAAAAGTTTGATTTAATTTCTATATGAAGATGGGCCCCTAACAGAAGTACCAAGTTCTCATTAATCTTTCGTAATAAGTGGGTTAATTTGACCCAGGTTTAATACGTTTCGCACTAGAAATTTTATTCCATGAATCCTTTTGAAATTAAATAAATTCCACGTGGAAACCTGATATTAAATTCAGGTTTCCTGACTGGATTAAATACAGGCCTGATATTAAATACGCGAAGATTCATCCAATAATTTTTCTAGTTTGGAGCATTGTTAAACTGCGTCAGATTAACCATATATTATGGAAGATTAGTGGGAACTTGGCACCTCTGCCTTAAGCTTATTTTCTTTTTTAACCCCCTTGACTACGAATTTTTTCGTGGGATATTTTAAATCAAACTGAGCACACTGTTTTGATAAAGTCTAAAAGCAACAGAACCAGTGGGAGACCAGTGGGACAAGCGGACATGGTTTTCCAAGCGTTTCAGGGACTGCTATGTCCAGTGGTAATTTTTGAAGTTGTACTGGGACACAGCATCCCACTAGGAGACTAAGGGTAACACAGATTGAAAGAAGACATAATTCCCAATCGTGAGGCTATATTTCTTTATACTAGGATAATTTTGCGATAAAAATGTAAGGGTTTGTTTCTTTTCTTTTATTATATTTAAAATTTTTTAGCCAACTGCACATATAGCATCCATGCCAAAAATTGAAAATATTTTTTAACTATAATCTGCAAAATCTTAATTTTGTTTATTCGATAGTTCTTTTAATTACGCAATAAAATTGTTTTAAACCTCAAAGTGTGGGTGTGAAACAAAGTTTCGAAGTTTTTGTAGTCTATGAAGAAAGTAAGCAATTTTAATACTTGGACGCGTTTAACCGCCCGCGAAGGACAGTTAGGAATCCCGAATAGTTTCAAAATAATTTTCCAAACCATAATTTAAATTTTAAAATTTCTTTTATAACAATATTTTATATTATTTTATTTCTTTTGTAAGTTATACATTTAATTTTTCCGTGCAAAAGTCTGATAAAAACATTAAAAAAATCCTTCATATACGCATTAATTTTTTTCATTGTAACAATTTTTCTCAGAGTGCGCAGATAGGACAGATTATTGCATTCAGCACTGTCGCCAACCAGTGGTCATGAGGCCATATCTATGAGGCCTTATCGTACTTCAATAGTAGAAGAAAAATAAAAAAAATCGTTCAATCAATGGTACCCATATAGACTATATAGGCTTATTAATTAATGCAAAATATATGCTCTTAATATTGTACTACTTTCCAAAACATGTATCTGCTCATTTGTGTTTGTAATAAACGCTAAGAATTGCAAAGAGATTTTGTAATATCCCTGTATATGAGATGCCCAACAGAAAAGGATACTTTTACTATAGTGGCGTTGTATCTAATCGAAATTGGTTTGTTGGTAGAAGTTGTATTGTTTTTCTCAACATGCTGCAGTTGCAAACGGCTCCTGTTGTTTATGTAGCTATGGAAAATTGTTTTACGCGTGCATTATTGATTCCTCCTGCTTAGCGCTAAGAGAAGTTATCCATTTCCTTCTCGGTACTGAAAAAGATTGCCGAAACTTAAACAGGCGATTAAAAACAAGGGCAGACGAAAGCTCTCGAAAGCGATAGTAGTTTTGCATGGTAATGCTAACACGGGGACAAGAAGTTTGTCAACTTGCTGAAAACATTTCCATGCAAAATCCTGAAACATCTCTTTTACAGCTCGGATTTTCTCCTATGTGACACCACATCTTCGGACCCTTAAAAATCTCTGAATAGTCAACTATTTACCAGTGACAAAGAAGTGCAGATTATCGTAAAAAATGTACCCTAAGGCAACCTAGAACTTTCTGAAGCCACCCACTCCTTTTTTTCTAACTGGCATCAGCATAATTATTTATGTGTAGTTGTCATGTTACACACTGACTATAATTCAAATATTCTGTAATTAAAATGTTTATTAGATGTAACCGTAGTGTTCTTTTAATTTAGAAACAACTTATTTCAATTAAAATTACGAAAAAAAGAAACAAACCAGAAAAACTATATAGGCAGGGCAACACTAGATTCCGGGCTTGCTCATTCATTCTCATGACGTCACAAATAGTGGCTCACCGTGACCAGCGATTGGTACAAAGCGACGCGCCCATCGTTTTGTGCCAATCGCTGTATGTCTTTCGTCGCGGTCCGCCACCATTTGTGACGTCATGAGAATGAATGAGCAAGCCCGGTATCTAGTGTAGCCCTGATATAGGACACGGAAATAGCATTATTCAAAAGCATTCAGATTTGAGGTTTTTCATTTCACTAATCATTCATGTAAAAGGCTAGCATTGAGCGTAGTCTTTATTTATTTCAAAGATTGAAAAGTACAAATGTTGAAGGAAAATATAGCGTACTGAATCAAAGCATTAATATTCAAATTTGGGATAGTTGATTATTCGAGGTTTAATTCGAATATGTCTTTTCTATTTTTATTAAAATAATATAAAAAATATATTAAACGAGAGAGAGAGAGAGTACGGACCGTGAAAGACTAATCGTAAATAAAATAGAAAACCTTGCTATGATTACCATTAAAATTTAATAAAAGAACAAACTGAACTAAAGTGCCATTCAGTGAACTACAGTGTCATTTCGGATAGTATAAAAATAAATCATTATTAGGTTTTGTGTGATTCAAAACGGCGTTGTCGTGCTGATTTTATTACATTTTAATGGTGAGGGTGGCCAATTTGGCCTCCTGTTTTATTCTGCAATTCCGTTTTCATACCAGAGATTTCAAAATATAATAGTGGCTTTATTTGGTGACGCATATTTCGGAATAACACAAAGTAAAAATTCTTCTAAAGGAATTTTCAGTGTGAATTGGAAATTGTTTAATAAAAAAATATATCAGATTGGCAACCCGGATCTGAATTAAATTTTTATTTTAATTATCTGTCGCCAGTTCCCTGCGCTTTAAGTAACTAAGAGTTGATTATATTTTAAATCATCTTTCCAGTTGAGGGGGATAAAAATGTTCAGTTAAATTTGAAATTACGTATTGTGTGAACACAATATTCTGATAATTGTAAATGAATAATAATTTTATGCGCAACAAGTGTATTTTAATGTATAACAAGTGCTGGCAAAGTGCTGATAACGAAGCTGTCCGCTCATTTACAAGGTGGTCATATTTAAACTGACCGTATTCAGCGTGTTCTGTAGCTCGAATTAATTGCGAGAATGGCGACAAATTTTGTAGGACGATTAACCCTAGAACAACCGGAAATTTTACTCAACCTTGATAAAAATATTTCCCAGCATAATTTTAATGCTTCAAAGGTATCAAGCTCCCACTAATCTTCCGTAATATATGGGTTAATTTGACCCAGTTTAATAAAATTTCGAACCAAAAAATTTATTTTATGAATCATTTTTTATTTAAATTCAGATTTCTGTGTAGAATATATTTAATTTCATTTCTTAAAAATATTTCTGGTGTGAAACGCATTAAACCTGGGTCAAATTAACCCACATATTACGGAAGATTAGTGAGAGCTTGGCACCTCCTCTTAATGCTTTTCTACTTATTTTTTTTATTTTATTCCCTTCTCCTTCCACACTTAAACTGCAAATTAAATCTGATTGGCTGCTTTACAACAAGCTAATTTTGATTGGCTATCTTACTTATTTCGGAATGGCTGATGAAGTTGACGGTGAAATTCTTTGCTTTTCTTTCATTTTACAGTGCATTTTTGCTACTTTTATACTCTTTTTTTTCATGGCTCCTTTAAGATGTGATACACAAATAAATACTCATATACAGGAAGTGGAGTTGTTAACAATTGAGAATCCCATCGAAACAATCTACTGTTTCTTTAGTTTGTATTTAACTTATTTTATGAAACCAATTCTGGTTCGTATAGTCATTTTGAAATTACCGGTCAGGTCCATTGGACCCTTCAGGTAGGTGAAGTGTTAAACAAGACGGGTGACGAAATATGCCGCGAAAAAAAATTGGCTCTAAACGTCATCGCTAGGGGATATGTGGTGCTGTTATTTTCGCGGAGTCCTTCGCCCCACGTCTTGTTTAATTATCCTACAAAATGTGGCTCCATTCTCGCAATTAGATCGCACTACAGAATACGCTGAATACGTTCAGTTTATAAAGCTTCAATTTATTTAGTTTAAAATTAATAGTTTTTATTTAATTTGAATTTATTAAGTTTTTGAACAAAAGTGATTTTGATTTTGTACATAAGTGATTTTATTTTTGTACATAAGTGATTTTATTTTTGTACATAAGTGATTTTATTTTTGTACACAAGATATAGACGTTTGTAAAGTTATATGCAATTAAAACTTAATGTCTAGAATGAATTTGAGAGTCATATCATGTGTTTACATATTTTAAATTACGATATTATTATTGCTTAAATATGTATTAAATACTCTATTTCTTACCTGGATTTCTTTTATCTGTGTTTTCTGTTCGTGCTATATCTGATAACAAGATATCACAAGTCCTGTCACAATATAGAATTGCTTTGTTTACATTCTCCATGCTTAAATTAAATGTAAATTAAACATACATTTTATATTTATGGTAGGTAATTTTTCTGATACTATATTTTTCAAAACTGATTCCAAAAAAGAAAGTGCCCGCATATAAAAGAACTCTAAACAATATCGAAAAAGTACAAACGCGAAACATTTGATATCGATTTCAGATATCCTATGAAATATATATATATATATATATATATATATATATAATTTAATAAATTACTATAACCATTGGGAAAATATTCCGAAAACTTACCGTACTTTCGTGTTATAGTGGCCCCCACAATTATGATTATGCCAAGGTTGCAGTTATGATTTCGCCAAGATCATCGCAAAGCTTATATATGCATCTTATATGCACATATATTTATTCCAAACACTCCTATATGTGCCATATACGTCATTATACACATATTATTTACGTCTTATATGTCGTGTATACATCATATCAGTACAAAAACCCTTAACGGGTTAAAAGTTGTGACGCAGCACTTTGTTTTGGCTCTATAAATTTTAAATATGGGTCTTAAAAGTAATGATATCAAATTTAAGTGACGCTATGTTAATAATTTTTTTTTAATCATAATTTTCTTTTTAGTTTTATATATATTCACAGGTGCAATTATTATCTTAATATGAAAAAAATATATAGAACTTATTCGCTGATGCTTTTTCATTCACATCTCTCATGAATTCAAAATATGGGTTTTAAAAGAAATGATATCAAAATTTGAGTGACACCTTGACGTGAATTTAATAGGACTCTTTTAAAATTCAATTTAAATTATTTTTGGTTTGTCTTCTAAAGTATATTTACACATACAAACAATACTTTTAATTTTTCAATACACTTTTAAATATATTACTTTCACTGAGCCTATATTATGTATTGAAATGTATTTATTTCAATAAATTGATTTATCTTCTGTGCCACGCTATCCAAAATCATAAGTAAAATTTATGTAAATGATTATTTTGCGTCATAGTATCCAAACAAAGGGAAATGTATGCAAGTGGATAATATGACGCAAAATAATCATTTACATAAATTTTACTTATGATTTTGGATAGCGTGGCACAGAAGATAAATCAATTTATTGAAATAAATACATTTCAATACATAATATAGGCTCAGTGAAAGTAATATATTTAAAAGTGTATTGAAAAATTAAAAGTATTGTTTGTATGTGTAAATATACTTTAGAAGACAAACCAAAAATAATTTAAATTGAATTTTAAAAGAGTCCTATTAAATTCACGTCAAGGTGTCACTCAAATTTTGATATCATTTCTTTTAAAACCCATATTTTGAATTCATGAGAGATGTGAATGAAAAAGCATCAGCGAATAAGTTCTATATATTTTTTTCATATTAAGATAATAATTGCACCTGTGAATATATATAAAACTAAAAAGAAAATTATGATTAAAAAAAAATTATTAACATAGCGTCACTTAAATTTGATATCATTACTTTTAAGACCCATATTTAAAATTTATAGAGCCAAAACAAAGTGCTGCGTCACAACTTTTAACCCGTTAAGGGTTTTTGTACTGATATCATTACTTTTTTAAGGTTATTGATGAAAATGTCAATTAGTCAAAATTAAGCATAGGGTATAAATTAATCATTAGAATAAAATTTTAAAGAAACGCTAAAAAAGACCCTTTGGACCCCAATAAAAATATGAGGGTGGTGGCCCATGGAGAGGAATCCAAGACTCAACTTTTAAATTATACAGCGAGAGAGTAACACAATTAGAAGTATGAAAATGCATGGCAAAACCCGATTGTTCCATCTTCCACCGCCAGGGGGGCACTCTGTTCTATACAAACATAGCTGAAATCTTTGAGGCTGTCGATTTGGAGTCGAATGAGCCATACCTCGTCGTGATCGGTCCCATAGAACCCGATAGGAAAGCGCCCCCTGCTGGTGAAACTTGGAACTAAAATCGATATATCCTGTCGATGTCGAGTCGATGAATCAAACTACATTGTGATGGGACCAATAGAAATAGAGTTAGCTACAAAATCTGTTAGTTCCACCTTCCACCACTAGAGGGCGCACTCTGTTCTATACAAACATAGCTCAAATGTTTGAGGCTGTCGATTTCAAGTCGAATAAGCCATACCTCGTCGTGATCGGGCCCATAGAATCCGAGATAGGAAAGCGCCCCCTGGTGGTGAAATTTGAAATTAAAATCGATATATCCTGTCGATGCCGAGTCGAATAAATTAAACTGTATTGTGATGGGGCACATAGCTACAAAATCCGTTAGTTCCATCTTCCACCGCCAGGGGGCGCACTCTGTTCTATACAAACATAGCTGAAATCTTTGAGGCTGTCGATTTGGAGTCGAATGAGCCATACCTCGTCGTGATCGGTCCCATAGAACCCTATAGGAAAGCGCCCCCTGGTGGTGAAACTTGGAACTAAAATCGATATATCCTGTCGATGAATCAAACTACATTGTGATGGGACCTATAGAAATAGAGTTAGCTACAAAATCTGTTAGTTCCACCTTCCACCACTAGAGGGCACACTCTGTTCTATACAAACATAGCTCAAATATTTGAGGCTGTCGATTTCGAGTCGAATAAGCCATACCTCGTCGTGATCGGGCCCATAGAATCCGAGATAGGAAAGCGCCCCCTGGTGGTGAAATTTGGAATTAAAATCGATATATCCTGTCGATGCCGAGTTGAATAAATTAAACTGCATTGTGATGTGACCCATAGCTACAAAAATCGTTAGTTCCATCTTCCACCACCAGGGGACGCACTCTGTTCTATACAAACATAGCTGAAATCTTTGAGGCTGTCGATTTAGAGTCGAATGAGCCATACCTCGTCGTGATTGGGCCCATAGTACCCAAGAAAGGAAAGTGCCCACTGGTGGTGAATTTTGGAACTAAAATCGATAAATCCTGTCGATGAATCAAACTACATTGTGATGGGACCCATAGAACTCGAGTTAGCTACAAAATCCGTTAGTTCCATCTTCCACCACTAGAGGGCGCACTCTGTTCTATACAAACATAGCTGAAATCTTTGAGGCTATCCATTTGGAGTCGAATGAGCCATACCTCGTCGTGATCGGGTCCATAGAACCCGAGATAGATAAGCGCCCCCTGGTAGTGAAACTTGGAATTAAAATCTATATATCCTGTCGATGCTGAGTCGAACCAAACTGCATTGTGATCGGACCCATAGAACTCGAGTTAGCTGCAAAATCCGTTAGTTCCATCTTCCACCATCAGGGGGCGCACTCTGTACTATGCAGACATAGCTGAAATCTTTGAGGCTGTGGATTTCAAGTCGAATAAGCCATACTGCCTGGTGATTGGGCACATAGAACCCAAGAGAGGAAAGCGGCCCCTGGTGGTGAATTTTGAAACTAAAATCAATATATCCTGTCGATGTCGAGTCGAATAAATTAAACTGTATTAGATACCAATTAATCTCGGAAAAAATTGCAAATTTTGTCATTTGGCAGCGTAAAAATCATGAATTTCATCGATCGGCACAGAAAAAACATGTATTTTGTCGATAGGGGGAGAAAAGATCATAAATTTCGGCGAACAGGCGGATAAAAATCATGAATTTCATTTATTAGCGCATGAAAAACACAAATTTCATCAAACACTCGCATAAAAATTAAAAAATTCATTGATCGGGCATGAAAAAACATTAATTTCGTCAAGTTTGCACGTAAAAATCACAAATTTCATCAAACGGTAGCATAAAAATCACAAATTTCATCCAACGGTAGCATAAAAATCAAGAATTTTGGCAATCGGGTGATAAAATTTTTTTTTTGTCAATCCGGCCCGTAAAAAGTATGAATTTTGTCGATGAGGTGCGTTAAAATTGTCGAGTCGAATGAATTAAACTGCATTAGATACCAATTAGTCTCTGAAAAAATTGCAAATTTCATTATTTTGCAGCATAAAAATCAGGAATTTCGTTGATCAATGTACAAAAATCATGAATTTCATCGATCGGCACAAAAAAAACATGAATTTTCTCTATAGGGGGAGAAAAGATTATAAATTTCGTCGAACAGGCGGGTAAAAATCATGAATTTCATTTATTAGCACATGAAAATCGCAAAATTCATCAAACGGTCGTTATGAAAATATAAAAATTCTATGATCGGATATGAAAAAGTCATTAATTTCGTGAAGTTTGCATGTAAAAATCACAAATTTCATCAAACGGGTGCATAAAAATCAAGAATTTTGGAAATCGAGTGATAAAAATTTTTTTTGTCAATCCGGCCCGTAAAAAGTATGAATTTTGTCGATGAGGTGTGTAAAAATCGTCAAGTCGAATGAATTAAACTGCATTAGATACCAATTAGTCTCTGAAAAAATTGCAAATTTCATTATTCTGCAGCATAAAAATCATGAATTTTGTTGATCAATGTGCAAAAATCATGAATTTCATCGATCGGCACAGAAAAAACTTGAATTTTCTCGATAGGGGGAGAAAAGATTATAAATTTCGTCAAACAGGCGGGTAAAAATCATTAATTTCATTTATTAGCGCATGAAAAAACATTAATTTCGTCAAGTTTGCACGTAAAAATCACTTTCATCAAATGGGTGCATAAAAATCAAGAATTTTGGCAATCGGGTGATAAAAATTTTTTTTGTCAATCCGGCACGTAAAAAGTATGAATTTTGTCGATGAAGCGCGTAAAAATTGTCGAGTCGAATGAATTAAACTGCATTAGATACCAATTAGTCTCTGAATAAATTGCAAATTTCATTATTTTGCAGCATAAAAATCAGGAATTTTGTTGATCAATGTGCAAAAATCATGAATTTCATCTATCAGCACAGAAAAACATGAATTTTCTCGATAGGAGGAGAAAAGATCATAAATTTCGTCGAACAAGCAGGTAAAAATCATGAATTTCATTTATAAGCACATGAAAATCGCAAATTTCATCAAACGGTCGCATGAAAATCAAAAAATTCTTTGATCGGGTATGAAAAAATCATTAATTCCGTAAAGTTTGCACGTAAATATCACAAATTTTTTCAAACGGGTGCATAAAAATTAAGAATTTTGGCAATCGGGTGATAAAATTTTTTTTGTCAATCCGGCCCGTAAAAAGTATGAATTTTGTCGATGAGGTGCATAAAAATTGTCAAGTCGAATGAATTAAACTGCATTAGATACCAATTAGTCTGAAAAAATTGCAAATTTCGTCATTTTGCAGCATAAAAATCAGGAATGTGAAAGAGAAAATCATCAATGTGCAAAAATCATGAATTTCATCGATCGGCACAGAAAAAACATGAATTTTCTCGATAGGGGGAGAAAATATTATAAATTTCATCAAACAGGCCGGTAAAAATCATGAATTTCATTTATTAGCAAATGAAAAACGCAAATTTCATCAAACGCTTGCAGAAAAAAAAAAAAATCGTTGATCGGGCATGAAAAAACATTAATTTCGTTAAGTTTGCAAGTAAAAAACCCAAATTTCATCAAACGGGTGCATAAAAATCAAGAATTTTGTCTATTGGGCGATAAAAAAATGTATTGTCAATCCGGTACATAAAAAGTATTAATTTTGTCGATGAGGTTAAAAATAAAGGTAATATGAGTCAAGGGGTCTAACCTTATGAGTCTCCTTATTTTCTTTCTTGTTCGGATGCAAACAATTCATATTTTTAATCTGCATTTGGTCGAAAAATGAATTATCTTTAATTTTAAAAACGAGAAATTCGTAATTACATGTATAAAATTCGATTGCTATTTATTATTGGTATTTATGATTTCAAAATTTTTAATAAGAAATTGTTTTTTTGCTAGTATACAGTGGGCAAAGTCTCTAGCCATGCCAACCAACCAATCGGTTGCTTATGGATCTGCTTATGCTTATATCACTTATTCATATAGTTTAGCTTTGGCTTGCCTCTTATTAGTTTGTCTTGACTGCTAAATTTTTATATTTCACATTTCATAATTTTTATTGCAATACTTCAGGTAAGAATGCTTTTTAACTTGATTATTTCCTGTATTTATAATTTTTTGTTACAAACATTCTTATGTTTTAATGGGTGCAAAATTTAAGATTGGCGAAAAAGCTACTAAAAGGTTCTTTATTTCAATAAATTGTTTTATCTTTTGTGCCATGCTGTCGAAAATTGAAAGAAAAATTTATGTAAAGGTTTATTTTGCATCATAGTATCCAAACTAAGTGAAATGTATGCAAATGGATAGTATGATGCAAAAAAAAACATTTACATAAATTTTTCTTTGAATTTTCGACAGCATGGCACAAAAGATAAATCAATTTATTGAAATAAATACATTTCAATGCATAATACAGGCTTATTGCAAGTGATATATTTAATGATGATTGTACTGAATTTGTATTGAAAATGGAACATTTTAGTACATATTAATGGTTTAGCATAAAAAATAATTTATGTAGGTCATTCTAAAATTCTTATATAACAAAATCTGTAAAAATGAAGCTCTGTTTTGTCAGAATTCTGCAATTGTTAATTTGTTTTAAAACTAAATAAGCACTCCTTAGGTATTTTTAACTGTTTTTATTATTGGAAATGGTGCGGAAAAACAGAACAAAACAAACTTTAGTAAAATATTTTATGTAGTAATAGGGTGGGTTTTTTTAGGAAACATTTATTTAACTGCGTTTATTTTTTTTTTTTTAAGAGGACAGCCAAGGGTCGATGCATGCTTTACACTCACGCTAAAAAAAAAAAAATTAATCGGTTAAAAAAAAGAAAAAAGTCTCCAAACTTTGGGGACTGTTTTTTCTTTTATGGCAACCTGGCTATTAAGCTTGTATTTAGTAGCTTAGCGCAGTCTTGGAAATCGTGCCATCCAAACAGTCGCCAATCTTTTGTTTACATTTTAGCGTGAGTGTAACACATCTGTTCAGTTATTTTTCTTGGGGCCCATTTTGTGAAAAGTAAAGGTTACTTCGGGAGCATTTCCGTTCTCTGTTCCCCCCGCCAACTTGGATATTTTTTTCGCCAGTCTTGGCGAAAGCAGGGTAATGTTGAGAGCTGGCGCCATCTAGTGTTTTTATTGCAAAATACGACATTTTTGGTTTGCGATTTTTTTTTCTCGTCGTAATGCATGCATGAACACTGGAACATGAATGAAAATAGATGATTTTTACCTATTTTCTTCCAAAAGTTCCAGAAATCATGCATGCATTACGGCGAAATAAAAAATCGTAAACCAAAAACATCGTTTTATCAATAAAAATAGTTTATCTAGCGCGAGGGTCTCTACGCACCTCTACCTACTTTTTAATAAAAAAATCAACAAACCGTTTGATTTTCTTCCACAGCTGAAGAAAAAAAAAAAAAAGAAATTAATCTTATTTCATAAGGTCGGAGAAAACTCGACCTGCTATGAAATAATAATAAGAAAAAAATCATTTTCGTCACCGACCCAATGTAATATTAGGAATAAGAGTTGTTTTTTTTTTTTTTTTTTTTTTTTTTTTTTTTCTAAAATAATAATATAGTTTTGAAATGTATGTGCTTTAAATTTAGAAAATAAAAATTTAAGAAATGTATGCTAATACTATATTAATAAAATAGATTAGCAGTTTCACACAGCTTTTTCGCCAATCTTAAATTTTGCACGCATTAAAACATAAGAATGTTAGTAACAAAAAATTATTATAAATACAGGAAATAATCAAGTTAAAAAGCATTCTTACCTGAAGTATTGATATAAAAATTATAAAATGTGAAATTTTAGCTGTCGAGACAAACTAATAAATAAGAGCCAAGCCAAAGACAAACTAATAATAAGTAATAACAGCTAAGCCAAAGCTAAACTACTGTGGCTAAACTATCAGTCAGATAATCAACCGATTGGTTGGTTGGCATGGCTAGAGACTTTGCCCACTGTATACTAGCAAAAAAACAATTTCTTATTAAAAATTTTGAAATCATAAATACCAATAATAAATACAATCTAATTTTATACATGTAATTACGAATTTCTCGTTTTTAAAATTAAAGATAATTCATTTTTCTACCAAATGCAGATTAAAAATATGAATTATTTGCATCCGAACAAGAAAGAAAAAAAAATTTAACCATAATTTAATTTAATACATATTTTGGAATGTATAATAAACTGTTTTCATATTAAAAAAAAAAAAAAATCTAAATAGTTCTTCAGCCACATATGATTGCGAAATCGCCTTTAACTATAACCGTGATACCCATGAACATCCTGACCGCGCAGGAATAAAAAAGGGTGAAAAGGCCGAATATCTTTAATGTTAGTCTACCAGAAAAAGCATAAGAAAAGAGTCCGATTTTGAAGCTGGATTATAGAAAAAACAAGAGTTTTCCTACGTTAGCTCAAAATCTTACTCTCCTCATCTAAAAGCGATAAATATAATATATTAATTTTAAAAAAATCGTTCGATCCATTTTCGAGATAACACCTCTGTGCCCATTACACCATTACATTTTCCATTTTCGCTTAAAAATTGGTTTTCAGATCTCAAAATCTACTGCATGTAGAAATCTATAAATTTCAGGATAGAGTTAGGCCATAGATATAAGACTAATGTGAAAAAATCGAAACGGTATGCCTCATATTTACTGAGATATTAAATGTCGGCGTTTCGATTTTCCTTTGATGTCCCGCTAGCTGTATATATGAGAGTGACGGAATCTTCGGTTTTGGGCTTACGGTTTTCGGTTTTTCGCTGCGTCACTCAAGAGACTACCGTCTCTTATGATACACATGTCATATATATGCATGATATATGACTATAACTTAGCCACATACGTCAAAAAATGTTATATATATATACATAATATATTATTATAACGTCATACATGCTTTATAATTTGGCGATAAATCTTGGTCGATTGGCGATTCATCCTTGGGGGCCGCTATAACACGAAAGTACCAAATTTACAATATATTATTGAAAACAGGAACAAAAATATTTTATTGGGTCATTCCTACAATAACTTTAACTCTTAGTTAAATTGATGTCTGAGCTAAAGGTATTTTGAGGAATTTAAAGTTGAAGACCACGTTTTTTGCTTTATAAGACGATTTCTCATCCGACGTCAATTTTTGAATTCGGCTTTTTTTCATATCTGATAATTTCCATAGAACACCTATATATAGAACAACTTTTATGAAAGTCTCAAAAACATAGCTTGAAAATTCTGAAAGTAATCGTCGATAGAATAAGCTCGAAATTCGCTGTTCCCAAAAGGAAGCAAAAAGATGAGGGGTTGTATCAAATATAGAATGAGAAACACTTCATTCTTATTATGTCAAGCTAGTATATTTGGATACAGCCCCTCATCTTTTTGCTTCCTTTTGGGAACAGCGAATTTCCAGTTTATTCTATCGACGATTACTATCAGAATTTTCAAGCTATGTTTTTCAGACTTTCATAAAAGTTGGTCTATACATTTAGCTAATATATTATGCACAGTATATTTTGATTGAATTCGCGCATGCGCAGTGAAACAATATTTAGTAAACCTGCTCATTTTTAATACAAGTTTTATTATTTTTTAATTCTGATTGCAGGGTATTGTGTATAATTTTGTTTGTCATATTTTCTGAAAATAACTTGTTTTTATATTAATAACTCTGCAAATTATAAGCAAAAAAACTTGGTAAAATTTGGGATTATTTTTATAAAAACCTGAATTTCTCTTCGAGTATACATGCTATCTTCATAAAAATTTACCCAAATTATTACAATAAACCACTTAATCATAATCTACAGTTTGCATTCTTTTGCAATATTAGTTTTTACAGGGTTATCCAAAAGATATTCGTTTTTCTTCTATTTGTTGACGGCCCCTTATGGGGTTTCGAGAAAAAATCTTTGCGGAAATATATGACGTTTATCATGTTGTTTACACTCCTGAAGTTTCAGAATAATTCCTCATGTATCTTTCCAGATATTTAACAAAACGTCTAAAATCGCAAGTGACCGGTCATCATTGGAAATATAGTGTATCTTATTAATGCGAACGCATTGAAGACTTCCGAAAACGACGAAGGCCTTTACTTTGTCATTTCCTGTGATCTTTTATTTGTCAATGCCATCTACGTTTTTCTTTTTATGAATGTTTTTTTCCAACTTTCAAACTAGATACGTGCAAACAACGTGCAAAGAACGCAACAAGATAACAAAGCTTATGATATGTATCACATTTTAATCCGATAATTTTCTGCATTTTTAAAGTTTTTATAGATATTTTGCGTACGCTTTTCGCTCAAAATGTTTCTGTCTATCTTTTCCAAAGTAATATGTATAAACATATTTATATGTAGAAGCAATTTGAAAATAATGGAAAACGAAATATGTTTTAGCGTTCCTTTTCCTTTATATTTAGAATTAAACTTCTTCAATATAGGTAAATATATCTTTATAGCCTTTCCATTCAATTTAAAAGGAAATGAAACAGGGGTAACTTCTTTATGCAAATACGTTTATTTAACTTGAGAGTGCCTCTGAATAAAATCTTTCCTTATTACAATGTGCTCTGCATTTGATTACAAAAGCTTATCTGAAACATTTAGAACCTTGATTTACATTAAATATTCTTTAGATAATGGAGCTTGAATAGAACTCTTCTTATTTAAATGCTTTACGAAAAGCTAAGTAATGAAAGCGAAATTTCACTACACGACAACACGAATAGCCAATAGCAAAGTTTTAGAAAAGTGTATGGAAATACAATCACTAAAGATGAAATTTTCTATATTAAGAAACACAAGATACTAGAAAAGTATCATTCATTAATATATTAATATTTGAAGTATAGTACAAAGAGAGCAGAAAACATTAAAAATGACTGATAAAATTGTTTACTTCTTGTAAAGACTGAACACGATAAAAATTTTATTAAAAAAAATGAGAGATTAAGCCCTGATTGTCAATTACTGACACTCAGGATTAGAACTTAAAAAATTCAAAATATAACAATTTTTAGGGTTCAAATTTGAATAAAAAAGTGGTAAAACGTTCATGCAGATTTATATGTTAGTTTAAGTATTCTTACATTATATGACATCGCATAGCCATCTATAGACGAAAGTTTAAGCTAAGCTTTTTGTAATTTTAGAGAGTGAAAAACATATACTACCTGAAAGCATTTCATTTATTCCATGTTCATGTTTCTTATAGTTAACAAATGATTGAATTTTAATTTTATATATTTTTCTTTGAGAGTTTCCTTAGAAGTTAAAAGGTAATGAAACAGAATTTCTTCTTTATGATGTGTATATTTGTTTAAAGTAGAAATTTTCTCTGAATAATAATGTTTCTTTAGAACAATGCGCTCTGAATTTGATTACCATAATATTTGGTGGCAATTTACTGGTTATATTGTATAGGGTGCTGTTTTTTTTTTTTTTTTTTTTTTTACTGTTGACCTGCTGTACATTACATGAAAAAAATGACAATTTTATGTATACTATTAAATGTTACCAAGCGTATTTATTTATGTACTTAAGTATCTTGTCTCAATGGTGACGCTCACCAATTCCAGCGAGTATGAATATGTCACACGTCTTAACTATTTGCTTATGCTTCAGGGAAAAGTAACCATACATCCGAATTTTTTGTTTCGATAATCCGGTTTTTGCAATTCAGAATATTTTTTTCTGCATTTATTCAAGGCAATATGTCTTTTTTTTTTTTTTAATTAATTTATTTATTTATCAAATTTGCAAGTTAAATTGTGTTGCATTTCTATAAACACAACACATATTCATTGTATTTAAAGACAATAAAAAATCATCTTTAAATTCATTGCGACGTCATGATATCTATAACTTTAGATTTTTTTTCAGGCATTATTTTCTACAGAGTTACCTGATTTTTTTTCAATACACTTTATTTTAATAAACTTTTCAATGAACTTTATTTGAATACTTAGCGCGATATCGGCGATTTATGGTCAAGAAGCGCATAACTTTTTAATAGCGGGCACGTTTAAAGACTCGATTATAGTATTTGCAGCATTAAGGGTTTATGAGCGGGAAGTTGTCAGGTCTCCCTTACAGTGATTGCTATATTAATAATTTATGAGCATAAAGAAGAGGAAGCCGATTGTACGCTGCTGAAAGCAGTGGGGCCTCTTCTCACCAGTGGCGTTGCGTCAGGGGGGGGGGGGCACGATCATTTTACTACCAGTATAATTATATGCTACATTTGGCCTTATTTAATCTTTGAACGGTATGAATTAAATAAGGCCAAATATAGTATATAAAAATACTGGTAGTAAAGTGATTCTGCCCCCCCCCACTTGACGCTACGCCTCTGCTTCTCACAAGGTTCATTCAAAAACCCATCAGGTTAGAACGACTAATAACATTTTAAGAACTGTTTAACAAAAACTGTACCGATACCTTTATTGGTGAAATTTTGGATGAGTGAAGATTGGAGCAAAGGGGGCGGGGTCTATTCGTTTTTGTTTCCCTTTTAAATCATTGGAAACTTGAGAGAGACTGCTCAGACAATGAGGACAAGTGTATAGAACATATATGTCCCTCCCAGTTCCCTTTATTAAGTTCTTAAAAAATACAGTTTTCAGCTTGAGCTGAATTTGTCGTTAAAAAACGAAGATGGTGCCAGTTGGCAATACGTACAAGAAAAAACATTCTCGACCAGAGAACATATCGATAGTGGACAGCAAGGTACCGATGACGATTTGATCGCTAGAGACATGGTCTCTCGCGACAATGGGCGCTGTGGTACCTCCAGAGGAAACTCTAGTCGCGACAAGGGGCGATACTTATAGAGGAAATGTGAGTTTCTTAGGATACTAACTAAGTTGGGTACTTGTCATGTTGGAGATGTGTGTTAGGTGTTGGTGGATGTGTTTGAGTTGAATAGAGGTTGATAGAGTTGAATAGAGAAAATGTTTTATAGCTATTCCTTACAGGGGAGGGGCTAGGCATCTCGTAGTGTATGGTGTGAGGTGATACATATTGAATGAAACAGTGGGGATTAGGTCAAACGTGTGCCTGTCGATGTCAGTAAGTTTTTGACTAGCTGTTTTATGATTCTCGAAACTGCATGACATTCATTGCCAATGGATCACTATATTACATGTACATATTTTTCCCGACCGAAAAAAAAGTAGCAGAGAAAAAGAAATAAAAGCTTCTCGAAAAAATGAAATAAAAGCTTCAGCTATCTCGCTGAAGATGAAACGAAAAAAGTTGATTTTGCTACGTTTGTTTCTTTGATTGATTTGATGATGAAACTGCAAGTTTTCGAGAACCAAATCTGATTTATCTCGAATTTTCTTGTTCGACAACTGGAGTTTTGGTCAGTCTACTATGCTAATATGAGAGCCTTTCAGAAACTAATGCATTCCCCTGTGTTTTTAAAACAGTTTTGAATTTTCGTCAATCAAAAACGGTAGTATGAAAAATACTAACGTAAATTCCCGTATTACAAAAACAAAGAATTGTAACACGAAGTATACGATAATCTTATTTCCACAAAAAGTTTACAGTTCAAAAAATCTATAAGAGCCATTTTCGTTTGACTTGCGTAAAAGAAATCAGTTAAAATGTTGGAAAAATGTCCAACAAATGTCCAACAAATGTCCAAAAATGCTTGGCATCTCCTTAATAGTAATGGTTTTGTTGTGTAAATCTAAATGATTATAAATATACAGAATATTTCAAATATTTTATAATTTGGAAGATATTTTCTGAAAACATTTGAAGTTATTTCCGGTGCATTTATTATAATGATATTCGTGCTATACTTTGTGACATTATGTAAAACTTTAGAAATCTTTTTACTCTGTTAGATGATGTTATAGTCTTAAAGAATTTTATTCCTGATCGAGCTTTCTGTAAAGAAGATATTTATACGTTCCGATATCCAAGAAATTATTATACACACACACGTACACACACACACACATATATATATATATATATGCACCTATGAATATATGTTATTGTTTAATCTTTTCGAAAGCATGTGAAATACAAAAATTTCCATTTCATTCTTTCTATTCTAGAAAATTACATCAGACAACATTTATGAGCGATAAAAGTAGAATAAGCATAGCTGCCAATTTTTTTCCAGGTCAAAACATATTCTGAACCAGCAAATTTATTTAATAAAATCTATCTCTTTTGTATGTTGTACTCATTTAGGTTCATTTAATAAATAAAATTTCTGGTTACAAAACGTTTACCTGACTTGACTACAAAATCCGGAAGGTTGGCAGCTATGCAGACAAGGAAGGTGCTGCCAAATTTAAATATCATGGGTTCTATATGTTACTTACAAGGAAGGTATCCATAAACGCATACTCAAAAAAAAAATTGAACAAATTACAGAATATTTCTTGTCATGAGGTTATATATGTCTATAAAAAAATTCTTGCGTAACCTCGATATAACATCCTTAAAAAAATAATGAAAATTTAATTTTTTTTTTGGCGATTTACCGTCGGTTTGCGACACAATGAAATTTAACAAAATAAGCTTTTATGATAAAAGCTCTTTAAGGGAAAAAAAATTCCCCCTATAATTTTAACTAATTTTAAATAATTTTACGCGTGTATAACTACAATTTTGTCATACACATTTATATGTATATACAATGAAATTTAACCAATAATTTACGATTTAGATCAAAATTTAAATTTATTAAAATTGTTTCAAGCTTAAAATTAAAGTCCTATTCTGAGCACTGTCAATTTGGTTTCGATATTGTTAGTGTAAGAGACAAGAGAAAAGTATTGTTGACATGGAAACAACGACTTATTCAACATCTAAATTTATAATAAAAACATTCTTAATGCGACAGTTAATTTTAAAATACACTTAAAACTTATCCAGTTGTTGAAGCCGTGTAAAATTAAATAACTGCAGCAACACATAATTTATCTATATTATATAAGCTTATAGAAATAATTATAAAGTATTTCACCGTTTAAGTTTGAATTCCTTAAGTACTGCCCATTTAAACACTCATTTAACAAGCAATTTCTAAATGCATTAAAATCGCATGCATTTGGCGAGGAAAAAGTGTTGCTTGCCAAACTGAGTCTTTTTGAATCCAATACGACAAACTTTTTTTTTACAACTAAATTTGACTGACCATGAGTACATGAGTACTTTCATTAGCATAGCTGCCAACTTTTACGCTTTTCTCCTACCACTAAATTTTAATAGTAAATTGTATCTTATTAAATCACTGCAATTAGTTAATTAAATAAAATAAAAATTTCTATTAAATTTTAGTGGTAACAAAAACGCGTAAAAGTTGGCAGATATGCATTAGCATTTTTTTTTTTCAAAAGATTCAAAGTATGAGCTTTAAGGAGATCTTCCTTGTTAGTAAATATAACTCCACAAAATGTTTTATTTAAAACTATAACTAAAAACTAATTAAGTACTAATTTAATTGCTTGTTGAAAATATATCATAAAAGAAAGAAACAATAAGTAAGTGCATAAAAATATAAAGATATTATGTACAGGGTGTTTTTTTTTTTAAACTGGCACTATTCAGAGTCGTCTGTAGCTCGTTCTAATAACTGGATTGACACAAAATTTTGTGAATGGACTAAGAAAACCATGGGAAAAAAGATTCCAACAAAAAAAAATTAATTCCAATCACCGCCGATAGGGGGAAATGTGGCGCTGTACATTGAAAAAAAACCATCAGAAACAGACAAAATTAATAATTTAGATAAAATGCCACGTTTTATTCATCATTTACACTTTCCCTTTCGTTGATCGCAGTTGAAACATCCATTATCACTTTTTCTGCCACCGGTTTACGTCCTCTGCCTGACCGAACTGCTAGCGAGCCTGTTTCTTCGAATTTCAGAATAATTGCTTTCAATACATTAACGGATAAAGGTCCTTTGCGCAGTTTATGGCGTGTTCTAAGTAAACGAAGAGCGGCTGGTGCATTGTACTGGTTACAATATAAGAACTTCACAAGTAACGCGCGCTGCGGTAACGTGAGATTCATTTTCAACCTGAACTGAAATTGTTTCTCGGTGTTTTTCGCATGCATTTATAACTTAAACTATTGGCGCTACTGTCGCTTGCGTAAGTAAAAATTTGCATTTTCATTTTTTGCCCGTATTTTATGCTAATTCCCAGTTGCATAAATGACCACAGCGCCACATTTCCCCCTATCGGTGGTGATTGGAAATAATTTTTTTTGTTGGAATCTTTTTCCCCGTGGTTTTCTTAGTCCATTCACAAAATTTTGTGTCAATCCAGTTATTAGAACGAGCTACAGACGGCTCTGAACAGTGTCAGTTTTAAAAAAAATACCCTCTATATTCATTTTACTTTTATGCAGAAAAACGGTTGTGAAAAATAATACTGAGAAAAGAGGTTTACGAATATTGTGATTTTTATGATTAAATACAGAAATATATTATTTTAAAGTATATAGTAGTACTTAAATATATTTTATTTTAAAGGTTAGTTAAGAATGATCATCATTGTAATTTGCACAAAACGAAAATAGATTATGTAACATTTTCTCAAGTACTTTCAGTGACAGACTCACTTAAACAGTAATGAGATCGCCAAGTAAACTTTAAAACTATAAGAGTAATGGATAGAAATTCAGGCAGGAAACGTTTACTGAAAACAATAGATTCTATTCCCTACGGAATAATTACATAAGATAATTCTACGATTTTTTTTACGAATTTAAGTGCGTCGTTGTCAGGATTTTGACTTTTAAGTGGTATAAAGTAGTTGCTAAATTGCGATGTACAGTACTTTCTCTATGGCTGTGCCTTCGGGGCTATTAAAACATTTTTTATTTAAAATAAACAACGAAAAATCATGCGTCAGGCGTAAATTATAAAACAATAGAACAGTGTTAAGAAATTACTTTTTTTAATACAATGAAATGAGATAATCTAAATAAACAATAGAAAAACACGTAACTCAATGAAAATCCCTTTTCAGTAATTGCTGTCCATATTCTGTAATGTAAGCGAATTTTTTAGTACCACCCTGTATATAATCTACAAAATTTACTAGATGACCCGCTCGTGTTGCCTAGTACCATAAAAAACAGCAAAAATGCGAAAAAACTCTTAAAATACCAATAAAAGAAAAATTTAAAAATCGCTAAACGAATTCTCAATAAATTTTATTGAAAGAGGACAAAATTTACTACATTGTACTAGAAGATTGAAACCGGATTGAACCTTTACTAATGTTAGAAAATTGCAGCGAATTGCAAAAAACGCTGACATATCAAAAATCGCAGAGGTAAAAATTTGCTATATTGGGTTAAAAGATTAAAACAGAATATATTTTACGCATGTCGAAAAATCTCTGTAAAACGCGATAAAACTCTAAAAATTGCATAAAAATTCGCAAAAAGTTCAAAAAATTGCTGTACGAAATCCGAATAAATTTTATTGTAAAAAGGACAAAATTTGCTATATTGTGTTAAAACAGTAAAAGATGATTATTACTGATGTGAAAATATTGCCTCGGATTGCACCCCCCGCTCCCTCATTTCCGAAATCAAATATCACATAAAAGTCGCAAAAAACCAGAATAGAAGGGGGCAAAGTTTACTACCGTGGGCTAAAACATTGTAACAGGAATTCATTCACGATTGTCAAAAAATAAGCGCAAAATTTAAACATGCTAAAAATTGCACTGAAACTCGCGATGACAAAATGAACTATACGAGGCTAAATGTTTGATGGCTAATTGTTAGACCAAATGTTCGCCTTCTTTTTCTGAATTATATAAGATGAAGAATTTCTTTAAAAAATATGGATATTAAAATGCAATGGACCGTACAAACGCTGAAATAAATCAGTCTAACACAACCGCCATTTTTGTGTCGCGTACGCCTAGTATTCAGAGAGCAGTGCACTGCGGACACGTAGCGAATCAATTCGATTCGGCAAGTACGTAAGTCTGGGTATTTCATAAAGAACAACGTTATAGTGCTGGTTAACCTTTTCCGGCACAGACAAATTCTGTTCGTAAAATGAGAAATTACTGACTAACACCAGAATTTACAAACGATTTTTTTAGAAAATAAGAAATCCTTATTTTAAGCTCTCATTGTAGAAACAAAATTTTATTGAAATATTTCTGGTGCAGTCTGCAAGTTTGTAATTAAAATTAGGCGTGCCCGGAGTGGGACCACTGTGCCGGAAAGGGTTAAGAAGTCCTTAATGTAACACCAAACTGACAACAACTCAGTTTTTAAACCCCATATTCATTGTGCATTTTTACCTGATTTTAAGTTGTGAATATTGTAATATTACATTTTTTCCGTAATTTAAAATACCATTTAGAAATGTTTTATTTCTTTTTATCCTATTTCGCACCATAAAATAGCTCGGGAATAAACCAGTTTGGAAGATTGGTGATTTTTCGCCTTTTGAGAAAAGAAGGGGAATTCTTAACCATTGGCCAGATTTGACTTATTGCTATAAAAGAGATGCTTCCAGAAATGACTTTTCAAAACAAAGTGATACGAATAAACGTTCTCTTAATAAGAAAACCCTGAAAACCTTGCTCAGCCATCCCGCTCAGATTGAGCTGTTTTCTAACAGCAAACATTTGCCCAAGCTCCTCATTTTGTGGTAAACGTACTAACTATTGCGCTGAGTATCCTTGTTATCCCTTTCTCATAATTGTGTTTAAGTTAGTTAAAATCTTGTTATTCGACAATTAATTCTAAAATTGCTCACCACAGACAACTGAAACATATTATAAACTCAGAGGGGGCTTTCCGTGGCCGAGTGGTTAAGACACTATTACGCTAATCGCTGTAGAGAGTAGGAGAGGCGGCGGGTTCGACTCCCGTCAACTCCGTTCCACACTCTTTGTGGAGTCCCGGGCTGTAATTCTTAGGTGTTGTTATTTCCGTGTGTCTATCCTGTCCTCTTCGAGAAAATTTATGTAATTTGTCGAAGTCTTGTATGTGTGTTTTTGGAAATAAAAATATGTGGATCATTTGAGACAACAGCCTTGTAGCTTGTAGGTCTCAAAGCAAGCCTCCTTCAAATAAAATCAAATTAGACTCAGATTTTATTCAACAGAAAACTTTACCTGCCGTTTGTTATTGTACCTTACTACAAACAAAATTATAAACATTATCAGTGAAAATAAACTGTGCTTATAAAACTCTATAATTGTGTTTCTGCGTGAGTAGAATTGTCTCTTCTTATTAGCTGAAAAAAGAACAATTTTAATTTTGTAATATGTATTAAAATAAAGGTGTTTTAAAATGAGATAAACCTTAAATATTCATTGCTGGTACTAAATGATTTGTATTTATTAGCGCTTTCTAGATTATGCTATTAAATATTTATTTTATAACAAAATTTCGTTTATTGTTACAATGTGTTTTCTAATGTATGTTTGAAAGCAATTTTACAAATTAAATGACATTGCAAGAAACCTAAAGCAGTAAATAAAAGACAAATTTTATTATCCTTTTTTTTAACAAAAACAAAAAGAAATTCGAATATCTTTAATGCGTATCGTTTAATTAAATTTTAATCCATTATAAGAGTGAATAAGACCCTAACAAATGACCTAGTACATCTGTGTCCGAGATAATGAATAAAGAAAGTGCACTGAATTAGACAATTATTGACTATTACAGCTCTATAAAACAACTTCTGTTTAACTGGAAAAAATAAAAAGAGTTATTCCCATTTAAAAAACTTTTATTTAAATGAGATCAATTATTTTTATTATTCATTGTACAATTTTTTTTTACATTACAAAGAAAATTTGTAGCATATAGGAATCGAAAATTTAAAAGAATGGCATAATATGTTATTAAGTTGACACATGAAAATATAATTTTAAATGAAAAACAAATATATGCGTTTAAAATTCATTGACACAAATAAATAAGAACTCCCCACACTATTAAAATTTTGCAGCAAACTGTCCAGTTATTTGACCGTTTTTATAGAAAACTGTCACATAACCGTAATTTAACTCTATTCTGATAATAATATAGGCAATGATATGGTCAGAATAGAGTTAAATTACGGTTATGTAACAGTTTTCTATAAAAACGGTCAAATGACGGGACAGTTTGCTTGCAAATTTTTAACAGTGCATATAATACAATCACCAAATTTAACCATAAAGTAACGGATATAGCGATTCGACTAAAAATTGTGTCTTTAAATGTATGAAAGAAATAGGCTTAAGGGGTAGTCTTCATACTGAAATTTAACCAAACTCTTACATTTTCAGTACAAACACCTAATTTTGACATCATATTTGTATTAAACAACCGGAATGCGTTTGCAAAAACCTATATTTAATGTTTTTATTTTTACCAAACAACCTTTACACCTTCAATATAAACTCCTTTCAAATTTATACACTTGTCTAATCGATGATTCCATTGATGGAAACATTGTTCAAACTCGTCTGTCTGTATGGCTGCCAGCCCCTGTCTCGTTTTTTCTACACATCTTCCACTTCGTTACACGATGTCCTTTCATGTCCCTTTTTAGTCGTGGAAGCAAAAAGAAGTCGCACAGAGCAAGGTCAGGTGAGTAGGGGGGGGGGGGCGCTCAGATCAAAAGAGTCCGGCCGTTTTTAGCCATGAACCGGCGAATGGTGGAAAAACGAGTCCCCGGTAGGCCACAAATCCGTCGTATTCTGTCGCACATTCTTACGCAGTCTTCTCAGAACTTCCAAATAGAATACCTGATTAACTGTCTGACCTGGTGGCACGCTGTTCACTTAAGTCCGAAATTACAAAAAACGAGGAATAAGCGAATATGATTTTACAAAAAAATGCACTACGACAAGATACAAACTTACACGCCGACAACACTGAGAGCATGGGACTCAGAACGAGATTCGGGATGTACACTAAGCGGAAGAAATGTGTGATATGCAATACCGCACAAAACGATGCCATTCCGTTTAGGTCCTCCTCGTTATGTCCAATATTTCGGGTCCTCCTTGTATAATCTGGTGCGAAGAGTTAAAGGAACAACTATATATAAATGACATCTTATGTTAAATGTCTTTCGTGAAGTCCACTGAAAATTATGATTCTTGTAACTAAGGTCAATGTTATCCCGTAGAGCAATGGTATTCACGTTTGCTAGACGGAAATATACAAATTCTATAAAAGTTTCACTTGTGGAATGTGAAACATGTCTTGTTGAGTGGTTATTTGACGGATTGTAAAAAATGGAACTTAATTGGGAGAATGAATATAGGATAGTAAGCTTGTAAAATTGTCAAGCTTAAATTTCTGTCTGGGATGCCCGAAAACCTTATAAAATGTCTCTACATATATCTGAAAGATTGTAGAAATAACATAATTTTTCTCGATTCTACATTATATCACGTTTCCTATATTCTTTTTTTAAATTATTTTTTGTTGAAATAGAATATTCTGCAATTTGAAGATATGCCAGGCATGACAAAATACAGGTGTGAATGCTCCATGTTTTTAGGCTGCGAACTCATTCAACTCACCCGAGTTTTTTAACCTGTTTCTTTTATTTTTTCCTTGTATGTATACAAAGTGACCAAAATAAAAACTGGCCTGGCAAATGGTTGTAATTCTGACACTAGATTTACCATTGTTATTGAACAGGACAAATTTCTTTTATAGAAGATGTTATAGAAATCGACACTTTTGTCGTCGATACAGCGCTGTGCTCTATTAATCTAAATGTGAGACGCATAGCCAAAGAGCGGTTTAAGTATTCATATTTAAAATGTAAATACTATCTGATGTTTTGAAAAGGATATCTACTTAAATGAAGTTATTATGTCTGTAATTTAGAATAACAGAATAAAAACTGACGAAAAGTAAAATGACCGGAGAGACAATAACAGTAAAAACCGCCGGTTGGTTTGCGCTACTCCCCTGTAAAGTTGTCTATCGCGCATTACATATTGAGACACCGAATTGATTCGACGCGTTTACATTACGCCTGCCGGGGCTGATCTTCTTTACGGAGTTAGTATTCTTTAGCATAGCAGCTCTCCCTGATGGTTTGTTCCCTGATACCGTTCGCAATGTCCTGCTGTAGCTTTGTCAGCATTTGGGGATTATTTGAAAACACATGACCCTTCAATTTGCCCCATAAGACAGTTCAGGCGATCATGGTGGCAAGGAGATTTTTCTGTTTCGTCAGCCCTCACCTCACCGTAAATACATAATATTGCACTGCGTAACAATATCTCTTGCATGCTCATGTGTCTGTGCAGTGCATGCCCCACTCACCCCCAGTTGTGTCTTTTCCAATTTATAATGACATATTTGCTGTTTAGATTATGTTTTAGAAGTTTCACAAATACTTTTCAAGCCCAGTTTTATTCTGGTCACCTTGTATATGTCTAAATCTATACGCATTTTTATTAAAATAAAATAAGAAATACAACAATAAAAATGTCAAATTTCTTATAACCAAAATTTTGTTTTGAATAGTTACCTGTTAACATGTCATACCCTAAATCATAGAGACATTTATTATTTTAATTATAACTTGAAACATGAAAATTTTAAGTATTAACTTTATTGAACATGAATAAATTTTCAAATGAGTTCTGTCTATTCATTCAAAAATAATATTGTAATTTATTTAAATATCAAAACATAATATATTCATCTTTGAAGTAATTGTTAGAATGTTTATTATGCCAACTATTTGTAATATATTTGAAACTGAATGGATTCGGTTTAATAACACAACATACAGAATTGAATACTGTGAAGAACCACGTTCAGAAAATTACAATGCAATATATATAATTTAATGGAATGTCAGTAGTGTAAGCAGATCTCGATGGAAAAGAAGTAATTATAAGCAGCTTGTATAAAACACAATTTCCGTGTACTGAAATATTTTCCCATTGTGAATTATCTATTCATTTTATTTTACTTCGTTCGCTGTATGATGATTAAAACTACAATGAATTATTGCTTAAAAAGAAAAACTTATTCAATGCATTTCTTTTCTCATAAAAAAATTTTCAGACTAGTATGCTTAGCCAAATTTAACTTTGTTGTATTCTTACAACACATTTAATTTGAAAAAAAATATATATATAAGATCAATACCACATTTGAGAAATCATTTGTAAAGGCGCCACGTTAAATATTGGGCAATTATTATATAAAAAATGTTTTTTCTTCAAAATGTAAAGACTATATATAAATATTGATTGATAAAATAATAATTTGACAATTTTTTAGAAATTATGTGAAAAATATACACGTGTGTGTACATCTGTATGAAGAAATGAATTTTTATATAATGCATTTTTATTCAGTAATTTATAAGATTGTTATTTTAAATTAATGTAAACCACATTTGCTCTTCCTCTTTCAATGACAGTGGTTTCTATTTCTTCATAAACATTCTGGACATTTATTGTAATTGTAATAATATAATGAGTTTAATGTTTGTCTGTACATGTTTAACTTATTACATGTGAGTTACAATAAATAAACATTAAAAGTTGCAATTAAATGTATAATTAGAATTTCTTCCGCGCTCACAAAAGTGAGTTTATTTGGAAATTGCGCTAATAGTTTCCTCTCTAGACAGTTTAGCAGCTAGATAGTATTTGGTATTAGTATTTGGTAGCTTTGGTATTGTACATCATTCTGTATCTCTTTTTTCTTAGAAAGTTTTTTAACAAATATAATTTTAACACAAATCTGTTAAAACCCATATTAATGATTACCTGCAACAGGTCTGTAAATAAAATGTTATTTGTTATGTAGCAGTGTGCAAAAAAGAAAAACAAATCAAAAACACTTTGAGAGTGGTTTCGGTGAGCAAATAGAAGGTAGCTTCGAAGGTACCTCGATTTTTATTTTATTAATACACGTATGCATTTAGTATACACAAATGCTATGCATATGTGTTAGTATACAGAATAAATACCTACCAGTCCAAATTTGACTGCTAAGAGATAAGACGCCAGACAACGTGCAGAAATCTAAAAAAAATATTTTGTACAGAATAATCAAAAGACATAAACACATCGCAACTACTAGATTAGGTCAATGATGTGGTCATTGTAAATTAAATGGTTCGTTGTGTAACTTGAAGTATTAAAAAAAAAAAAAAAGGTAGATTTTTAATCAAAATCATGTCTATTCTGTAACCCTTTTGGTCAGTATTGTAGCATTTATACAGGTTGTTTCTAGATTAATGAAAGAAAAACTTAAATGGTGCGGGAAATCTTAGAAAGAACCATATTTTGCTATACAATGCTTGTTCGAAATTGGGAAAATATTTAGCAACGCCATTTACTAGTAGAAAAAAATTGCTTTTAAAGAACATAATCTAAGTATTATTTATAATATATTTCCATAATTTCTTGAAAAAATGATAGAATAGGAAATGTCTAATTATTTCAGCAAATTACAAAATAAGCATTATTTTGTATCACTTACCGTGATAATTTAAAGAGAGACTACATTGTAAATTGTTCAAAATCTGCAGCAATATGTCCAGTCATTTGACTGTTTTTGACCCTTTGAATATTGAAGTCTAAAAACTCAACAGCATTCAAAATACGGTGAACACCCGAACGTTAAATATGCTGCGAGATTATTTCTCCCTCCCTCCCTCCCCCCTTTTTTTACCTGCCTACTTGGCAGCGGGACAATAAGAGGTAAAAGTGGAACCTCCCTAAGATAACATGTACAATATGCTTCCCACCCATTGATTCCAATAATTCTCTGCTCTGCTACAATAGTTGGATATTTACGAGGGTGGAAAATGAAAGAGGGGTTCGGGAGGTCTGCCAGTATTTTGCTTGGCCGGGCGTCTTGGTCGATTTAGTAGCGAAAGGGTTAAATACAACAGCTAATTGACCATACTATGAAGCGTATCTGTCCATATTATGAAGCTTATCTGACCATATTATTGACTATAGTATGGTAAGAATAAAGTTAATTTACGGTTATGTGACCGTTTTTATAAAAACGGTCGACTGACTGGGCATTTTGGAACAAATTCTTAACAGTGTATACATCGTTTGAATTTTTTTTTGCATTTGATCCTATATGGACGTTATTTTGCCTTTGTTTTCAATTTTATGGTTACGTTTTTTTTTCAAATATAATTTTGTTAATTATTTTAATGTTAGGGTTTTCTACCTATTGTATAGCAGCCATTTCGTAAGCATTTAAATAATACACTAAAATAATATTTTTCAAGTTTTTTAGAAAAAATTCCAAAACATTTTACGTATTTCAGCTTAAGATCTTTACAATAATCTGTAGTTCAAAAATAAAGTTTATTTTTATATTTCATTCTTTAAGATTTATAATGATATGCATATTGCAAAATTTATAGTCAACATTTACAGTGCAATCAGATGTTTGGGGGTAAATTCAAAATAAATTTTTGTATAAGATATGAACCAAATGCATAAAACAGATAAGAAGATATGAACTTAAATGTTTATTTAATTTACTTTTAATCTGTATAAAAAGTTTATTTTTCTTATTTTCGTATTGATCTGAAATGTTTGAAAATTCAATCTCTAGTCCAATTCTCTTTTACTTATCATTTTCTTTTTCTATAAGAATAAACTGGAATTTTTCAAATAGTTAAATCTCGGTCAAGAAAAGAGAAAATAGCAAGAATAGCAAGCAATCTTCGAATTTTCTGAATTGTTTTCTTCAAAAGTCATTTATACATACCTACTTTGTCACGAGTAAAGAGCAATCTAACGCCTAAGTGATGCTATCAGGAAAATACATGAAAAGAAATTTTTTATTTGTGCTTACTCTAGTAGAAATGTGAGAAACTCCGAAAATGTATTATTGAGAAGAAAGAAGAAAAATGTTTTTCGTTTATCTATTGATAAGTAAAGAAAAAGATAAGGTAAGCAAGTAATAAAATATAAATTCAGTCATTTTTTTTTTTCAGTGAAAGACTAAAACACTACCACTGTTTACTAAATTTATTTGGAAAATATGCATTTTTTAAAAATCACTGTAATGCGATACTCAAATATATAATTATCATGTTTCTATATATGAAAATCAACTATTAATTAAGTACACCTTTTAAAACATCTTTAATTGTATAAAACTAGAAATGTTTAGAAAATAGTGAGTACAAATAAGTTCTTAATATAAGTACTGAAATAAGTTTTTAAATGGATTTATTCAATTAAAATTGTGATTTCTAAATCAATAAACATCAGATAATACACTGATGTCCAGAAATTAAGGGGCATTAACCGAATACTTGTGATGGATTCGTGAGGAAATCTCCGAAATGCCCTTGAAATTTGAGGATGTAAAGAACATGTTTGACTTCATGTTTTTCAGGGAAGATTTAGTCCCGAGGAAAATCAGGGGGATAATAAATTTAATAATAAAATAATATTTGCGTTTCCCCCAAAAACAGAAAGTGCTCAAAATAAACCGTCACTGTAGAAAAGGACTATGTAAGTCTTGTTTAATGTTTTTGTGCATTTGGGTACGAATAGCATTTATATACTTGAAGTTGTTAAACTTTCTGTGAAAAATTCAATTTTTCTATAGCATGCAGAGTTTTTAACCGAATTTAACACCACTTTCCAAAAACCTGACAAAGAACAGTAGAAATAGTACAATGCAATTAAAAGATGAATATATTGAATATTTGATGACATATGGGTATTTGTATGAAATACTTTTTAAGTGCGCATGCGCGAACTATACCAAAGATTTTTTTTTTCATAATTTGGTAGCCAATTTTATAGAGCAACTCATATAAAAATTCCATTCAAATATCGCAAAAATTCCGAAAAAGGCAAAACAGTGAGCTAATTGATAAATTAGTGCTTGAAAACTCTGTATGCTATAAACTGCTATTTCAGCTGCGTTATTGAATTTATACATGCATGAGAAACAAAATAAATAATATTTAATAATGATAATGCTGTAAATTTAGCAGTGTTTGTCTGTAAAACATGTTTGTTGAACATGAGAATGTTTACTTGAGAATTGATAACATAAAAAAAAAGTGTATTCCAGGTTGAAAAAAACAAATTAATACACTATAAAAAATTCTTGGAAGCGCTTCCTAAAATCAGTGGTAGCAAAATAAACTTTGTAACTTCTTAATAAATAGTTTTTTAAATCTCGAAAAATTTATTGTATTGATTGTTTTGTATTGATCGTTATAAATTCTTCTTTAAATTTGGTAAATAATTTAGTATCTTGATTTTCTAAAGATAAATCTAGGAATCGTGTGTAACTCGTAAGAAGTTATTGTATATTTTTGTGCGTAGGTATAGAATATTTTCCTAGATTAAGTGGGGAGATTACGTTGAGCAGCCTGAAAATGATTAAACCAGTGCGATAAAATTTTTAAAGCCAATGAATTAAATTAAACGATGCATTTTCTATAATTTCACACATTCCTTTAGTTTAAAAAATAATCCAAATTATATATATTTAGCAATATTAATTAATTATATGATAACGACAAAAATGACTTTTTAAAAATATAAATACTAATACAGTAAAACCTCCATAACGGACACTCCCGAATAGCGGACACCTCTATTTAGCGGACAGATTTTGAACCCCCAATACCTGCATATTTGTATGTTTTTACCTCTGAAAAGCGGACACCTCCGAATAGCGGACAAATTCCTTGCTTCCGATGTGTCCGTTATTCAGAGGTTTTACTGTATATGCATTTTGGGTGCAAGATTAAAAAAATTCTACAGCAGACACTTTTTTAATATTTCATTTATTTTTGCTTATACTACTATATTTTATACTGAACCTAAATTTAAAAGTACATCGCAATTCATTAGCATAATTAATGGCTTTTATAATAATATTAACTAAATTTACATAAAATTTTAGATTTAATTTTTTAATACAAATTTTTCTATGACAAAAATTAGGCTAAATTTAGGTTCAGCCTAACAGTATACATGAAAATTAATTATACGCAAAATTTCAAGGTTCTATGAAAATTAGTTTTTTAATGAGAGTGCGCGCAATGCAAAAAAATACAGTTTTGCGAAAAAGGGCTTTAAAGGTAACTTTATAGTATGATAGGAAATGGCTTTTTACAATATATTTTTAGCTATAACTTAATCTGTAATTGGAATTTTTGTAAAATCCTTTTTGCAGTGTAATCGTAACATTTCAATGTATCCAAGCTATTTTATTTTTTGAAAAATCGATTTTTTTTAACTTTCAACAGGATCTCCTCCCTTAAGAAATATTTGTTTGTTTTCTTCACAGTGAAGATAAATGTTGATGCACTATACAATGGACATTAAAGCTGTAACGAATGATCTAGTAATGAAGCAGTGGTTATAATATTAAAGATTGTGTTTAACAACAATTGGGTATGTAATTTCAACAAAGTGTACTTACCACGGTTACATCCTGTTTCGCGTATCAGTTTACAGAGTTTTATGTTTTATGTATTGATTTTTTTCGTACGATTAATTTCACCTTTTCGGATACGAATTTTGGTTTTATTTGGTTTATTTATTTATATTAAAAAAAAAACAAAAAAACAAAAACAAAAACAAAAAACATTTTTATGTTTAAAATTAAAAACAGCTATCAAAATCACGAAAGTGAAGATTTTCTGAAATCGAACGAATATGTCATTTACTGAAATCTAACCAATATTTTTACCTTGCGTAAATAGGCTACTGTACAATTTTTGAAGAATTTTGGAAAATATATTACAACAGTATTAAGCAGGTACAGCCATTTTTAAGTAGGGTGAAACTCCCAGTAACTGACAGTTTAACGATTTTTTCTTGTTCAAATCACTATTACAAAGTTTTAAATCTATTTTACACGTATCTTTGTTTTTGAAAGTATAGTAAAAATACATAAAAAAATTATTGTTGACAAAATTTTGAAAAATTATAAGTTTTATTACTAAAAATTAATTTTTGTCATAAATATGGTCAATATCTCCAGTAACTGACACCATCCTTTTTTGAAAAACCAATAGCTAAAACATAAATTATAACAGTTAAGACAAATAAGGTACCACTAGATGACATTACTTTGCAGAATATTACAAGAAAATGCTTTTTGAGTTAGCTTTCAGCTAAAGTGTCAGTTACTGGCTAGGTGTCAATAACTGGGGGTTTCACTCTACTTTTTTATTTATTATCATAAATTATTCATTTGGAAGTGTAGTATTATTTTAAATTTAAAGAGTAAACATAGGTTGAAAATAACATAATCCCCAACAATGCAAATATATTTAAACAAACGCTTTTTTTTTAACTAAATGCAAAAGTATAAATCAAATCACAAGAAGAAATATATAGATATATACTGTCATTATTGCATGCAAATTATAATACAAAGAGTTGTGAAGACAAAATAATAGGCAATGTAAAGATATGTTCTATAATAGGACATCTTAATAGTAGTTAGCGTCGTATTAATATGTCCTATTAATACGACACTATTTACTTATTATACGACTCTTTTTAACCCAAACGGGTTATAAGGGAAATTCTAGTACTTTAAAATTCATGATCACTGAGAAAAACGACACTTTCAAATCTGAGTAAATCAATGTTTTCATTTTGTTATGAAACTTTTTGTTTCAAATAGTTCAATTCGGAAATATCAGAAATGCTCAGAATATTGAAACATGGACATACTCAAAACTGAGCACATAGAAGTCAGTTCATATACATTTTTGAAACATAGACATACTCAAATGTGAGCACATGATGTTTTATTCTTGAGTTTCGTATTTCCTTCTACTAGATTTATAAAGATATGCATATTATTAATTTATAGTCAACATCGCCACGCAATCCTTTTAAAAAGCTTTATAAATATTACCACTACATTTGATACATTTCTACTGAAGCACTCATTTGATTAATACACTAATTTGATTAATATTGATACACTCATTGGATTAACACACTAATTTGATCAATACTGAAACACTCATTTGATTACTACACTAAATTAACGTTTTTCAGGTTTTTTAGAAAATGTTCAAAACAGTTTATGTGTTTTAGATTAAGATGTTTACCATAAACTGCAATTAAAAAATAGAGTTTATTTTTGTATTTCCTTCTGCTAGATTTATAATGATATGCCTATTGCAAATTTATAGTCAACATTTCCCTCAATCTTTTTTAAAAGCTTATATTACCATTTAATTTGATATATTTCTATTGAAACACTAATGCCAACTAAATCCAATATTCGGATTGCATTCAAAATAAATTGTCGTAAAAGATTTGAATTGAAAGAGTAAAAAGGAAAAACAAGATCTGAAATTAAATGCTGATATTTATTTAATTTACTCTTAAACAGTATAATTTTTTTTCTGATTTTTGTCATCACATGAAAAGTTAGAAAATTCAACCTCTAAACCAGTTCTTTTTCCCCCCCTTATCTTATACATTTACTAGAAGAATAAAATTAGTTGATTTTATCGAAAAGTTAAATCTCGGTTGAATAGTTAAATAACTAAAAATATGGCACCAAGTCTCGAACTTTCTGAATTGGTTTTCTTCAAAAGCCATTTATATATACCTACTCTGTCACGTGTACGAGAACAATCTAACGCTTAAGTGATGTTATCAGCAAAATACATGAAAAGAAATCCTTTATTTGTGCTTAGCCTAGTAGAAAACGTGAGAAACTCCGAAAATGTATTATTGAACAGCGAAAAGAAAAATGTGTTTCGTTTAGCTATTGATAAGCAAAGAAAAAGCTAAAGTAAGCGAATAATAATAAAACAATTCTTCTGATTTTTCAGTAAAAGTCTTTCAACAGCTAAAGAGATTGTTAAATTTATATAAGGAAAAAATGCATTTAAAAGATCACTGCAGTGCGATACTCAAAAAACAATTATAATATTTCTTATTATATAATATATCTCATTAATAATTATAATATTAATTATAATAAGCAAAAATAAACTAACAATTAAGTAGATAATTTAAAACATCTCCAATTGTAATATTTCAAATTTTAATTGCTTAAAAGGCGTATAGCCAACATAGTGAAAAAGTATCCAAGCCGGGACTCGAACCCAGGTCATCTGTATAGTGCACCAACGTTCTACCAACTGAACCACTTGGAACGACTCCCAGCCTGGCACTTCTCACTATCACAAGTTGGCAATGCTACAATCGCAGCACAAGATGGAATATTTTTCCGTGATCCACCAACCCTTGGACAAACACGAAACTAATCGATGCTGGATTATCACCCTTTAAGAAACCCTTATTTCTTTATGCAATGAATATCATTTTTAAATATGTCTAAAAGTATTATTTTTTTACTTTTAAAAATAAATTTTAATTTCTTCAAAGAATTTACTTTTGAAAAGATTGACTATGAATATAAATATACATTTCAGGAAAAAATGAGGAAAAAAACATTTATAAGCAAAAAAAAAATAATTTAATAACTTTAATTCGCAGTGTTTCTGCATTCCATACTTTCACTGAGCATGGTCGATACAAATATCATTCTAAAAGCAATTAATAAGCTGCGCTTCATATTAGCATTTGCCTAATGATGTTCTAAATTGTAAAAAAAAAAGTCTCACAATAGCAATAAATGTTTAAAACATTACACTTCAGGAAAGTTTGCAAAGCTATTTCTCTCGTCATTAAGTGAATTGATCGCGCAAAGTAGTGCCCTAAATCACAGAATTGAGAATGCAAATAACAATCATAGAAAGCCAAATGACAGGTTTCGAGTAAATATGTAGAGAATCAATTTCACGATAAAGAAAGAATACAGAACAAACGACTATTTATGTACCATGACATTTGAGTAATCCATAATAACAAAACAAAAGGTAACTGAAAAATATTATAATGAGACATTGATGAATAAGGGGAAATAATAAATGTCAATTTGTTTATATATTAATACAGGGTATTCTAAAATGATTAATCTGATTTAAAATGTTTATAATTTTATTACTAATATACTTCAGAGCATAACACTGAGATACGCAAACGTTTGATCGATGTTTATTTAATGCTGACATGCATAGTAACCTCATATGAGATTGCATTTAAACAACACTCAGATAATTTGTATATTTCCGTGTCTTAAAGTTTCACTGAGCGGTTTGTTTGTTTGTTTGTTTATTGAGAACATACATCTGACTTGTGTACTTGACATCAAGGGCCCGCTTATAAGTCATCGTCAATATACAGGGACGAGATAGCCACAAGGAAATTTACAACACCAGAGAGTTACATCCGGCAGCTCCAGAAAGTGTGTGCAATGGAGCTGGCGGGAGTCGAACCCGCCGACCTCACTGAGCGGTATTCATAAAAACATCATTAAAAAAACATTTAACAAACGGTGCTTCATTGCCGAAACGTCACGTTGAGGTTTATAGTTGAGACACGGAAAGTTGTTGGTGTCTGTGTACCTACTTGGTGATAACAAAAGGCATCCGATTAGCATAAAAGTGGGAAGATATGTTGGTGAGGTAATCCGATTTGGCTCTACATATTTCGATTTAATTTAGTTCATTCGTTAAAAATATGTAAAAAAATTGTTTTCATGTCACAATGATTTTTGTATGAGAATTCAGACGATTTCAAAATTTCATCATGTACTGAAAACATAATGTTACATTTGAATAATTGATATAAACGTTAAATTATGGATACTAAAGTCAGTGTTATCAGTAGGTTACTTTTTAAAATTCATTACTTGATTTCCACCCCCTTTTTTGAAGAAGAAATATTCGCCTTATTTAATGACAGATTAAATAATGCAAGAATAAGACCAATCACATTTTTTAAAAAGTGGTGGGAATCAAACAATCTGAATTTTAAAAAATTAGTCTACTGGCAACAATGACTAAAGTTTCGATATGGCTATGTTAAATTAATCCTGTCAATTTCAAATTTTGTCAATATATATGTAAGACATTCAAAATTCACTATGTATTTTTTGTTGCAATTTTGTGCATCTATTCGAAATATTTATCCATTTTACTTTTTCAGTTTTATATCTTTGCTATCATAAACATTTATTTTATTCCCTTTTACCTTAAGAGTTGCCTAGAAACTATTTCATAAAGTGCCAATAAAAGAACATTTTTTAAAATAGTTCATTCATTGCGACTTTCCCATTGAATCTTCCGTAATCAAATTCATGCCCAAGTTTAGGTCAAACATGAAGAATGCTAGCAACAATATATATAGTTTGAAGTGAATGTAGATACTATTAAAAAACTGTCACCGAAAACCACTCTATTTCGAAAAATCAATATATTACTAAAAAATGTCATTTGATAGTGGACCTTATTACGGAAAATTGCGCAATAGATTTAGATGACCATACATAAATAAAAATGTTGTGTCTGAAATGCAAACAAACAATTTGGAGCATAACTGAAAATTGAATAAATTATGTAATTTATGTCAATTTCTGTACTGGAAGGTTGAATAATAACGATAAATAATGTACGAAATGCTCCCATGATAGAAAAGTATTTTTGCTGTCGCTATCGGTTTCTCTCGATTTGATAGAAGATATAGTAACTAAACTTACTTGAGAAAGTATTATGTTGCATTGCATAGTGTACATTAAATGCTAACAAAACTGGTCGCTACAAATAATGATTTAAATTACAATACTGTATTTCCAAAAAAGCATATTTTGGCATACTTATGATACAGAAATAAATTCAGATTTATTGTTATCTTTTTTAAAAACTGTAATAACCACCTAAGCTAATTTTTTGAGGCAAATTTATAAAAATTTTGTATTTCTAAATTAAATAGAAGTTTCGTTATGGAAGCTTACGAATGTATAAGTTTTTATGTTACACGAGTTTCTTTTCATATTTTGCTACAAATGCCGATGTTTCGTGTTTAGAAGGTAAAATAGAAGGTTTATAGAATAGCACAAAATCTCTTGTATAACGAGATTCTTATTGTAATAAAATATAGGTTAAAAAGTACCCGTAAATTCAATGAGACAACGTTGGGAGGATTCAGTGGCAGAGACCCCCCCCCCCCCCCCTTGAAGAAAAATGCATTTTTTTTTCTAAAAAAATCTAACAACAAGCATTTGAAGAGCATAATTGCATTGCATTGTGCTTCATATAACAGTTCTTAAAAGTTCTTAAAAGTTCTGTGAAATTCTATGAGCTTTGAAATATACATATAATCTAACATTATTAAATTTCCATTTGTATAAGATATTAGATAATGTGTAAATTCAGATCAAAATTAAAATGTTTTGAAAAATTGACGTTGAAAGACATGTTCCGCAGATTTACTAGTATTAAAAATTGATTACTGATTTCCAAAATTTAAAAAGTAAGCTGGATAAGAGCAATAAATATTAACCATATTCCACTCCATGAAAAATTTGAAAGCTATTTCACTGATGATTAAGTGAATTGTGGAAATGTAGAGCCCTAAATCACAGCAGTAAAAATACAGATAACAATGACAGAAAGACAAATAACACGCTTCGAGGAAAAATTTGTTTGGAAATCAATTTTAATATGAAGAAATTATGTAGAACAAATGACCAGTTACCATGACATTTAAGTGATTAACACATAATAATGACAACTGAAACAAGTGCAAAGAGACATTGGTGAAGTAAGACAATCGATAACTATATTCCTTATATATATGATAGATATGTAGATAGATATGTAGATGGAGGCATAGATAAGAAGATAGGTAAACATAGGGATAGAAAATAGGAAAAAGATTGATAGATGATTAACATAAAATTGACGTTGAGGGACATAATCTGCAGATTTACTAGTATTATAAATTGACTAATTATTTCGAAATTTAAAATAAAGCTGCAGAGCAATAAATATTAAATTTCAATAAATATTAAAGAGCAATAAATATTAAATTTCAATAAATATTAAAGAGCAATATATATTGAACATGTTCCGGTCCGGGAAACATTTTCCAATGTATTTCACTAATCATTAAGTGAATCGATCACGCAATATAGAGCCGTAAATCACAACACTGAAAATACAGATAACAATGATAAAAAAGACAGATGACAGGTTTCGAGAAAAAATTAGTTTGGAAATTCAATTTTACTATGAAGATATTATATAAAACGATAAACTTATTAATATGACATTTAAGTAAGCAACATGCAATAATAAAGACAGAAAATATAAACAGTCATTGGTGACTATAATGCAATCTATAATAATCTTTCTTCATTTATATATATACTACCCCCTGCGAGCTATGCTCGCCAACCCCCGCTCAGACTTCGAGGCCTCTAAAAACATGACAGCGTGCTTTATTTTAAAAATATTGGTAAATCTGTAATTGGGTTGCCATGCTTTTAACGTTTTAATTGGGCATTTTTTGATTATCATGGCCTCATACACAGCTGTTGCGACAACTGACAACTGTTTTCGGGATTGATAAGTAAAATCAATTACAATTTGAAAAACAGCTTGTATAAAATGGTTAGGTTTAAATTGTGGCTACCTCTCGGACTTTTATAACAACGATCTGTATTCTATTCTTCCTTTGCGTTTAAGGATGAGAAAAAATCCATCTTCTTGTGAATAACATTAAGAACCACGGTATTGAAAAGTACTATGTTATAGACATTTTCAGTAACAGGTTTTAATTTTCTCTCTATTTTAGTGCACCATCATGCATATTTTCATGTTATTTTAAATATGTAAATTATTTATTTTAATTAATATGTATATACGAATTTTCTAATAATTATTTATCATACAAAATTAATTAAATATTTTGTGCCTGCATTTATTCGGCATCCATTGATGACATATTTAAACAAATTTGCTAACCGCGATAATTTTACACCTTGTTATGTCACTTGAATATTGTCCATAAGAAAATCGGGTACTTTTCCAGTATAGGATTCTTTGCTTTTAGGTTTGGCGTAATTCGAGCTTCAAAAAGCGATAGATTCGTTAATATACGTACATTTGTTGCCAAAAGTTATGAAAACAAACCCAATGAACTTTTGCTGCTTTTCTATTATAGGTGTTTTGACGCTTTTTTAAAAAGCTTGGCGGAAAAAATGAAGCAGGATACTTTATTCTCCTTCCGTTCAGTTGGGCAATTAATATTTTATATATTCGTTCTAAATATCCGAATTAGTGATTTTATAAATTCGTTTAATTAAATTTTACAAAAAAATAACAAAATGATATCAATAAATAATAATTACTATTAATTCCTTCCCCCCCCCCTTTCTTTTGCGTTTACATAAATGACGTCATTTGGACGAATTTATTCAAAATATTTTCAGTTTATAAATTAAATTAAATTCTGACAGACGATTGAATCCTGAAGATAGAAATGTGATTTTTTTTTCAAATTTTCCCGAAAAACATAATTTAATTACAATCTTGTCTTCATTATCGATTGAAATAAAATATAAATTCAATTTCAATTTGAAAATGATGAAAAAAAAAGAAATCAATAATCCCTATCGGGATCCTTTTAAATTTTTTTCCCTTTTTTGTCACAAAAAAACTGAGTAATTAGTTGCCATCATTACAGAAATGTCATTAAAATTAGAAAAAAATTAATATCTCGAAAACTAATTCCATTTTCAAAATTCTATTACCTGTTTTGACATCCGCGGATTTTTATGAACAATTGGTATTAATTTCACCATCAAGCGTTTAATATTTTATTAAAAATAGCCCTAGAACATAATCAGTCGTTTAATCAGTCGTTTCATAAAATCGTTTCATAAATTCGTTTCATAAAATCGTTTAACAAATTCGTTTCATTAGGATTTTATATATATATGTACGTATGTGTGTGTGTTTGTACGTGTATATAGACAGATAGGTAAACACGGTGATAGAAAAAAGGAAGAAAGGTTGATAGTGGTTTATATAGACTGTTTACGAACACTTACAGCATAAACAAATAAGTGATAGTACGTTATAAATCAAATACAATTTCGTATAACCTTGTTTTGAATGATATGTGGCAAAAAAGATTGCAGTAGCCACCACCTACGTCAAAAGAAGTAAAATTATGTTTTTTTAAGGTAAAACATTGTTTCAAATATCACACAAAATCATTTTCCGTACTTAGCTATGGAAACTTTAAGGTCTTTCGATCAATATTCAGGTCTCAATGTAAGCTATTTATCGAAAACAACTCTTTATTTACCAAAATTCCATCTACTGCTTAACATTCTTGAGATTAAGACAACAGTTTTAAATATTAAACTGCTAATTTATTTTTAATGTGAATTTTATTTCCGAATAACTCGAAACAATAATCTTTTTCATATCTACGTTGTTATATACGTGGAAGAACTTCACATATCCTTTCCAAAACCCTTGTTTTGCAGTCCATTTTCTGGTATAAGGAAACGTAATGTAAATTGTGTTTTCTCCAGAAATTCATCTAAGTTCGAAAATCCTCCGGCAAATATCACAAGAATCGCTGATTCATTATCAATCTTACTTCTTGGTACTTTGAACACAGAATATACAAAAGGACGGCGGGGAGAAATCTCTTTTATCCGCCTACGCGTGGGAAAATCTCCGAAACTTGCCGTAGTCTCAAAATGAAAGTAGGCCACCTCGATAGTGAAAGTGAAAAAACAGTGGGACGGGCGGTAAACTCAGCACCTCCAATAAAAAGGGATACCGGTTTTAATCCGGTGATCAAAGCTCGAGATTGGACAGGAAAACTCTATTGTTTTCGGACAATAAAAAGAGATATATATATGAGCGGAAAAGAAGGTGCAGATATAGCAAGATAGATAGAATCTGTTTTGGGTTAGTTCTTCAGCTAACGTGTGACTATTCAGAGAAATTGAATTGGGTGTAGTCTTCACTCCCGTTAGAATTTTTACGGGACATCGCAAGGACATCCCGTGTGAGAGATATTACTTTCTCTCGTGCCTGTTACCGCAAAGGATTTAACCGTTTGAGTGCTATGAAATGCGATAGCGCCGCAATGTATCTGAGGATCAAACAAATTTTGTTTCAACCCAGGTATTTTATTCAATAATTGAAATCATAAAATTTTTATTCAACAGTCGAAGTATTTACAGCGATCTAGTGAGTTACATTTTATAAGATAAAATTTCTGGGTTGAAACGCAATTTGTTTGATCCGCAGATACAATGCGGCGCTATCGCGCTTCATAGCACTCAAACTGTTAATATTATTTTGACATCTCTGTCAAAGAGAATTGAAAAACTCTGAACATTTTAAATTGACATGTGGTTACCAGTTAATGTTACTCAGCCATTTTAGATATTCGGTATGAACCTTATTTAATCAAGATAGAGTTGTTATTTTTATATCTTATTGTTATTTATGATTTTTAATAAATCATTTTCTTTAATAAATAATAGTTTCATTGAAGGCCTCGCGCTACCACTCTTTAAATACATAACATCGGACCCCTCACATACCTAAAGTCTGTTTCCACAATATACATTCGATAGCTTGGAGATTTTTTTTTAGTTTGACTAATCATATTTCAATTCTTCCACTTCCAGTTAATAATTTATTTACCTATTGAGTAAAATTCATCTAAGGTTTCTTCTAAGTGCCCCGTACTTTCTTCTGTTCAATTTTTTATTATGTTTCATTTGCAAAACTACATTTATTTTTGTATTTGATCTGTTTTTCGCTATTGCTATTATAGTTTTAAGTTATTGATAATTTAAATTTGATTTCCCCCTCTTTATTTTCGGTCCATTTTGTCTCATTTAGTTCTTTTTATTATTATTATTATATTTGTCGTTTTCTAATTGGTTGTTTTCCTTTTTTTCCTAGTATCTGATTGGCAATTTTCTCCGATACATCCTGTATCTTTTATATCTTTTCGGTCTTGATCATCGTCTTGTAACGTAGCAAAACGTTTTGTATTTAACTTATAAAGAAAATGAAACTTTATGTGACTGTTATGTAATTTATGGATTTTTATGAAATATGTAAAATATTATTTTCATTGTATTCATTATATTACCGAATATGTAGAAATAAGCTAATTTTTATTGTAGTTGTTAGATATATTGGCGTGATAACTAATTCTTGATTTATAGCTTTTATTTTTATGATTAACTATTAAAATTGGAATGGCTCTCTTGTATTTTGAACATTATAAAAGGTTGAAAGAATATTTGTATTGCGAGTAAATTTCCAGATATATTTATATGGATGTTTGCATATTCAGCTGAACAGGTACTGTCTCTATTCTTGCGACCTCAATGAAATCCAATCATGTACAAAATGTTCGTAAAACAAGCTTGATAAAAGTATTCTTTCATCAATAATTTTAATCTTTATATGTATCCGGTAGTCTTGGCATCCATGTCTTGAATGCTACATACGTTCAAATGTGATGAAGACATGAATTTATAACCAGATAACTCAAATTATAAGATAGAGGTAGCTAATTATAAAAAAAATGTGTGCAAGCGAAGATAAGACATAGACTCATAAAATTAAAATGGGCAATTACCCATAAAATCAAAACTGTTATTGCAACGATTTTTAGGATAACCAAAAAAATCCATCCGACAAGCGGTTCGTAAAACAGCGTTGTCTTTACAATGTCCGAATTGATTTGTAAATTTTTTTGAGAAAAAGCTTGATGAAAATTTCATTCTTCTAGAAGAACACTTTATTTAAAACACTTTAAAATTCACCAATTCTAGATAAACTCCCTAGAATCCATTTATCTCAACTTGTAGACCCTATGAAGGAATGACGGAAGATGATGTCATTTCATTTTGAGCCGAGTTTGTCAGTTAGATTATTGTCATTCGAAGACAACTATAGTTATTGAAAAATCATTCTTCACAAACAGTGCAATTTTTGCATGATTATTCATTAACTAGCCACCTCTGGTGCCATTGAATATATGCTAAGCATTGCAACACGTTATTTTTAGGCATAATTTAATTTACTTGTTTGATCCTTCGCCGATTCGGAAGATTCTGAAAGAGAAATCTAGAAGTCTTTGCGATCATGGCAGCATTATATAAATATATATATATATATATATATATATATATATATATATATATATATATATATATATATATTGTTTTATGTATTTAATATTTCTTGACAAAAAATCTCTTAACTCAATTACGCATTTAGGCCTCATGTCCGTTTGCTTATAAGTTGCAATACGTTCGCTAATGCGGAGATTTTGAAACCTATTAAGTAATCTTCCGTAATTGGGTCCATTGCCAATTGGCGTATTTTATCTAAAACGATTTGTTGCAATAAATTGTGTTTTGCGTAAAGCCTTTAATGATATCAACATTTACATTAAACATATTGTTGATATTATATTTTTGTTTCACGCTATCCTTGGCTGTAGATTCGATTACGGAAGATTAGAAAATCTATCATTATTCTCATCTATTCGTCTTGTATAATGTATCATAATCGGGCAGAATAATAATTGACGCAATTTCGTGAGTATGGATTGGTGGAACACAGAACTTTTAGAAGCCACTTATGATAATCACCTTCGCTTTAAACTATATTTGCTATCAGTATCACCTACTTTTGACCCTTGGCATACAATCTGATTAAAAATCACCGCCTTTCTTCTAGATGCCGATCTCAGTGATGGAGATAAAACTACCATCGAAAAAATATCTTAGCCAAAAGCTGTCAATCTCTTGTTATATGTCTAACAAATGTACACTAAATTATTGTACTGTAACCTTTTAGGGTACTGTTGTTATGTACACTAAATTATTATACCGTAACCCTTTAGGGTACTGTTGTTATGTACACTAAATTATTGTACTGTAACCCTTTAGGGTACTGTTGTTATGTGTCTAACAAATGTACCCTAAATTATAGTACTGCAACCCTTTGGGGTACTTTTAGGTTAGCCGGGCGAAAGTTTCAGTAATACCATTCTTTTCTTGCCAATAGCAGGTTTTTTCGTGTGTGTAAATTAGAAGCAAAACATTTTGATGCTGAAAAAAAAAAGTTTGAATTTATGAAATCATTTTTTTCTTTCTACGGTTTTTTTACATTTATTTACTTACTTATTTATATTTTAAATGACGTGAGATATATTTTGCATTATTTATTTAAAATTAAAGCTATGTATTTTAAATTAAATGATTGAAAGGTTTGCATTTTAAACAAAAATAATGCAATACGAATGGTTCCAATGGGAACAATATTTGACGATTTACCACTTGCAAACGGCTAACATAAAAGTACCGATTTTAGAGTGATGTTACATTATTTACCATTTTTAACGATATAATATATTTAATAAAAATATATTAAATTACTGTTTTGAAAGCGATTGGCCATTGACAATGGTAAATATGATTGGCAATTAGCAAACATTTTCACCGATCTACTTTTTGGTTACGGATAATATGTAAGTACCAAATTAACTGACGATTTGTTTTGATGTTTCATTCATTTAATTTTATTAAATGAGTTGGTTTGTTTACAATTAACATCGTCAAAAAAGACCGTAAAGGAGGTTGCGTTGTACAGCACTTAACCTAACAGAATTATGCTAAAATTTGATTGGCCTACAGACGTGAATTATTTTTTTTACACCAGACAGTGTTGCAAAATGCATCGGAGGAAAACTTGCTTTGCGAATGATTACCTTCATGGTTTAATATTTGTATCGTTCATGGTGAATGAATCTATTGTGTTTGTTTACTTTGATCGAATGAGATATGCAGCTGTCAACCTAAATTCAACTGTAGTTATTTCAGAATACATACATATTTGAATGTATAACTCATCTGTCAAACATTATTGTTTTGAACGATCTTTGAATTATGAGAATGTTAAAATGTGTTTCTGAATTTATCGAATAAAATTAATCAAAAAGTACTCACCTTGTAATAAAAACCAAAATGTCTGCATATTTTTTGTTACACTGTTTATATGAAAATATTTGGAAAACGCTAAATTGCGTGTCCTACCAATGCACTTATAAATAGATTTAAAATTCAGTAAGAATAGAGCAAATAACTAATAAATAAAATGTAAAATTACATCAAGCAAAGTAGTTCACGACATTTTTGCTTTAAAAGAAAAGAATGATGACATTATTCCCCATGAACTATTTTTAATAATTAATTGATTAGACTGTTTACCTTTCTAATGCAATTTGAAAATTTAAGATTTGTATTTGTATTGTGTAAGTTTTGAGTACCATCATACAAAGTTGTACGAAAATGGTTTATTTCTCCTAAAAGCGCTTTTTTCTAATAAATTAGAAACATATGACGAACAGAGCGTAAACACTTAATGCAATACAAAATCACGTCAAATAAACCTGTTCTTGATATTTCGGATTTTATTCAAGACAATAAGCAGATGACAATAATCCACATGAATTCAACATACTTAACAGCATTTTAACAAGCGTCTAACTATTTGTAAGAATTTATTTGCTTACAAATATGAATCATATATAAACTTATTAATTTACTATTTATTTCTGTGTCGCAATTAAAAAACTTTAAGGTAAATATTTCTATTTAATTTACAACAATAGAATGCATAATTAGAGACATTTTCATTATATAGAGGACATGTGATGAAATAGAAACTTTATATTCTAAGCTTTATAAAACACAGTCATGTTTCAATCAATTTTTCTGTAGCGAGAGCTTTATGTTTGAACAATTAACGTTTGTAACGTAATATTCAGAAAAAAAACAGAAATAATCCAAAGATAATGATGTGGGAATTTTTCTTCAACTGTGGTACTGGCATAGGTTTGATAATTGTCTGAAATTAAATTGTGATTTAGCATTCATTCGATATTTAAATAAACAAATATCCTAAATGAAAATAATGCAGGGTACCTTAAAAGAAACTGGGCCTTTTAACAATCCACTAACACGTAATTATGTCAGCAATCTAAGTTATTCTGGCAAGAGATTAATGTGCGAATTCAGGAATTTTTTTATAATGCTTTCTTATTTAGTACCACATATCAGCAACAGATGACGCTGTGACGACTGTGGTGACTTCTGAAAAATAAAAGAACACTCAAACTAATTTATAGATACGGCTTTTTTATAAATGCGGCTTTCACAAAACTTTCTTTATATTATTCTAATATACATATTTTAAATTTTTGAATTATTTTCAAGAAATATGAATGTGAAATAAGCAGCATTATTAAATTTAACAATTTTATAGTGATCAGCGAAAAAAAAAAAGCAGAGCACGGATCACTTCAGTTAGAAATTCACATCCAAAATAGGTAAATTTATATATTTTATTTATAACCTGAAATATAAATTGTACATTTCTACGTTAGAGAAACTGATATTATAGATGTAATGCATTATAATATAAAGCGTTCGTTTATGTAAAGCATCGTTTTACATAAAACATTTACGTCGTTCATAAAGCATAAGACCGTTTACGCACGTATTAAGTTAAATTTCAAAACCGTTGAGCCCATGTTAGAACGTCTTGCATGTTGTATAAATAAGATTCAAATCAAAGAAAACTATGTCGATTATATATTACCGACAATTTTTTATTATCGATTATTTATAACACAAACTGGAACATATTTTATTTCGTATAAATTTTCTCATGGAAGTTTATCCAAATGCTACTTGCATGCAATTAAATCATGAATACCTGAAAAGATCGCTAAATATAAAATGCACTATTATGGCAAAACGTTGCCGGAAATTTTCGATTTTAGACAACTTAGAAATATACTTGACGAATACTTCTGGAACTAACTTCTATGGAATAATAAAAACAAAATGTTTGACCTTATATTTTTAAGCGAAGGTTTAATTACGAGGTCAATTAGTAAACAAGAAACAAATTTAATAAAATCTTAATTTTTGCGATCACCCTGTAAAATAAAATGCTCGAAAAGATCTGTAGTTGTAGCACATAACTATGTAGATCTTGTACAATATTTGAGTTCATTAAAAAAAAAAAATAGCACGTATATTCAAAGCGAGATGAATGTTTCTTTAAAAACAAGAAGACATTTCAGCATGTTTTTACTAAAATCATGCAAGTTTTTTAAACAAATTTAACACCACTTTTAGGACACTTGACAAAATACATTAGAAATGATATACTACAATTAGAATATAAATATATTAATCATTTGATAAAATATGAGCATTTGTACGAAATATTTTTTAACTGCGTATGATTGCTCTGAATTAGCACATTTATTGGCAGTAATACAATTTAAGACTAATGAAAGACATTATAATTTACCCTGTTCCAAAAGCATTATTGGTTGTGCAAAGTAAAATAATTTTTAAATAGAAAATTCTTTTCCAATTATTACTGTTCTTGATGTTGAAAGACATTGAATAGAAAGTTTCAGTTCTAACGATATCTTGTGCTGTCATATATTATCAAAAATTAAAACAAATTTGAAGTCGCACACGAAATTGGAAAACTTTATATATGCCAATCAAAGTAAAAGTTTGTCGGAAGAAGTCTTCACACAACTGTTTTTATGACTTAATTCAGGAGACTTAGGTGAGCGAGAGTTTTATAATAATCATCATATGTTAATGTTTCGTTATTTAAAAAAATGATTTCAGGCAAAAATATTTTTATTTTATATTGTTATACTTCTAAATATATTTTATTATTTACAACATGTTGTATTTTTCATTTTAATTTCTTTAATAAAGTTCGTGAATGGTGTAAATTTTCCACAGATAATAAAACAGGATTTTGTTTTAGTATCCTAAGATGAAAAATAACAATGTTTTCTGCTGTAATCTCAATACCCCTTTCCTCACTTTGGAAAAATGAACGAATATATCAATTTTGAACTTAAAAAAAAATGTATTTAGACATCCCTAGTATATTCTGGCGAAATTACATAAAGATCCGATAATTATAAATATGTGAAAAATGATTTTTACTATATCCATTTCGTTTTAAATATACCAGAGTTCCAAACTTAAAATTCATTTTCTCAATTCGAGTTTTGTTTTATATTTTGCTACCTTTAAAATACGTAAACTTCAACTGATATGTAAGAGATTGACAGATACTCATTTTATATAATCGAAAAGGCATTAGATAAAAATTCAATAGAATCAGAAATGGATTTTACAATAGAATGAATTTTTTTAAAAATACTGTAAATATGAAAAAATTCGTGTTTTTCATTAAATTTTAATATGAAAAGGATGTTTTATTTATTTTCTTATAAATTAATGGGTTTATAGAAAAATATATTGCAAAAGGTATGAAGAATACCCCTGTGAATACGAAAAAAGCATAAACACATTTAAAATTGAAATATTTTAAACGTTTTTAAATGATTTTAATTATTATTATTATTATTATTTTCAAAATCTAGCCGTGGTCGTGTTTTTTTTTATCGTAGAAATTAATTGGATTAACAATTTCATCTTATTGTACAAAAAGGCTTAAAAAAAAATCAAATGGTATAAATATTGGTAAAATAGAATAAGCAATGAAACAGTAATGGCTCAACTAGCCTAGGTAAAAAGAAAAAAATCGAATGGTAACGTAGCACTGATTCTAATAATTATCACGAATCTCAAAGATTAGATACGTTAGACCAAGTGGAAATTTTTGATTGACGAATAAAATGATCTGATAAAACAAAAACTGCAACAAAAACAGAAATATTGTAAATTGTTATAACTAACTTCAATAGCGCTTTTCATGTTTTTATATTAGTGAAAAAAAAAAAAACAAAGCATGAAAAAACTTTTCGAATATATGAGCTGCTTTTCTGAAAATTTAAAAAGACTTTCTTGAAGGACGTTACCTTACAAAAAAGAATTTAATAAAAACTGCAGCTATATTCATAATGTCTTTTTACAATAAAAGGTTTTTCCCAACTCGCCACACATAATTTTGTTTAGATAAATATATGCATTAAAAAGGTGCATTTTCTTCTCATTCAGAATTCCACTTTTAAAAGTTTAAATTTTCCAGTTTAAATATTTTCCACATACGCTTACTTGAAATGCTTTTACATCTAATTCATTTTTAAAGTATTTGTAATGCCCTGTCTTAGAGACATGAAAATGTTTCTATGAAAATATTTTTGGTTAATTTAATTTTTAAGAAATACCGGTTTTATACGTCGGCATTAAAAGTGTTCGATGGGTATTTATTTTTATTTTTATTATATAACTATTTTTATTCATTTCAACAGTTACACAGAAATCCTATTCTTAAATGTTTTCATATACTATTTTATATTTTTTCAGGATGGAATTTCATAGTAAGAGTATATAGTACGAAATGTTGCAATGCTATAAAACATTTTAATAAAAAAGGTATATATTTTTTTTCACTCAATTTTCGCATAAATAAGGAAGTTTTATTTTTTCCCACAAACTAAGGATTTATAGAAAGATCAATCCCTAAATTTACGAAGGATATACTTGTTAATATAGAAAAAAATTGCGTAAAAAATTTAATCTTTGAAAATTTAAAAGTTTTTAAAGTTTCATATTTTTTATTTTTTATTTAGCCTAAATGATATTTTTTGTCATGAAAATAATTTTGTTTAACAATTTAATTTTGTGATATGTAAAGAAGGTACAAACAAAGAATAAGAAAAAAAAATCAAATGGCACCGATTCTCCTTAAACTGAAAAATTACATTCCTTAGACCAAGTTGGGACTTTAGGTACACAAATAATCTTTTTGGATAAAAAAAAACTCTAACAGAAAGAAAAATGGACTAGTAAATGGTTATTAACTACACCTAGACAGCTTTTAGTATTTTGATATCTGATGAAAAAAAATAAACAAGACATACAAACTTTTTGAATATAAAAGTTGCTTTTCTGAAAATTTTAGAAAGACTGTTTTGATGGAAACTACTGTGCAAAAAGAAAATTCTAAAAACTCAAGCTATATCCTTAATGTTTCTTTATAATGAAAAGTTTTCTCTCCTTTCCACACATAACTTTTGTTGAGATAAACATGTGCATTAAAAAGGTACATTTTCTTTTCATTCAGAATTCTACTTTTAAAAGTTTAAATTTTCCAATTGAAATATTTTCCACGTACACTTACGGAAAAAACTTTTACATCTCGTTCATTATTAAAAGTATTTGTAATGCCCTGCCTTAAAGATAAGAAAATGTTTTTTATGAAAATGCTTTTAGTTTATTTTAATTTTTAATAAAAACAACTTTCATATTTAATACTTGGAAATTTTTCCACAGAAAATTTCACACGCCTTGCATTCATAATATTCAAATTTTACACCGTTTGCCTATTCAGCAATTAAAATGTGAATAAAAACAAATTTTACAAGAATGCATTGAAATCGTTTTTTATACCGATGAATATATATATATATATATTTATATATAACTATTTTTATTCAGTTCAACAGTTGAGCAGAAATAATATTCTTAAATGTTTTCGTATACCATTTTATATTTTTTCAGGATGGAATTTCATAGTAAGAGTATATAGTAAGATATTTTGCAATGGAATGAATACATTTATTTAAAAGATGTAAATATGTTTTTCCCTCAATTTTAGCATGCATAAGGAAGTTTTATTCTTTTTCATTAACTAAGCTTTTATAGAAAAATCAATCCATAAATTTACGAAAGATATACCTTTGGATACAGAAAAATAATTGTGTACAAAATTAAAAGTGTTTAAAGTTATATATATATTCAAAATTTAGCCTAAATGATATTTTTTGCCGTTAAAATAATTTTGTTTAATAATTTAATTTTGTTATGTGCAAAGAAGGTATAAAAACGGCATAAGTAAAAAATAAATAAATAAATAAAATGGTACCAAACCTCCTTAATCTTAAAGATTACATTCGTTAGACCAAGTTGTGATTTTAGGTACACGATTAATCTGATTTGATAAGAAAAAAAAAACTCTAACAGAAACATATATGGAGTAGAAAATAGTTATTAACTACTCCAAGACAGCTTTTAGTATTTTGATATCTGATGTAAAAAGATAAACAAGACATAAAAAACTTTTTGAATATAAAAGTTGCTTTTCTGAAAATTTTAAAAAGACTGTTTTGATGGAAACTACTGTGCAAAAATAACATAAAAAAAAAACTCCAGCTATATGCTTAATGTTTCTTTATAATGAAAGTTTTTTTCGTCCTAACCAAAGATAACTTTTGTTGAGTGAAATATATGCATTAAAAAGGTAAATTTTCTTTTCATTCAGAATTCTGCTTTTAAAAGTTTAAATTTTCCAGTTAAAATATTTTCCACGTACACTTACTTAAATTGCTTTTACATATCATTCCTTTTTAAAAGTATTTGTTATGCCCTGCCTTAAAGATAAGAAAATGCTGTTATGAAAATGCTTTTAGTTTATTTTAATTTTTAATAAAAACAATTTTTACAAGTTTGCATTGAAATCGTTATTCTCACTGACGGATATTTTTATTTTTATTTACATAACTATTTTTATTCAGTTCAACAGTTGAACAGAAATCATATTCTTAAATGGTTTCATATACAGTGACCTCTCACTTATACGTGATGTTCAGTAATTACTTTTTCATACCACTATTTTTAAACAGTAAAATTGGATCTATAAATTCTAAGATTTAATATGGCGAAAATTACCTTAAAAAAATGGTGCAGAAAAATAATTCCCGTGTATCGTGTATAAGTGAAAGGTCACTGTACTATTTTATATTTTTTCAGTATGTAATTTCATGTTAAGAGTATATATTAAGTGATTTTACAATAGAATGAATACATTTATTTTAAAAAAAATGTAAATATGTTTTTCACTCAATTTTAAGGATGTTTTATTTTTTTCTCATAAACAAACGCTTTAGAGAAAAATCAATCCCTGAAGTAACGAAGTATATTCTTGTGAATATAGAAAAACAATTGCGTAAACAATATATACTTTAAAAGTTTTAAAAGTTTTAAAATTTTCATTTTTTTTCCACATGTAGCCTAAATGATATTATATTTTTTTGTCATGAAAATAATTTTGCTTAGCAATTTCATTGTATGACATGAAAAGTATGTCCCGAAAAGGAAAGCATAGGTAATAAAAAGTAAATAAATGATACCGCATCTAATTAATCTCAAAGTTTAAATTCGTTAGACAAACTTGAAATTGTAGACAGACGAGCAAACTGATCTGATAAAAACCTGCAACAAAAGCATAAATGGAATAGTCAAATGGTTATTAGCTACTTCAAGGCAGCTTTCAGAAGTTAAATTTATTTTCAAAATCAGTTATATTTTTTTAAGTGAAAATAATTTTATTTAACAATTTTACTGTATGATATCTAAAAGAAGTACACTAAAGTAATATATATATATATATATATATATATATATATATATATATATATTTTATATAAAAAATTTATTTCCTTCGAAAATCATTCACATTTATTTCGCATTAGTCCTTTAAATTAATCTAACTTCTGACGTAGCCAGTATTTCCTTAATTCTTAATAATATTTATTCTTATTTAATGTCCTTTTAAAAGTATTAACCCGTATATTAATAATTATCTTATTCCAAATCTTAATCTAAAATTTTAAGTTCATTCGTAACTTTTATCAGCTCCCCAATCTATAAAATTCCGAGAGACGCTTTCTCATTTCGAATGTTTTTAAAAGCCATTTATTATTATTATTATTATTATTATTATTCCATGCTCGGTTTCGCGCGCTGGGTATTTTTCACTTCAAAATTAATGCGCGGCTCGAGAGGAATTCTTTCGCGTTAGAGCTTCTCGCTCGCACATCATTCGCTGGGCTGGAGCTCGCCTCTCACTCATTGGTTTGTGTGCACGTGACGTCGTATTTCTGTATCTCTACGCTGAGTGAATAAAACTCCCTTGCATGCTTTGGAGAGCGGATTTTTGACGTGTTTGGAAGTGTAACCAAATGGTTATCTGGTCTTGTAGTCACGTAGAATTTTCATACAGCTCTTTAACATCTATTAAACGATGTAGTGAGCCATCGAAAAGCCTGAGGGCTATAAGTTTATACCTGTGGGAACTGTTACTGCATCGCTCTTATTCATAAATAAACTATTTGTCGGGAAATTGGCTGGTCTTTACTGGAGAAACTGTTCTGGTGTATTTTCATTGCCTCACCTCTTCGCCATGATTATTGATATCGACTGCAACCTTCTACATTTTTAACAAACTGCCATTTTCTCTTGGAATATTATATCTCGTGGTATCTCATCTTCGTAAAAATGCTACATATATATATAATTCAAATACACACACATATATATATATATATATATATAATTCAAATATATATAATGATAAACTGTCGCACAACAGGTGCAGAAGCAGCACATAACATATGCAACAAGAATATTAATTCCTAAAAATATGAAATATTTAAACTTTATGAAAGACGGAGTATATAAAACTTTTTTATAACAATTAACTATAAACAGTTATAACGTTAAAACATAAAAACTACACAGGCGAAAGAGAGTCTGTTTCTCATCAGTGGACGGACAGACAGAATTAACCATCACTATAAACTTATAGGTTTCAAAACACGAGCTGACCTGACATTCAAAGCAGAGTTACCTTTTTAGAAAACTATGTAAAAACAGATTAAAAAAAAATTCGATTTTACTTTTATAATAGAAAACATATTAAAAACTTAATACAATATACAAATTTAAAATTTAAAAACAGTCACTACAAAAATGTTGTATTAAATCATTTGTATCCAATAGTAAGATTTGTTTTTAAATTTTAAATACGTGTATATTGTATTAAGTTTTTAATATGTTTTCTGTTATAAATGTAACTTCGAAAAAAATATGTTTTTACTAAGTTTTCTAAAAAGGTAAATCTGTTTTTAATGTAAGGTCAGCTCGTGTTTCGAAACCTACAAGTTTATAGTGAGGGGAGGGGGAGGGGGAGTGACAGTTAATTCTGTCTTCCGTCCACTGATGAGAAACAGACTGTATATCGCCTGTGAAGTTTTTATGTGTTAATGTTATAAGTGTTTATAGTTAATTGTTATAATAAAGTTATATATATATATATATATAGAGAGAGAGAGAGAGGGGGGAGAGTACCCTTAATCTCAAGGATGAGATTCATTAGATCAAGTTGAGATACTTGATAAACGAGTAAACTGATCTGATAAAAAACCTGCAACAAAATTAGAAATATAATAGTAAATAGCTATTAACTACTCGAAGTCAGTCTTTAGCGTTTTAATATATGATGCAGAATATATATATATATTTCTAAAAGAAAATCTGCTTTTAAAAAGACTGTCTTGACGGAAACTATTGTGCAGAAAGGAAATTCTAAAAACTTCAGGTATATACATAATGTGTTTATATAATGAGAGGTTTCTTTTCCTTTGAAATAAACAAATGAATTAAAACGGTACATTTTCTTCTCATTCAGAATTCCACTTTTAAAAATTTCAATTTTCCAGTTTAAATATTTTCCACATACACCTATTTGAATTGATTTTACATGTCATTCATTTTGATCTTTTCCTTTTCCCAAAAGGAAATTTTTGTTGAAATAAACAAATGAATTAAAACGGTACATTTTCTTCTCATTCAGAATTCCACTTTTAAAAATTTCAATTTTCCAGTTTAAATATTTTCCACATACACCTATTTGAATTGATTTTGCATGTCATTCATTTTGATCTTTTCCTTTTCCCAAAAGGAAATTTTTGTTGAAATAAACAAATGAATTAAAACGGTACATTTTCTTCTCATTCAGAATTCCACTTTTAAAAATTTCAATTTTCCAGTTTAAATATTTTCCACATACACCTATTTGAATTGATTTTACATGTCATTCATTTTGATCTTTTCCTTTTCCCAAAAGGAAATTTTTGTTGAAATAAACAAATGAATTAAAACGGTACATTTTCTTCTTTGAATTTTTGTTGAAATAAACAAATGAATTAAAACGGTACATTTTCTTCTCATTCAGAATTCCACTTTTAAAAATTTCAATTTTCCAGTTTAAATATTTTCCACATACACCTATTTGAATTGATTTTACATGTCATTCATTTTGATCTTTTCCTTTTCCCAAAAGGAAATTTTTGTTGAAATAAACAAATGAATTAAAACGGTACATTTTCTTCTCATTCAGAATTCCACTTTTAAAAATTTCAATTTTCCAGTTTAAATATTTTCCACATACACCTATTTGAATTGATTTTACATGTCATTCATTTTCAAAGTATTTCTTATACACTGCCTCAAAGATAAGGAAAAGTTTTATGAAAATAAATGTATTTTAGTTTAGTTTTTAATAACAGTAACTTTTACAAGTTGACATTGAAACTTATTCTCATCGAAAAGTAATTTTATTAAAAAAAAAATAAATATTTTTAATTAGTTGAGCAGTTAAGGAGAAATGATATTATTAAATGATTTCATGTACTAGTTTATATTTTTTCTAGAGGGAATTTCATAGTAAGAGTAATACCATATTATTGCAATGTTCGCATACTTCTAGGAATTTCCACCTGGCGCCATTAAGAGCCTCAGTCATGCGAAGAAACGAACAAGCTAATATTAAGTCTATGGGAAGGTTCTTGCACGATTTCTCACTCGCATTTTAATATTTTTAAATAAAATTATTTTTTTATACAAGGGTACTTTTACTTTCAAAACCGGTTCCAAAATTGAAAATGTCCGCTTATAAAAAAACTGTAACCAAAATCAAAAAAGTAAAAACTAACAACGTTAGAGATAGACCTCAACTATCCTATGCATCCAATATCATTTAAAAATATTAAAATGCGAGCGCGAAATCGCGCCAGAACCTTCCCATAGACTTAACATTAACTTGAGCGTTTCTTCGCGTGACTAGCGTAGGCTCTTAATAAGAAAATTTCTATTTAATTTTTATACATCGATTTCATAACCACATCATTCATTCACACTATTTGAAGTTATTTTCTGCTGTTAAATAAGGCGGAAAAACTGTTAAAAATTCGTGCTCTAATTGTGCAAACCTTGTTGTTGTAAAAAAAAAGGTATTGATTTTTTACAGGAAAAAACTGTCAGCCAGGACTCTTGCTTATATCCTACAAATAATCCTATAGATTATAAACTTATGGGCAAAATCTGTTAAAAAAATAGGATGTTTGTAATATTTACAAAAGATTTTCGTAAAATAAGGCATTTTCTTACTGTTGTCCTGGATGACAGTTTTTTTCTGTAAAGCAAACGGTTTTTTACAATGTAATAAATTGAGTTCATCACCATTCAGCTATTTATTCCACTTATAAAATGAGTATATTTCTATATGTGAACAACGTTTAGAATTGATTGTACTGGATTGCTTTGATGAGTTAAAAAAGTCAAAGATTGTTTGGAGTTGTAAAAATCAATAAAACTTCAGTGCTGGCGAATCATTTTCACATCACAAGAATCAGCAATTTGTAGAAATTTTCCATCAGGATTCTTAATCTCAGTTCCATTTCAGTGAAAATTAGCTGCAAAGTATGTGACTATGTCAAAGTATACAAAGCCTTTGAAGCTGTCAAAATGCAGTACTAAAATTTTATTATCATAAATGAATGTTTTATTTTAACATGTCATTTTGACTAACGGGAAAATTTCTTCCTTTTAATATTGTGGTAAAAAATCATGCGTCAAGAATAGATTATGTAACATTTTCCAACACTTCTAAACTAATTTTACAAATCATTACCGTTTAATAAGGTGAAAGATGATATATAAGTAAACGATTTGGAAAACGCATAACATATTTAAAAACCCAATTTCAGGAATTACAAACATTATTCGGAAAAATATCCGCACTCTCTTGTGCAGCATTCTATATGATCTATAGATTTGTATATACACTAAATGGAATGCTAAATTTTAGTTCAGTTCGAAAAGCGCAGCACAGCTTAAAATTCTGCTTCTGGAATTTCCGTCAATAAACGGAAATGTACTCGAGGATATTTGTGCAGTCATGTATTGGATATATAATATTTATACACACCACATAATAGACAAGTGTGTTAAATCTAAGAAAGCGTTCAGCAACTGAAAACGCATTTCCAGCAATTCTTGTTAACATAAAGTAACCAATTGTTTGTGTGTCCCTATAAATGAACGATGAATGCTATACACAAAATATTCTATAGTAAGCATTTCGTAATGCACCTTAGTGATATACTATATAAATTTCAATATTTTTGAAAGAGTGAAACATTATTAAAATAAACCCCAATGATTTTCCACCAAAGTCCGCACTGTAACGGAATTTTTTGAATGCCGCTGTGAAGGAACTGTAAGTGCTATGTAAACCCTATTCTATAGTAAGCTTCGTGTAGTTCACCTCAGTGATATAAATCAATTTTAATATGTTTGAAATTTTGTAACAGCATTAAAATAAACCAAAAATGACTTTTTACCATAGACCGTAATGCAATGGAATATTTTTGAGTGTCTCTGTAAACTAACCATAAGCGGTATACACTTCATTTTCAATACCGAGCATGCCATAGTGAATCTGAATAACATATATCAATTGTAGGACAATCCGAATATATTTAAGCGAGCTAGAACGCGGACAGACAGACAGAGAGACAAACCGAATTCATTAACACTTTTCAAATTTGTGGGAAAGTGTAAAAATTCGTTCCCATGTCCGCTTCGGACCAGGCCGAGCCCGTTTCATGTATAATCTGCCTCGGCAGGAACTTTACGATTTGCAGATTGTAAAAAAATTCAAGATCTTACATAGAGAACAGTTGTTTGTGTGAAACATTTTAATTTAAATTCCGCGTAGGAAACAAAGTCTAAACTCCAATAGTTAATCAATTACTGTAATATTTACTCATGTTCATTAATTCATTCAGCTAAATTTCTGCTCATTAATATAACTTCAAACATAAAGTTCTGAAATAACCTGTCTTTAATAAACTTTTTAATCTCGAAAAATATCAGTAGGCTTAGTGATTTTATCAACGACGCGTAAGAAATATCAACGAGTTTTATAACAGAATTACCGTATAATATGTTTCAAGGAAATCTACATTGTCAGCAACTTCACAATTTGCAGACTTGTAAACATCTTCATATATATATATAATATTTTGTTTAAAATATTATTTTTCTCATGCCGTGTAGGAAAGATAATCTAAACACCAAAACTAATAAATTACTGTAATATTTAATCGTGCCAATAAATTTATTCTATTTAATTTTTGCAGAATAATTAATTTAGCTTCTAAGTGTAACGACATGAAATAATCAATCAAGTTAATTTAATCCCTAAAAATGTCAGTTGACTTAGTCATTATACAAGCAGAATCTTAAGAAATTTTAATGAGTTTCTTTAAAGAATTAATGTTGATATAACACCAACAGGGAATAAGATTTAAACAGAAATTTATGCAACATAAATTTATTTAACATCAAACTTACTCCGACATATTTTAAGTCTCATGAATTCAAGTAGGTAATAAACTGATAGCATGTTTTATTCAGAAAGCGTAAAGGAGTCATTAATGGACATCTTATACATATTATAGGTTATTTTTAGCTTTTCGGAAGCTATTATTTACTCTGTATTGATTTTAAGGACGGATAGTGCATTGTAAATTTACATGGTCGTAGCAGTAATTAATTAACGATTATGTTATAGTATGTTTTTTTGTCAAATGCAATAGTCCCCATTTATATTGAACGAAAATAATAAATAGAGGAACTCTTTGATACATGTGCTATTTAATATATTGTTAACGTAAAAAAGATTTCATAAATAATAATTTTCGTACATGGTTAAATTGAACTAAACTTGTGTATTTCTCATTTCAAAATTACTGCAGATGAAATACGATTTAATTCTCGGAAATTAAAAAAATAATTAATAAATATTAACTATTGACGTATTGCAACATTGCAATATGTTAATTTTGGAAGTTCAGAAATTAATATGTTGTAACATTACAATACGTTATATTAACAATATGTTAATAAGTTATGATACTTAAATACATTTTTTAAAACTCTTAAATTCAGGTAGGTAATAAACCGATAGCATGTCATATTCAGAGAGTGTAAAGGAGTCTTTAATAAACATCTTTTACATTTTATAGGTTATTTTTAACATTTTCGAAAGCTATTCTTAACGCTGTATTGATTTTAAGGATATATAGTGCATTCCAAATATATATACTCGTAGAAGTAATAAATTAAAGACTATGTTATAGTGATTTTTTTCAACTGAAATAGTCCACATTTATTTTGAACGAAAATTTTAACAAAAAGAAACGCTTTGATACATACCATTTACTATGTCGATAACATTAAATACATTTTTTGGAAAACAGAATCATTTGACCAGGTTAAACAATACAGAGTTTTTTACTACTTCAAAATTAAATCAGATCACCATTCCCTGAAATCTAGGCCTACGCGCTGATATAAAATTTGCGGCTGTAGTAGGGGTTTTTATTTTCAGAGTTTGTACGGTCACATGAATTTGAATTCCAATAATTTCTAATTGTTTTTTTACGCCGTATTTTTCTCAGATTAAATAAGTCAAAGAAAACTTTCGAAAACAAAGCTGTATAAATTCAATGGACTGTACAAACGCTTAGAAAAATCCACCTACGACTGACGCCATTTTGTGTCAGCGCGCAGTCCTAGCATTCAGGAGGCGGTGATCAGATACAACACGATTTAATTCTCGGAAATTCTAAATTTAACACTAAATGTAATAAGAATTTCATAAAGACATTACACATCAGAATTTTTATTTAAAACTGTCCAACTCTTATGTCTAACAATGTAACAATGTAATAATGTAATTAGAAGAATGGAATACCTAATTGTGTGCTAACTGAACTTCCAGGTTATAGTAAAGCGACTTACGAGGCAAATAGAGAGCCGTGAGAAATTTAAAAAGTTAAAAATTAAATACAATTATTTAAAAATATAATAAAGAAATAGAAGTAAATAAAGTAAAAAAAGTAAAAAAAAAAAAAAAAAATTAGCTCCAAGAAAATAACAGACGAAACCTACCGAGGGTCGAACCCATCTCAAAAAGAAAAAAAAGACTTTTTACAGAGACCATACATTTAGTTTAAGAGTTACAAAAAATTAAACTTTAATAATAAAAGCCATTAGGCAGACTGGAGAAAGTTTTTTTTTCTTTTTAATTAAATAAACAGACAACAAGAAAGTTACGTTTATTTGAAGAGAGAAGAAAACTCAATCTTCATGAGCAATTAATAAGGCAAATATAGGGCGTTTACGGTTTTTGTGGTCAGATACCTTACAGTCGGGCAATTCTCCTATAATTTCGTTAGGGATGTTGTAAATAGTTTTTGAATTTTTTTGGAAAGTTGACATATGTGCCCTTTCAGAGAGGTGGTGCATAGATCTCTGCGGTTGTGAAGTTTCTGAAGTAACGGTGACCATTCTGGATAATTCTGAGATTTTGTATTATTGGCTGTATATAGATAATTCATATTGGTGTTACTAGCAAAGCCACAGATTGGACAAGCATGAGTGCGGATAGAGCGAATGCATGCATTGTATCGTATAACACTTATGTCTAACTTATTTCTGTGCGATTATATTTTATTTATTTTCAAAAAATATTTTTGGTTAGAAACAAAATATTTTCTTTTTTTATGGGTCAAAGGACCGGTTGTTGATATAGTATTTAGTGTTAACTAAATTACAGTAACATTAGTGATGTATTGTAATATTACAATACATTATTCGATGTAATGTTGGAAGTTAAGAAGCTAAAGTATCGAAACATCACAATACGTTACTATATTAAAAATACGTTGTTTTAAATCAATTCCCTTTGTATATTTTTAATAAGTTATGATACTTTGAATTTTATAAATTTCGCCACTTCACGGCACTAAAAACATGTTTTTCAATTTTGCGGGATATTTAAATGATTTAACATGTCTTGAAAAATAATTAAATTGAAGTTCATTACTGGGATTATTATTCTTATATATATTTATTTAATTAAATTGAGTTAGGCAGTTCTTATATTTAGATCCACGATACTTTAATCCTATCAAACATTTTTTTCAATTTCTTCAAAATTTCTTGAAAGAACAATTCATTTACGTTTAGGTCAAACTTTTCGTGAATTCAATAAACAAACGTTAATAATACACAATGACTATTTCATAATACAACCAACAAACATTAATAATACAAAAAAATTATTCACTAGCTTCAACACATATATAAAATAATAAAAAGTAAATGAGTTTATTTTCCACAGTTCGTAGAAGTTTTTTTATATATTAAATTATTTTAAGTTACTCAAAATTTTTGGATATACATATGGTGAAAAACTAACGTTCCAGATATTTCATCGAACCAAGAATTATAGTGACTTTATCACAGACATATTTGAGTGACTAGCTTGCATTTCCTAGAACTGTGAACAATTTTTTTTTCGAATGAATTCAGTGAATTTATCCTTCAAGTGTCTGCTTGAAATAAAAAACTCTTACTTCAGCTGATGTGATGCATCATAGCATTCTTATTATTCACTCGACGAAACTCTGCGCAGAAAGCGTAAAGACCTCCTTTTCCTGAACTATTTTCTTTAGACTTCGATGATAGACTGATCTGCTTCTTCCTCATCAAAATCTGTACTACTTTTTTCTCTGCTGCTGCTGGTAGAATGATGAAAGCTTCCATGTTTCCATCACAAAAAAAACAGTTCATGAACATTTCTATCACAAAAAGCTATTAAAAATCAATTTTCATCAACCAAATATCGGATAATCTCGATTCAAACAGCCAACTAAAGCTAATTATATAAAGATGAATAATTTATTATTCATTATCTTTTAATTATTATTCCTTTTGATACATTTCTTTTAATTATATTTATTATATTATATTCTTATATTTATTGTGTATTTTTTTCTCCTTTGCATTTTTCTGTAATAACAAAATAAAAACTCTTACTTCAGCTGATGTGATGCAGGGCAATTGATGCATCACAGCATTCTTATTATTCTCTCGACGAAACTCTGCACAGAAAGCGTTACGACCTACCTATCCTTGAACTATTTATTTTAGACTTCGATGATAGACTGATCTACTTCTTCCTCATCAAAATCTGTACTACTTTTTTCTCTGCTGCTGCTGGTAGAATGATGAAAGCTTCCATGTTTTCATCACAAAAAAAACAGTTCATGAACATTTCTATCATAAAGAGCTATTAAAAATCAATTTTCAACAACCAAATATCGGATAATCTCGATTCGAACAGCCAACTAAAGCTAATTATATAAAGATGAATAATTCATTATTCATTTTCTTTTAATTATTATTCCTTTTACTATATTTCTTTTAATTATATTTATTATATTATATTCTTATATTTATTGTGTATTTTTTTCTCTTTTGTATTTTTCTGTGATAACAACAACGGGTGTATTCCCACATAAGCAATTAAGTTTTACGATTTCATAGTCGCCAGTTTTGGAAATACTTCAATAACAGACATAATACAAGGCTAATGTTCAAGTCATGTATATTTATTAGAGATATCAAGTAAGTTTTATGAGGGTTGAGAGACAGGACTCACCGCATCAACCAGTAAAGAGAACACGTGATCTCATTTAATGGGAAGACCGGCAGCGATCAGGGTGACACCCAGTGTAACCTCCTTGATCAGTATCCAATAAATAAAATAAGCTTACATAAAATTAATTTAAGTTGACTACTGATCGTAGACACGCTATTTTTTTTTCTTGAGAAGTGTGGTGCTCTAACAAAATCTTTTTTAGTTAGTTCTGCCAGAGTCTTCATTGTGAGTTGTATAAACAATCTTCAATGTATTTAATGTTTGGAGTATCATAGTTGACATTTATTCCAACAGAACGAAAAATACCGGAACCGGGACTCGAATCTGCGCACTTTGGCTTGCCGTGCCAACGCTATTCCTACTGAGGTATGCCAACGATTTCCTGGCTGGCATATTTGACTCTTATTTGTTAGACAAGGCTGCGAACTGCAGCGCTAATTTCATTCATCCCGCTAATTTGAATATAATTTACCTAGTTGAAAATACTTTCCTCTGTTCATTATGATTTTCAATGTAGTTAATAATAAAAACTCCTTCGAGTGAGGTATAAAAAACCTTCGTCAAGGTAAAATCCTTTAAAATAATACGCAGTGCAGTTACATCGGAATAAGTGTTACATTATCCATGTAAAATAGACTAAAATTAATTTAAGCAGAAATGCTATTTTAACAAATTATTTGACCTGAAATTGTCAATTAATATAATAACATTATGATTTATTTTAAATCTACAAATTTCGTAAAATCCAAGGTTTTTGGATTAGTAATCGTAAAAGATGGACTTTATAATTTGTAACCGGGCAAACATATCTCAATAGTACAAGGAGTATGAGTATGTGTATGTACAAAAAGCAGATTAATATCACGTCATTAAAGAATTAAAAAGAAAATTAATCTGACGTCATAACGGATTTTTCAAATGTTCGAGAATAACACAAAGAGAGTATCAATATTAGTAATAGAGAATAGTAAATATATAAGTTTGAGGATCGTATTGAATCAGGATACAAACCCGATTATGGAAATATTGGCATATTTTAACATTTTGAAGGTCTCTATACAACATGTTTATTTTTGAAATAGATTTTTTTTAAATTTCGCATTTAGTCCACATGACAGATATTATTATGACAGAGTATAATAACGGGCTTCGCCAGCTATCGGGCCGGTTCAGATATTCGAAAAACCGAGAGACCGGTATATTTTTACTTTATAAAAAACATGACTTTTCCTTTTTGGAAAATGAAATATATTTGGATATTTTTAATAAAAGATAAAGTGTTTTCAAAGGAATATTAAACGAAACCCTTTGTGCGATCTTCGATCACACATATCCACTTGTTTAAATATACTTTTTAATTTATTATAGTATTACGGTTTTCTTTAATGGTAATTATGAAAAACAATAATTTCGTAATCGTTTACATGATGCACTAAATTAACGTTATTAACCTTTTTTAGAAATATTTCTAAAATATTTTATATATTTTAGCATAAGTTCTTTACCACAAACTGCGATTAAAAAATGGAGTTTGCTTTTGTATTTCCTTATACTTATAGTCATGTACGAGTACATATTTCAAATTTTTTGTCAGCATTGCTGATCACTCTTTATAAAAAAAATTATAAAAGATAACGTGTAAAAGGGAAAACAGAAGCTGAAATTAAATGTTGATGATTTTTTAATTTAATCCTAATCAGTATAACAATTTTATTTTTCTGATTTTCATAATGATCTAAAAGGGCAGAAAATCCAATCCCTACGCCAATTGATTTTTCTTATTATTTACTTTTTCTTGAAGAACAGAAGTAGTTACACTTTGGAAAAAGTTAAATCACGGTAGAACAGGCAGAAAACTAAAAGAAATAGCAACCAAGTTTCAAACTTTCAGAATTTTGTTCTTCGAAAGCCATTTATATATACCTACTTTGTCACGTGTACAGAACAATCTAACGCCTAAGTGATGTTATCAGCAAAATACATGAAACGAAATTCTTTATTTGTGCTTAGTCTAGTAGAAAACGTGAGAAACTCCAAAAATGTGTGTTATTGAGAAGCAAAATGAAAATTTTTTTCATTTAGCTATTGATAAGCAAAGAAAAAGATAAAGTAAGCGAATAATAATCAAACAATTCTTCTGATTTTTTTCTGAAAATGTCTTACAACACTGACACTATTTATTAAATTTATATAAGGAAATATCCATTTAAAGAAACTTCTGCAGTGTGATACTCAAACGAATAATTATAACATTTCCATATATCAAAATCGGTTATTCATTAGGTGCATAATTTGAAACATTTGCAATTATTTTAAATTGAAAACATTTTGAACATACGGGATAAAAATGAAGGACTTATAAGTATTCCTTAAAATAAAATTGCAATTTCTAAATCAATAAACATCAGATAATATGTACATTCTACAAATGAAAATTAAAAATAGTTTTATAAAAGTTTTATATAAGGGACTGAGAGTTTCATTTAATTTACAATAAGAACCTGAATTTGACGAATGATGATTATTTTAACGTTTTTATTTGTGCTCCCGTATATGGGGGAGAATCGTACACAGTTAGATAACTTTTGTTAATCGTATATAGATTTTTTAAAGTTAGATAGATTTTTTAAACTCAAGAGCACTGTATAATCGGGAAAATGAACTGTATCTATTGCAAATATAAATTTGCTTATTCTGAACATCTTGAATACACAGTTAGAAATACAACGAATAAACACAGGAAAATATAACTTGAAAATAATAATAAAATTCTTCTCATTGTGTAGTACAGCTATTTCACAGTGAAACAGCCTCAATTTTTCCACTGACACATTTAGCAGTCTGGTCCTTGACGTGGTGCAGAAATTCTGTCCATTGCCTATATAAATTTACTTATTGTGAGCATATTACATACACAATTACAAATATAACAAATAAACATGAAAAAAATCACTTTAAAATTATAATATAATTCCTCACTCGGTGTAGCAAACCTAGTACACATTGAAACAGTACTGAATTTTTATGTATTTATGTATTGATACATGTAGCAGCCTGGTAAATAGTAGACTAAAACCGGGTAGGCGGGTCAAACCGAGTACCATATTTTCTCACTGATGGGTGCTGCCCTGTGGACAGCTCTCATCTAAACTACATCCCTTAGCGTCCTCTAGTAGTATCGCATTGGCTTTTGAAGTGCGTTATTCTCTGTGTGCATGCAGTTATATTGCAGAGAAATTCACCTTAACCAATATACGTTTTTCGCTGTATTTTCTGTTATTTAAATAAACTCAGTCTGACGAATCGGTTTAACTAAGTAAACCACTTTTTAATATAGCTTTCACACAATATTTTTATTCCAAGTAGAAGTGTGTGCGTCTAGCTATATGGGAGAACGACCATGTTGATTTTAGGACGTATTTTGGGGCAGAACTGGGTACCAATGGTTTTGCAGTAAATTATGCAATGAATTGTTTCTTCACTCAACAGTTGGTTGAGGATGGATAGAATGTTCAGTCTGCAAAGCGTGACACATGATGAATGCAGCGGATATGAGTAGTAAAAGCTGAGAAATCCATTGCATGACAACATTAAAAATTACTTGAAAACCTGAAAAAAAGTTACTGACCTTAAAAAATGTACAAATGTTTTGAAGTTTTATTCAAAATTTATTACAATAAAGATTTTTGTTACTGGAAGGGTAAAAACTTAATTTCTGATTAGTACTCGGATTTACCCCATCAAAATTCTGTGCGGATTCAGATAGTCTCAGAAAACGACTTTTCCCAAGTACAGAAGAATTGTCCTTTGGCAACAAGTATGGTTTTTCAATAGTCCAGATGTCCCCAAACAGTTTTGTGTGATGTTCAATTTTTTCGCGCTTTTAAGCTTTGTCAACAAAGGAAAACCGTTAGGTACCTGGTTTTACCCTACTTTCCCCTACATGACATGGTTGTGCCCTGATTTTTAATCATTTATGGATACTTGCAGACTTCTCGCTTTTCGTTTAATAATAATGAAAAAAAACTTTCAGCCATAAATTTTATTTAATGAAACTAAAAGCGGGAGATTGGCAAGTAAGAACTATATATCCCCAGTTGCATTCTAAATTGCTTTAAAGGACAGGTTTAAAGACAAAACCTGACAAATCGAGAGACTGGTATTTGTAGCTCATATGTGGGGGTGAGGTGTTCCCTTTTTATAGACGCTAATGCCTTAAAATACGTAAAGACATATTCAAGTAACATATAATGGGTGTTTGTAGATCTATTGTAGAATGCAATATAATTGAAATTAAAAACAGTTAGGCACTGTTTCAACGTATGCCAACGTACCATGTCTCACTATAAGCCATGTCGATTTGTTGAAAGCTATGATGTTTACATACTTCTTTATTCTATTTTTTTAGTGTCTAATTTTTTCTATTAAGTGGCGGAATAGTGTAAAATATGTATCATATTCGAACTCTAATGCCAGATACAATTTGACTAAAAATATAGGATCTGTAATAGAGTTAAATGAGCAACATTCAGTTTCAAAGATGTATTTTCTTTTCGTAACTTTCAAACGAATTAACGCCCACACTAGAAAAGTGGTTAGCGAACATTCCAAACAAAGCATCACCGAATAGCTTAATATCAAGCCGTACAAACCCAGCTTCATTTTAAAAATGTCTCGGTTGCACCGTGTACACTGTATTATTGTGTTCGACTTGTGTTTCTTCCCTTTTTTATTTTTTCGCAACTCAGATAGTAGGCTCGTATATATAGGTTTTCATACTTTGTTACGTGCAGTTTAAAAATGCATATCTCATCGAAATACAACTTTTTGTAAATTGGCTTTCTAAGTCATAAATTTAAAAGGTCAGCCTTATAAAAAAGTAATATCTCATGTGATTGCAGTGGGAAATTCTAAACTTTTCATACTTTTTGCAAATGCCTTCGGAGTGTGGTATAGTGTACGAAAATTGCTTGGCGACTTGCAGCTATGTGTAATTTATGTAAGTCCGTATGACTGCTTTTTTACTCGGCTATCCCTTTTTATGTCTGCTCTGTTTAACTGCATTTAACGTTCTCAGTTAATTTTCCTAAATATGATGAATGACCAGTTCATCACAATCGATTAATTTTTGTCATATTAAAGGTATACGTCAATATATAAGTAATTTCTTTTGGTAGACGTTTGTGTACTTGTAAAAATGAAAACAAAAAATTAAAAATAACATTTAGTAAACGAATAACTTAATGTCGATGCACTATCCAATGAACATTAAATCTTTTACGATTGTGATAGTGATGAAGCAATATATATATATTAGTGAAAATTATGTTTAGAAATAATTAGAATTGCAATTAACACAACGTGTATACGCAACGAACATACGATTTTGTATATCAGTTTACAGCGTTTTAGGGTTTTTTTTCACAATTAATTGTAATAATTTCGAGTTTAGAATTTTTTTCACTTTTGAGAGAAAATACTTTTATATTTAAAAACTGAAAAGTAGTTTTCCAAATAACAAAATGTAAAAGGTTTACTGAAATTTAACGAATATATCATTTACGGAAATCTAATGAATGTGTATAGCTGCCAACTTTTACGCTTTTTCCCTACCACTAAAATTTTTTAGTCAATTTTACCTGATTAAATCGCCGAAATTGTGTGGTTCAATAAGGCAAAAGTTTCTATTAATTTTTAGTGGTAACAAAAAAGCGTAAAAGTTGGCAGCTATGAATATGTCATTTATTTAAATATACGAATATTTTTACTTTGCGTACTATTAATGTATGAAAAGGCTAAGCAAGAATTTTGAAGTCGTTTGGAAATTGACCTATTCCAACAGTATAAAACATACACAAGAATTTTCCAGTGTTTTTTTTATCATAAATTATTCGTTTGAAAATATAGCCCTATTTTAAATTTTTTGAGTGAAACATAGGTTGGAAATAAAACAATTTCCAAAGTTGCAAATATATTTAATCGAGCACTCTTTTTTTCTTGATATTTTTTACTAAATGCCGAATCATAGATGAAATGATAAAAAAATGTATAAATATATAGTATCATTATTACATGTAAATAATAACAAAAGTAATTGTTAAGACACAATAATAGTCAACGTAAAGACATGTCTTATTAATAGGACGCTTCAACCAAACGCGTTGTGATGGATCCAGATGTTATAGATAAGAAAGGGAAGCGATAGCCTTTAAATGAAGAGGTCTTATATATCAGAAAAATGAATTTATAAAATTCAAAACATCAAATTATGAAAAAACATATTTCTGGATTACATGAAAATTCACAATAATAAGTAAATAGTTGGGTTCTTGTAGCTTGTGATAAAAAATGAATTTCTGAACAGTCCGGTGATCTACAAAGTCTGTTGTTAACGACGAAAAACAAATGCAACGTCCTCCTTAAAAAGGGAGCGGGAAAAATGAGTTCTTGCTAACAGGGCACTTCCCAAACAGAGTCTAAGATGATAAATCTCTCGAAAAGAGGACGGAATAAATATCTTCGCCGTCCTTACTGTACTGGGAATTGTCAACACTTAGTACGCACGGATGTCTTGCTGATATATATCAACCTTGAAACAATAGCCAGGATAGACTCTTCCGTCGGGGGTCAAAGACAACCGCCCTAATATTTTCAGACGGATCTATTGGCTCCGTTTTTCCAGGGTCAGAATGACTGAACCCTTACTCAGTTCTCTAACTGAACTAACTAACTCTGTCCTTTTTCTTTCTAATATATACTTTGATAATCATCTAGAACAATGGAGGTTCCTCTAGCCAATAGAAGCGTTGAAACGTTTTCAGCCGCATAAGTTAATTTATACATGAAAGAGTAAATAAATAATCTTAATTTTAATGTTATTGTTAACGCTGTTAATTTTGCATGTTTCTGTTAAATATATATTTTGAGCATGAAAATGTTTACTTGAGAATTGATAGCATTCGAAAAACAGGTATCACAGGATGAGGACACTAATTAATACACTATAAAAATCTGTCGGAAACGTTTCTGAAAAATACGGACAGCAAAAAACACTTTGTTTTTATAAATAATTCTTTAAATTTTGGAAATGTATTGGTTTCTGGGGATTCAAAAGGCTGTGGAACACGCTATTCGGAATTTCGGATAACTCAGAAGATTATATTATATTTTCGTTCATGGTTATAGTATATTTTCATAAAATAAGAAACATTGGTCATTTTTTACAGTGTAGTCCGAATCATGTAACTCATCGCAAAGCGTTTTGTAGAGCCCTGTATAAAAATCAGTTAGCGGGTGATAAATGGAAATAAATTGTTACTCTTGATGAAGGGGTTTATGAAGGGGTTATGAAGGGATTTAGATTTATCTAAATAACAGCAAGAAAAATTGGTCTATTTACTATCGAAAACATCAGATGTCCTAGTTCTGAAAATGGAAAGAAAATCAAGTATTTATGATTGTTTCTGGTTTTTCTTACAGTAAGAAATTAAAAATGGCAAGAGTGAAAAACATGTTAAAATACGATCAGAAGAATGTGTTACGTCTGATATTTACAGAAACAGTTTCATTTATTTATCCTAACGATTTTCAAAGAGGAAAACTGTACCAACACAAACCCACTGGTGAGGCCAACTACCGAGTGAAAATAATTTATTAATAACTACCGTTGCATTATTTCCAAAAATGAAAACTGACACAGGTATTGCAAATCTACCTTTCCTGAGAAGTCACCCGACGTTTCACCTGGGGATTATTGTACCTTTGGTCTGCTGAAATGAGCTCTTTCAAAGCCTAAACCTACCACGATTGGACTCTGGAAAGTAGTGAACAAGGAATGGCAAGCAATAATCCTCAAAAATTTGCGATAAAAAAAGTTTATCAGATCAGTTCTCGGAGCGGTCCACTGGTAATTTAAAAAAAAATAGTTTGGCAGTACATGTCTAAAACAGTTGCAAGAAAATACTCTTCACGAAGTGAGTTTCTACGTCTTATGCAAGAGAAATCTAATCTTCGTAAGGAAATAGTGGTGGACAAAATTTTAATTTAGTCTCTTTTAATAGAGACAAAACGAACAAAAATAATCACAAAATGACAAAGTTTCTCCCCAGAAAAAATGTATAATCAAAGTGCCATTAAGGAAGGATGAGGCGGGCCTGCTAGAGAGAGAAACAAAATTTATTTTTAAAAAATGGGTTTTGTGCATTTGTTAATTTCATTTGCATGGCATAAATGGCATACTCTTCATTTTGTTCACACACTGTCTCCTCATACATTGCTAATTATTATAATAGTGTCTTTCTTTTTCATCTTTCATCTTTATTGATGTTTTTACATTTTGTTTACATCATTTATTTTTTTCACATTCTAAATTAACACTTTGTCTGGAATTTTTTTCTTTTAATTCCAACTTCTCTTTATTCATGGTGGAGGGCAGCGTCATATTTATGTTTTGGCTAGTCTATAAATTCAGCTTTTACTTATACTTTTATGAGATGGATGGCAGTACCAGACAATTTTTGATTTTCTCTCTTCATGTCTTTCAGAGCAATGCCTGTGTTTCTGGCAGCCATTTTGAGTTTAGTGTTGACATGTTCTTTGTGGATCAATTTGAGTCTTGATCAATGAACAGAAATATTAGTTTTTTTTTGTGTGTTTTGCATTCTGTTTTATGATCTGATTTCTATTTATATTGAATAATGGTTTATTTATTTATTTCTTTTGTGATTTCAACACTTGTGGGGTTTTCTATTTCTTAGTTTCATATATATGTTATTAGGGGCTTAATATTTTCAATTTTAGGCATAATGGTGACAATATTTGAGGAAAAAACATATATGTGCTATGAATATTCTTATAAAGCTCCTGTGAGGATGGGATATTCATAGTTTTCTAATTTTTTCCTTTTTTGTTTCATTAAGTTCAATTTCTGCAGTGGCCTCCCATTGCTTTTTATAATGTCTCATCCTTCGTTTTTCACATGTGTTTTAATTTTTAAATAAATAAATAAATAAATAAATAAATAAATATATCCAAAAACATTTGACCTCGGCTTTTATTCCTTAATTACTCATCATAGACATATATTAGAAATTACAAAGTTACGTCACAAAAGTACAGAATTTTATAAAATCGATAAAAGATTTCAGGGGATTAAATTTGAAAAACTACAAATTTTAAATTTTTCGACTGCCTCCGTAAAAAACATTCCCAATGAGTAAAATGTTCCCCATGGATTAATAAGGTCATGTACAAAATTTCAGCATTTTATCATACAAAGTCACAGAGAAATGTTTAAAAAATTTTTGTGAGGCGTTAATCATAAATTATAATGTAAATGTTTACAGCAAGAGTGCAGATGATGCAATGCAGAAATCCATAATAAGGAAATAACATATGGCTCTTACGTTTAGTTTTATTGTAACCTCCTACTGTGTTTCAACTCTCTTAATTAAAGCAAAATTGCCACAACGCATTGAAGATGGTTGCCGTGACATCACCGAGCAAGAGCTTGATCGAGTGCACAGAAGTGTTATCAGACGAATGCAGCTCTGTACTAGCATGGATGGAAAATATTTTGAACAAGCTATATAATATTTGTGTAAAGTTATTATTTCTACACAGTTTACATACTTTTGTACCAATAAATAGCTCAATTGTTATTTATTTATGCCATCATTGTTTTCTTTTGTAATTTGTGTATGACACCTGAAACGCGATCATCAGACATGATTAATCCCCTGTAGGAAATCATATCCAGGTATTGAAAAGTGGTTTAACTCAGCATTCATGTATTGTGTGGCATCATATCTGTGTGACTTTGTATGATAAAATGCTGAAATTTTGCTTATGACCTTATTAGAGTATGGAACACATATTACTCATTGAGAAATATTTTTTAAGGGGGCAGTATAAAAATTTAAATTTGTATTAATCGTTTTCATAAGATTCTGTACCCTTTTTTACGTAACTTTGTAATGTGTAATATATGTCTATGATCAATATTTAAGGAATAAAGGCTGAGGACAATATTTTTGGGTCACCCTGTATATATGTCTAAACACTCTTTGTATACCTTTCTGCACTAAATATAATTTTTTTAAATGTCTAAAATTAATATTATATTTTGTTTAAATATTTTTTTTTTTAAGAATTTACATTTGAAAAGGCATATGAATATTTGAATATGAATATAACTACACATTTCGAGAGAAAATGAGTAAAAAATAATATTAAGTAAAATAAAATTTGGTCGATAAAAATATCATTATAAAAGCAATTAATAAGCTGCGATTCATATTAGCATTTGTCTAATGATGTTCTAAATTGTAATAAAAAAAAACTCACAAAAGCAACAAAAGTTTAAAATATTCCACTTCAGGAAAATTTGCAAAGCTATTTCTCTGTTCATTAAGTGAATTAATCACGCGAAGTAGGCCTTGAATCATAGAATTGAGAGTACAAATAACAATCATAGAAAGCCAAACGACAGGTTTCGAGTAAATATGCAGAGAATCAATTTCACGATAAAGAAAGAATACAGTACAAAGGGCTATTTATGTACTATGACATTTGAATAATCCATAATAACAAAACTAAAGGTAACTGAAAAATATTATAATGAGACATTGATGAATAAGGGACAGTAATAAATGTCAATATTTTTACATATTAATAGAGATTTATTCCAAAATGATTAGTCTGATTTAAACTACTTATAAATTTATTACAAATATACTTCCAAGCATAATAGTAAGTCGAGATACCAAAACTTTTGATCAATATTTATTTAATGCTATCATGCATAGAAACGACATATCATGTTGTTCTTAAAGATCTCTCAAATAATTTGTATGTTTTTGAACCTTAAAGTTTGTTGGGCGCGTCGATAATTATATCATTAAAACAATTAACAAACAGAGCTTCATTGCCGAAATGTCTTATTGAGGCTTACTGTTGATATACGAAAAATGTTTGCTGTCTGTTTTATGTCTGTTCTGCGACAACTGCCATGAAAATAATCCGATTACCATGAAGTTCGGAAGATATGTTGGTGAAATACTCGGACTTAGCTCTATAGATTTTGATTTAATTTGGTTCATTCGTTTGAAAAATATAGAACATTTTCTTTTCAACGTTAATGCCTTTCTATGAGGATTAAGATGATACCGAAATTTCATCATTCCCTGAAAAGAAAATGCCACATTTGAATAATTGATTTAAACATTAAATTTTGGATGCTAACTTTTGACATGAGATTCTTAAATTAATTCTCTTGATTTCAAATTTTGACAATACATATGTACGACATTCTAAATTTTCTATACATTTTTTGATGGAATTTCGTGCATCTATATGAAAAATGTAAAATATTTTACCTTTTCAATTTAAAATTATTTATCATCATAAGAAATTATTTTTTAAATTGTACTTTATTCATCTAAAACCGTTTATTTCATAAAGTGTCAAAAGAAAGAAAATTTTTCAAAATAATTCATTTATTGTGACTTTCCCGAATACGAAATATTTGAAAAAAAAAATTTTCCGTAATCGAATCCATGTACAAGTTTAAGTCAAACATGAACGATGCTATAATCAATACACTTTAAAGTGAATGCAGATACCATTAAAGAACTGTCACCAAAAACTACTCTATTGGGTAAAATCAATATTGACAAAAATGCCATATGAGAATGAACTTTATTACGGAAGATTACGCAATAGTTTTCAGAGACACTACATTAGTGAATGTGTTGCAAAGGAAATGCAAACGGACATTTTGGGGCATAACTGAATATTAAATAAATTAAGTAGTTTTTATCAAGCTCTGTACTGGAAAGCTGAAGTATGAAACGATCAATAATGTACGAAATTTCCCATGTTGGAATTACAACATTTATTTCCAAAAAAGGATTTTTTGGAGTGATTTTGGCATGCTTATAGTATAGAAATAGATTTGGATTTTTTTTTAGATAAGAGATTTTCTATTAGTGCTCCATAATATAACTCTATAATAACCACTGAAATTAGTTTATCCAAACAAAATTATAAAAACGTTGGATTTCGAAAATAGATTGAATTATTTGAGATTTTTTTCAACTTGTGAAACAGATGCCGAAGCTTCGTATTTTGAAGGTAAGCTTGGGATAAAACATCCTGTACAACGGGACATTTATTGTAACATAATACAGATTAAAACACTCTAGAATATACTAGAATCGTTCAAGCTCATATTTGTTGGCAATTGCAAACACAAATTCAATGAAACAATGGGCGGGGGGGGGAGGGTATCAGAGTAAGACACAACTGAATAAATTTATTTTATTTTTCTAAAAAAAAAATCAACAATAAGCATTTGAAAAGCATAATTGCACGGGAAAGTGTTTAATATAATTCTTTTCAACAGTTAGATTATATAAAATATCCTATATGCTTTGAAATATATATATATGATCTAACATTAATGAATTGCGGATGGCAGCATGTTAGATATTGGGTAAATTCGGATGAATATTAAAATGTATAGTAAACTCGATGTTGAGGACCATCATCTTCATATTTACTAGTATTATAATTTGACTAATGATTTCCAAAATTTAAAAAGAAAGCTGGATAAGAGCAATAAAAATTAAACGTCTACCACTCCATGAAAAATTTGAAAGCTATTTCACTGATGATTAAGTGAATTGTGGAAATGTAGAGCCCTAAATCACAGCAGTAAAAATACAGATAACAATGACAGAAAGACAAATAACACGCTTCGAGGAAAAATTTGTTTGGAAATCAATTTTAATATGAAGAAATTATATAGACCAAACCACGAATTACTATAACATTTAAGTGAGTAGCACAAAATGTTGACGATAGAAAGAGAAATGTAAACAGACATTGGTGAATATAAATCTATCAGTATGAGCCTTCCTTATATATATATATATATAAATTATATATATATATATATATATATATATATATATGACACATTTTTGTTACGATTGGCACATTATTGATGATTGCTATTACTGTCGACTTGAAACGTTCGTTCCATCATACTCCAGTGATGACATATCAGTCCGAACCCCACGAAAATTACCGTATAATCAGTTCGATGTAGGCGCAGTCGAGATCATGTAAATACAGTCATGACATTCGGCGAGGGTATTATTCCGATTTAATCACTATGAAGGCAATTATCGGAATACGAATCATATTTGAACATCATATTATAATGCAATCGTGGAAGCTGAGTAGAGGCAGTTCATTCCAATAGAAATTTCCCAAAAACATTAAGGAAACTTAATAGATGAGCAAGAACTTTATTATGAGAACAGAGATGAAAACAACTCCACCGACTTTCGCTTCATTAAAAACTTGAACACATTAAGTATTGAAGAATTAGCAGAAATTGAAGAACATACTACCGACGAAATAGTGTAGACTTCCCCAGTGACGGCTTATAGATGACAACAACTAATTCGTGTAAAAATTTGTCTCCGAAGCCAGTGTAACCGTATAAATACTTCCAAACTTTGCCAAAGTGACAAACGCGCGAAAAAAGCTGGCCCACTCACATCAATGTTCGTAGGGAGCCAGGGGGATAGACAAGGCGAGGCCTGCTCGCTAATGGATGAAAAAATGACGCCACGAAGCTGTGTCTCTGACGTATGACCAAAACTCTTTATCAGAAGCGGCAATTTAAAAAGGTAAAAAAGCTTTGGGCGCGAAGACGCGGGAATCCTGGGATGCCGAATGATAATTAAATAGAATAAAAAATGGTATTACAAAAATGTTCCAAAGAATAAAATTCAATGCCTCAAAAGAAGAAATTAGGCAGGTGCGTTTTAGAGGCAGTGTTGCAATTTAAGAGAATAAGGTTTTAATAAATACGTGTAGCTTTTAACAGATTAAGATTTTTAGAATGATAAATAAAAGAATATTTTGATTAAGTTATGGAATAAAATATAAAATAGATTTAAGAGATATTTTAAAAAGAGAGGGGAAAAATTAGAATTGTAAGAATTTGGAATAATTTAACTAAGGAAAAATGGCGAAAATTTTTTATTACTACATATATATAGACAAATAGATGAGAGGTAAACAGGGATGAGAGGTAGAATGAGAGGTAAACAGGTGGAGATAGAAAATAGGAAGAAAGGTTGCAATATGATTTATATATAGAATTGCCTACGAACACTTACAACATAAACAAATGAGTGATAGTACGTAATTAATCGAACAACATTTCGTATAAATGCTAGGAGGGAAAACTACTTACTTAAGTCAGAAATGTAAGTTAAGTTGAATACGTCCAAACCAAATCAGAGGTTCGTTCATAACTTTAAAAATAGCGAAATTATATTAACAGATCTTACAACTTATTTCGTTTTGGAAGATATGTGTCAAATAATGATTGAATTTTCCACCACCAACCTAAAAACAAACAACGAGTTTGGCACTCCAAATTACGGAATATCGTTGAGAGTACATAGAATGTCACTCAAAGAATTATGTAGCGGTCCCTACACATATCCTCCACGTATCGTAGTGTCATTACATTTCACTGACAGGGAAAATGTTTTTGAAAATGCCTCTACAATATCTTCATAATTATTATAGTTTCAATTTGGCTTTTATTGAGAGACACTGTATTTTTGTGGGATTAAGTGCCTTATTTTTACAAAGTTGGGTATCATTGGCAACCACTTTTTTCTATCGTGTCAATTGATCAAATGTGAAAATCTACGTTTTTAATATTTTCCAAAATACTTGGAAAGTATTTATGACCGGTCATCTATCTGTCTGCCTGTCCGTCTATTGTGCCATCTCTCCCTGCTCTAAACTTCGTAAATATACTCGGATATCCTTGTAGCTGATTTATGTTATTGAGGTTTGCTATATAATGTTCGCAATTAAAATTGAAATGTGTATCTGGGACACACAAAATAATTGCTTTTAATTTTGACAGTAGGGAAAAATGGATTGAAGTACACTTTAATGCAATTATGATACTGCAAACACAATAAAATTGATATGCATCACTGAAGTAGACAATAACATAATTTTTGTAGAGTATAGTGTAAGTAGCATTAATGTTTTTTTTACAGGGACACACAAAATAATTCCATTAGATTATGGTCCATGGGTAAAATTTATTTCTGATGCATTATAATGATCTTATGCTTCTTCAAACATAATAAAACTGATATGCATCACTGAGATAGGCTGCAAAATGCCTTCAAAACTTATGGACTGCATAGCATTTATCGTTTATTTACAGAGACACACAAGAATGTGGTTACTTGACTGACCATGAGCGATATTTGCTGTAAGTGCGTTTTCAGCTATGGTTTGCTCTTTTAATCTTTTTTTGCGTATTATGTGGTGTGAATAAATTTTAAAGATCATATACAGGCTGCTCGAAAGCATTTATACACATTACAATATATGAACAATTATCTTTTAGTTAATTAACTAAGTTAACTTTTTTAAATTGCAAAGTTGTTATATACATAAAATCTATTTCTACAATGATTTCAGCAGCTTGCATGAACTTGGTTAGATTGATTATGTGTATATATATTTTTAATTTTTGCACTTCCAGTTAATAAATTATTTCCTATTTAGTAAAAATGAACTTAGCTTTCCTAGATTATTCTCCATCAATTATTCTCCATTATTTCTCCTCTTCATTTTTTATTCTATTACAAGTACAATAATTAAATTTATTTTCAGATTTGATCGCTGTGCCAGTATTGGTATTAATTTTAATTTAGTAATTAATTTCTTTTCATTTTCTCTTCTTTGTATTATTTTCATTTTGTTTCCTTTTATTCTTCTATTTTTTATAATATTTGACATTTTCTAATTGGTTACTTTTCGTTTTTCATAGTATGTGCTTGGCTATTTTCATTGGTACATCCTGTCTGTTTTATTTCATTTCATACTTGCTCGTCGTTCCGTGGTAGCACATTTTGCATTTGTCTTTAAAAGGAAGCTTTTATTTTCCAAAACTCACGTTATTTGTGAATTTTATGGATGTTTATAAAATGTTATTTTCATTGTTTTGATTGTACTAGCGGAAACGTAAAAATGAGCTGATTTTTATTGTTGTTGCCAAATATTTTGACATAATGAAGAATAATTGATTTTATAAATTTTAGATTTATTAGTAACTATAAAACATGGAATCCTATGTGTTAACATGTTAAAAGATTGAAAATAGTACCTGTATTAAGAGAAAATTTTCTAATATATTTCATTTGATGATTTTATGAAGATATATTCATAAAAAGGTTACTGTCACTATTTTTGTGCTCCAAATGATATTTGTTCGTCAACCTGTTCGTAAAACATGCTTGGCAAAATCAATCCTTCTTCAATTATTTTGTTCTTTATGTTTATCCAGTCATTTTTACATGCAAGTCTTGAATTTCATATGCATTAAAATGTGATGAAAATATGATTTTATAACTAGCGAATTTTAATTATAAATCAAACTTAGCTTATTATAAATAAACAATGTGTATAAAACGCTGGATCTGGAAAATCATAAAAATGTGCAGTTTCTCAGAAATTTTAAACTGGCATTACAAAGATATCTACGATAACCAACAAAAGCCGCCCCGATAAGCGATTCGGAGAACGGCGTTACTTTGGAACCGATTGGATTTTGTAAAATTTTTAGAGAAAAAGAGTGACGGAAATGTCATTCCACAATAATGGCAGTGTTTTGAGAACACTTTGAAATTTCCTATTATAGACATTGTAAAGGAATCTGGGAAAGTGATGTAATCCCATTTTTAACAGTGTTCGTTAGTTAGAACTTTGTCATTCCAAATGCAAATATAGGCATTGAAAAAATCATGTCTCCTCTAGCAGTGCAATTTTTGTATGGATATTTATTCATGTAGGATGTATCTTTTGAATTCTGCGCATGTTTAAATGTGTTCGTGATTTTTAACTGGTAAAATTAATTTTAAAAAACTGATATTGTAAATAAAACAAACAGCAAACCTATTTATTTATCTGTTTTATTATGCTCCTTAGAGAAATGCAAAAAAAAAATCTTCGGTTCAAATATTCACCAAAAAGATTATTACTAAAAATTTTGCATAACTAACTTGATTCATCATTCTAAAGGAGTTTTACTGGCGAAAGATCTATAATTCAGACAATAGCATTTGACATTATTAATGCGCGTAATTAACTTCATTTTGCAGCTAACTCTAGTACATTAGTAACCATAAAGTTGTAAACACTTCTAATATTTGACATCAAATATTGGCTGTGGATACAATTACGGAAGATTAGGAAGCCTTTATTGGATTTCACTGTTTACTTATGTCATGCAGTTTTGAAAAATGTAAGATAATTTCTTATATTGTGAACTTAGTTTTGTATATAAATGCTGGACCATTACACCATAAAATATTACAACAATAAAGAAGTGAGTATAAAACATCACATATTTTTACTGAATGGTGTATACAAATTTAAAATTATATACATACATTAATATTAAAAATATCTTAGGATATTTTTAATATTAATGTATGTATATAATTCTAAATTTGTATACACCATTCAGTAAAAATATGTGATGTTTTATACTCACTTCTTTATTGTTAGTTTTGTATACTGTTATATTAAAATTTTTTGAAAAGATTTATTTCTCCTAAAAATGCTTTTTCAGATTAATCAAAAATATATCAGGACCAGAGTGTAAGCTTTCAATGCAATACAATTTCACGTCAAATAAACCAGTTACGGATTTTAAACTTCGATATTTTATTCAAGACAATATAATGTTGACAATATTCAACATGAATTGAACTGACTTAACAACATTTTAACAAGCTTCTAACTACTTCTTATAATTACTTACAAAAGTAAATCACATATAAACTTAGTAACTAACTATTTACTTATATAGCGCAATTTAGGAACTTTAAAGTAAGTATCTGTATTTACGTTACAACTAGAGAGATATACATAATTAGAGATATTTACATTATATCGAGAGCATGTGATAAAATAGAAACGTCATATCTCAAACTTTATAAAACACAATCATGTTTGAGTTTGAATCAAATTTTCTGTAGCAAATACTTTGTGTTTGAGGAATTAACATTTGATATTCAGAAAGAAACATAAATGATCCAAAGATAATGAGGCGAATAAGTTTTTTTGGACTGTGGTGCAGATATAAGTTAGATAGTTGTCTAAAACAGAATATCGATTTATTTATTATTCAATCGTTATTTAAACAAAGAAATATACAAAATGACAATAATACAGAGTGTCTTAAAAAGAGCTGATCGTTTTTAAAATTCGATAATATCAATTAACAGCCACAATCAATTAATTCGACATATATATTTTTTTCTTTTTAAAACATATACTTTAGGAACATATATCTTTTTAATTAATTTAATAATACAAACAAAATCCTTTTTCATTTGATAAAAAATCATCATATTGTAAATTTTTTTTCTCAAATCCATTTTATTTTTCAATTAATTCAACATATATCAGTCGCATGTCAATCTAAGTATAATTAAGTGAAATGGAGCACGGCCAGACAGACGAGAAGACAGCCAGACAGACAAATGTCTAGAGAAACTGAATTCATAAACAGTTTTTAGCTATAATGGAACGTGTTAAAAATGTGAGGGGTTTTGAAAACAGGCTGTTATTTTCATGAAAATCCTCCTATCAATCCAATTTTTCTCCACTCCAATCCAATTTTTCTTAATCTCACTGGACAGTTCACCATGGGGTTATACTTACATGGCGATATCGTATGATATACATCCTACCTTTAGGATGATTGAAAAACGCTAGAAAGAAATATATATCTTGTAAATTGATTTAATAAGACAAACAAATTCCTTTGGACGTGAGAGAAAACCAATAGATTTTAATGTATGTTTTTTTTTCTCAAATTGTCTTCATTTCAGTTGTCTGCTATTTCTTACTTATTTTAACTTATACCAATTTGTAATATTTGCTGACAGGCATTCACATGCACATTGTGCGTAAAATAGGCATATCTCTTCTAATCTGGAGAATATATGTCATGTATTCGTGGGTTCATGTATTCTTGAAAATTTCTGTACATAAATATAATGTTTATAAATTTATGAAGTGAAAACTTCTTTAGGCGCGTTGGGCATTTTTGAGATGAGGAAAAAACATTGAATTCGCGACCCGTCACCGTTACTGTTACCGACACCAAATTAAATTATGTTGCCAATTCATACAATGAAGCGAAAGTATCAAAAGGAAATAGTTCACGTGCAGAAAACGAAATGATTGGTATTATGAATAAAAATTAATTCAGAAAATAATTTCAAGATAAATTTAGCGCGCGCGGTGAAAACAGATAAAAGTGACTCAACTCGCGAGACCAAATCAAAAGATAGAAATGAAATAACAAAACACGGAAAATATTATAATTTAACTAGCACGTTAAAAGAAATAGACGGAAGTAATATAAAAAGTAAAAATTAAAATAAGGAAATATTTCATGAAAGTTTTAAGAAACGTGGTTACTGATACGGAAATGAAGTGAAATCATTTTATAGAAAAGAAAAGTTTGTTGATAGAAATTATAGATACCGCAAACAATACGCGCAGTATGAAGATAGAAACAAAGCATAATGTTCACAAATACCGTAAACAAGACAGGCAGCAAAGAAGTCATAATTTTTGGAGTGACAGGAAGCGGGAACCCTATTTTGCAGATAAATGTTATTACAAAAGATATGAAACTACATCTCATGGAAGAAATGATGAATGTATTGAGAGTTGTTAAAATTGTGGATGAAAATTCATAAGTTTCATTGGTATTCATTTCAAAGAATACCAATTAATTAAATTTCATATTTTATGTATTTGTAAATTTACGTTTTAAGCAATAGATTGTAATTTTTGTATGTTAAATAATATGCATTATTTTTCATGTACAATAGTGCATTAAATGAAAATTGTAATATAATTTTTATAGTAGTAGTTTATAATAATGAATAAAAAAACCACTTCATCTAAAAGTATTTCCTGCACAATAAAACATTTCCTGACGATTCAAAAAATACACACGTAATTGTTCAAGTTTTCACTTCTGTCGGCACTCCCGGAGTGCCATTTTTTTTAATAAGGTTTTTTATCAAGTTTACCCTTTAACACTATTTCGAACATTTCCGATGCATTGTATGTAGTAACCTTTTACATATGCTTTCTCTCAAATTGCTATCTATATCTGAATATTAGAGCCAATTTTCATACTTTCTTAAGAGTATGCGGGAAAATAGTAAACTTTAGAATTTGGAATGTTGCATTTTGAAAATAGATATTTTTGTTAAGACATAATATCTTTACAGAACTTTTCTGGATATTTTTGCGGGACACATGTGGTCATCCCACAGCAGATCAGTGTGCTGCGCCACACCGCTTGAGAACAGCTGTTCGAGACGATTGGTCCAAAATCTCATGTGTGATTTTTCAGCTCCCCCCCCCCCCGACACACACATAGATTTTCCAGTCCCCTCGGCATTTCTTTGCAATGTAAATTCTCATTTAATTTTAAAATGTTTCTCTGTGATTCTTCTACAGTATTATGTTACTTCTGCTGCGAAAATATTTTTTTAATCTTTAAAACGAAATTCAAATATTTTAAAAGTCACTACTGTCCCCTGTCCTTAATCCATAACGTGATTACTAAAATCATCAACAAACAATAATTATTAAAAAGTTTGAATACGGAAATGCATTTATTATAAATATGAATCTCATGGAGCATAGTAATATAATTTTTATATGAGTGAAATGTGTAATATTTGTTTTTGTTGGGTTTAAAATTGTGTCCCTCACTTTTTTTGTCACTACTGTCTCGGTGTATGAATTTCCTCATATTTCCACCAGATGGCTCATTTTCAGTATTATTTCTAATAGGGAAGCACATGTTGTTCTTAAAAAGTTGCTACTGCTTGCTGTTTGTTCAGAAAGAAGATTTTCTGGATTGAAAAGAATAGAGAAAATTGTAAGAGTACCTTTATTAACCATCACTACTGTCTACATTGTTAATTTAAATATTGGCTTTTATAGATTAATCAATATCTAGTCAATTAATCCTAGGTTTGATATTTCTTTGAAAATAGTGCATACAACATTGTAAAAATATCTGTTTCAGTAAAGTGACAAAATTTCAAAATATGTCCTTACTGTCACTTAAAATTTGTGTTTTGTCTAAAACAAACTGCCATATCATATTTATCTTTCAATAAAGTTTGTGCCCATCTACTAATTATTAGTCTGCACGGTATCACAGGTTATTTAAAATTCAAATAGAGACTTTTAAAAATCAGATATCAGCAGAAAATCAGCCGCCAAAAATCACATTATGAGATTTTGGCGCATTTGTGTTTCCACCGAATTGTGTCTTAGAGGAATAAAATAACTGCACGACAAAAAGAAAGGTAGATACACTTTATAAATAAGAAGATTCTACTATTACTTTAAAGTAGGGAACTTTTTTTAAATTACCCCCACTAACCCTACTGTAATCTTGGGAATTTGAACCAAGACCTCATGATAAATGAATAATGACAGCGTGTTATGACTCTATTTTTTCAAATTAGTATTCTGTTGGTGAGTGCGCTTTCATGTTAAACTTTCACATGAGAAAATATATGAGTAAATAGGATTCGTGATATTAAAAGTGCACCATATATGTGCGCAAACAGATTTTTCATTTCTTATTTTATTACATTTTATATTTAGCTGTACGTTCTCGCTCACGATATGAAACAATATAAGAAAAAAAAATTTCTGTGTATTAGTACACTTAAAAAACTATTTTAAACTGCGTACAAAAAGAATAATTTCTGTAGTGTGATCATATTACCCCTTTATGTCACAAAGATATTTTCATGAACCGTAAAACTAAATTTGCTATAAAATTCATTAAATCAGGTGTAACAGCATCTTAGATTTTTTTTTATATATTTGTTACTACTATTTCTAAATTTATCTTTATGGCAGATTTATTTAATATGTGCAATACGAAACTAACAAGAAAACTATATTTGGGAAATAGCGGTGGCAAATATATGAAAAATATAGGACCCTGCGACCCTGATTTAACACATTTATTGACAGCAACACAATTTAGAACGAGTTAGATACTTTGCCATGTTTAAAACGTATATATTTTATTTTGCAAAAAAGAATTTATTCTTCCTTTTGAGTCATTTATGAGAAATTTAAAACTCATCTGTCATTCGTTTTGCATGAAATTTTATTACACTTATAAATATATCTTCATTATATGTAGCATGTTGAATTTTTCATTTTAATATCTGATGAATCTTATAAGCCTTTATGTCCTGCTTTAGTATACTAAAAGGAAAATTAACAAAGGTTTCTGCTGTTACAGGGATTTGACATTTTTTTTTAGATTTGAGGAAAATGCCAATTTTCCAATTTGTTGCTTTAAATGTATTTAGGCATCAGTTGTATATCATAGCGAAGTTTCATAAAGATCCTTTTATTATAAATATGTGAAACAGGTTTTTTACTGCGTTCATTTCCTTTTAAATGTATCAGTATCATTAAATTGAATCTTTAAATCCATTTATCCCTGTTCGAGTTTTTGTTTTATATTTTGTTACCTTTAAAAATGCTTAAACTTTAAAAAGAATTTAAATTGACTTTTATTTTATATATATATATATATATATAATTGAAAAGTTTCAATAGAATCAGAAATGAATTTTTCAATAAAATGAATTTAATTTAATTTATTTATTTATTAATTTGTAAGTATGAAGAAATTTGCGTTTTTAATTCAATTTTAACCTAAAAAGGATGTTTTTTTTCCCTCATAAAAAGTAATGTATTTATAGAAAAATAATTAAAAATAGTATGAAGAATACCCCCTGTAATTAAAAAAAATGTGCAAAAATATTTAAAAGTGAAAGATTTTAAACGTTTTTAAATGTTTTTAAAAATGTTTAAGTAATTTGTTTTTAAAAATGTAGCCTTGGTAGCATATTTTTTAGTCGTGGAAATAAATTGGATTAACAATTTCATGTTACGAAATATAAAGGAGGTACAAAAAAAGGCTTAAATATAAATAAAATGGTATAATGATAAAATGGTATAAATAATGGCACAAATAATGATAAAATAGTATAAGTAATGGTATACGTAATGATAAAATAGTGTAAGTAATGGTATAAGTAATGGTTCAAATGACTTAGGTAAAAAATTGAAATGGTAAAGTAGCGGATCCCTTAATCTGAAAGATTAGATTCGTTAGACGAAGTTGAGATTTTTGATAGACGACTAAACTGATCTGATAAAAAAAACTGCAACAGAAACAGATATGGGATTGTAAATGGTTATTAACTACTTACTCCCAGACAGCTTTTAGTATTTTGAAATCTGATGTAAAAAAGTAAAAAAAGACATAAAAACCTTTTTGAATACAGGAGTTTCTTTTCTGAAAATTTAAAATGTCTTTCTTGATAAAAGTTATTGTGCACAAAGGAAAAAAAACTCCAGCTATATCCTTAATGTCTTTTTATAATGAAAGGTTTTTCCGTCCTCACCAGAGATAACTTTTGTTGTGTAAATATATGCATTAAAAAGGCACATTTTCTTCTCATTCTCACCTATTTGAAATGCTTTTACATCTCATTCATTTTTAAAAGTATTTGTAATGCCCTGCCTTAAACATAAGAAAATGTTTTTGTGTAAATGTTTTTCGTTTATTTATTTTTTTTATATAAAAACAACTTTTACAAGTTGGTATTAAATTGATTATTCGCACCGTTGGATATTTTTATGTTTATTTATATAACTATTGTTATTCAGTTCAGCAGTTAAACAGAAATCATATAAATCATATTCTTAAATGGTTTTATATACCATTTTATATTTTTTCAGGATGGAATTTCATAGTAAGAATACCTAGTAAGACATTTAGCAATGGAATTAATACGTTTATTTAAAAGATGTAAATATGTTTTTCCCTCAATTTTAGCATAAATAAGGACGTTTTATACTTTTTCATTAACTAAGCTTTTATAGAAAAATCAATCCATAAAGTTACAAAAGATATACTCGTGAATATAGAAAAAAAATTGTGTAAGAATTTAAACTTTAAAAGTATTAAATTTTTTAAATTTTTATAATTTTTTTCAAAATTTAGCCTAAATGAAATTTTTTGTCGTGAAAATAAATTTGTTTAACAATTTAAATTTGTGACATGTAAAGAAGGTATAAAAAAGGCATAGGTGAAGAAAAAATCAAGTGATACAGAGCCTCCTTAATCTTAAAGATTATATTCGTTAGACCAAGTTGGGATTTTAGGAACACCATTAATCTGATTTCATAAGAAAAAAAAATCTCTAACAGAAACATAAATGGACTATAAAATGGTTATTTACTACTCAAAGTCAGCGTTTAGTATTTTGATATCTGATGTAAAAAAATAAACAAGACATTAAAACTTTTTGAACATAAAAGTTGCTTCTCAGAAAAATTTAAAAAGACTGTTTTAATAGAAACTACTGTGCAAAAAGGAAATTCCAAAAACTCCAGCTATATCCTTAATGTCTTTTTATAATGAAAGGTTTTTCCCTCTTCACCACAGATAACTTTTGTTGAGATAAATATATGCATTATAAAGGTACATTTTCTTCTCATTCAGAATTCCACGTTTAAAAGTTTAAATTTTCCAGTTGAAATATTTTCCACATACACTTACTTGAAATCCTTTTACATCTCATTCATTTTTAAAGTGTTTGAAATGACTTTCTTTAAATATAAGAAAATGATTTTATGAAAATGTGTTTGGATAATTTAATTTTTAAGAAAAGCAGTTTTTACAAGTTGGCGTTGAAAGTGTTGTTCTAATCGATAGGTTTTTTTTTTTTTTTTTTTTTTTTTTTTTTTTTTTTTTTTTTTGTATTTGTATAAATATTTTTATTCATTTGAACAATTGAACAAAAATGGTAATTTTAAATGATATCATATACTATTTTCCTTTTTTCTGGGACAGAGTATTATATACTATTGTAATATATATATATATATATATATATATATATATACATGTTGATTTTACAGAAAGAAACTATTTGTGAGAACTCCATTAAAAGATCGTTTATTTTACGGAAATATTCTGTATTCTTTAGGAATTTACGGGCATAATCTGATAAAATAACATAAAGTTCTTAGGAGAGAGCTTGTTTAATAACTAATGAAAAATAAGAACAAAACAAAGAAATAAGATTAAAGGAACAAAATGGGTATAATTTATAAATTGACAAGTATATATAATAGTATGACAAGTATGACATATAAAGTATATTTATATATATATATTTATATAAATATTATATAAATATATATATATATATAATAAATATTATATATATATTATATATATTATATTATATTATATTATATTATATTATACAATTATATTATACAATATTATATAATATAATAATAGTATTATATAATATTATTATATTATACTATATTATATTATATAAATTATATTATTATTCTTAATCTTCTTATACACCGAGACACTGAGAGCAGATTGTACATCTTTACTTCGATGTGTTTAAAATGTCAAAGTTTGTTTTGTGATGTAACAAGCAATAAAATATCAGTTTTTATGGATTAATTTCACATCTCAAGAATTAGCAGTTGGTAGAAAATTTTAAGGAGGATCCTTTAACTCAGCTCCATACCAGTGACAGCTCGCTGCAAAGTATGCCATTTTGAACCTATCATAATAAATTTTATGATTAAAAATCAGTGCTTTATTTTAACAATGACATCATTTTAACGAACGGGGTATCTTTTCCTTTTAATACAGCAGACTAGAATATTCAGTTCAGGGAATGCTTTCTTTGGTGAAAATTACACAATATGAAATAAAACAAGTTGGAAATTGTACGTCAAACGTTACAAACGAGGTGCGTTCGTACGCACGTTTTAGAATTAAATTCATGATATCCCGTGCGTAGAACGGGTTAAACAGCTAGTTAAGTATATATTTTATGACACTGTTCATACAAATATCTTAACTAGTTATATAAATATTCAGATATATATGTATCAGCTAGTTATATAAATATTCAGATCTTGATGATTTTTAATTCTGTGAAATGAATTATATCGTCTGCAGATTAATTTCTGTCATAAAATAAGTATCTCGGTCGCTTGACGATTAAACTTCGGAAGCTCCTATAACAAAAAAGCACCGATTTAAAAAAAAAAAATTCAAATTTCTTAATAAATATTTTTATTAATATCTCCTAAAGTTTTGATTCGATTTTAATAAAATTTGAAATGTCTCGACAAAATTCTGCAAAGATAATATATTTTAAATTGCAAACCATTTGGTTGCGTAGTTTTTGCGTTGTTATATGCGGACAGACAGACAGACGGACGGACCAAACGACGACTATAGGTGCTACGTATTTATATAATTACGAACGCACCTAAAAAGATGGATCGAAAGTCTCAAAACAAAATTAATTTTAATGTGGTCGCATCAAAGTTACTTCATTTCGACGACTTTAGTGACCCAAACATTAAAACTGTAAAATTTTTAATTTTTTGATTATATTCCAACATAGTTGAAAAGTGTTACGACAATTCGGTTTGTCCGTCCGTCTGTTCATGCTCTAACTCTCGTAAATGTACTCAGATTACTCTGACATTTTTATATGTTATTGACGTTTACTATAGCATGATTGCTATTCCAAATGAAGTGTATAACATTTATAGTTCGTTTACAGTTACAGTCAAAATGATTACGTTAGTCGATGGTTGGGGGTGAGCGGTAGTCCGTATCACCGCTATGTCACGGAAATTTTTATATTTTTGTTGTTGTTAGATTTGGAACACTGATCAAGAAAACTGGAGGATTCATTGGGTAAAAACGACGTCTTTTAAAAAATGGCTGTGATGCATTTCCATTTATAAACCAGAAAGCATTTAATATAAAAATAATGTGATTTTTCGTTGTCTATTCATTCATTTCGTTATAATAAATTATAACACCTTGTAATAATATATTACTTTTAAATGCTAAAGGTGTAAAATTAACAACATAATATAAATTAAAATAACTTTCATTAGTTGTTTTACATTTTTCGACTCTTTCCGAGTCATTTTCAAAAACAAAATGAGAATATTCTAAAAGTTGCACGGGCTTTGAAGTTATTATTTTCATGTACGTTTTTAAAAATTACGCACGTTACCTATTTTTTTTTACTTGGTTGTTTATTTTCATATCTTTGACCATGGAGTAACTCTAGCCACAGTTTCGGTAAATTACAAGATGCCGCATCGTTACATATTGTATTTTTGCGTGTTAGTATCTCTATGGTTTCTCTAATTATGGATGGATAGTATAGACTGGAGGTAAATATTATTTTACTTTCATTGAAATTTATTTGGATGGTTTCGTCTGGTTATAATCTTGCCAGGGCTGTAGTTTTTCTATTATATTTAATATCAGCTATATGCTCTTTTTTCTGCAATTAAATTTCTTGCTGGTCATGCCTATGTAGTAATTCTTGGATGCGTCTTCTTTAATAAAAGGTATTTCATATACTCCTGAATAATTCTCAAAATTAATTGGGTCAATTTTACTGTAAATGGTATTCTTTAATTTCTTCGGTGGTTTGGCTATTAAGCAGATATTGAAACGTTTAAGGCTGTGTTTTAATTTTTCGAAAAAAGCTTCGATAATATTGAAGAGTACAAAGTTTGTATTTTTGCGAATCACAAATTAATCATGGATATCACCAATAATAAGAAACCAGAAAAGAAATGTGATTCGCAAAAATACAAACTTTGTACTCTTCAATATTATCCAAGCTTTTTCGAAAAATTGAAACACAGCCTTAAACGTTTCAATATCTGCTTAATAGCCAAACCACCTAAGAAATTAAAGAATATCATTTGCAGTAAAATTGACCCAATTAATTTTGAGAATTTTTCAGGAGTACATGAAATACCTTTTATTAAAGAAGACGGATCCAAGAATGACTACATAGGCCTGACCAGCAGGAAATTTAATTGCAGAAAAACGAGCATATAGCTGATATTAAATATAATAGAAAAACTACAGCCCTGGCAAGATTATATCAAGATGAAACCATAAAAAACAAATTTCAATGAAAGTAAAATAATATTTCCCTCCGGTCTATACTATCCATCCATAATAAGAGAAACCATAGAGACACTAACACGTGAAAATACAATATGTAACGATGCGGCGATTTTTAATTTACCGAAAGTGTGGCCATGGTCAAAGATATGAAAATAAACAACCAAGTAAAAAAAATAGATAACGTGCGTATTTTTTAAAAAAGTACATGAAAATAATAACTTCAAAGCCCGTGCAACTTTTAGAATATTCTCATTTTGTTTTTGAAAATGATTCGGAAAGAGTCGAAACATGTAAAACAACTAATAAAAGTTATTTTAATTTATATTATGGTGTTAATTTTACACCTTTAGCATTTAAAAGTAATACATTCATTTCGTGTTGTGATTATTTCACAAGCTAAGTATAAAATAAATCCTTAATAGTTTATTACATTAATATACTTGAAATAAATTGACACTTGAGAGCATTTTCACTATTTGCAGACTCGTGTAATTATTTAAAATTTCATATACAAGAAATATTCTGTTTTTTTATATCTTTGCCCCATATATGTATGAATAGAAATCTCAGGGTTCGCACGCTTTTAAGCCACGCCCCATTTTGTAAGGACTCTTCCACCAGTAATCGCATAAAACGATCTTCTACTTAATGAATTTTGAATACCATTAGGAAGAAAATGATTTTTCAATTATACTGGTGGTAGAGTCCTTACAAAATGGGGCGTGGCTTTAGAGCGTGCGAACCCTGAAATCTAAACACCAATCACCAAGCAACGATAGTTAGCCACATGCAGTAATTTAACCATTTTAATTTCTCTACATTAATTAATTTAACGCTGAAAAAATAAATGTGTGAATAAAATAATTACACAATTTTAATCTAAAAATTTATCAAGAGGCATGGTGATTATAGAAACAAACTGTTAAGGAATCGCAAATCGTTTCTTAATAGAATTAATGTAATATGCTTGAAAGATATCGGTATCGGCAGACAATATAACGGTTTTCAAATTTGAAAAGATAATAAAAAAGAACACATAGAGGAAAATTATTTGTTTAAAACATTACTATTCACATTCTGTGGGGGGAAACAAAATCTAAACACCAATAACTTCATAAAATTTCAATATGAGACACGGTAGATCCCACTGTCACTTAACAGGTAACATTTAAAAGACATAAATATATGTTAAAATACGTTAAAAATGTTTAAAAACTGTTCTAGTACTTTCGGCCGGCTACCGCAACCATCATCTCAGGGTGCGAAAATCCTTACTGGCTGCATCTGAACGCCATCTTCATCTTGAGGTGGAAAAGTCCATTATTTCTTGGATTGTACTTGAGTTGGTTTTTATGGATACTCTGAATGATAATGTAAACAACTTTGTGAACTATGCGAAAATTAGAGGTGGGGGGGGGGGGGGTTCATAAACATTATCTTCGAATATTTAGGACATTAAACCATATATTGGTTATATTGTATGATACTGTATCGTAGCAAACCTGATCTCCTTTACACAAAATATCAATAGATTCTCTGATAGCTGGTGTATAGTAGTTAGTTGATGAATAAATGATTTTTTCTTGTCTACTCCTTTATCCCGGCTAAATTGTAAACAAAATATTGTAATAGATTTCAGTCAAACAAAAATAATTTATCCATCATCTACCTACTATACATCCGCTATCAGAGAATCTATAGATATTTTGCGTAAAAGAGATCAGGTTTGCAACGATACAGTATCATACAATGTACCCAATATATGGTTTAATGTCCTAAATATTAGAAGATAAAGTGTACGAACCTCCTTTCCTTTTCGCATAGTTCACAAAGTTGTTTACATTGACATTCAGAGCATCTATAGAAACCAACTCAAGTAACACCCAAGAAATAATGCATTTTTTCACCACAAGACGAAGCTGGAGTTTAGATACGTAAGACGGCAGTCAGTAAGGATTTTCGCTCCCTGGTGATGGTCGCGGTAGTCGGCCGAAAGTACTAGAACAGTTTTTACACATTTTAAACATCTTTTAACCTCTATTTCTGTCTTTTAAATGTCACCTGTTAAGTAACAGTGGGATCTATCGAGTCTCACATTGAAATTTAAACTAGTCGGATGTGCCAATCCCAAAACTTTCTTCTATTTCAGTCATGTTAATAGTTCAAAACTAGCTATCACATCGCTAATAAAATCAATATTTTTCGCCATTCCGTTGTACGTCAGCTGCTTGCGAATCGTCGGATTACCGGAATGCGATCAACTGATGTCTACTAAACTACGAAAAGTCCTTCTGGCCTGAACCGACAAGAACAGACAGCCTCACTATTCCTTGGTTTTACGATTTTAGCTAATATTACTGGAAAACACGAAGGTAAAATTCGTGGAACCTAATTAAAGAAGAATCAATCCCAGTTCTCGTCAACATTGAAATTGAATGAGAATATCGCCAAATTAGTCCTCTACAGCCAAGTTGGCTTCATTTATGGCAACCTATTTTGGTCGCCAAGTTTGGCGATATTTCGTCAACTGTCGCCAAGTTTGGCGAGAATTTGACGTTGGCGAATATAAATATATAGTGATAAGCATATAATAGGAACAATGGTTACAACAAGGAAAAAAAATTTGCCGAAACCATGTTTACTAAAACTCGTAAATTAAACCCGTTTAGGGATGAATTCTGCTGTCTGGTTTGAAAATGTCAGCCACCCTGAAATTTCAAACCGCTATATCTCAGCCATTTTTTAATATAGAGGCAAAACAAAAACTGTTCCGGATTCTCCGGATCAAGGCCGAACATTTAACGAAAATAACTTTTAGGATTTCAAATTTACATCTTTTTGAATTTGAAATCTTCGCCCCCTTTCGTCGAAAAATCCCCAAATTCTAATAGAACCTGCTGGCCATAGCCAAAAACATAGAAAAAAAAATGTGGTTCAATTTGAAGCATAACTTCATACACTTTTCGATGATACAATGAGGACGGACAGACGGATATTTTGTAAAAACATGTTTTTAGGAATCTCTGACCCCGAAAACGTGTAAATCCGTTGAAAACAGGAAGTCGAAAAAAATTTCGATTACAATATTTTCTTCTATTATAGATAGAATAAAGTAAAAATAAAGTAAGGTGAAATTTGCATTTTGACCAATAACTTATTAATTAATGAAATATTTACTCATATTCATTATTTCATTCGGCTAAATCTCTGTTCTTTAATTTAACTTCTGAACTAAAGATATGAAATAACATAACAGTGAATTGTAATGTGTAGTAGGCCTAGTGATTATATAAGCAACTTTTAAAATATGTTTGAAGGATATCTACTTCAGCAGGAACTTCACAATTTGTACACATCTTTTAAAACTTCATCGATATAAAATATTTTCTTTAAAAAATATTTTCTAAAGCTAATCTAAATATCAAAACTAATAAATTACTGGGATATTTACTCATGCCAGTTAATTTATTCTGTTAAATTTTCACATAATAATTAATTTAGCTTGTAAGCATAAGGATATGAAATAATCAATCAGATAAATTTAATCCCTAAAAATGTCAGTTGACTTAGTCATTATATAAGTAGAAACTTAAGAAATTTTAATGAGTTTCTTTAAGGACTTAATGGTGAAATAACATCAAAAGGGAATAAAATTTTACATAGTAATTTATGCAACATAAAATTTATCTAACATCAAACTTACTCTGACATATTTTAAAACTCATAAAGTCAAGTGTGTAATAAACTGATCGCATGTTATATTCAGAAAGCGTAAAGGAGACTTTAATGAACATCTTATGCATATTATAGGTTATTTTTAGCTTTTTCGAAAGCTATTCTTTATTCTGTATTGATTTTAAGGACATTATAGTGCATTCTAAATATACATGTTCGTAGCAGTAATAAATTAATGGTTATGTTATAATATGGTTTTTGTCAAATGCAATGGGCTCCATTTATTTTGAACGAAATTTTAAAAAAAGAGAAACTTTTTGATACATGTGCTATTTACTATCTTGGTAACGTGAAAAATATTTCACGAAAACAGAATTTTTTGACTTAGTTATTTTGGACTAATCTTGAGTGTTTCTCATTTCAAAATTGCAGCAGATTCGAGACGATTTGATTCCCGCAAGTTCAAAATTTAATTAATAAATACTAACTATATTAAATTATTGTGATGCTACAATGTTTTGATTTCGGAATTTCAGAAATTAATATATTGTAACATTTCAATACGTTACTACATTAAAAATAGGCTGTTTTAACTCAATTCCTTTTGTATAATTTTAATAACTTATGATACTTTGAATTTTCTGAAATTTTAAAGTTTTACATCACTTAAAAACGTGTTTTTCTGTTTTTGGATGGCATGTAAAAATTATGTTAAATGTCGTAAAACATAATAAAATTGAAGTTTTTTACTTGGATGTAATACGAAATGCTTCCTTTACTATATAAGGTGCGTAGAATATATCATTCGTTTACAAGAAATCCGTCACGTTACATTTTATGATTAAATGATACAAAACATGGTTTACATTACTTTCTATGACAAATAATTGCAAGAAACGGAATTTCAGATGTTTTATGCATTTTTAAGTTTACCTAATTTTAGTATAATACATGGGATGTATAAGTTTTATAGATCATATACAGAGTTGCACCAAAGATTTCGAATTCATTATTGTCTATGGGCTTCAAGTGTATTTTCATTTTTTTAATGATTTTTCAGTGAAAATATATTTTAGTAAATAATAAGATTTTATAGAATATAAATAAATTCTCATACAGGGTTGGTGAAAAGATTTGGATAAAACGTCGTGTGATAACGGCTGCAAGTGTGTTTGTAATTATGTGATTCGTTTTCCAGCGGGATTAAACTTTATCATATGTATATGGTATAACTGCACACGAAAATTCTAATAAAAGGCCGTTTAATAAGCAGGATAATTTGTGAAAGTGAGTTATCAACTGCGTTACACATTATCTATCTAAAATAAATTTTAGCATGTAGTGGGTTATGTTTAAACGTTTCTATTTCTTATAAAGCAAAAATGACATTACCGACTGTTGGAAGTAATTGCTGAAGGTTATTTTCTATTTTTTTTTTTTTTTTGTTTACACACCTCCTTTCACAGTATCAAAAGAAAAAATTTCGGAAAAATATTTTGGTCCGGTTGGAATGTGTTTCATATGCTTTGTGTGATCCATGAATGTCTTTCTTCTTAAATATTTATCATGGAAAAATGTCGCATTATAATAAACATACAGTACACAAATTTTAATTTTATTTTATATTTTTGACAAGTTGAAGAAGTGGTATTAGTGATTTACGTCATCTCTGCTATTTTACATTGAAGTTAAGATAAAAAAATAAAAAACAATTATGCTAATCAGATCTTTAGTATGTTTGAATTAGCAATATTTCGACGTGTGACAATGTTCGCTTTGTGTAATATAAGTAGCCGACCAATAAAACTTACAGAATAGACAAGTTGGAAATTGTACGTCAAACATTGACAAATGAGGTGCGTTCGTATTATAAGCAGTGTTATAAATGTTGGTGGAATAGCTGTTGCCCTCTTAAGCAAAAAATGCATGAATACAAAATTTATTTTCTGCGCAGATTTTCATATTATAGATATTAATTTAATTTTATGAAATTAAGTTTCAATTCATTTTTACAAACAATTCATTACAACTATGTTACATTAAAATCATACTATGCGCAAATATGCAATACAACGCAATGAAAAAAACTCATCGTTATTATTTCAGTGAAATGAATTATGTCGTCTTTTATTATGATATGATTCATTTCCATAATAAAATAAGTACATTTTAAGTTGGCAACATTTTACCTTTTGTTGACATTTACTGAAAATACCAATGTGAAACTTAAGCGTATTTTTGAAAATTTCAAAACGTGAAATCCACATTTAGACTCTTTTTCTTTTTAATATCTATATCTCCGGAAACTTCTATCCACAAACTTGTAGGTAGATTATATGATTTCTATAATTAAACCCTTTTAGAATACAAATTCGGTTTTTTAATTAGGTTATATGGAAATAATATGACTCCATCTTAAATACGGCGCAATTACCGTGGCAACCTAGAATGATTACCTATCATGGGGTATCACTGAATTAATTACGTATGATAGGATTCAACATAATGAAGAAAACTTTTATTAATACATTTTTAAGTTTTGATTCGATTTTCATAAAATTCAGCATCGATTCTACATATTAAATTTCAAACCATTCGGTTGGTTAGTTTTTGCGCTGTTATATGCGGACAGACGGACGGATCAGACAACGACTATCGGGGCTAAGTACTTATGTAACTACGAATGCTCCTAAAAAGTCTCCTTTTTAACACTTTTCAACATAGTTAAAAAGTGTTTATGAATTCGGTTTACCTGTTAGCCGTCTTTCCGTGATCTATCTCTCGTGAATATACTCGGACTGTCATATAATAGATATATGTTATTTAAATTTATAATGAAATGTTCGCTTTTGAAAATGAAGTATATATATAGTAGAATATATAGATATTTTACAGGGCCACTAAAAATAATAATGTTCATTGGGGAAAAATCATTTGCTGTGTATTTTAATGATGTTAGACCCTTTCAAACATAGTGAAATTGAGTTCTTATACAAATTGATAATTTTTTATGATATAAGTTTATTCTTCTGTAATTTATTTTTGTATTGAAACTATTTTGTTTGCATTTAAATATTTCCTTTTGTTATTCTGCAATTATATACCTTTCCAGGTGGGCCCTTCAACAGCATAGGTAATTTTCTTTTAATTCTTATATTAAGTTTGCATCTTCTCCAATTTGTTTTAATTCTGTTCACTTATTAATATTGAATGTCTTTTAAGTTTATTAAGTGCTGGTCCCAGTTGATTTGGAATTGAAATTTCTTGTACATTTTAATTTGCTGATATTTTATGCTTGTTTACTCTAGTTTTATTATTCATTCATTATTGTTCATTTAGTACTTACTTCTATCCAATATTATTATTTACTTCAGTTCAGTATTATTCAGTATTATGGTAGTATTATTGCTGTATCACATAGTATTATTTACTTTCTTTTATACTTTTTCATATATATATATATATTAAATATTAAGAATGTTGTGATCTCAACCAGTATTGTAAAAAGTAACTTTGTGCTAATTTTATTTTAATCTCTAATGTAATATTCAACATCTGTACTCTAAAATAGGAATTTTCAATAAACATTTCCCCTTGCGGAGAAAAGTTTCTATGCTTAATGGCTGGATCTCTACGAGAGGGTGATTTCGTATGCCTTTATGAAGTGCGGTAAAACATGTTTTTTGTAGAACATGGTGTTTAAAGTATTTATTATACATTTACCCGATTCCACCAAATAATTTAGTTGCGTAATGGTCTACAAGGAAAAATTGTTTGACGCGCATTTTAATAATATTACTCTAATTCAAACATAATCAAATTCATACAAATTATTGAGGTGTATTACAGGATGTTTACTGTAGAATATGACGTGCATAACAGTTATCGTTCATTTGCTTTTACACACAAAATTATTTGGTTACATTACTGTTTATGCGCGATAAATGCTAGAAATGTGTTTTAATTGTGGTGTGCGTGTTTACGTTAAACTAAATTTTTGCCTACAATGCGTATAAATTTACTGCATCATATACAGGACTACACAAAAATAATTCATAAAACTATTGTCGTTCATTTGCATGGACACGCAAAATACTTCGGTTGCATTACTGCCTATGAGCGATAAAACCTGGAGGCTAGTTTTTAGAAGTGGTATGCTTTTTAATGTTTAAAAAAATTTGTGCCTACTATTTAGTGTTTATAAATGCTGTTGTAGATCATATACAGAGTACCTACACAAAATAATTCGTAAGAATTATCGTCGTTCAATTGCAAAGACACACAAACTACTTCGGTTACATTTCTATATATGAGCGATAAAACCTGGTGGCGCTTTTTTAGAAGTGGTATGCGTTTTAATGTTTAAATAAATTTATGGCATTTATAAATGCTATAGATCATATACAGAATACACAAAATAATTCTTAAGCATTACTGGGTATGAGCGCAAATTGCTTAAGGGTGATTTTTAATTTTGTTTCAGCTGAACTACATTTCGTACAATAAGATGTTTTTATAAAATTCCTAAACAGTACAACGCAAAGAACCGAATACAATTCCGTCTATGTATGGTAATTTCTGAAAACATGTTTTCAGTTGTGTTGTACGTACTGAATTAAATTTTACTTGAATATGAGGCGTGTGTAAATATCTGTAGATAATATACAGGCCTATGCAAAATTATTTGAGTGCATTTCCGTCTATTGGTGGATATTGTTGAAGGTACATTTTTGACTGTGTTATGCGTTTTGTAATTAATCTCAATTTTAGCACACTATGTAATGTATATACAAATTTATAGAACGTATACAAGGATGTACAAAAGAATTTGGTTACATTTGTGTATATAGATGGTAATTGCTGAAATCTGATTTCGTCTTTTTAAATGGAGAAGTTCCGTTGCAGTATTCTGGAAGCGTTGGAAAAGATTTCATAATCTATGCTCGGCGCGTGATTTTTCTTTCCTTTTTTTCTAAGACCTTTGTTTTATTCAAAATTATTACGTTTATAAAAATCAATATTGTTCAATATCACATTTATGTTAGGAGGAAAAATATTCACAATGAATTATAAAGCTCCTTTAAATTTACAATTTTAAAATATCAATATTTCATATGTGTCACTATTTTTACGGGACTGCAAATAAAGAAGCTTCTGTTTCTTGGGGCTATATGTACATGTATGTATGTATGAATGCGCGCAATTTTCTCAGTTACAACTTAACGAATTTAAACTTGTATATTATAATTTTAGTATACTAGGGAAGGATTTTAGCTAAAATGATTTATCGTATATTTTTTTTTTTACAGTACACGTCCAGTATTTTAATATATGACTGTCCACTGCATTCCAACTGTGAGCGATGAGCAAATGATTGTCTTCATGACTGTCCACTGCATTCCAACTGTGAGCGATGGGCAAATGATTGTCTTCATGACTGTCCACTGCATTCCAACTGTGAGCGATGAGGAAATGATTGTCTTCATGACTGTCCACTGCATTCCAACTGTCAGCGATGGGCAAATGATTGTCTTCATGACTGTCCACTGCATTCCAACTGTGAGCGATGAGGAAATGATTGTCTTCATACATCTGAGAGAGCGGTCATACGATAAATAAAATTTTATTGATTGAAATGATTTTGGACAAACTCTTAAACGATGAGAAACTGTAGTGTTTTTACAAATAAGAACGTGATTATATACGAGCAATAAACTTCTATTTGTCAACAAAATATTGTAAAAAAAAATTGGCGAGACTAGCAGTACCGTGAATGTTTCTTGGCCAGTCTCGCTCGCATAATTTCCAGGCGAATATAGCGAAGTTCTGAAATGTGCGTTGCAACAGTTTGGACAAAATCTTCCAATATGAACACATGTCATGTGTTTATGCCTCCACTCTTTCATTTATACAGGCACTCAAATTACAGCAATGTAGATTATATTGAACGTAGTTGTCATAAAATATACTCTCATGCCGAACCACGCTCATTAAAATATGCCCAATGGCGCTCTATATATAAATAGAAAAATAGGCAACGTTAGCAACATGAGTTTTTTGCGCAATTGGAACTAAGTCATTTACTGAGAAGCTGTCACTTGAAGTTGCTTTTTTAGGTTCAAAATTACTTGTTATCTAAAGAATTTTTTGTAACTCGTGACTTTTCTAATATTTGGTATATTATGAGCAAGTTTCATGAATGAAAAACATATATTCACTTTATAAAATTGATTGTTTATACTACTATCTTGATTGTTTATAGTACTAGTGATATTCCTCTCAAATATAATCTTAAAGGCAATATGTAAAAGTTATATGTTAAGAAATCATTTATACGTCATTTATTTTTGTTTGTCATTGCGGCTAAAAGTATTTGGATTCGTATATTCATGATCTATTAAATACAATGTCTAGAGGCTTATGTTGAAATAACTTTTGTTACAAGAAAAAGATAAAATATATTTTACAACATAAATAAACAAATTTTCTAAATTTTTTATTACTGGTTAATAAAACTTTAGAAGTATCCTGATAATGTAACAGTGCTGTTTAGCACAACAGATGTTCTAAAACTCTCACAAAAAGTGTTAATGTTTATAGATATACGTTTCCGTAATGCAATAATGCTTCTAGCTACTTACCATTTCACCTAAATTACTGAACTTTCTTCCACTTTCTTTCGATGCATATACTTTATTCACATTTCACGTCATAGATTACTTAACCTTATTTAAATTACAACCTTACTTAAATTATATCTTTTGTAAGGAAAACCCTCAGTGAGAAAAACGTTTATTTGCATTTAAATGTATTTTAGTGTTTCCTCTGCCAAAGATAATACTGGATATACCTTTTACGAAAATTGTTTTTGTTCATTTAACGTAGTACATTTTCCCAGAAGTAAAGTTCATGTATCATTACCCCTATTGTACATGTTAGCTTTATTGTTAGAAAATATATTAATATTTTTCTGTTAAACTTTTAAGATACAAATATTCAAAAAGATCGCCGCACAAATATTAATCATATGAAAAAAATACTGACTGTAAATATTGTTGAAATAATGTACTGCACTCTAAAACGGGATATATTTTAAAACAAAGTAAAAAACTTTTCAACTTTTGTGTATTCCAAAATATAAGTAAGAATCCTTGAAATCAAACGATAATTTTGAAAAAAATACAGGAAGCGTCAGAAAAATGTATACATATACTGTTTAATGGATCATAACTTTCTATTTTTTCTTTTTTTAAAAGTGTAACTAAATGGAAATTATGGGTGGATCAAGATTAACTTTTGAAAAAAGAAAATTAATTTTAAAGTACTAATAGCTGACCCCCGTCCGGCGTTGCCTGGGCCCGTGATAATAAATTTAAAAAGGAACATCAAATTTTTATTACTTTATATCTTTAACAGGATTTTGTATGAAATTACATTTTAAAATGAAAAATTCGCGAAAAAATATTGATATTTAGTGATAAAAGCGCTCATTTTCTTTTTCTTTCTTTCTTTTTTTTTCTTTTTTCCATAGGATCGTTTAATAGTTTTAAAATAAAAAGTTATTTTTGTCCGAACTCTTTGAAATCTTTATTGGTGATAAACAGAACAGTTTTACAGCCCGTGTAAAAATTTCGTGAAAAAATATTGTTATCTAGTTGTAAAATAAATGTTTCCTTCTCGCTTTTTTGTTTGTTTGTTTGTAGTCGCGTCGGCTCCTTTAACATAGCAATAAAAAAATTGTTCTCATCTTCCGTACTCTTTGACATTTCAATCCGTTACAAATATGTAACTGTATCCGAGCTCTCTTTACAATTTTGCGAAAAAATATGCATATTTAGTAGTGAAAACATGAGTTCTTAAAAAAAAGCTTTAGCTTTCAATCTCAGAGCAAAAATATGTTAGAAGGTCTATGCTTAAAATGCAATGGTGATTCCATCCGTTTTAAATCAATCCTTTTCAATCCCCCTAGGACAAACAGGTGAAGGCTAGTCGCAGAGAGTTTCAGGCAGATCCACATATGCGACTTACAATTCATTGGATAAAAGATAAGTTTGAAACGAATGGATATTCGTAGACAACGTTTCGAAACCGCAATTGAGCAAGAATGCACCCCAACACAAACTGAAATGTATGTTGAAGTTTGTGAATCAATAGCCCACCGTTCTAAGCAGTGTAATGACCAGAACGGAACTAATTTTAAACATCTGCGGTAGGAGGAAAATTTATAAATTTTATGTATATCCTTTTGCAATTGAAATACTAATTATATGTGAATACAAACTGGAGTTATAATCATTCAAAGTGTTCATACATTTTTCTGAAGCACCCTTTATATAAGAAACTTGATCAACCTCATTACTTACATTAAGTATTTTTATACTTTTAGAACGATCGTGTGAAAAAGTCAAACGACTTTCTAATAAAACTTTCTGACTCTGAGACTTCAGTATCATAAAAACTAAATAATAATGTTTTCCATGGTAAAAGTAAGCTGCGCCGCAGGCGCCCATGACAGGACGCACGCGCGTAGACGACCATCGAACCCAAGTCCTAAGAGACTTTTATAGCGCCAGTAGCTTTGGCTCGCTGCGGCGCTTCGGCCGGTCAGAGAACCGCGCCCCACTGTGGACTCTCTAACCTTGAATCCACGTGTCGACGACGTAGGCCGTTGAGATACTTGGTGAAATCACGGGGAGTCACCGCAAGACACTTGGAGAAGTTGCCGGCGTCCCCCAACAGCTTCGGAGCTGGAAACACAGAAGGGAGCCAGACCCTAGGCCTTAAGTCGGGATGTTCTAACCCGTATTTGCTTTACCACAACTCGAGAGGTGTGAAAACCTACAGAGGTAGTCACGTTACCTCCCGCAATGGACTTGTTTTCTATGGTAAAACTAAGTTATTCATTGAAGTTCAATTTCTGATGTGAAATTTGCTGATGAAAAAAGTCGTAATTTCATTGACAAATTTGTAATTGATGATAATCAAATAAAGCTGTATTATTAAACGCAGTAAAATTCCATTCAGCTTGCTACCAAATATAAGGTACTAAAAATTATGACGAGTAAAAACATATATGCATCATTTATTAAAAACTTTTACTTTAGGTGTTTTAAAAATATACAAAACTGCATTTCACATTAAAAACCTAGCGCTTTCGAGCCGTCCTGGCTCATCATCAGGGTTAAAACATCACCACGCAGATACACACAAAAAAACACAACTTGTGTGTATCTGCGTGGTGATGTTTTAACCCTGATGATGAGCCAGGACGGCTCGAAAGCGCTAGGTTTTTAATGTGAAATGCAGTTTTGTATATTTTTAAAACACCTAAAGTAAAAGTTTTTAATAAATGATGCATATATGTTTTTGTGACATTTTGTGTTGTTTTTAAATAATTATTAACAGAGGTGAATTTGATTCAATTGAGTGTTGTGTTTTTCATGACTCAAGTTTATTTTGGTTTGTTAAAAACTATAATAAAACGTCAAATATTTTAATGATTTATTTACAAAACCTTTTCAATAACACATATAAAATGCGCTTTTGCATAGTATGTTCTGAAACTTAAAATTTATGAATAGTTTCAACATTTTTAAAGGTGCGTTTATATAATAAAATAGAGAAGAAAGTCCAAATACCGGCTAGGTTCCAAAAACTGGCTAGTTGGTTTTCTGAGGAGTGAGCGTAGCGCTGCCTATCAGCGATCACTGGAGTCAGTCTAAGTTACAACTATTAAGAGAGGAAGTGTCGACACGACGAAATCTGAGTTATCAAAAGTTTTTCAAGTACGTGTTTCACATTAAAAAAAATCCTGATCGTATATTGACTTGAATTGACGATTAGATTGTTTTCTAGACATATTTAGCTTCCAAATGCCGCGACCATATTATTGGTATTTTACTAAATGAATGATTAATACTGATTTTAACTAAAACTAGGGTATAGAACTCGCGTAGCACGCTACTTCCGACCCCTGGTTACACCCAGCTTCCCAGGTTACAGAGCATAAGCGAAAACCATTTTTCTTCTAATTCTAATAGATTTTCTATAATTAATATATATATATTTTAAAACTATATAACGTATAACTATAAAATATGGCTGTAGTACACAATCGAAGCATGAAATAAAACAAAGCTACCCTTTATTTAGAGTTAGTTTGGTGTCAAATTGAAAACCTTTAATATATTGTGATGTCATATTTAGCAATCATGTTTTTTTTTCTTTTTTTTTCTTTTTTTTCTTTTTTCTTAAATTGTTAACATGAAATTGAAACATCTGTATTAAAGTAGATGTTTAACTTCAATAAATTCAAATTAAGGTACTACATCATTTTAACGCACCTATAGTTATCATTTTCTATTTATATATGATAAATGCTCATTTTCCCCTTAAAATGACGTGCATTTCAACAGAGCAAAAATATAGCGATTGAGTCTGAATTTTTATTGCCTTGAACCAATGAACCAATGCAAGTGATGAGTAATTCCTACACACATAAAAACAAAGTACACATGTTATATATTTTTTAATAAATGTGCAGTTTTTTTAGAGTGTGGCAGCAGGAAAGAATAATTGCATTAGAAATTGAAACAAGTAATATAAAAACTTTTTTAAAGTCAATTCCTACTTAGGTCGAATAGAAATTTTTTCCAGCGATCTACACGCTTCGCCACTGACGGTATTTATTCCTAAATTTATATCCTGCTAAATATCTTACATAAGAGAAATTTTTAAATGTATTAAAAATTAAATAAAAAATAAATAGCTAAAATACCAAAAATTAACAGCTCGAAAAGTATTCCTCTCAAAATTGTTAGACAAACTGCGTTAGAAAGTTAAAAAAAATTGTATTTTTCTTGATATAAATTTAAAATCTAATGATTATGCCGTGTTTCAAATATTGAATTTCAAACTACCAAACTTCACAATAAAGTGCCATAGCGATGTTACAGTTAACGATAATACAGTTTTTTCAAATATTAATTAATTAATTAAATTTTTTTATTTAATTTTAGTTTTATACTTCATTTCTGTTCAAAAGTATAGACTCACTCCACATTTATAGTCTCCTTCGCCCGCGAGCCGCCTGATCTTCATCCGTGAACAGCCCCATTATCTTTTTACGTGTGAAGGTGAGACTATAAATATGGAGTGAGTCTATACTTTTGAACAGAAATAGAAAATTAAAATTAATTAATTAAATTTAACCTCAGTAGACATAAGTAGGAGACCTAAGTAGGAGTAAGCATCTAAGTATGAGACCTAAGTAGGTACCTCATCAGACCTAAGTAGGAATTTAATTAATTAATTAAATTTAATTAATGAATTAATCTTTGAAAAAACTGTATTAACATCAATTGTCATCCAGTACAAGTTTAAAAAAAATTATTTGAACTTGATAGGATGAATAGAAAATATTTTATTAACGATTGAAAATTTGAACAAGATATATAAATATATAGAGAGTGTGAGCTAATAGTAGGAATTGAAAAAAAAAATATTTGAACTTGATAGGATGAATAGAAAATATTTTATTAAAGATTGAAAATTTGAACACGATATATAAATATAGAGAGAGTGTGAGCTAATAGTAGGAATTGAAAAAAGAGATTAAATTTCATGCTTGAAAATTATTTTAAAAGCCATAATAAATCAGTCGACCAAGATACACTCTTCAAACATATTGCATTTGAAAGTAGATTTTTCCTCCTATATAACAGTGTAAAAATTGAAAATGTGCGTTGTTTAGAACTTTAAAAAATTGCAGTAGCAAAAATCGGAAAACTGAAATTTCATCCTCACGCGCTGCCATTCGCAAAATGATGCCAGCGTTACGCACGGACACGTTTGTGCTTTATAATATAGATAGTAGTTCAAATACTGGTCACCCAAAGTGGTCTAAATACCGGTTTTCTAGTATTTGGATCTCTGTGGATTTGCTCCGCGTGAAGAGAAGGAAAATAAATTAACTTACTCTGTATTGCTTTTATGCGTTATTTGACTGTTACAAATGAATGGCTATGGTTACAAATGTCGCCCAAAATCGTCCGCAATAAATGGAAATAGAAACAAGAACGAAAAATCATGCGTCAAGCATAGATTATGTAACCCTTTCCAACGCTTCCAAAATAATTTTACAAATCATACTGTTTAATAAGCTGAAAGATAACATCTAAGTAAACAATTTGGAAAACGCATAACATATTTAAAAACATAATTTCAGGAATTTCCAACGCATATAATATTCGGAAAAATATCCAAATACTTTTATTCAGCCCTGTATATGATCTATAGATTTGTATATATACTACATAGGATGCTAAATTTTAGTTCAGTTAAGAAACGCGTAGCACAGTTTAAAATTCTCCTTCTGGAGTTTCTGTCAATAAACGGAAATGTGTTCGCGAACTTTTGTGCTTCCCTGTATACGATCTACAGAATTTATACACACCAAGTAATAAACAAAAAGTGAGTTAAATTTAAAATCGCGTTCAGTAATTTAAAACGCACTTCCAGGAATTATTGTTAACAGACATTAGAGAATTCTTTTGTGTGTCCCTGTAAACGAACGATGACTGCTATACACACAATATTCTGTGGTAAGCATCTTGTAATGCACCTTAGTGATATATATATATAAATTTCAATGTGTTTAAAATAGTGAAACATTATTTAAATAAACCGCAGACGATTTTTCTCCATAGACGTAATGTAACGGAATTCTTTTGACTGTCCCTGTAAATTAACTATAAGTGCTATGCACACCCTATTCCATATTAAGCTTCTTGCAATGCACCTTAGTGATATTTATCAATTACAATATGTTTGCAATTGTGTAACATCATTAAAATAAACCGCAAATGATTTTCCCCCATAGACCGTAATGTAACGGAATTCCTTTGAGTGTCCCTGTAAAAAAACTATAAGTGCTACACACTTCAGTTGAAATAGGGAACGTGCTATAGATAACGACAATAACATATAAAAATTGCAAGGCAATCCGAGCATATTTACGGGAGTTAGAGCACGGACAGACGGCAGACGGCCAGACGGCAGACGGCCAGACAAACCGAAGTCATAAACACTTTTCAACTAGGTTGGAAAGTGTTAAAAAGACAAATGACCAAGGAAAAATTAAAAAAAAAATGCATGCGAAAGGGGCAGAAATTGAACTTTATAAAGGTAAAAATGGAAATATTTGACAGGGGAAGATGATGCAATTTATGTCTTCTGCGAGAGTAACTTTCTCTGCGGACAGGAAGGGAGGAGCTCATTATTTAAATGTTTTTTAGAAAGCCATATATGGGCCCATAGCGACTGAACCGACCCAGACAGTAATTACTGTGCTTGTGATTTTTATATATAAAGTCATATACATTTCAAGCAGCAAGTTTTTTTTTTTTTTTTTTTTTTTTTAACACATTAAAAACCAAAATTTCGAACACAATTGGTAGAAGACTCTCAGAAGATTTTTATAAATTTGACAAAGTATTGTTTATTAAAAATTACACGTTCTTTGTGTAAATATAGAATGTTGTTAATCAATAAAATTTATTAAAACAATGCTCTTTTCTCTTAATTAGCGAAATTAGCCCTATTTATGTAATTCGTTTTTTTTTTAAAATGAGGTAGCCGGTATTTAGAACCCATTTTCAAAACTTAAAATTTACAGACTTTCGGAATTTTTCTTTATATGAACAGAAAACACTTTTTAAACTCAATTTATTTTCTAACAGGATATGAAAGGTACCCTACCATGACTTTTTCTTCTACTAATTTCAAAACCTTTGGATCTCGATTGAAAATAAAAGTGGTAGCCAGTATTTGGACCTTTTACTTACCCATCATGTATAGTATAGGGTAAATCTTGTAATCGTTTTGAAAATCGAAAAACATTTTTTGACGGATTTACACGTTTCAGACACTGGAGATTACGAAAAACATATTTTTTGAATAAAAAAGTTTGCCGTCAGTCTGTCTGTGTGTCTGTGTTTGTGTCTGTAACCGCTCTATCTCCCGAACACATTGAGATAGAGACTTGAAATTTGGTATGTATTTAGTATGTAATAATGGAAAGAAGCTTATTGAATTTCAGTAACCTCGATTATCCGGAACTATTTTTTTCGGGCTCTCGCAATATTCGTTCTGATAAAAGGTATATAAAAATTTTCGAAATTTTTCATTTTAAATAGTGAATATAAAAGACAATAAAAAATCATAAATTTTGCATAAAGAATGAAGTCTATCGGATAATGAGTTGCCGAGATATTTGTAATTCTATTTTCCACACTCTTCGATTTTCCATGACCCTGTACTTCATTCAAATTTCAATTCAAAGATATATTTTAATTGGACATGAGACGCTTTATCCGACGCAGTAAACTGTTAGTTAATATGATTATCAATTTTTAAGTTATAAGGATGTTTCTTTTACGCAATTCAGTAATAGAGCATTTAAAGTTTAGGACGTCATCACGCCACGATTTTATTCGAATTGCAATGCATTTTATAAATAGTTTACGCATGTTTTATATTCATATTTTATATTATGCATATACATGATGGGTAAGTATTACGGTGCCACCCCCCCCCCCTCCAACGACTAGTTTCTCTAACATTTCTCGCTTTTTACGGCTTCTTCTAAATGACTAAATATTCCTTCCATTTCTTCCATCGTTGCATACCTTTTATACGTATTCTGTTTTGCAATTCATATATTTTATTTTCTTCAAGAAACAACTTTATTGTGGAAAAAGGGTTATTTACATTCAAATGTATTTCGGAGTGTTCTTTCCCAAAGATAACACTGAATATGTATCATTTATGAAGATTTTATTTATCTCCTTAACGGACGTAAATTTCTTAAAAAAGAAATTTAAAGGATGTAATTTTTTTTACGAAAAGAATTTATACAATAGTATCATCCTCTAAAACATTTGAGATATGGTTTTGGAGAAAACACTTTTGTATTAATGATGAATGATGACATAGAAACATTATATATACAGTGAGCATTCTTGAAATGTTGCTGTGATATCGTTATTTCCTATGACCTTTAAGTAATAAAATCGTATATGATTTACTTAATTATACAAAATTAGATAGAGGATGATCCAAATAGACTGCATGTTTTAAAATTCAATCATGCATAAACGATGACAGTTATTTAAATTATTTTTGTAAGAGAGAAATGTCTGATGTCGGGGAATTTTTTAACTACGTTACATTGTTTTTATTCCGAATAACACCAATAGATGGCGCAGAGATCTAAAACTATAGTACTGCTCATAAATAACCATGAATTTTCAAAATAACATTTATTTTTAGGTGTTTTAGCAGTTAAACGGATAAAAGATTAAAAGCTGTGTGAGATTTGATCTATTATTATAGGTTAGATTGAGCATTCTAATACTTTGAGACACAGTAGTGTTATATATCGGTGTTATTTAGAACTAAAACAATGATGCAAAAATAACAATTTTCCGACTCCCCATATAATTATCTCTTGCAGAAATAACTTCAATAGCTATCCCCATTTACTTCTTGTTGAACTTTAAAAATATTCAGTACAGTTAAGAACATCTTATAAATAAAATTCTCCAAATATAATAGTTAAGAATATATTTTTTGTGTTCATAATTTATCTGTCTGAATATATATATTTCGTTTTGGAAGTCAAAACGTTTTCACAGTCAAAACAATGAATAAATAGCGCAAACCTTTGTCCTAAAATACGAAAACAGAGAGAAACGACATAGCTTCGAGCAAAAACCCAAGCTGGTTACTCTTAGCTAGAAACTTCTTGCATACTGTTCAGATGAGATGGCACCGTTACAATATCATAGTTTATCTCATTCATAAAATATTGGCATTATGGATTTGTTCAAACAGTATCTTATGGATTCTATTATAAGGCTCAATCCACAAAATAGAATAAAAGTTCTATAAATTATATAAAATAAAACTGTGATTTTTATACTTTTTTTAATTTGTGATGACATTCTAGGCCTATTTATAACGAAAGCTAAAATGCAACTGTTGATCATTGATCTGAAGGAAATAGCTACACAAGTTATCCGGTACTGTGTAAGAATTTTTTCGCGTACGCCATGTGTACGATCTACAGAAATAATACACAAACATAATACACTAAAATTAATTAAATTTGAAAAGGCATACCACAGCAGAAAACGCACTTCCAGGAATTTTCGGTCATTTGCAATCCTGTAACTGATTTTTGCGTTTCTTGTAAATGGACGATGAGCACTATGCACTCCATAAAATGTAGAAAATATGTTGTAGATCACCGCACTTAAGCAAATCAAATTAATTTTATTTTCACTAATGTAACAATACTAAAATACACCCCAAACTATTTTTACCAATAGATCATAATATAATGGAAATATTTTGTGCGTCCCTTTGAACGAACTATATATAATGCGTATTCTATGCTCCAAAAAATTGAGTTCTAGTCCATCTCAATGATACATATCAATTTTATTATTTTTGGAGTATCATAACATTATTAAACTGCACCGCTAACAATTTTTTCCCTTATCTATCGGTGTTATTTAGAACTAAAACAAGGATGCATAAAGAACAATTTTCTGACTCCCCATATAATTATCTCTTTGAGAAATAACTTCAATAGCTATCCCCATTTACTTCTTGTTGAACTTTAAACTTATTTAGTACAGTTAAAAACATCTTATAAATAAAATTCTCCAAATATAATAGTTAAGAATATATTTTAAAAATGTGTTCATAGTTTCCTTGTCTAAACATATTTATTTCGTTTTCGAAGTCAAAACAATGAATAAAATGCGCAAGTCTTTGTCCTAAAATAAGAAAAATGTTGAGGGGAACGACATAGCGTCGAGCAAAAAGCTAAGCTTGTTACTCTTAGCTAGAAACTCCTTATACACTGTTCAGATGAGATGGCACCGCTACAATATCATAGTTCATCTCATTCATAAAATATTGGCATTATGGAGAGGTTCAAACAGTACCTTATGAGTTCTATTATAAGACTCATTCCACAAAATAGAGTAAAAATTCTATGAATTATATAAAATAAAACTGGGATTGTTATACTTTTTTAAATTTTCGATGACATCCTATGCATATTTATAGCGAAAGCTGGAATGCAACTTTGTATCACTGACTTGTAGGAAATAGCTACACAAGTTAGTGACACCCTTAGAAGTTTTATCCAATCTGGGGTAGCGAAAAACTCTTCTGAAAGTCGAAGACTTATTAAGAAAAAGAAGGCATACGTGGCTTCACTGAAAAAGTATCATAGATGGAGATAGGTTCAGATAACGTATAATTACTCAACTGTCTGACAATTACTCCAAGAAAATTTAACAAAACTGCATTACTAGAAATTAGAGAAGTCCTGTACGACGTCAAACCATCCTGTATATCCGTTCTCCAGTACATAGTGCTCAGGGCAGGCATGTGGGCTTCAGTTATGTAAAGACTTAGAGGAAAGCACAAAATAACTAACGCATAACATTCATTTTCGTATTTTAGTTTCTTTACTATTTTTCATTTTATTGATGATTGAGCACAGTATTTTACCAAATTAAAATTCGGTTAATCTATTTTGATATATTATGTGGATAATTCTGTATACTGATCTCTCAATAATAAATGTTGAACGTTTTTATCCGCCTGACCGCCTAGCAAAAGGGCAAATTTGTAATGTTGTTTTTTCATTTTTTTTAAGTTATAAAAAGATGAATTTTCAACCTTGAAAAAAACTTAATTACGTATATGAGTATAAGACTTGAGAGTATCAATCATTACTCAATATTTTAAAACTGCATTATATTTCGGGAAATATATTAATTTAAACAATGCAAATATTGCAGTGAAACCTACAGCATACTGAACGGATATATCAGTTCACGGTGGATAGAAGATTAATTCTAATTAGTGTAATCTTTAAATATATTGATAAAATATTGAAATGTGGTCCTTATATTCCGTCTTTTATTCAAAAAAATTAATAAAAAAATTTGTTTCAGCTATACTTCCAGTTATCCCGTTTATTGAGCTCTATCATTTACGAAATAGTAATATGAATCTTGTTTAAACACAGAGTTTCTCTCGATAAATAAATCGGATGTTTCTATTAGGAAATAGTAGGTGGGAAGGAAATGACAGCAATGAATTTTTTTTTCCACAATTTGTTCCTTTCTTCTGTATTACTTATTATTTTAAAAACTTGTCCATATTTTAACAGTAGAAATGTTGCTATACTTTTCTTTTATGATTAAATTCTCTCGCACTTAATTTATTCAATACTGGGCAATAATAAACCCAAAAAATGTTTTAAATCCAGATAGTAAAAGAAAAATGTTTTCTGAAAAAGTAATGACTTATATTTAGAAATCATAAAAATCTTCAGTAATTTAGAAATCCATACTGTACTTCAAAAATTCATACTGCTATCTATAAAATACGAAAAAGTATTTGAAATAATAACAAATATTCATTTTCGGTATGATAAAAAAAAAAGATGTTTCAAAAAAGAATAATAACATTCTGCTTTTATCATGCAAATTAAGTAAAAATAAAATAAGACTAAGGAAAAGGATATGATAAGAATCACGATATGATATGGGAAGTTCTGTTAGAAATTAGATATGAAAAACAACAGAAAGAAGAAAATAATTGTAATGTGTTTTCAAATTTGTTTTCATTTTGTATTTAAATTCGAAACGAATTAAGGACTCGTAACAAAATAATGATTACTTTTGGTAAAATGGAGACAAAAATGGAAAAATGAATTACTATAGCACATTAATTTCGATGTAATAAATTTATGCATTTCTGCTAACTATAATTCTAAGCATTAGTATTACTTTCTTTGACGACGTTGCATTATTCAACAAAAAGAAATACGATATTCAGACGTTATAGAGAACGCTCGTGAATAAAAAAATTAGACGCACTGTAAAACAAAATCTGTAATTTTGACAGAAAAATATTGTATTTTTTGCAGAAAAACAGTTTTTTCCTGTAAAAAAATGTCAATTTTGTAATTTGTACAGAAAAAATGTATTTTTTACAGGAAAAAACTGTTTTAATGAAAATATATAGATACTTTCTGTAAATTAAACGGTTTTCCACTGGCGTCAAAATTGACAGTTTTTTCTGTCAATTTGTGAGATTTTTTTTTACAGTGTAGGAGATAATGTAAGTGAAGAAGAACATTTATTAAATAGAAAACCAACGTTGCAATCTACTTATATTAGGGAAACTGTGTGACTCTGTTTAGATCCTTCGGCCCTGATATTTTTTTTCTATTTTGGGAAAAAATAACTGTTATGCTAACAAAATTAAAAATAGCTATCGGAATCCCACAAGTTAGGGTTTAATGAAAGTTAACGAATGCGTTCTTTACCAAAACCGCACAAATGTAGTTATTTTGCGTGTTTTTCATATAACAATAGTCTACAGAAGAATTTTTGAAGACGTTTGGAAAATGTCGTACTACAACTAAATTAAACAAGCAAGTAAATTTAGTAATATTTTTTATCTTTTATCACAAATTACCAATTCGGAAAAGGATCCCCAAATTTTAATTTAAAGAGTGAAACGTATGTTTTAATTAAAAGAAATGCCAACGGCTTACTAATAATTATGAAAATTATTATTATTATTATTATTATTATTATTACTAAATGCTAAACATAAGTGAAGTCATAATAGGAAATGTAGAGATTCATACTATCTATTAGTAAGACGTCAGGGCCGAAGGGGTTAAACAGAATCTTTATTTCTATTCATAACCTAAAATGGCAATATTGTAACCATACTTCCAACATATTTACTTTGTTTATGCGATATCTTATGCTATAAAAAGATGTGCTGGAAATGATCACCATTCGAATCGAAAAAACATTATGTTATACCATTATTAAAAATTTAGCTGACAGTTACATGTCATTAGGCGAATAAAGATGCACTACAATAACTTCCTTTTATCATACTACTAGCAAGCTACGCCCGATACGCTGGTCAATTTCTTATAACGAACTTTTAATCCAACAAAATATTGACATGTCATAATTCACTTTTATATTTTAACAGAATAATATGGCTACTATAATTTGTGACTCGTGCTATAGCCAATATACACACCAGGACACGTCGCCCTTATCATTATCTTTTTACGCATGAAGGTTTCGCTATGGTACTCCATTGTGAAATTTGGTAATTTTTCAAATTCAATATTTGAAAAATGGCATAATCATTAGATTTGAAATTTATATCAAGAAAAATACAATTTTTTACCTTTCAAACGCAGTTTGCCTAACAATTTTCTGACAAATACTTTTCGAGCTACTATTTTTTTTTCAGTAACTTCAAATGTTTAATTTTCCGAGATTAATCTGTGGCAACAATTAGCGAAAAACCCAGTCGTCAGAAACGCATAGTTTTTTATTAAAGAGGCTGTTGGGGCCGGGATTGTCACCACCAATTTGCCACCATCACTTTTGAAATCGGTTCGGTAGTTCTAGAGATTCCATAGAAATTGTAATTTAGAATGTTTTTAGAACGCTTTTCGCTCATTTCACCCTTTTAAATTTCGATTTTTTTTTGTTCTTAGAGAGCATTTACATCTTATAAGTAACTACAACACCAAATTTCAAATCGGTTCGGTAGTTCTAGAGATTCCGTAGAAATTGTAATTTAGAATGTTTTTAGAACGCTTTTCGCTCATTTCACCCTTTTAAATTTCGATTTTTTTTTATTTTGTTCTTAGAGCATTTACATCTTATAAGTAACTACAACGCCAAATTGCAAATCGGTTCGGTAGTTCTAGAGATTCCATAGAAATTGTAATTTAGAATGTTTTTAGAACGCTTTTCGCTCATTTCACCCTTTTAAATTTCAAGTTTTTTTTTTTTTTTTTTTTTTTTTTTTTTTAGAGAGCATTTACATCTTATAAGTAACAACAACGCCAAATTTCAAATTTCTAGCTGCTTCAGTATAGAAAAGATCGCAATTTTAGAACATTTTTCGCTCCTGCACCCCCCTGGGGTATTGGCACCGACATAAAATATAGCCTATGTTGGAGCAGGGGTTGTCACCATCAATTTGCCACCATCACTTCTGAAATCGATTCGGTAGTTCCAGAGATTACCCCCTACAAACAAACAAACAAACAAACAATCTTTACTCCTTTATAATATTAGTATAGATTTAACGCCGAACAAAGTAAATCTTATTCAATAGTTGTAGTATCATAGTTGAGATGTATTCCAACAGAAGGGAAAATGCCGGGGCTAGGATTCGAACCTGGGTACCTTTTCGCTCTGATGTATGATACTCTAACTATTTAGTATGATTTACCAAGTTCAAAAAACCTTTCACTCTTCATTATGACCTAATTACATGGTATACATAAATTTCTGTGTTATATCACACTTTCATCATGTAAAATGCTATAGTTATAGCTCAGATGAATGGAAATAGCGCTGCAGTTCGCAGCCATGTCCAACAAAGAAGAGTGAATTATCCCAGTCAGGATATCGTTGGGATAGCTCAATAGAATAAGCATTGGCACAGCAAGCCAAGGTACTCAGGTTTGAGTCCTGGCTCCGTCTTTTTTCGTTCTGTTGGAATAAAATCTCAACTGTATGATACTCCAACCATTGAATACGATTTAACTATTGAACCATACGATCTAACCACTGAACCATGAACCATTGAATATGATTTTTGGTTGAAAAAACTTTCTTCTATATTCAAATACTGTGTGTTTTTGATTAAATAAATGGATTACAACTCTTATTTCCTACACAAAATCGCAATCCAGTTATTCACTTGAAATTGAACAGCGTCTTACTTGAAGCTAAACCGTATTTTTGTTCATAACGTTACAGATACTGAAGATATATTAACGACATTTGGAACAGAACAACCTTTCTTCGTGTGAAATGTGATGTTATCGCATTAAGTGATAAAAGTAACAGCGTCTAAACAGAGCTGAACAAACACTCCATATTTCAGAATGTAAACGATAGTTTATAACTGACTGTGTTACTCTGTTTATTTCTAGCATTTGTAACACTTTTCAACATAGTGGAAACTTCGGTTCGTTTGCCGTCTGTCCGTCTGTTCTCGTGAACGTAATGAGATTTCCATGTCATTTTTATGTGTTATTCAGATTAACTATAAAATGTTCAACGAAATCTGAAGCTTTTATAGTTCGTTTTCATAGACACACAAAAGAATTTCATACCATTGGGAAAAAAGTGTTAGCAGTGCATTTTAATAATGTTATGATACTTCAAAAATAATAAAATTCATATGTATCATTGACATGGACTACAACACGATTTTTTGAGTACAGAATAAGTATCATGTATAGTTCGTTCAAAGGGATGCACAAAATATTTCCATTATATTACGTTCTATAGGAAAAAATAGTTTGCGGTGTATTTTAATAATGTTACATTAGAACAAATAAAATGAAATTGATATGCTTAACTGCGGTGATCTACAACATATTTTTCACATTTTATGCATTGGATAGTGCTTATCGTCATTTTAGAGGAAACACAAAAATCAATTACAGGATTGAAAATGACCGAAATTTCCTGGAAGTGCGTTCTCTGCTGTGGTATGCATTTCCAAATTTAACTAATTCTTTGTTTATTATATTTGTGTATTAATTCTATAGATCATACACAGGGTGTGCACGAAAACATTCGTACACATTACTGGATATGGACAGTAATTGCTGAAAATCGATTTTTAATGTGTTATGTTTTTATTTAAGACCTTTATTTAGATATTTTATTTCATTATTTCATTATTTCATTACATTTCTTAAAAGCATTCTGTTAGTGTACAAAGGTATTTCATAATCTACGATTATTTTATGATATTCGTTCTTGTTTTGCTTTGACATCGCATTTCACAGAAAGCAAAGTAAGTCTGTATCAAATATTTTTATGAGCACACAGGCTATCAAAGCCTGAGAGCTAATGTGCCCGCCCGTTCTGTGTGTATGTATGTATGCACGTATGTACGTATGTACGTAACACGATAACTCTTGATAGAAATATCCGTTTTGCTTAAAATTTTGTTTATAGGTTCATTGTGATACGGCGCTTCCCTGATTAGTTTTGGGGGTTCATTGGTTAAGTATAAAGGGGGGAACGGGGGCTAATACCCCCTTAATTTAGATAAATGGGTTTTTCATGCAGAAATATCCGATTTGCTTCAAACTTTGTATATAGGTTCATTATGATAAGATGCTCCCCTGATTAGTTTTGGGGGTTCATTGGTTAAGTATAAAGGGGAGTGACGGGGGATAATCCTCCCCTTAAATTAAATAAATGGGTTTTTCATGCAGAATTATTCGATTTGCTTCAAATTTTGTATATAGGTCTATTGTGATAAGGCGTTTCCCTGTTTAGTTTTGGGGGTTCATTGGTTAAGTCTAAAGGGGGAAAATGGGGGCTAAATCCCCGCTTAATTTATTGTTGATTTCTGTATTTTTTGAGGGACATTATTTTTTGAAATAAGAGTATAATATTCAATTAGTATGAAAAGCCTGTGAGCTCAGTGCCATCAGTTTAACTAGGGACATTTCTTTTTATTGTAATATTTCCATTATAGTTCAATATTTGTAAGAAGGTTCGTGTTCAGATTGAGGGTTATAATCTGTAGTTTTGGCTGAATAAATCGATTGCGACTGTGGTACTATCCTACATGAAAAATAATTTTCTTGATGTATACCCCCCTCCCCCAGTCTTATTGTGTTGGTATATTTCACTAAGGTCCTGCAATAAAGTTTTCATAACAAAATAAGTGTGAAGCTTTTGTATTTTGATCAAGTATTTACACAGCGTTATGCATATGTAAAGGAATCCTTTAAAACATCATTAAAGGAATATTTACATAAAATATACATGAATTCAGAAAATATGCTTCGTAAATAAAGTTACTATCATATTTAACAACATTTCAGGTCCTTTTTGAATTAACTCTTGATTTGAGCCCCGTACGGAGAAATCCAATTTTTTTTGTACTATTTATTATTTTATAATCATCGCTGAGCTTTATAAATATTTTATTTTTGTGCAACATTAATTTGAAAAAAAAAAACCCTTTCATTTCATTTATGAAAACAATGCCGATTTAATTTTTAATTAACCGCAATTTTTAATCAAAAAATATGTTTTAACGAAATGTAAGTGTACTATGTCAGAAACCGGTTTAAAAACGGTTTGAATGACACCTCATTCATTGTTCTGTGTTTTATAAATGCACAAAATAGGGATGTTGACAACAGAAATAATATATATGATATATGAGAACGGTATAGAAGAAATATTTGAGGTGGCCACAGTATGATATTTTGTTTAAAAATTACTTGCTACAGAAATACAATCAATTTTCCTTACGATTTTAATTAAATTAAGGGCTTCTGATTCTTACAAGGACAACATTAGGCAGTTTATGTAAATATTTTATCTCTGAAAGTTTCGTGTTCATTTTTATTAATATACATTCCTTAATGATTAGAGAGGGGTGTGGCAGAAAGATATATCTAACCACACAAGAAATTAATATTTATGGTCATAAATTCATTATAAAAAAACTAATTCTGAGTGATTGAGGAGCGGCTTTTATCTCTGTTTTCTGGCGAAGAAAGAATATAAGATCCTCATCCATAATTTGTGGATGTGTTTTTGTTGCTAGTAGTATTCTAATAATTGTTAAATTGATGTCTTTTCACATGAAATATTGCTAATTCATTATTATGTTAATTGCATGTTGCACCAATTAAATCTCTAAGTAAATTTAAAACGTCGAAATTATGAAAATCAAGGAATTTCTTTCTTTCGGGAAACATTTGTTTTCTTTCTAAAAGGAAAAGATAATGGTATTTAAATATGGTATATTAAATATCAAAATAATGGTATTTAACACGTTCATCGCACGTTCCTCTACTAAGCTAGCCACCTGGCACGTGCGGCCCCTATAGTACAAGTAGTACTATCCCAATATTTGTCGGTTCCCCACTATGCAGAAACCCGATGCGCTCGTTGGATTCCATATTGAATATCCTTTCTGAACTTGACTTTAATTAGTTAATTTGATTTTCTTCTTTATTTTTTTTAGGTATTAATTTTGATAGTCAAAAATATTTCTTTAAGCTATTTTTTTTTATTTTCCGGTAAAATAAAAGTTAACTGATAAACGAAATACAAAAAAAAGAATTGCGTCAAGGAGGTGAACTTGGATAATTAGTAAGTGCAATGAAAGTGTTAAATGTTGCATATGAATTTCACTGTGATTGAAGTAAACTAACATTATTTAATTGTATATAAGTAATGTGTACATTATGTAAACAATTCTCTCCCTTAAATCATAATGTAATGAAATAGTTTTGTGTATAAAACACAATGCAAATTACATTGATAATTTGTTTGTTACTAAAATAGGTGCAATAATTAAAAACAGTTTTAAAAAATTAAAACTATTTATAATGTTTAATCAGATGTCAAAATACATGAGCTTTCGAGAATACATGAGCAAAATACATAAGAGTTACTCTTATCGCAAAGCCCCCAACAAAGATAAAATATCTGGTACATGGAATGATTGACCCCATTGATAATGAAGATAAATCTGGCATATATATTATTCCTTTTAAAGTTAATGGCAATTCTAAAACATATTCATATATAGGCATGACAACTCGCAAATTAAAGGAAAGGATTAAAGAAGATACAGCTGACATAAGGAAAGGTAAATTATCCACCGCTTTATCCAGATTAAATCAAGCTAAAGAAATTGATGTATTTTTCAGTAAGGCTAAAATAATTTCACATGGTTTACAGTATAACAGTTGCATAATCACAGAGTCCCTAGAAATTTTGAAAAGAAGTGATAATACATGTAATTATGTATTGTCTTATCAGATCCCATGTATTTGGTATAATGTACTTGGTGTCAATGGGGTTTTTGTTTTTTTCTGAATCCCCCCCCCTCCTCCAGCTTTTAGTGGTATCACCCCATCTTCTGTCACTGCCTTCATTACATAGTTTGTTGGTTTCGCCCATTTTCCACCTGTCCAGTGCACTTCTTCGGAAATGCTTTTTGTCGACTGGTTGTTATCATCTGATGAAGGCTAATGTTTAGCCGAAAGTTCGTGTATTTTGGCATGTGATTTAACATCATAAATAGTTTTAATTTTTTAAAACTGTTTTTAATTATTGCACCTATTTTAGTAACAAACAAATTATCAATGTGTTTGCATTGTGTTTTATAAATTTGAGAAGGTGAATTTGACGTTCGTATTATATGGAATTTTCTATATATTTTTACTTTTGTGTATCTCTGTAAACAAACAATAAATGCTCATATAAATAATATGTTGTAGTCCAGCTCAATGATTTATGTCAGTTTCATTATGTATAAAGCGTTGTTAGATCAATAAAATACACTGGATACAATGTGTTTCCCAAAGACCATAGTGTAACGGGTTTCCTTTTCGTGGTCCTGTAAACGAAATGTGAATTCTACCCTCTTCATTTTAACGTCAAACATGCGATAGTAAACCTTAATAATATATATCAAGAATATTGAAATCTGAGTATATTTACGAGAGTTAGAGCAAGGTCTGGAAGACAGACGACCTGACAAAATGAAATTATAAACACTTTTCAACTTTGTTGGAAAGAGCTAAAAAATTATTTCCATTCTGGTAATATTTTCCAATATATAACTGTTTTTGTGTTTCTCTATACAGCATTAAAAAACACTAAAAGAAATTTACGAACTCAAACAAAGATTGAAGACTTTTTTGCAGTATTAGATTGTAATCGTTTTAGTAGTGTAATTACTCTTGTAATCGTTTTAGAAATCGAAAAAAATTTTTTTGACGGATTTACACGTTTCAGACACTGGAGATTCCGAAAAACATATTTTTAGAAAAAGAAAAATTTCCGTCCGTCTGTGTGTCTGTGTGTCTATAAACGCTCTATCTCCCGAAAAAATTGTGATAGAGACTTGAAATTTTGTATGTACTTAGTATGTAATAATGGACAGAAGCCTATTGGATTTCAGTAACCTCGATTATCCGGAACTATTTTTTTCGGACTCTCGAAATATTCGTTCTGATAAAAGGTATATAATTTTTTCGAAATTGTTTATTTTAAGGAGTGAATATAAAAGACAATAAAAAAACATAAATTTTGAATAACGAATAAAGGCGATCGGGTAATTAGTTGCTAGGATATTTGTAATCCTATTTTCAACCCTCTTCGATTTTTAATGACACTGTATTTCATTCAAATTTCAATTCAAAGATATATTTTATTTGGAAATGAGACGCTTCATCCAACGCAGTAAACTCTTAGTTAATATGATCATCATTTTTGGAGTTATAAGGATGTTTCTGTTAAGCAATTCAGTAATCGAGCCTTTAAAGTGTATGACGTTATCAAGCCACGATTTTATTCGAATTGCAATGCATTTTATAAACAGTTTACATATGTTTTATTTTAATCTGTACTAATATTATAAAGTAGTAAAGATTGTTTTTTTGTTTGTTTGTTTGTTTGTAGGGGGTAATCTCTGGAACTACTGAAGCGATTTCAAAAGTAATGGTGGCAAACTGATGGTGACAATCCCTGCTCCAACATAGGCTATATTTTATGTCGGTGCCACGACTTCCAAGGGGGTGCAAGAGGGTAAAACGTTCTAAAATTTCGATTTTTTTTTTGACTGAAGGAGCTAGAAACATGAAATTTGGAATGGTAGTTACTCATAAGATGTAAATGCTCTCTAACAATAAATTCTAAAAAAATTGAAATTTAAAAGGGTGAGATGAGCGAAAAGCGTTCTAAAAACATTCTAAATTACAATTTCTATGGAATCTCTGGAACTACAGAACCGTTTTCAAAAGTGAAGGTGGCAAATTGATGGTGACAGTATCTGCTCCAACATAGGCTATATTTTATGTCGGTGCCACTACCCCGGGGGGGGGGGTGCAAAAGCGAAAAACGTTCTAAAATTTTGATTTTTTTTTTATACTGAAGGTGTTAGAAACATGAAATTTGGCATGGTAGTTACTTATAAGATGTAAATGCTCTCTAAGAACAAAATCTAAAAAAAAATAGAAATTTAAAAGGGTGAGATGAGCGAAAAGCGTTCTAAAAACATTCTAAATTACAATTTCTATGGAATCTCTGGAACTACTGAACCGTTTTCAAAACTGATGGTGGCAAATTGATGGTGACAGTCCCTACTCCAACATAGGCTATATTTAATGTCGGCGCCGCTTCTCCCATCGAATCCGTTTACAGCTATTATTACTTCTAGAAAAAGGGCCGAAAATTTATGTATGTCAGATTTTGGATATAATTAAAAATGGCCTCAAAGGGGGGAAAAATTAGGGGTTTAAGAAGAAAAAAATTCATAACTTTGTCAATTTGCAAGATATCCAATCCTCTTATATCTATAATAATATTATAAAGTAGTAAAGATTGTTTTTTTGTTTGTTTGTTTGTTTGTAGGGGGTAATCTATGGAACTACTGAAGCGATTTCAAAAGTTATGGTGGCAAATTGATGGTGAAAATCCCTGCTCCAACATAGGCTATATTTTACGTTGGTGCCATATCCCCCAAGGGGGTGCAAGAGTGAAAAACGTTCTAAAATTTTGATTTTTTTTATACTGAAGGAGCTAGAAATATGAAATTTGGCATGGTAGTTACTTATAAGATGTAAATGCTCTCTAAGAATAAATTCTAAAAAAATTCGAAATTTAAAAGGGTGAGATGAGCAAAAAGCGTTCTAAAAACATTCTAAATTACAATTTCTATGGAATCTCTGGAACTACAGAACCGTTTTCAAAAGTGACGGTGGCAAACTGATGGTGACAGTATCTGCATAGTGACAGTATCTTACATAGGCTATATTTTATGTCGGTGTCACTACTCCCGGGGGCTGCAGAAGCGAAAAACGTTCTAAAATTTTGATTTTTTTTATACTGAAGGTGTTAGAAACATGAAATTTGGCATGGTAGTTACTTATAAGATGTAAATACTCTCTAAGAACAAATTATAAAAAAAATCGTAATTTAAAAGGGTGAGATGAGCGAAAAGCGTTCTAAAAACATTCTAAATTTCAATTTCTATGGAATCTCTGGAACTACGGAACCGTTTTCAAAAGTGATGGTGGCAAATTGATGGTGACAGTCCCTACTCCAACATAGGCTATATTTTATATCGGTGCCACTACTCCCAGGGGATGTAAGAGCGAAAAACGTTCTAAAATTTTGATTTTTTTTTTATACTGAAGGTATTAGAAACATGAAATTTGGCATGATAGTTACTTATAAGATGTAAATACTCTCTATGAACAAATTCTGGAAAAAATTCGAAATTTAAAAGGGTGATATGAGCGAAAAGCGTTCTAAAAATAGTGTGGCTTAATTAGTAATTTCTGAATTATCTGTGGCAGTAAAATTTCATGTAATGAAAATAGGCTAAAGAATACCACTTGGCATTATTCAAGAATTACGTGAGCAAAGCCGCGGGTTTTGCTAGTATTTTATATTTTGCATATCCATGATGGGTAAGTATTACGGTGGCCCCCCAACGACTAGTTTAGATAAGTCTTTGTATTTTCCAACAGAACTGGTTCTAAAGTAATTTTTATATGAGTGGAATAAATCATCATAAATAATCGACCACAATTTTCTTCATATTTTAAAATCTATGTCTTTTCAAACCCTAGCTGCAGCAGGAGATGTAGTACGCTGGAAAAAAACTCCGTAAACATATGAAAAATGCACTAGCAATCTGGTTGCCTATATATTTTTTTATTTAAAAAAAATCTTATGGAAGCGTTATTCTGGATTTATCAGATTGTTTGGAATATAGACTTGAGAATATCTTTGACAGATAGTGTTGAATGGTGGAGGAGTAGATGTATATTGCTAAAAGTCTAGTTAAATTGTCAATTTCACTAAAAAAGGAAATTTCTAGAAACTTTTATTAAAATACGGAAATGTGCTGGTGAGCCGATTGAAATAAAATTTCCGTATTTTAACAAATGTGTTTTAAATTTACGAACAAAAATTTTCAATAGACTACAAGAAAAATAAATACGAGATCAAACCGCACAAGTTTTATTCACACGTACGAACAAATATAAATATTTTATAATAGTTGAAAGACTTCATTTTAAATATACACATACATTTTTTTGCATAAATAAATAGAATAATGGCATTACGATTAATGAAAACAGCATATTTTTGTACACCGAATTACATATCTTTGCCCTAGAATGCGTTGGTTCTAATTAACTTCGACCGCAGTTTTGTGAATAATGAGATAACATTTCCGTTCTTTCATAGAAGTAAGAGTATCTGAAGTAAGAGCATCTGAAATAAGAACAAAGTCAAATTCGTTAATGATCAACATACGCGTTAGAATATAATGTATTCTAACTTAAATTTCAAAGACACACAAAATATAAGCCATTTACTTTGAAAATGGGATAAGTCTGTTTTTGTTATTGCTAGATATTTAATGGGTTGCATTTTAATGGGACTACAAAAAAGTTGGTAAGCAGTAATAGGCTTATTTTATATTTTTTGTGGTCTTTTTTATGTAAATTTAATATGAAATAACGGTTACCCGTGTAAGGTGAAAAAAATCATGGTTTTGGTATGCGCTAATGAACTTGCCTCGCTTTCAAAAGCAAGGTTCGTTGAAAACGTTGATTTTCTTTGAAATGAATATAATTATAACAGCAAAAAATTTAATATTTTTTTATTTACTTATTTATTTTATTTTATTTCAATATTTCGTTCTTATTTTAAAAAGTTACAATAAAACAAAAAAATAAAAGTAAATTTTATAGGACAAAGTGTCAAAAATAAGAAAAATATATTCAGTAATAAGATGTATACCTACAATTATATTTCTCAATTTAGATAGTGAATATTTTTAAAGTATTCATGAGATGAAATTCTGAGTGTTTTTGTTAGGGGAAGTGTGCCTAATGTCGCACCCCATGATTTCTATGTGAAGTACCTGCTGCATTCTGGTGGTCGCTGTCTAAACTTCATCCTCTATTAATAATTTTAGTCTAGTGTCATTCATATCTGTTGCCGTAGGAAAGTGTTCCAAGTGGTGAAAATTGTATTTTATTATTATTATTATTATTATTATTTTAATTTAAAATTCTTTTTTAACATTATTTAAAAAAAAAACTATAAATATACAAAGGTAAGTAATAAAAGTTTTGAATTATTATCAAATTTTGCTATTGATCCAAATTTAGTTTTTTTATGTTTTGATTGACTTATTATTTCCTTGTGAAGTTGTCAATTCGCGGCCATTTATATTTTTGTTTATATGTTCCTAATATTGTATCCACTAACTATTTCAAATACTGTGCGATATTAGGATTGAATTTTGTTTAGAACGAAAGGTGAATTTTACATTATTATTTTAAGCAATTTTTTCGGTGCATATTTTTATTTTTTATTTTATAAAACCAAATCAAAAAATATATAATTAAATCACGTTTTTTACAACTTGTTTACTGATAATTAATTAAATATATATTCCTATAGACAATTAATTTCTTGGCTGGCCAAAAAGGTTTTTCGTTAGTAACGTTATAACTCATATTTCTTACAAAATTTTTTGAAAAGAGTGAATTTTATTTTGTTTCTAATATGGCATTGGAGGTGCGATATTAGGAAGGCTTTTGAAAGTTGGGACTAAGGTGTTTTGCATATTTATTTGAAAGTAAAATATATTTCTTTTATTGGAAACTATTATAAGCGAAAAATGTTTTATTAGAATGTTTTAGGAACTCATACCGTAAATCAGTTTCAATGCGTTGTGCAGTCAAGCCGAATTAGATCAAAATTTCAAAATGGATGCGATATTACGCACACTTCCTCCCCCAAAAAGAAAAAAAAATGTTCAAAGTTGACTTGCTTTACTGTCAAAATTAACGCATTTGGAATATCGTTGATGAAATAAATTGCTAGCAACAAATTAATACTAATATTAAAAGATATTTATTGTAAACATTTTCAAAACATAAATTTTATGTTAATTTGTTATAAGATTTACCTTCAATTTTTTTACTTCACAAAATGTACCTGTCCCGCCTCCAAAATCAACGGCTTATATCAGGTCATCTCCTTACAACCCTTACGTCAATTACATTTAGAACCTCGTCATTCTAAGGAATCGATATGGTAATGACTAATTGAGCAAAAATTTGTTCGTTTAAACTTCCATATACCGGGTGTCCCAAAAATGACTGATGGATTTTAAAATTCAATAACTTGCAAACGGTGACAGATATTTAAAAAATTCTTGCAGGAGGGTTATGTATGATGTCAAGAGTTTTTGTACTGTGATTCTTGATTTTAGTTCAAATTTTAATTAATAGATGACGCGGACAGCGATTGGTGCTCAGTCGAAGCCAAAACTGACGCCCGTCAGCATTCATGCACCGCCCCCTGAATGCTAGGCTTGTTCAATGACAAAAATGGCGGTTGTCGCAGGCGGATTTTTTTTCAGCGTTTGAACGGTCCCTCGAACGTCAAAACCAATAATTTCTAAAAGTTTTCTTCGCCTAGTTTTTCTGAGATCAAATAAGTCAAAGAAAACTTTTAGATATTATTGGTGTTAAAGTTCGAGAGACCGTAGAAATGCTGAAAGAAAATCCGCCTGCGACAGCCGTCCTTTTTGTCAGCGCGCATGCCTAGTATTCAAGGGGTGGTGCATCAATGTTGAGGGGGGTGTCCGTTTTGACTTCGACTGAGCGCCAATTGCTGTCAGAGCCATCTGTTGTTTGAAATTCGAACTAAAATCTAGAATCACAGTAAGAAAACTCCTGACATCATACATAACCCTACTGCAGGAGTTTTTTTTAAATCTATCCCCGTTTGCGAGTTATGAATTTTAAAATCCATCAGTCATTTTTGGGACACCCGGTATTTAGATTACGAAAACAGATCATGTAGTATAGAAATAGATTATAGAATACATTTAGTTAAAGAAACGTATATGTCACACTGCAGTTTAGTTTTCAGCACCTGTAGATGAAGTTTGTTTAAAGAGCAACGTCACTATAACATTGTTCACAGTAACACCCCTGTTGTCATAATCTTGCAACAGGGCTGCCGAAATGAGCATTTCTATTGTTCGCTCTAGGGCTTCTACGTGTCCTGCAGTATGTTCCATACTCGGACATCTCTAGTACCATCTGTTGAGTTGTTCTGTCTTGTACGTGCTGAAACATAGTGCTACTATAGGACGTGTCGCCAGATAAACCGCCATTGCACACCCTGTCTCTTGGCGTTTCTTTCTTTTTGTAAACAATTTCAATGAAACCTTTCCTCACCCGAACATTGAAGTATCCATAAAATATAGGATTCAATGCACTGTTCAGCAGAGCAAATGTTTCGGCACCTATAATCACAGCACGTGGAACCTTGATGGTATAGTTGCTGAAAAAAAAATACAAGTGACATTTTAATAGGTCGTACTAATGAAACATATTACATAAGTCACTTGTTCTACAGTGTTAAAAATTTGCAGCAAACCGTCCAGTCATTTGACCGTTTTTATAAAAAAAAAAAAACGGTCACATAACCAACATTTAACTCTATTCTGACCATAATATGAGCAGTAATAGGGTCAGAATAGGGTTAAATTGCGGTTATATAACCATTTTATATAAAAACGGTCAAATGACTGGACAGCTTGCTCCAAATTATTAACAGTGTACTGTTACATTGTTTTTATAATGAAATGCAAATTCAAACACAAATTTTAACATACATATGCAAAAAGTTGCACTCTGTTTATACTCGAGTAATGCTTATAAATGTGTAATTTAAATTCTAATAGGTATAAAACAATTGAACAATTCCATCACAGATTAAAAACTCTTATTTTCATATGTAGAATAAAAGTGACTCAGAAAAATACAGTGGAGCTTCCATTTAACGAAGTCTCATCGTTCCACTTAAAAACTTCGTTATGAAGAAAATTCGTTAAATAGAAATTAACTTAAATTCATGAAATTTTTTCTTGAGATATGACAAACTGGTTTTGGATTCAGAAGCATTTGATTCAGTTTTAATTATGAAGCCGTCTTTTACAAAACAGTTGTGTACAGTCGATGAAATCACGTCACATTCCTAAGCTTTGGCCCAAGCTTTCATCAGCTCTGATACACAGAATCTCAAACTAATGTTTTCACTACATCGGCTTTTTTCTGTCTCTTTCGATAATGTACTTTTATTATTCCTTAGACTAATGATTGAAGTTTAGCTGTATTGGCAGGAACAAAAATAACTTTTATGTTCTTCGATTTGTATTTTGAAGCACGTTCTTTTGGATGTACAAAGCAATTGTCTATCAGCAATGGAAGGTCAGAATGGTACCTGTCTGACTCTAATTGATATTTTTTGTTTCAATGCATCTGACGCCATTGCGATACCTCATCTTCTATATCATTGAAGGTGAAAAGGGGATTTTGACTTCCCCCAACTGTCAGCGCTGGAGTCTCGGAGTGGGAGAATAGTAATGACAAGTGTTTTTCTTAGTGTGAAAAAAAAAATTGTTTTATTTAGCACCAAGCAGAACAGAAATTATTTAAATGTGTTAATTTTCATACAATCGAATCCGCTGAAATAAATTTGCATATCCTTCGAACAGCAATCGCTTAATTTGAATTCTGTACACGTACAAAAGTGGAATAAACTTCGTTATATAGAATATATTTTTCGTAATGTGGAGATTAATTTACATGCTAATGGTGTTCAAAGTCAAAGTTCTGCAGAAAATTTCGTTAAGTAGAAAACTTCGTTAAATAGGAACTTCGTTAAACGGAAGTTCCACTGTATGTTTTAAATAAATTATTCATTTTTGAGACGTGTATATGGAAGTATATATTTTTCTTTCAATCAAAATTACTTACAGTTATTATTTTTATTGAAGTTTAAACAAAATAAATATTTCATAGAACTTAGATTTCTTTGAAGAATTACGTTAATTTTGATGTCTTTAAGTAAGTCCATTAGCTGAGAAGAAAAAGTACAGTTTACTTCGCAACTGAAGTTTTAATACAGATTGAATGGAACTGTCCCTTTTCTTATTAATTTATAATAAAAGACAAAAAACTGAAACGAATTTAGCTATTAAAACATCGATCGATAAGGATAAATTAACTTCTTAGATTCTGATAATAATAGCAATAGAAAAGCTTTCAAAAAGAATAATTCTGAAATCGTAAAGCATAAAGGGAATCTTTAACGAATAATCAATAACTTCATGGATCAGGAATAATACAGAAAGATAATTCATGGAACACATTTCCACTTAGAAATATAATTTATAGCAATAGTATAGTACAAATGTAGGATTATTCTATGGGAAAAAAGGAAATCGTTTAGAATACCCAATTATCCATAACAAATTTTGCCTTATTTAAACATAACAATTTTGCGATTAAATTAGGGAAAAATTTTCATTTGGAAATACCTGTAACAAAGGATTAAAAAATATACAAAATACGCTCGTCGCGAAGGTGTTAAAAGAAATACAGGTTATTTATTTTTTTTACTGTGAAAGGTCATGAACAAATGACAATAATTTAGTTGTAAACAAGAAGAATGAATCTGAACACAACACAGAAGGAAGTTCTTTTATTTGCCTACTTTACAGCTTTACTTTGAGACGCTTTTTGGTCGCATGAACATAATCCAAACAATAATACATTTTGTGCAATATAAAATTGAACAATTCCATCACACATTAAAAACTGTTATTTTCATATATAGAATAAAACTGACTCAGAAAAATATGGTTTAAATAAATTATTCAATCTTGAGACATGTATAAGGAAGTATAATTTATTCTTTCAATCAACACTCCTTACAGTTACATTTTTAAAAGTTTAAACAAAATAAATATTTCATACATTTCGTGCAATATAAAATAAGGTATAAAAAATTTGAACAATTTCATCGTCGTCATCACCGAAGAAACAATTTGAACATAGTACACAAGGTATCTCAAAAGTTTGTTTGCGTACTTTATAACTGTTCTTTTTGACTACCTTTGGTCATAAAAAAGCCAATCTCTGCCAATATTTTCTGCGCGATTTTGAAAGGAAAGTTGTATGGTTGATGTACTTCTCTGACGCAATTGTTGCATGTATGAGCAGTTATACGGATATGTTACAGATATGACATACCACAATTTTATACTGATGTTGCGAATCGGCGATTTTGAACAATTGTTTTACAATATTCGGCACGAAATGTATTGCCATTTGGATTATGTTCATGCGACCAAAAAGAGTCTCAAAGAAGAGTTATAAAATAGGCAAATAAAAGAACTTCCTTCTGTGTTGTGTTCAGATTGCTTCTTCCTATAGTTATTTACAACTAAGGTATTATTATTTGTATTCAGGACAATTATTTTTACTCAACTTTTATAAATTGATTTTTTTTTGTAATTTGGAAAAAAGCCGTGTTTGCAACCAATTCTAGATAAAGATAATTGAGAAAATTGCTTATTATTGTTTCGATATGCAAAAATTGTTTTCTTACCTTAAAAACAAGATAATATTTTTCACATCCGCATCCGTTTAAAAATTAGATTTATAATAATTTGATAATTATAAATCAAATTGAAAAAAAAATGAATCGCTTTTAAAATTAACTTAAAATTTATAGCTTCATTCATGAAATTATTCACTTTGAGCGTTATTTAAATAGTTTCCTTTTTCATAAAGAAGAATAAAGATGTGATATAAAATTCCTTGTCTAATTTTAATTAAATTAACAAAAACTGAAAAATGTCAAATAGATCTAAAATATAATTTCTTTCATATAGACTTCTTTGACAAATTGAAAAAACGCAGCAATTGTTAAAATTATGCTTACCTAAATATTCTAATGTTGTGCACAATGAAATATGGCGTCCAACAGATAATAAAACTGGCTATAATACAGACTGTCAATTTCAGAGTCTTGATTTTGGCTCTTGGTATAGTTGAAGCAGCATTAAAAGATCTCCTAAGTCGAATTGTAGACTGTACGCCATCGACACTAAAACCATGTTCGTTCATGGACACAGCTCGGCTATTTTCCTGTCCTGCTGCCCAAACAGTCCTCAGTACATTAATGTAGCAATAGCTGATACAGATAGCCGGTATTATCAGGATATAGCAAGTCAAATAAGAGAAATAAACTTTTCGTTGCCATGGTTCGGTATAGCCTTTACTCACGCATTCATATCTGATGCGGCCAGTTTCAGTAATTCCATTTTGTATCTGTAACAGAAAAGAAGAAATTTTAAAACGTATTATACATAAAGACAGCAAGATTGGTCATTACACCATTGACTATTAAATACATACAAATGTACATAAAAACTTCTTGCTAAAAACCATGTGATGTGGCAAACACTAAAATAAATTAGTAAATTGTTAAAATCCCCCAGTTTCGGCCAACTTCTGTAGTCATCACCAAGGACGTTCCAAGAAAATGCTGGCTATGTTTTTGCCTTTACAGAGATGTGGGATAAAAAAAAATGAACTTTTGATGATTTTTTGCTGAAAATGGGGTTCGGGTCTCCCTTAACTATTCTTTAGTAGAATTGTTATCCCAAATTTCAGGCTCCTACTTAAAACTCCTGCTGAGATATGTCGGAAAGACGAAATTATCTAAAAGATTCGACCCCCTTATGCTGTGAATTTTCAAAAATCCTTTCTTAGTACGCGCCTACATTGTGCAAAGAGTATGTCTTCCAAATTTCATTGTTCTATGACAAACGGTTGAGGCTCGGCGTTGATTATGAGAAAATCAAATTACTCCTTTAGAAGTATATATATATATATATATATATATATATATATATATATATATATATATATATATATATATATATATATATATATATATATACATATATATATATATATGTGTGTGTGTGTGTATATATATATATATATGTATGTATGTATATATGTATATACAATGGTGGGCAAAAGTGCGGACATTTTTTGAAAGTTTCATGTTTTTCAACTTTGTGTGCTTGGAGAATATATTAATTTTCACTTAAATACAAATGTTTATATATCAAATTGAAGGTAATTTAATTTAGAATTTAATAATAAAAACAGTATTACAATATCTGTATTACAAAACAAGTTATGCAACTAATAGTAAGATTTATCTTAGATTTGCATTTTTTTTAAGTGATACTTACACAATCAATACTTAGTAGGATAACCCTTATTTTTTAAGACAGCTTCACAGCATCTTTTCATCGAGTGAACGAGTGTTTGGAGTTCATCTTTCGTAATCACATGGTGCCAAGAATCAATTATAGCTTCAATAAGTTGTCTTTTATTGGATGGACGTTTTTTTCGTACAAGAATTTTCAAACGTCGCCACAAATTTTCAATTGGATTGAGATCAGGGCTGTTTCCTGGCCATGGTAATATATCTATGCCTTTATTTTGAAACTATGCTTTGCATACTTTTGCTGTGTGGCATGGAGATGAATCCTGCTGAAAAATAAATGGCGCGTTGTTGGGGAAGGTATCAATGATGAATGATCCCTGATGATCAATTTTGGTTCCAGGACAGTTTCGCTGTATTTTTTGACATTCAGAATGCCATCAATCACTTGAATTCGGCCCACACCATCTGCAGACATACATGCCCAAATCATGACATTTGTTGTTTTTTTTGTAGTTGCTTCAATGCAATCAGGATGAAGTGCTTCTCCTACTCTACGTCTCACGTATTTTCTACCATCACTACCAAAGAGCGATATTTTACTCTCATCGCTCCAGATTACTTGCTTCCATTGATTTTCTGACCATTTAATGTGTTCTTTTGCGCACTTAACTCGTTTTTCGCGTTGCTTTTGATTTAAATATGGTTGTTTCCTTGGAATTCTAGCTTGTAGTTCAAATCCTGATAACCTTCTTCTTATTGTTCTTGAACTTACTGCAATACCCGCTGCATTCATTTCACATCTAATGGCATCTGATGAAATTTTTCTATCTTGAAGGCATAGCCGTTTAATTTTTCTATCGGAAGTAGCACTTGTGCAATTTTTTCGGCCTGATTTGGCCTTATTTTCCACTGATTTCGTTTTTTCATATCGTAAACAGAACTTTCGTACACCAGAACAAGTCACTGAACCACCAACTTGTCTTGCAATTTCAGCATAAGAGAGGCCATTTTCTCTCAATATGACAATTCGGCTTCTTTTTGTAGATGTCCAATTAGTTCTTCTTGTTGATGACATTGTTTAAAATTAGTTTAATTTAAAAAAAGGACTTTAAATATTCAAAAACAGCAATACTCTATTTAATTGTACTAGTATGCATCATTCCGCAAAATATTTCCACAACAATAACTCTTTTACCATCCAAATAACCTAAACTATAGTTACAGACATTTGATTGGTCCTCAGAACAGTGTTTGTGATTGGCTAGTACGCTTTTATTACAAAACACGTCCTTATTCAAAACGATTTGTGTTTGTTTGTTCTACTAAAATGAGCATAACATTTTTTGTAATGCAGGTATTGTAATACTGTTTTTATTATTAAATTCTGCATTAAATTACCTTCAATTTGATAAATAATCGTTTGTATTTAAGTGAAAATTAATATATTCTACAAGCACACAAAATTGAAAAACATAAAACTTTCAAAAAATGTCCAAACTTTTGGCCACCACTGTATATATATATATTTGTAAATACCATAAAGGGAGACGTGTGAAAATACTAGAAACTGATGCCATCTATGAAGAAGAAGGAGAAAACCAGAAAGGGAAGATGAGATAACTTCAAGGGAAAATACTTGGGGAATGCATTTATACACAGGTGCCACCCGTTGTTGAATTTTATCCTTTCAAGACGCCCTCTTAAAACATTACTATAATAATAATGTTATTAAGATTGAATTCAATAACACTTAAATTATATCTTCATATAATAGATCACTCAAAGCTATGATTAGGGAATTCATAGAAATTACCATAAGAAACAACAATATATGTAATGACATTATTTTATTTAATATTCATAAACTCTGTATTAACTTTTTTTTAAATGCATCAGTATTTAATGTTCAGAGCTTTATACGCAAAAGCTGGACAGATTGTTTCAGAAACAGAAAAGAGAAGTGCCTTACATGACAGTTGAACTAAAGTAAACAATACATCTTCACAAGACTTAATTTGAGTAAGCCTTTTTATCTCAGACAACTATGGCGTTATAATTTCTGCTATGCAGATCGTTACTGAATCACAGGATTTTCTAATTTTTTCATGTGAACTATGGATGTTGTGTGTGGAGAATGTAATGGGATGGCATACTTCTGACTGTTCTAGAATACGATTAATCGTTTAGGAATAAAGATAATTTCATTAACTGGTCAGACATTTCTTCTGTCCAAATCAAGACCTCCACAACAGTATTCTTTATTACCTCATTCTTAAAGGATATTTGACAGTGGTTGATCATAAATTGCGAAAAATAAGATATTTGTATCTTGGAAAATAATCGAAATTGTGGGTGGTTTGAATAAATGTTTATTAAGGAAAAGTGAGACCGTATTAATTCCTGAACAATACCGCAAATTATACCGCTAAGTGGAAAAAAAATCACCGGGTTACTGATATGACTCCTCGTGTTCGAAATTTAAATTATCTATCAAATAAACTCATGCCCAGTAAACGCAAAAAGAACATCCTTAATAAAAAAAAAAGTGGCTTTCAGAACCATGGTAAAATGGATTAGGGTGGATAAGTTCGAGCGCGTACATGTGAAAAGATTCTCATGATCCTAAATACCTTACAAGGAAGTTTATTTACAAAGGAAGTATTAGGATGCAGGTGTTAGATATTTTAAGCTACAAAAGAAAACCGATACTGGAGAGAAAGTTATAACAGAAATGATTGAAAACCTAAAACAAAAACTTCATTATATTAAACAAAATGAAGATTTTTCTGTGAACCATTAATTCAAAAAAAAAAAAATGAAAAACATGAGCTCTTAAATGGTTTCAACGTTTACTTGCATAATTTTGTAAACTCGTTGGTCTGTCTCAACATTCAATTTTTTAACTTTTTTGCACTAAGCTAGGCTGTATTAACTTTCGAAAACACTATGAATTGTAACCTTAAAATTTCTTGACAGAAATCAGAAAATTCCTAGCAGTTTCAAATATGCGAGTACAAAATTAAGGCTTTTTTTAAAAAGTAGTTTTGGGTTATGTTTAAAACACAATTTGCACTGCAATGTTTCTCAACGTTTAAAAATGATAAATATATGAAGTTCCAGACTTTAAATCTTCATATAGTCTAAAGTTCTTAACAAAATGACTTCCCATTTGAAATCCGACGATGCAATACACTTAAATATCCAAAGATGATGTTAAATTTAGGTACTGGCATTGGAAATTTTAAAATTTGATATAATTTCAGAATGTAGACTGCTGCTGAAGCAAACGTCTGCATAATAAGATTTTAGAAATCATAAATAAGGAAATTTGATGCAAACAGATTTACTTTGTGACTTTTAGAATTGTAGTAATGGCAATAGTTCGGGATTTTTCTGGGGAGTGGGTATAGTACGTAACATGTTCTTTTACGTGTAAGAAACCTGTTTTTGGATATATTAGTGAAAGGACATGTTATATGCAAAAAATCAATAAAATATTTCTTAATTAGAAAAGTTATAGCTATGTCAATAAAACCTCAGCATTCAGAATGCTATTTCGTTTCTCAAAATCACTAAATTTTCACTTGACATGTTTATCCACTAAAATATTCAGTTTTTCTAATAATTCTATGTTTTTAAGTTAATTATTATTTTTAAGTTTTATTGAGACAGTTATGCTTTGCTATTAAATGTACTCGTACATAAATATTTTCTCTTTAAACAGTTTGTTAGTGAAATTTTCCCGGCTATTCTCGAGATTTTAAAATGATTTTCACACAGTGAAAATATGGCAAGCATAAAAAATTAGTAAAATGTTAGATACGACCTATTTTAATTTTTTTGTAAATTCAGACATTTGACTCTGTTAGGTTTTCTGTGTAATGTTCCATGATCTTCATCAATTCATCTTGTATAAGAGAAAAAGGTGTCCATATCTAAATTCAGCGCACTGAAAATTATTAGAATCATACTGCAGAAAAATTATTATTATACGAATATATGTATTATCTTTCGAACTGTCAGTATCATTTTTCTCTCATTAGTATGTCAGTTGTATGTAGTTGATACAACGTGCCTCACAAAAATTGCCATAACTCCATAATCACAAAATTATATTCAAACTACTAAAGTATGCTTCAGAAGATTATTTAACAGAAATACCTCTGAAATACATTTAGTATATTTAAGGTTAAAACTTTTGACTCTTTTCCATGATCGAGGTTCGGCGCATGCAATAGCTATCGCAAACTCTGTATCAGCAAATACGAGGGAAATTCATTAAGTAAGTCACAAAAGATAATTAAATAATAAATTACAATGATATTCACTTCAAAACTATTTTTGTTTCTCAACAAATTATCCACCAATATTTTATGTATCGGTTTTATCAGTGCCCCAACACCAGCTGCACAAGATTCTTTGGGTTGCTGTCTGAGCCCCATTAGGACTTCAAGTTGAACCTTCTCATCATCTGTGAATATCATCTGTGAACATCATCTTGCAACTTCTTCAACATCCACCATACAGCTTCGACCTAGCCCCAAACAATTTTCATCTGTTTTGTCCACTAAAAAACCATCTTGGAAGCAAGATAAAGTTCACAGATAATGAAAAGGTTCAACTTGAAGTCCTATTGTGGCTGAGACAGCGACCCAAAAAAATCTTATGCAACTGGTGTTGGGGCACTGATAAAACGGTGATATAAGTGCATAAATATTGGTGGAGAATATGTTGAGAAATAAAAATAGTTTTGAAATGAATATCATTGTAAGTTATTATTTAATTATCTTTTGTGACCTAATTAATGACTTTTCCTCGTAAAAGAAACAGTGAGTAGTAAGAATTTTCCATATTCTTTATCCATAGCACAACTATTTCTATAATAATGTTCTTTCATCATAAATGATATGACGATCTTTTACTGAAAACAATAATCATCTGTCACTCAAAAAAATAAAATAAAATAAAAAGGCTCACATTGTTTTTTCAAAGTGTTTCCTTTTACAATGGTAATTACAAAAATTTAAATAAAAAAATATGCAAATAATAATTTGAAGCGAACATGATGCATACTTGAACGAATATAAATAACTGCGGGATGGCAAAAATGAAGGCTAAAAACCAAGATGCCGCGATCATTTTTTTGGCTTGCTTCACGCCACCTGTACTTCGTAATGGAGAACAAATGGCTTGGAATCTGTCATAGCTCATCGTGGTTAGAATGAAAGTAGTACTTGCAAGAGTCACCATCTGGCAATATACAATGGCTTTGCATGCTACCGCTCCTAGTACCCATTCTCCAAACACCTGGAATACAATTTCACATAAGATATGTATTAATTTAGAAGTCAAAACAATATTGAGCTAATATTGGTTATACATTGGCTTAATATCGGGGCATTTGTTTAATATCAGCATAAAATATTGCTTCAATATCGAGGTGTTAATATGTTGCAAAATTGTGCTAATATTGCCAAGAAATATCTAGCCAATATAAAGAGAAAACCAATATTCGCGCAATATTGGCACATCACTCGAAAGAGTTCCTTTTTGTACAATATTGTGCCAATTTTTGTACAATATTGATTTTGCATTGGAAATACTCCCAATGTTAAGCAAATATTTGTACAATACTCGAATGACATTCAGTATATTTCTAATAAAACGGTAACAATTATAATGTTTCAATACGTTTGCTAGCTTTACATTGGCTAAACATTGGTAAAAGCAAAATTTCAGCACCATACTATTGGAACAATACGTAATGGCGATGAATTCAATATTGACCCATTATTGGACGAATATTGGTTTGCTACTTAGCATTATTGTGAGTTTAATGGTAAGTAACAATACAAACACATTTTCTGAGGTATTGTAGTAAAATATAAAATGATTGAACTGAAATTCTTCATAAATTGCATGTTAATTTTAATTCGCACAGTAAAGAAGGACATATTTCATACTAATAAAGGCATGATTGTCACAAAATATATCTGTTGTTGGATATTTAAAAATGCTTATCTTGATTATTTCTTTCGAAATCTGCAGAAATATCACGCTGCATACCACAGAGATACCCTGCATATTAAAATATACACACCTGCTCACATTTTACTATTCATGTTTCTTACATAAATCGTAAAATTATATTTTGAACTCAAAGAACTGAAATTTAAAAGTGGTTTTTGAATATGTTAAATTTCCTGTTTCACTTAATAAAATTATTTCTTATGTAACATATAAGGGAAAAATATGACACAAATCTAATTTTTTTAAACTAGTTTCAATATATTTTCCGTAATTTGATAAGTTCGAATAAATGTAGGATTTCTAAGTCAGTTACAAAATTTACAATTTTAAAAACCTGCACTAATGCATTAAATAACATTTCCCTTTCTAAAACATTTTTTTATCTTTCGAAGACTTCTGAATTTCTAATGTTTTCTATAAAATAACTTTAACAGTAATTGTCATAAATTATTCACCAACTGAACTAAATTCGCTATTTTCAGATTTCGGAACCTTTTTAGAGAACCATATTTGATTTTTATTTAGGAATTTTTAATCTGAGCTAAGTAAAAAGAAAAAAGAAAAAAGAAAAAAAATGAAGCATACAAATTACTTCAGAAATTATAGAAATTAAAAAGGTTTTTTGCATGAGAAACATAAAGTAATAAGATAAGTAAAGTCTTTGAAATAAATGGCAAACTTTTTCTATTCCTTTAATGATAAGGAATATATTAGAAATGTTTTCCTTTCATTAGAACTGTGTTTGAATGCTAAAATAATAGTAATATTCCATATTTTAATATTTAGAATAAACGTATAACTAATCCGATTATGTTTATATTCATTATTATAAAGGAATATATAGCAATTGCAATTTAGTTTAAAAAATACAGTTAAAAATAAAATATGATGCATGAACAACCTAATATAGCAAGTGGGAAAGTGAGACCGAAGATCGCACAAAGGTTTTCGTTTAATATTCCTTTCAAAACATTTATCCTTTCTTTAATAAATACAAATAAATTTCATTTAGCAAAGGGGAAAAAAAGTCATAAAAGTTATGTTTTCTGTACAGTAAAAAATTACCGGTCTATTTTTTTTTAAATATCTAAACCGGCCCGATAGCGGGTGAAGCCCGTTATTATACTCTGTCATAATAATATCTATCATGTGGACTAAATATGATATTTAAAAAAATAATTTCAAAACTAAACATGTTGTACACGTTCAAAATGTTAAAATATGCGAATATTTCCATAATCGGGTTTTTATCATGATTCAATATGTTCCTCAAACTCATATATTTACTATTCTCTATTACTCATATTGATACTCGCTTTGTATTGTTCTCAAACATTTGAAAATTCCGTTAAACTTCCAATATGACGTCAGATTAAATTTATTTTTAATTCTCTAATGACGTGATATTAATCTGCTTTCTGTACATACACATACTAATACTCCTTGTACTATTGAGAAATTTTTGAGAATTTCCATTTTATTATCAATATGACGTCCTATTAATCTTTTTTTCAATTGGGGAAAACTTTTTATTTCATTTTCATTTTTCACGTGGAAATTTTTCAATAGAAAATTAATTATTGTAGAAAGAATTTTATTGTGGATTTTTAATTGTTGGGAACTGCTGCAACGAAACACGTTTAAATTTAATAGGAAAAGGCTGTTATAATTTTGGTTCTTTTATCTCTCTATATTAAAATAATACGATTTTTTCAAATTTTAATATTTTGAGCTTCATAGTAGGTATTTAGCTATAAGTACACAAATTTTCATGACTGTAAGTTATATAGCTTCTGAGAACGGCTCTTTTAATTCTCTTAGTGATTCATTAAAATTATATGAGAAATTTTAATATGAGTAATATGAATAATTTTATATATAGTTTTATAGCTGCAAGCTGTCACATTTTTTTCCTACAACTAATTTTGAACACAAAAATAGCCTTTTTTAATAGTTAAAAATTAGGATTAAATAAGGCAAATTTTTCTGTACAGTAACAGTTTTAAGGAAAAAATATAAAAGTTGGCAGCTGTGCAGTTTACACTTTCATTTTCTTTTACATTAATATCACAACAATACTAAATGCAAATAGTTAACAATTATGTAGATCAGTTTGAAATTTTAGACGAAATTATTTAATCTTAATTAAAATTGATATTTTTCTAAGTAAAAGGTTTATACGGTTGGTTAACCATTTATGTCATTTCTTAAAAAAATTAAATAGCCAAAGATTCTTCAGATAATGACATTTTAATGAAATATATATAACATTAGTGTATCCATTACAACAAAAGTACTTTAATAAAAAAAAAAAAGAGTGACAGCTGTATTTCATAACACACTAAGAATTTGCATATTTCATCTTTTAATATACAATATAAATGCAGTGTGTTCCAAACAGTGATGTATAAGCATTAAGAGATGGTAGAGATGGTAGATGGTAGAAACAAGATTTATTTATGTAGTCAGAAATACCGGGCTTTTAACTTCTATCCAGACTCGGAATTTTGTTCATAACTTTAATAATAATGAAGATATTTTATACAAATAATATTTGCATAGGAAAGAAGGTTTGTAATCCATTTATGCAGTCAAACATGTAGGGAGTCTCAATCCTATCCGAACTCAAATTTTTGTTCATAACTTTAATAACAATAAGCATACTTTATACAAACAATGTTTGTATAGGAAACAAGGGTCGTAATCAATTTATGCAGTCAAAAATGCAGGGAGTCTCAATCCTATCCGAACTCGTATTTTTGTTCATAACATTAATAATAAGGAGGATATTTTATACAAACAATGTTTGTATAGGAAACAAGGGTCGTAATCAGTTTATGCAGTCAAAAATGCAGGGAGTCTCAATCCTATCCGAACTCGAATTTTTGTTCATAACATTAATAATAAGGAGGATATTTTATACAAACAATGTCTGTATAGGAAACAAGGGTAGTAATCCATATTTTTAGTCAAAAATACAAGGTGTCTAGGTAAAATAAGAATTTGGAGTGTATAACTTTTTCATTTTTCTTAAAGTTGGGAACAATAATCCTGGTATGAACATCAGTTCTGAACAATAATCATGGAATGTTCTTTCCCATTCTAGGATTATATGAGTTCTGGAAGCACGGCAGTGCCTCCGCCAAGTCGAGAAAGCACAGCCGTAAGCATCCTTTACTGGAAGCAACTCAGGGCATATTTGACCCCCCCCCCCCCCATATCTCTGCGATGGAGTATCCCAAAAATTTGAAACTTCGTTTATATAGAGTATGTGGCAAATAGAACCCAAATTTGAAATTTCTCGATTCTGTCTTTTCTAGTGCAGACGATATATGAACTCAAAGTTTCGATTTTTTGTCAGTCACTCATTCACTCTCGCGTCATCAAAAATATTGGGTAGATCCCGCAGCCATAGAAACTTCAAATTTGGAATAAAGCTAGTGTTTTAGATACAAAAAAAAAGGAAAAATTATACTTATCCGGAAAATTAAAAAACATTCGAAAATTCAACAAATTTGAGCAAAATTGAAAATTGAAAATAACGCAATCTTGTAGTCTTAAAAACTTAAAATTTGGTGTGAAGGTAATGTTTAGAATTCAAAAAAAGAAAACATCAAAAACCCAAAGAAAATCGAGAATAAAATAAAAAAATCGAAAAAATCGAAAATTTTCAAATAATCCGATTTTGTTGCGCTAGAAACTTGGAATTCGGAATAAAGGTAGTATTTAGGATGCAAAATAAGGAAAAATAAAAAAATCCGGAAAATTCGAAAAAAAAATTTGAAAATTCGAAAAATTCGAAATAAAATGAAAAAATTAAATTAATTTGATCTTTTAGCCTTAGAAACTCAAAATTCGCGGTAAAGATAGTGTTTAGGATTCAGAATAGGTTAAAATAAAAAACACAATAAAATTCGAAAATAAAATAAAAAAATTGAAAATTAAGGAAAATTTGAAAATAATTCGATTTTATAGCGCTAGAAACTTTAAATTTGGAATAAAGGTAATATTTAAGATACTAAATAAGGAAAAATTTAAAAATATGGATAATTCTAAAAAAAATCGAAAAAAAAAAAAAAAAGTGAGAAATTGAAAATAATATGATCTCGTAGTCTTAGAAACTGAAAATTTGGTGTAAAAGTAGTGTTTAGGATTCAGAAAAAGAAAAAATTAAAAACACAACAAAAATCGAAAATAAAATTAAAAAATCGATAAAAAACGAAAATTTGAAAATAATTCGATTTTGTAGAGCTCACTTGAAATTTGGAATAGAGGTAGTATATAGGATACAAAAAAGAAAAAATCTGTATAATTCGAAAATTTGAAAATTTGAAAAAAAAAATCGATTTTGTAGCTTTAGAACTTAAAATTCGGCATAAACTTATTGTTTAGGATACAGAAAAAGGAAAAATTAAAACACAATAAATTCGAAAATAGAATAAAAAAAACTCGAATAAGATCGGAAATTTAAAAAAAATTCGATTTCGTAGCGCTAGAAACTTGAAATTTGTAATAAAGGATACAAAATAAGAAATAATTAAAAAAATCCAGAATATTCGAAAAAAAAATTCCAAAAAATAAAAAATAATTTGATCTTGTAGTCTTAGAAACTTAAAATTTGGTGTAAAAGTAGTATTTACAATTCAATAAAAGGAACAATTAAAAAATTCGTTATATTCGAAAATAAAATCGAAATATCTTTAAAAAATCGAAATTTCGAAAACAATTTGATTTTGTAGTGCTGGAAACATTAGTTTTAAGATAATTCTCCTATTAGCTAGTACACCGCCCCTAATTGTTTTATGTTTTTTTCCCCGGATTATGGTTTTCTTTTCTTTCGTTTACGAATTTCGTTATATAATGGTTCCGCTATAGACTGGCTACGTTATACGATTTCTTTATAGACAGGTTTGTTTTCTTTCACAGGTTATACTCTATTTAATTTGAATATGAAATATGGATTGTTAAATGATGTTAGCCCGACAAACATTTTCACCGCTCCCCCTCCCCCCCTCCCCCCCCCGACAATACTGACTGGTTATGGTTTGATTGTCCTTTCTAAATAAAATCATGGTGACTCTACGATTCACTTGATTTATCTCTAACTATGAACCTAAATGATCCTAAGAAGACGGGTCAAAGAATTACTATTTTGGCGTGACAATCAGGTAACTTAGAATTAAAATCGAAAAATCAATAAATTTATACCAAGTCGAAAGTTTGAAAATAATTCGATTTTGTAGTCCTAGAAGCTTGACATTTGGCAGATAGGCAGGGTTTAGTATACAAAGTAAGTGTGATAAAGATATATCACAGTTTTATCTTTTTAAATTACTTTATTTTTCAGCTCAACGTATTTCTGTATTTTTATAGCCTTTCCAGTTTAATTTGCCATTCCTTAAAAGCTATTTATCGGCAGTCGCGCACCTTGTACGTTGCTTTTTTGGCAAGGCAGTCTCCCCCCTCATTGTGCTTTGCGTTCGTTGAATCGGCGATGTTGTTTTCTCTGCGAGGCATCTTCACGCTTTGAGTTAGTTCAATCGGCGCTGAGCTGTGACGTCATCGTCATTCAGCGGCTCTTACTCCGCACGCGTGTGTTGTGCGCATGCGTCACCGCCGCTCTTGTTCGGTATGTTTTCGGGAGCTGTTTTGTTTTGGCGCTGCGGCCGAAAGGGGCGTGTCTTTCAAATACAAATTAGAATCGTTCTTTTAATTATTAAATGTTAATTAGTTTCTGATTTGCTCGTTTAATTTTCACGTAATTCCTAATCATCAAATTAGTTTAAATTAATCTTGCTGTCACATTTGTGCACCCCTTTTCTGGGTATTTATACTAATGTTGCGCATTTTTCCAACAGAATTTTAATAAAAATGATGCTGTAATTTTATGCTAAACGTCGTCTGATCTGAGGCTGGCCTGTGCTGGTGCTCGTATCCTAGAATCGCCGTAGTGCTGATTCTGTGGAGATCAATTTCGCGTTTTCAGTTTTTAATTATTCTATAAAAATGCTGTTGTAAATTTTAAGTTTAATATTTTAAAGGTTTTAAATCAACTGGTAATTTAAATCTGCATTAATTCTACATCCCTTATTGGATTCTGCCAGAAGAAATATTTCAAAGATTCTTCGAATTTTAGAAATTTGAGCCAGTACTTTTTAAAGACTTGATGTGCAGCTTTCATCTCATCCTTCCTACTTCTTCAAGAAAATGTAATAAACATTATTGGATCCTAACCTAAACGAGTTCTTATTTCAAGTAGTATGAGTCTCTTATTTTTCAACAAAGAACAAGTAAGAATGTTTAATTTATTTTATATTTTTGATTCTCTTCTCAAAGAATATTGACCTAAAGAACAGATGCACAAATTGTGCAGGGTTAATTGCCTATTTAAATCACAACTGCAATAATTTAAAATATTTAAAAGTTCACTATACGATCCTTATTATTCCTCCATCCATTAAGATAATAATATTATAACGGCACCTACAATTATATTTTTATGTCACATTTGGCGCCGTTTATTCTTTGAGAAGAGAAACAGTCATAATAATAAAATGAATTAAATGGTCTTACTTGTTCTTTGTTGAAAAATAAGAGACTCATACTACTTGAAATAAGAACTCGTTTAGGTTAGGATCCAATAATGTTTATTACATTTTCTTGAAGAAGTAGGAAGGATGAGATGAAAGCTGCACATCAAGTCTTTAAAAAGTACTGTCTCAAATTTCTAAAATTCGAAGAATATTTGAAATATTTCTTCTGGCAGAATCCAATAAGGGATGTAGAATTAATGCAGAATTAAATTACCAGTTGATTTAAAACCTTTAAAATATTAAACTTAAAATTTACAACAGCATTTTTATAGAATAATTAAAAACTGAAAACGCGAAATTGATCTCCAAAGAATCAGCACTACGGCGATTCTAGGATACGAGCACCGGCACAGGCCAGCCCCAGATCAGACGACGTTTACCATAAAATTACAGCATCATTTTTATTAAAATTCTGTTGGAAAAATGCGCAACATTAGTATAAATACCCAGAAAAGGGGTGCACAAATGTGACAGCAAGATTAATTTAAACTAATTTGATGATTAGGAATTACGTGAAAATTAAACGAGCAAATCAGAAACTAATTAACATTTAATAATTAAAAGAACGATTCTAATTTGTATTTGAAAGACACGCCCTTTCGGCCACAGCGCCAAATCAAAACAGCTCCCGAAAACATACCGAACAAGAGCGGCGGTGACGCATGCGCACAACACACGCGTGCGGAGTGAGAGCCGCTGAATGACGATGACGTCACAGCTCAGCGCCGATTGAACTAACTCAAAGCGTGAAGATGCCTCGCAGAGAAAACAACATCGCCGATTCAACGAACGCAAAGCACAATGAGGGGGGAGACTGCCTTGCCAAAAAAGCAACGTACAAGGTGCGCGACTGCCGATAAATAGCTTTTAAGGAATGGCAAATTAAACTGGAAAGGCTATAAAAATACAGAAATACGTTGAGCTGAAAAATAAAGTAATTTAAAAAGATAAAACTGGGATATATCTTTATCACAGTAAGGAAAAATTAAAAATCCATAAATGAAAAAAACGAAAAGAAAACCCATTGAAAAAATTAATATAGTTTGATTTATTTAAAATTTTCGGAAATTTTAATTTTTGCTTTCTTTTTATACTAAAAAGTACTTTTATGCTAAATATCAAGTATCTAGGGCTGCGAGTAATATCTCAGATGGATAGCACTTTTCCTGGAAGCAATTGAGAGTACTTTTGTCTTCCCCCCTGCCATAACTTAGTGCTTGCCTAGGAACCTGAAATTTCTTTTTATCCACAGTATTTTGCAAACGAAACTAAAGCTTCAAATTTTTGATACCTGTAAATAATAGGGACAGACTATGGGCTTAGCGAAAATCAGTGGATGATCTCCAAAAAGAACCCAAAATCAAGAAAAGGACGATTACTTACAAAAATACGTGAAATCTCATCAAAAACGTCACCTGTAAAAAATGCAGCCAAGTCTCGTGACTCTTTTTCCGTAAAAAGGTCTGAGATCGTGTAAAGCCAAGTTTAGCTATCTTATTAACTCTGAAATTTTCATTCACAAATCACTCCTAGTTTCTACATCTTTAGTTAAATATTATTTTGTGAATTGGCAATTACGTAGCACGAGAATGTGATGTATATAATTAGTCTTAATCAAATAATACCATGCCATTCCATAACATATTAAGGTGTAATAACTTCCTTGTGCGTAAATAATTAGCCTTAATCATATTATCTCATCCCATCCTATAACATAGTAAGGTGTAATAACCCTATACTGCGTAATTGCCAAGTCACAAAATAATAATTAACTAAAGATGTAGAGACTAGGAGTGATTTGTGAATGAAAATTTCAGAGTTAATAAGATAGCTAAACTTGGCTTTACACGATCTCAGAACTTTTTACTGAAAAAGAGTCACGAGACTTGGCTACATTTTTTACAGGTGACGTTTTTGATGAGATCCATGTTTACTTCATCTAGTGCGGTTGTTTCAAATGCGTGTTATATTTCTACCTGATGAAGGGTCAGTTTTATGTGTTCCGAAATAGTCCTGATTTGTCTGTTGTAATTTTTTTCTTGGTGATATCAACTTGTGATATCAACATTTTCAAATTTATTTTCTTGCTGCCAGTTCTAGGTGCTTTTTTGCTATTTAGTAGTTTAGTATTCCTATTGGACTGTGACGCCCAGTATTTTGGATTTAATAAAGAGACTACGACCGATGAAACATAAATTGTCATTTAAAGGTATACACAAATTGTCTTGTAATGTTTTGTTGTATGCAAAATATTTTTGGATATTGTTTCATATACAAAAAGTTTCTCTACCACATCTTAAACTTTGCACACAGCATTTCAGGACATCCTGTATATATTTTTAAAAGGCTTATTAATATATATATATATAGATATATATGTATTAAATATGTCTAAGCTTACCTCAAACAAAAGTTCCGATGTCATTGTAATCAAGCAGACAAGAAGATCTCCAATTGCAAGGTTTAAAATGAAAATATTAACCCTGGAAGATCTCTTTCTGTACCTGGATCTTGAAAGTACTAGGAGGATAATCGTATTTCCGACTAGTGTAGCAAGCATAATTATGGCCAGTGTCACAACTCTTTGTATCAGCTCAGCGTCCCATATGGCACCTTCTGGATACACCGTCACATTTCTGATAGGATCGTAAACACCTGTTGATTCTCTAACTGGAAAGTAAGACAGGTTGTAGACGTTGCTCACAGAATCTTCAGTCGATGATGGTATCATGGTTATTGTAATTATCATCAGCCAGACACTTGATATCAAAGTTCGATGGCTGAATTTCATGGCTTGTTGAAATTCATGCTTTAATCTTGAATAAAACTGTATCGGATTTTATGGGTATCAAAAATGTGTTATAATATTGCGGTGATTAATAGTCTATTACAGTCTATTATAATAGTAATTATAATAGACTAGGCAATGATTTTTTTTAAATAGTGACGTAAAAGCTTTATAACTGCAATTTAAAGTATTTCGTGCACATTGTGGGCACTATCTTGAGTAGAGGATGATATATCAGGGTTATTGTTACTATCATCAGGCACAGACTCGATAACAAAGTTCGATAGCTGAATTTCATGACTTACCAAAATTCATTCTTTTATATCGAATGAAACTTTCAGTGTGGGTTGTATAGAGTAGAAAGAACCTAACTGATGAACTTTAGTTTGCAATATTTAATTGACTAGGATATATTTTTCTTGAAAGTGTCGACTTGAAAATCGACAATTTGAAAACAAACATTTCGTATATTTATTATATCATGTTTAAAACAAGTATAGCAATTCAGAAACTCAATATAAACAATTGTGGCATCAAATAGTTTGCGTAATGAAATATATGCTGGTTTTTTTTAATATAATATTTAAAGTTTGATACGTTGATTAGAGAATATTAAATCTTTGATAGTATCATTCCTATTCCAGTTATCATCAACCGCAAACTCGATATGAAAGTTGAATTTATCTATTTCATAGTTTATTAAAATTCTTGCTGTTAGTTTGAATAACTCTTTGTATAGATTTGTGTAGGTAGTGATATAATAACTATAGTTATTTAACAAATAATGCAATGTTTTTCAAGAAAGTCATGGCTTCAAGATTTGACATCTTATTGACAAAATTTCGGAAGATAGTATATCATGATTAATGCAAGCATTGCAATAAGACTCAAATCACAAATTGGTGTAGGAGTTCAAAATGCATATTTCTTCTTTGATTAAATTGTTTAAAGTTTTGCAAAATACAACAAATATAACCACTGTATTTCAACTTTTCAATATTAAACTGACTGTTTACTATTTGTTCTTCAATTATAGAGCTTAAAACCTGACATTTTGTTGTTAGGATTTGTTTCTAGCAATGACATCGTAGTTGTTATAAGTATATATTCTAAAGTTTCAGTATTATAGATAAAATTTTTAATTTAATTGTTTCGAAAAATTCACGTCGATTCTTCGAAAGATATAAACAAATATGTTAAGAACATGGAAATGTGAAACTTATATTTGAAATATTAATTTAAGTATTAAATAAAATATAAACAAATGTTTTTGGAATTATTAAACCAAATGTTTAATACATTTTTCATGCTTTTCAAAAGCACGTTTCTAATGCAATAAGTAAATTTATTATTGAAAATATACTTTATCAAAGAATTTTATAAACTTGTACAGTTATATTCGTTAGTCTGAGATTCATTTTATAATTGGGATTATTCTGAATATTGTTGACAGATGCATACTTGATAAGTATTTACATATTTTTAAAACTTACGAAACAAAATATGTTTACATTGAAGTACTAGTTTTTTTTATAGTGTTTCTGTTTATTTTTCTCTCAAAAATTGTAATGAAAGCAATAAAGAATTTGAATTTTTATTAATTCTGAGATTGGATATCTTGCTTTTAGTCTTTTAAACCGCATCTATTTTTGTTATCATACACGAATCATTTCATTTGTCTGGTATAATTTTGAGTTTTATATTTTCAGTAAAAGTAAGCAAGTATTTTCATTCAACATAATTTTAAAAATAAGCTTTAAGTCACCAAACATTTTTTTATTTCTTATCAATTCAGAAATGATTACTTATAATAAACCCCAGTTTTAATAAATATTTTCATATAAAAGGCATATTTACATTCCATAAAATTATTGAAAGGAATGCTTTGTCTTGAAGTGTATGGAAAAACACGTTAAGATACTGAAATATATATTATTTTTGTACACATCACTTATACGACATTTAGTGTTAATGATTAATCAAAAATATAGCTTTAACTAAGCGAAATGGTTTATTGATTCGTTTCTATCTTATAGGCATTGTCATAATTGCCTCAGTTTAACGAATAATAAACATATCGTTCATATATATATTTTTTCTATTATCAAAATAGCATAAAGGTATTGAATTTATTTTCATGTGTATTAATTTTCATGCATTAATGTAAGTTTTTTATATTTATAAATTAGCATGAAGTCTATGTGAAAAATAAACAATAAAATACAAACTTCCTCTCCGAAAAGGAAATCTGATGTCGTAGATAATTTTTCCTCTTTTATGAATGTACGTTTAATTATTGTTATCGTACATTTAACCTCTTAAACAAATACCCAACTGCACAATATCGCAGAAATATACATCAACTAATTACATTCGAAAATTTTACATAATTATTTTTTTATTTCCACTCTCATTCTCTATAAATTTTTAATTAAATATACTTCGACGTGTTTGTTCTTAAGCTGTAATTTAAAACAAAACGCTCTTTTAATTCACCTTCAACACAAAATAGTATAAAAAATTCTGCTTGTGAATCATTTAAAATATTTTCAAATGTAAATATAATAATTCTTAGAACTCTAATATAGACGACGTTATTATTATTGTATATTATATTCTATTTCTAAATTGTTTCTCTATTTTCCACATTTCATCCATTAAAAAGAAAATAACTAAAGTGATTCCTATCTAATATTTTACGCATTGTCCCAGAATTTACACTTCATACTATTAATATTATTGTTAAAAATTATATATTTTCAGAAAACTAAATTATTCTTTATCTATAAATCGGTTTAAGTTAAAACTTAAACTATTTAACGTATATTATTTTAAAACGTATACCAAAGCTTTGAAAAGGTTGGAAGTAAAACAGTTATTTATTCGTTTTACACCTTATTAGTTTGTTATAAAATTTATAGATTCCACGAATTCTGGTTGTACCTTTTGAAAATTTAATTCATCTATAAATATAAAGGTTTAGATTTGAATTTCTTTTAAATGTATTTGAAATAAAATTTAATTTGTGTTGCAAATATCCTATATATTTTTTAGATTTTGTTTAAAAAAAATCTAACAATTTTCTTTGAATGTTTTGGAAAAGACACTTTAATAGAAAAAAATTAAAACCCTTCCAATAGAATACATAATATATGTTTTAATTTGTTTAAATTGGTACCATATCTAAATTAATTCATAAAAATCAGTTGCATATGTTTATTTTTGAATAACAGTTCTATATTTTTGTACCTTACTTTTTTATATAAATATAAAAATATAGTTTAATGTTTCATTTTTAAAATTATCTAAAATGTACTTGGTTTTGACATAATGTACTCAAAGTGTTTGGAAAAACTGTGTTTAGAAATATGTTCAGCAACGTATCTTATCTTACAATTGAGGAATAATATGATAAATCATTCATTGAAATAGCAGTTGAAATTAAATGTGTGTAGAAAAGTAAGTGCCAATGTCTGATATAGAATAATTTTAAAATTTTAAAATTAAGATTTTGCAGTTATGAAAAGAACTCAATATAAAGTGAACTAAGCACATGTTATATTTCATTGGGTAATATATAAAATCCTCATGTATTTGGAAAAAAGAACATTTTGTCTCTGCTTAGTAATTTATAATACATTGGATTATCTTTTATGTATTAAATATTCTATATACGAAGATGCTTGCTTGATATTAAAACCGTTAAGTCACAGCTGTTATCAGATTCAACAAATCTTGTCATTCAAAGGCATTTTCAGTAGAAACAGATAAAGGCTTCATAGTAGCATCACATTAATTGTTCATGTTCTAACTGTATCTTTCAAACCATAAGCTGAATATTCATATTGAGTTTTCGGAATGTCTCTTGTGAACTGCAATTTTCCAGAACTGCATATTGAGCTATTTGAATCCACCTGTAATAGAAAAAAATAGTATAAGGAATAATATAAAATATTTCATTCAAATTCTTAACAAGCGGAAAACGTAGATTTTTTATGCGATATTTTAAAACAGACCAGGTAGATTTCGGTTTAAGTAAATATTTTGTTTGCGTTGCATAATTAATAGGATACACAAACTTCAATGTTTTACGAGATAACATAGTTACAAAAAAGCTCAAGTAGTTTCTGAAAGTAAAAGAACACCGATCACCGATTTTATTAAAAATTATTTAAATTGTAAAAAAGCTTTGTCCCTTAAATCTTTTCATTCATGCTAATAACATTTTCTTAAAAATTCCTACAACGTGAATGATAGAGAAAATATACCATCCGTTACGTGTTAATATAAAATATTTACTTTCAGATAATTCATATGCTTAAAAATTTACGAAGTTTTATAGCATATGCTGTGACTAAAGTTAAAAAACATATGTGTCCAAAAGTTAAGCAACAAACACAGAATGCTAATTTTTGAACAATAACGTTAATTTTAAATATTCAAAACAAAGTGATATGAATATCAGGGGTTGCAAATATGTACTATTTTCACACCAGAACACGTCGGTGTCACATTCCTTTGGCGTGACAAATTGTCACAAGTGTCACAGTCACTATGGTATCTTTCATTCATCGTATTACTATTACCAATTGATCATCATTTGGTGACTCCACTGAGAAGTCGTTGTGACAGTTGCTATGGTGGCAAATTACCACATGGCGTTACAATAAAGCCGCATCGTGATTCTCATGTGATCGTCATTTGGAGTCTCCATTGTGAAGTCATCATGCGCTTTTCATTGTGATGAGGTATAAAACACACACTATAAAATCACTTGATAACTCACATGTGATCAACATTTGGAGACACTACTGTGAAGCTACGATGGATTCTGTTTTGTTACAAATCGCCAGGTGGCTTTCATTTTTCCGTCACTTGGTGGCTCATCACAAAACAACTATCATGATGATTTTACAAAGTAGCCTCCAAATGACGGTGACATAAGAGTCACAAGCTAACTGCATTGTAAAGTCACATGTTGACTCTTCATAATGTAGCAGTCAGAACGACTTCTCAGTGTAGTGACCAAATAACAGTCACAATAAGTAAAAGAAAAGGTATCACATTACAGTTAAATATAGTGACTCTGTCCCTTATTATCGCATGTGATGTCAAGGAGACGTCACATCGACTGACTATTCTATTAAGATAGTACCTACTTGCTACAACTGCCGTTTATATGATTTTCTTTTGAACACTGACAATTACATTTTGTGATCGAAAACTGGCATTTAGAGTTTCTTGCTTAACATTTGAACACCACTGTAAATATCAAATCCCAATTCTGTTGTTATTTATTAGAGCTGAAAATGAAGTATTAGTACAAACAGTACAAACAGTAGTACAAACAGTAGTAGAAACACAAGTAGTGGTAATACATTTTTTTTCTAATATAAAAGAATTTGACTAAAATCATATTACTAGAAGTAATAGATATATATTTAATAGTTTGTCACAGAGAAAATGCCTTTTAAATTATATGATAAAAAGACTAGCATGTAATATCTCTCAAAGAAAATATATTTCTCGAAACTAACACAAAAATGTGACATATTAGAAACGAATTCTGAAGGTCAAAAATACATATTATATTAATAATTGTACTGTATAGATATAGATATACTTTATTTTTATTGTGTAAACTTGGTGAAAGAAGATACCTTATAAATTGTATAAAAAAAAAATTCATTATTGACGTATAACAAAACATATAAGTCAAAAACAGCATAAAATTAGCTATACGTACTTAATTATGAGAAATAAAATGTGAACTTTCGACAATATTTAGTATAATCCTATGCATAATAGGTTCTTATTCAGGCGAAGACCCATAGGATTTTCATGATAAGAAACTTATATATATATAAATATATATATATATATATATATATACAAAACACAAAAACATGTATTATTTTAAACAAAAGACAAAATACCTGAAATATAACTTATAACAGTAGCTGTCTCATCACAATTTTCCTGAACCATGGAGACACCCTCCATGCTTATTAACTATTACACAAGTCAAAAACATAAAGAAATCCGCTGATCTTCAACAGGAGACAGCAGGGCACTTTTGTGTATAATATTTCAAACAGTGATTAGAAAATATGAGTTGCTAGTACTACATACACACATATATACTAATCTATGAAAGATATATATCTAGAAAATGATAACAGGAAAGTAATCTATATGTATTGAAATATGACAGACTAATTCAGAATTGTGAACATTATTTGTATAATATTTGTATTGAGATTGAAATCAGACTCCTTATTGAAACTTCATGATAAGAAAGATTTATATGCATAAAATGTTCTTGTAAAACATATCTGAAAGGAAATCAATATTTTGCAATTCAGTAAAAACGACTAAATCTGAATTGGAAAGAAAATAAAACTTATTCATATAAGGCAAGCAGAAAATTATAAGGACAATCAATCTCTTATAGTTTCTAATTTTTAATACGGTGCAAAACAAAAGAAATTTATGCTGTAGATGTACCAAATAATCTAAAAGTAACGGAAATATAAAAACATTATCAATTAGCAGATATGTTTTAGTGAGAAATGCACAAAAACATGCGATTTTCTTTTACTAAGGAAACTTACTAAGCGAATAGTTACATTTACTACAAACAAGGAGTTTTATTAGCAATTTGTACGACAGCACAACATAATTCGTAACGAATAGAGGATTACAAATGTTTAGTCTAACGGCCGTCAGACGTGGCCGTCAGACGTCAGACGTGGCAGTCTGCGCTGCATCATAAGGATTTTTGCTATAAATTCTGTCACATGATGGAATAAACTGCGGCAGCTAGCAAATTTTGTATTACTGAAGTACTAACTGTCAGCGTTAAATATATCTATTTTCGGAATCAAAGTATCACTATCAAAACATCCCATCATCTTTCTGTTTTTTTTTTTTTCGGTTCTACTTTTATATTTCTCGAATTTCTATATTTACTTTTTGGTTACGTTTGAATTATTAAGTATTTTTCTTGTATTAAGAATAGTCATTTTATCAAGACACCGTACAGTGCTGTAAATCATAATTTCTATAATTCAATAAAGTTGTTTTAAATTGTGGAATATTTTTCAAAGCTGAGTTTCTTTATTGCAGATTTTAAAAGGAATCGAGACATGAAAATCAGGAAGATTTCCTGAAATTTGCATTATTGATAATTTCCATTACACATATTTTTATTCCGTAACAAAAATTTTTATGCCCTTTTAAATAGAAATATTAATTTTTTGAAAACGTAGACAAGCATATTATTATATTAAAGTTAAAAGAAAATTTATTATTATTATTATTATTATAGTTAAAATGAACTTTTTTAATATTGATATTATTATTATAGTTAAAAGGAACTCTTTTGTTTTTATTATAGTTAACTAGAAAATTGATTGCTAATAAATTACTATATATTTCAGCATATTAATAGTGAATGAAAAATTGACTGCCATTACGCGATAAATTACTTTGGCTTGTTTGTGGAATTTTGAAAAGTATAGTGCAAAAATTATTTTTTCAGAATCGTTCTTCAAGCAATAACTCATTAATCTTCTATTAACTCGTGAAATATCAAATTATTTTTTTCTAAACGTTAGAAGAATATTAATATTCTTAAAAATAACTGAAAGTTTTGCTAACATTACGCAATATTGTATTTTAGCTTGTTAATGAGATTCTAAAAACTAGTACCATAATCATTTCATGAAATATGTTCTAACAGACAATAATTTAATACTGCTATGCCGCATTAAAAATCTTGTAGCTTATGAAATAGCAAATTAAATAGCTGTTAACGCAAAACTCCTATTAGAATTATAATAACAAAAAATGATTGCAGTTAAGCGATATTTTTAAATTTGTTAACGGTATTCTTACAATGACTTCACAATAATCGTTTTATCAATCAAGTTTTTTAAATGCTTTAGACCATAATTACTATAACTGTTTTAACAATTACAAATTAATGCTATAAATTTCTTGTAATATTTTTTAAAACTTTTCGTTTTTGTAATTATTCATCTTTCAGATTAAATACTGCTTATTGCAAAAACTTCCCAGATACAATAATTATAGATCCTTAAATAAAATTAATAAGAGACAGGTTCACTTTTACATGTTTAAATCATTTTACAAATTATCAAGTTATGGAAAATGGGCAATGAGGAAAATTTAAAAATGCATCTTGAACGATAATATGAATGCTTATAATAATATGCTTTATTGGAGAACTGGTTTTATCAAATCAATATTAGAGTATTACTTTATTGATATTACCGTATTTTAATTATCACAAAGAGGAAATTTAAAGAAATGTGTAAAATATAATTTTAAGAAATTATTATAATTCATTTAAATATAATGTGATATTTTATAATTCATTTAATAATACGTTTTAACTGTACACCTAAAATAGCATTAAGGAAAATGACAAAATTAGCATCTTTCTCAGTCAACAATGTATCCCAAGTACAACAATTATTTTACTTTAAAGACAAATATTAGAGACTGAATTATTTCCAGATGTTTAAAGTATTTGATGAATTTCTAAATTGTTCTTAAAGTGAATATTTAAAATTGACACTTTAGAAGATTTTATATATAGAATATATTATAGCAGATTTTATATATAATATGTTTTAATGGAAAGCGAATTTTCTCAAATTGATATTTTAGCATAAATTTAGTAATGTTATCGTACTTAAATCATCAGAGACGATAGATTTAGAGAAATGCATAAAGGTATATCTAAATTTTTTACAGTTCATTTAATAATAAAATGGTATATTGCATTTAAAATAGCTTTTAAAATCACAACATTAGCTTCATTTTTTGTAGTAAAATCTCCACCTAGCACATTAGATACAGGACATTAAATACCATTAATATGAGACTAAATTACTACAAAATATTTTAAGCATTGATGATTTTCACATTTTTGATAAAGTGGAGATTTAAAGCACATATAATAACGCTATTATTATAATAATGTATTTTATTACAAAATTAATTTTAATGATTTTTAATATATTAGATTTTGAGGATAAATTGAATATACATATTTGCATTATTGTTCTCAAACTATCATATAGAAAGATTTAAAAGCTGCCTTAATATCAAAATTTATTTACAGTAGATTTCAGTTATTTGAAATACCTTTTAATCGGTGAAAAATATATATTAAGAACAGATTAAAATAGAAAATATATATTAAGAACAGATTAAAGTAGAAAATATCATAATGAACAGAGGAAAGTATATTCAACTAGGTAAATTATATGGTTGGAGTATCATGGTTAAGATTTTTTCCAACAGGGCGAAAATATGATGGGACCAGGACTTGAACCTGGGTACTTTGGTTTGCCGTACCAGCGCTCTCCCTACTGAGCTCTCCCGGCGATATACCCCGAATATGTATCGTAATTGCATGGTATACAAGAGTTTCCGTGCTATTTCAGATTCATCATGTAAAATGCTATAGCTATAGCTCAGATGAATGAAATTAACGCTGCAGTTCGAAGCCTTGTCCAACAAATAAGAGTGAAATATGTCAGATAGGCTATCGTCGGGATAGCTCGGTAGGGAGAGCGTTAGTACGGCAAGCCAAAGTACCCAGGTTCTAGTCCTGGCCCTGGCATATTTTCGCTTTGTTGGAAAACATCTCAACTATGATACTCCAACCACTGGATAGAAAAATATCGTTATATTTATTCGGGACAGCATGCCGTTGAATAAGACCACATCTTGGAAATTATTTTAGCTATTTGAGAATAATATTTAACCAAAAAAGCTATCAAGGGAATGGAAAGGTGGAGGGGAAAGAATAATTCCAGCTGGTGATTAATCTCTGTGTGTTTACTCTGTTCTTGATAATAAGTGTTTATTTTCATTGAGTGTGATGATCTCTGGTAAACTGACAATAACTTCTAATAATGAAATCAGTCTCGCTCAGTTTTTGGTATACATCGCTACGTATTATAAAATGTCTCGTAAAGATATGTCACGTGATGAAAAAATGCCAATTCTATATAAATTTAAAGAATATCCCCAGAACAGTGTAAGTCATCAAAAGGCAGAAAACCAACTTTAAAAATCCCAGCCTTGGTTTTTCTCGCGCGCTTGGCTTTGCCCTTTGTCGCACTGAAGAAGAATATTGCTTGTGGATTCGAAAAAGCTGTTTGTAACTTTTTTGTGTGTAATTTGTGCATTTTTAACGTTGGTTTTCTGCCTTTTGATATTCCTGCACAAAGAGTTTATTTATTATTTTTAGTTGTAAGTCATTGCCTATTAAATGAAAATCTACGTGTATTGGATTGAAACCTCAATAGGATAAATTTTATGAAAAAAGGGGATTGCAATGTAAACGAAAGTTATTGAAAAATATGAAAAAGTCACAAAAGAAATTCAGATGTCCAGGAAGTTTTGAATCCTTGTTGCTTTAACGTTTTAAAATTTGATGGTCTAGCAGATTAATACTATACAAATACTATGGCAACGATTACTGAAAAACATTTTAAGAAATGCTTAACAGCATGGAATTCAGAGCTGTAAATCGAATCCAGTCATTTTCTTTCTATTCTGGATAACCGTGGAGATTACCCTAAGTGTACACATATGTTCCAAAATATACAGATAGAATTATTGCTTACAATCACAATATTTTCAATTAAATCAATGGATACGGCACGGGTATCAAAAAATATTTAAATACCGCGTACCGTGCCAAGTTATTTAATGATTTTGTCCATGCAGTAGACTACAATCCCATTTCACTGATATCCAAAGCCATTGAAGTTAGCTCAAAAATAACTAGTTCGATTCGTCAATCCCAAAACTTTCTTCTATCTCACACAGGTTTCGCATACACTAAACAGATTCAGCACCAATTTATATCAAGGTCTATACTGAAACTCAAGTTTTATTAAATTCCGAGCATTATTTCTTGGGATATGACTATCGCTAAAATCGTGTAAATCCTGAAAAATGCTGAATAGCAGCGCCACCTGCTGGGTAATTTTTACCAAAAACTAATCAGCACAATTTATATTAGAGACTAACTGAATATAAAGTTTTATTAAATTCCGAGCAATAGTTCTTAAGATAGAGCTGTTGCGGAAATCGCGAAAAATGCTGCATAGCAGCGCCACCTGCTGGGCGAATTTACCAGAAACTAATCAGCACCCTTTTATATCAGGGACTAACTAAATATAAAGTCTTATTAAATTCGGAGCATTAGTTCTTGAGATAGAGCTATTGCGGAAATCGCGAAAAATGCTGCCGAGCAGCGCCACCTGCTGGGTGATTTTTACCAGAAACTAATCAGCACCAATTTATATCAGGGCTAACTAAATATAAAGTTTTATTAAATTCCTAGCATTAGTTCTTGAGATAGAGTGCCCACAAAATTTTTGTCACATACAGACAGACAGACAGAGTCAGAGACAGACATTTTCTAAAAATAGTCAAATCATGTTCAGGACCTTGACCCTTTTAAACTAGTCGGATGTACCAATCCCAAAACTTTTTTCTAATCTCACACAGGTTTTGCATACACTAAAAAGAATCAGTGCCAATTTATATCAAGATCTAACTGAATCTAAACTTTTATTAAATTCTGTATGTTTGTTTCTGAGATATGACTACTGCTAAAGTCGTGTAAATTCTGTAATATGCAGCATAGCAGTACCACCTGTTGGGAAATTTAGACCAAAACCTAATCAACAATAATTTATGTCACCGTCTAACTGAATCTGAAGTTTGATGAAAATGCGTGCATTAGTTCTTGAGATATAGTTAACGTGATAATAATGAAAAAAGTAGCATAACAGCGCCACCTGTTGGGCTAGTTACACCAAAACATAAGCAGCATCTACTTATGTCAAGTTCTAACAGAATATGAAGTTTGATGAAATATTCCGTGCATTAGTTCTTGAGATATAGCTATCGTAAAAATCTTGAAAAAAGTGGTATAGCAGCGCCACCTGTTGGGATATCTACACCAAAACTTTATCAGCGTTTATTCATGTCAATGTCCAAGTGAATCTGAAGTTTGATGAAAATAAGAGCATTAGTTCTTGAGATAGAGATATTGCGGAAATCGCAAAAAATGCAGCATAGCAGCGCCACCTGTTGGGCGATTTTTACCAAAAACTAATCAGCTCCAATTTATATCAGGGACTAACTGAATATAAAGTTTTATTAAATTTCGTGCATTCATTCTTGAGATAGAGCGCCCACAAAATTTTTGTCACATACAGACAGACAAAATGAGTCACAGAGTCACAGACAGACATTTTCTAAAAACAGTCAAATCGTGTTCAGGATCTTGTAAAACGTATAAATCTATTGAAAACCGGGAATCAAAAATTTTCATGAATCCAATACTTTCTTCTTGTAAAGATAGAAGAAAGTAAAAAATGTTCAAACTATTCCCCAACTATCAGTTTGCGTCTGATAGTTGGGAAGAAGTAAGTTCAAAGACAATTAATTGCACTGTAAAATAAGCAATTGCTTCTTAATCTACGAAAATATAATACAATCACGAACAACAATAATATAATACTAGCTGGCTTCGCCCGCTAGCGGGCCCCTAATTTACATCGGTACCTCGAATCTTGTAAAACCTCGAATGATGTAAAACCTCGAATAAGATAATCCTCGAACCGAACGAACCTCCGACCCGGGTCCCCGCTGCCTTCAGAACGTATACCGGTCGTGCTACGTACGCACCGGCTAATCCCTTAATTTGCACATCGAATAGCCTCGAATAAACCTCTAACCAACCGATCCTCCGATCCGGGTCCCTGATGCCTTCGGCACACTATGCCGGTCGTGCTACGCACGCACCGGATAGTCCCTTAAATTACACATCGAATAGTATAAATCTCTAACCGAACGAACCTCCGACCCGTTGACTTTCTGAACTAAAATACCATAAATTTAGGACATTATGAACTTATAGTACTTCGAAAATATTTTATATTTAACTTTCAATTTGCAAAAAATTGTTATTTTTTACCTTTTATATTTTATTATTGTTATGTAATTATATTCATTGTTTCAAATCTAATAAACAGGCGCCTCCTGCGGTGGGGGTTGGAACGGATGGGTGCTATCGGTGCCGGGTAGCGTTTATTTTTCCCCTCGTGGACTTATTGTTCCTATACCTCACGGGTGGCTGTCCACGAGTGGGTGATTTCGGTCCCCGCTGCCTTCGGCACCGTATAATCTCTTAATTTGCACATCGAATGGTATGAACCTCTAACTGAACGAACCTCCGACTCGGGTCCCCGCTGCCTGCGGCACCGTATAGCACCCGTGCTGCATAATATGATTAAGCGGTCACCAACCTTCCCACCGATGTATCAAATGAGGGGTGTGTGCAAAATTTAAAAAAGAGCCCCGTTGGGGGTGGAAAAGTGGGGGGATAGACACCGGAGATGCATAATATGATGAAGCGGTCACAGATCTTTCCAACGATTTATCACATGAGGGGTATCGGCAAAATTTAGAAAAGAGCCCCCTTGGCGGGCAAAGTGTGGGGATGGACACCAAAGATATATAATATAATTAAGCGGTCACAGACCTTTCCAACGATATATCACATGAGGGGTGTGTTCAAAATTTAGAAAAGTACCCCGCATGGGGGTGGGGGGCAAGGCGCTCCCCTCTCCCCATATTTTTCGACGCGGCCTCATTTTTAAAATTTATGTTATGTGTTATAAAATATCTTAAAGTTTCAAACAGGTCGCCTTATTATATTTCTTTTAATCTCGGGATATATTGGCTTTAATATCTGGCATTGAATTTTAGGCTGTATGATAATTAAATAAAAAATTACTTGTAAATTCCTTCCTAATTATCGGAAGAAAACCAAATTTACATATTTAGAATCTTTGTAAAAAGCTAAACATGGATGCACAAATTTAAAATCGATAAATCCAATAATAATAATTAAAAAAAATAACAGGGCCCAAAATCTCTTAGTACAAACAAAATGCGGTTTTTTATCAAAATGTTTCAATCTCTGAAATATCAGATCACGTGTCATTTTTTTAGAAATGAATTGCTTTGTTAAAGGGTTTTTAATTGGTATTTCCCTTCCTAATTATCGGTGAAAAACAGAAATTACATATTTAGAATCCTTGTTCAAAAATACACGGGGATGCATACAATTCAAATCGATAAATGCAATAATTAAAAAAAAAATTAACGACGCCTAAAAGCCCTAGTGCTTTTATCCTGTCTTTGGAAAATAAAGTATTTGCCAGACGATCTGTCACCAAGAAAAACATCCGCCGCAGTATCGAAATTAAAACTCGTCTTTTTTCCACACAAAATTAAAACTTTTTTAATTGATATCTCCAGGAATTATTATCCGATTTTTACGAAAATTAATTTTTGGACTTTGCATTTCATATTACGGAGGGATACATAATTTTCAAGTCCTTAAATTCAATATGTTTAATAATTTTATATAGCCTATAATAACCCCACTTAAACTGGTTTCATATCTTTCATCCTTCTAGACAGCTAGACGTCCCAATGTCTGGTTCTGAAAGAAGCAAGTTAAAAGGAATAATTTTTATGCAATCAAATTAAAGAAATAATAATTAATATCTTTGGTTCTAATGGATGGATTTCCTTAGTTTTTACAATCTTTTAATGTGGAGAGAGAGATGATTCACGTGGTGTTATTTTCAAAACTGTAGGTGAATTAGATCTTATAATTTGCATGCCCATTTTTAAAGCCCTACTTCCGTATTTTTAGCCGCAGACACTTTGTCTCTTTCTTGCTTGGAAATAATTTTTATCAAACGCAGCTGCAGATTGGATAAAAAATGTTCTTTTCGCGCAATTTTTAATGAGTTTTTAATGTTTTTAATTAATATCTTTTCTAATTACCGGCGGATTTTTTCGAAACCTGAAAGAATGGAATTCTCGAATTTTCCTGCGTATTTTGATAACTTTAGTGCCTTTCTACTCCGTCTGTGAGAAAAGTTTTTAGAGTTACAGACAGAAACAATAGGCAGACAGAGAGGCGTCGCTTTCGAACATTAATAATATAGTAGATATCGTCTTCCCAGTTATCTACATTTCCGCAAAGAGTTGTTTTATCCTTTGAACGTTAGACACCCTTAGAATTTTAAATTTTAAAGAGCATTTATAAAAATAAAGTTTCTTTTGCTGCGTAATTTTTGAAAACGCTTCCAAGTATCTTTCAATGTGTATTAATCAGTTGTCTAAAACCAAAATATCGTCTTTCTGGATTGAACCAATTCTCAAATAAACAATTTTCACTGAGTATTAGAATTTATTAATGGGAAAGTAGCAAAATATTTTTAATGTTAATGTTAATGTTGTTAATTTAACATGTTTTCTCTTAAACGTGTTTTTTAACATAAAATTTTTTACAAACATGTTTTAGAGACAACCATGACAAATTACCAGCATTAACATTAACATAAAATTTATATTTTTTGTATTGTTTCCGGAGTAAAAAATACATGAGAAGCTTGTATGATAAATATTTACAGATGCATCACATGATATTGTTTCACATGTGTAGGTTCCAAAGATAGTTTTGTAAATATGATATCAGAAAAAATATTGTTTATGAAGCTTCGGTATACAAAAGAAAAACATACATAGTCCAATAATGGAGTGTACGTTTTTAAAGTTAAATAACATTTAAACGACGGCAGGTATTGAAGTCGTGCTTGCAAATGCAATATGTGTAAAGCCGGGAATTTCGTTAAAATGGTTACTTTTTTAGAACCAATTATCGCCGATTGTTGGTACTTCGCTGCAGAGACGGATCTAGACTAAAATTTAGCCGGGGCAAGCTTGTAAATTTGCGCCCCCCCCCCTACTCCGAAGGATTTTAAACATTTCAACTCATTCATCACTTTTAATTAAAAATACTTTTTTTCATACATTTTTCTTTTAACTCCTTGTAGATGTCTTATAGATGGGTGTGTGCTGTTTGGGCTGGTTTATACTGCTGTGCTTTCTGCTCCTGGTTTTTCATTTATCCTATTCGAATACATCAATGACTAATGTACTCAGGATTACGAGAGAGATGTTATTGAATTAGTACATATTGAACAAAATTTAGTTGAATTTATAAATAACATTAATCTTTAAAAAATAGCGGTGTGAGATGAATAAAATTTTCCTTTATTTCTTTTCTATGTAAAGTGAGCCTTTTGAATTCAAGTCACTTGGATTTGTTAAACTCTGGATACGGGAGTTTCTTTTTTCATTTTATATCTTACAAAATTTCTCAAAAATATACACAATATTCTTATTTATACAAACAATGTACAATAAATATAAATACATCAGTTAGAGACAGTAACTTTATCTATGTCTAACAATGGTGAATTCAAAGGAGCGGCAATGTGGCGATCCCCTCACCCTTGGGCGATGATAAAAGGTCTCCAAGTCAACATGTGCAGACTTGTTTTAAAGTCTTAAAACAGAATTTCGGTAATGGGTCATTGATGAAAATCATTACCAAATAAATACACGTCGATTCGTATCAGGAACCTCTATATAAAATAAGTATAAGTTAAATGTATGTTTCCCATGTTCAGCTAGGTGAGGAGGCCTACCCAAGAGCTAAAGTTTAATAAGCCCCAACCACGTATGCTTTACAAAAATAAATTCAATATGTAAGTTAAATGGTTTGAAATAAAATTTCTGATATAAAACATTTTTATAAAACTTTAGTAAAATTTCCCGCGGTTCTAATAATAATCTTTAAATGCTAAAACGGATACTTTGGTCTTTCTCATTTATTACTGCATAAACAATTCTAAAATTTGACTAATGCTACAGAAGTTTAAAAATAAATATTTAATATACAAAAATCTGAAAACACGCACCAAATATTCTGTTACAACTTTCACGGTTATATAACGAATATAAACCGTGAAAGTATACCAAGTATAGTTACTCAGCTATACTTGGTTGCTGAGTAAATGCTCCATTAATAAGTTTCAAAATATTTGTTATTGGACTACATTAGAAATAAAGAAGCAAGCAATTATTTTTTTAAGCAGGAAACATTTTTTTGAATAACTATAACTTTTTAAAAATTATAGTAGAACTGTTATAAACTTTATTCGTTATTGTACGTAAAAAGAAACAGGAGATTTGAAGCGAAAATAGAAGCATAACAAGAAATGTAAACAATCATCACGATCTCGATTAAAAGTAACGTTTAAATTTATTGTTATATTAATCTACGCCGTTTAAATTTAATTAATGTACTTTTTTTGCTTCAAAATTAGTACAAGTGGGGTGACTGTGAAGCACAGCTTAAGTTAACATATATTATTAGATAAACATTTCTAATGAAAGATTTAATTAATTTTTAAAAAGTATAGGTGCGATATTTTGGAAATCAAAATTTAAAAGGCTTATTAACAACTGATATACATAAATAAAAACATAAAGCTGATTCCCAGAGATATAAAACATTTTTAACTACATAAATAAAATGCCTTTAAAGGGCCAGAACACGTTGAATTCTCAACAGAATATAAGTTTCATTTTCATTTTTTAGACAAAAATGTCTGTTAATTACAAGAATATCTAAATTTAGAAGAAATAATTAAAAAATCGATTTATAATTATTTTCTTACATATCAACTCAGTTATTGCATAGAATAGAAAAGGAGATTTTTAGAGCAGAAATAATACATATAAATTATTATATGGTGTAGTACGTATAAAAAAACCCCAAGTAACTTGGTTGCTTACCTCAGAGATCTGCACGGGCCAGAATTTCCAAGCCCGAGCCCGGCCCGTACAAAAAAATTATTGGCTCGGCCCATGCAAAAGAGTGATTGGCCCGTCCCGGTATAACAATTAAAAGTTCAGCCCGAGCCCGGCCCGGTATAAAAGTTAAAAGTATGTTTTATTAATTTTAATTGGCAAAATCCTTCTAAAATTTATTAAATGATTATGTAAATCCTCTAACATGGTTTCAAAAATTCACGAAAAATACTTTAGAAGATGAAATTTTCAGGAATTCATATTTTGGAACATAAAGGGTTGAAAATAGTTTCAAATGATCATTATTCTACGAATACAATTATCTGTACTTTTTACAAAGATTGTTGCAAACTGCTGATCCAAGGAAGAGGTCATGTGTTTCATAATGCCCCCCCCCCCCCCCCCCCTGAACGAAGAAAATTTCTAAAGAATATTTTAAAAATATATATTAAATTCTTTTAAATGTTCCCCTTGATCAACGAAGAGAATCTTTTTGACTGTCTGAAACTATACTCAAATCCAAATTAGGTAATTTATGAAAGATCCATGAAGTCAATTTTAATCTCAGATGCAAGACGATTGCAAGTGCACTTATTCAGTCAAACATGATTGAATAGCATTTTCCATTTTTCGATAAAGGCAAAGAAACTTTCGAGGAAATCTCCGTAAAATAGGTGTATTAATCTGAATTTCATCCCACAGCAGCCAATTGCTTCCTCGTGACAGCATTTCTGTAACTGCCAAGTCTTAAAAATTGGCTTGAAACGCTCATTTTCTGGATGATTCTTTGCCTTCATAAGAGAATGGGAAATTCTTCAATTTCTTGGTATCTGAATGAAATGTGTAAATTATATATTTTTACAAATATTAATACAATATTTTTGTATTTACAAATGGAAATTATTTTCTAAAACTTTCGGAAAAGTGACCATTTTGGATATGGCAACAGCTTTTAATATAAAAGTTGTTTATTAAGATATGTGACCCCCCCCACCCCCACCCAAAAAAACATGGGTGAGTTTTCAAAATAAAGTAAAGCCCGAGCCCGGCCCGGAAAGAAGACTAGGCCCGGCCCGAGCTCCCTAAATAAAGTCGGCCCACGACCGTGCAGACCTCTAGCCTGCCTTCGTGAATATCGCTCGGCTTAAGCTATGAGGACATACTAAATGATACCTGTGAAGCCTCCTCTTTTTTTGGTCTTCTTTCTGTAATAATCACCCGAATGTCTTTTAGACATAACTGAAATAAAATACTGCACACGCTGTAAAACAACATAGAACAGTATCGGAAAAGAGATAACGCAAAATCTTTAAATTTTTAATAAATAAAAATTTCTTAAAAATACTGGTGGCAATGTGATATTTTATATAATGTAATACAAATTAATTTATTTTTTATTTCTGATCCTTATGCAACGAAAGTAAACCGCCATTGAACAAAATGAAATTGAATATCTTTTCATGTGAATTTTTGATTTTCCTTTATTCTTAATCTTTTATGATTCCTCATTTTTGCGCCCTTCCAAGTCTTGCACCCGGGGCAGCTGCCCCGGCTAACCCCCCCTTAGATCCGTCACTGCTTCGCTGTCTCAAACTGTTAGAATGATTAAACTAACGTGTAAAACTGGATCAAAGTTCATTCAGTTCTTACCTTATTTAGCTGCAGAAATACAAACAAAAAGTTGAGTTTTTTTAGCAGCATTGCAGCCAGGGCCTGATTACCGGCGGGGCACACTTCCACCAGTAAAAGTTAATAGAAATTTTCCTCTTATTAAAACGCCCTATTCATGCAAAATTATGGTCATGAATAACCAAATATTTTCTATTATTTTTTACTGGTGGAAGTGTGCCCCGTTGATAATCAGACCCTGATTGCAGCTCGAGACAGTGCAACACCATCTCATCGGTGATATATTGTAGTAAACCAAGGTAGCATAGTAAAGAATGTCCTGAAATCACACATTATTATCTTGCAAGAATAATTTGAATAACAGTCGCTGATTATTTTCTATTGAATTTTGAAAACATCCAGTTAAAAGTTTTTTTTGGGGGTATGGGCGGAGTATGATTTCAAATCGACGTGGTCGGGGGCCCGAACTCGTCTCTGATACCTGCACTACAAAAGATACTCGCGAAATTAATAAACATATCTGTGATTTACAAAAGTCTCTTTTGGAAAATAAATAAAATAATGTGCATCTTGTATTTCAATCATCGTCATCATTTTTGGATATTAAGGGGTTACACCTAATTGCAAATTTCGATAAAACAATTTTTTGTTTTAGAGACTCTGAGTAGGGACTACTTTATGGTACAGGACAGGGTGATTCTATGTAAATAAAAAATAATAAATATCATAAAACAAGTATAAAACTTTAAGTTTGTCTTTTTCAAAAGTGCATTTTACAAATCGGCGAACGCTTTGAAAAATACTTGGCCATTGTCGAACTGATTAATCAAAAACTACCAAATCTATTCAATTCTAATCTTGTCAGATTTGTCATAGGTAATTATAGAATGCTTGAATGAAGAATATTTGTTATAATCAAAAAAAGAGTTGTTATTCTTTTAGATAAAAAATGCGCTTTCTTTTCAGACAGTCGCTATTTCTAAAACAAAAATGTAATCATCCACTCATTAAAATAAATCTAATTCATTTAAAAAACCGCTAATTATTGAAATAAGAAAAAAAACAATTTCAACTACAATTGTCAATGCACGAAAGAAAAAAAAGATCCTTTAGAAGAGCGGCAATAACTTCAAATATATTTATTTTATCAAATAAAAGATATCATTAAATATTGTATTATAAAATAAAGACAAAGGAAAAAAATAAATTCTTAATTAATAAAAAGTATTAACAACAATAATTTTTATACTTTGAATAGATTTAATCCCATAAGTTATAAAAGTATATACTCTCTTGATATCGCTGACCAATAGTTAAACCGTTAATTTTAGAGGTGCAGTTTCAGTAACAAAATTGCTTTGAATATTGTTCGGCTTCATATAAAAATTCATTTACGTCAAAATATTGAGTTGTTTGGAAAGTTGTACCCGTTTGGGAAAGTTGGTTCGTACCGGAAAATTTATCATTTAATTATTATACATTAATTCTGATATCCAATGCCTAATAATGACGGGTAGAATTTTCTGGTACAAATTGGTTTTCCCAAACGGAAGCAACTTTCCGAACAATCTAATAGTTATTATTTTTTTTAAGTAAGCAAATTCAAATTTGTATACGGGCCTGAGGGTCCATAAGTTATTATTATTTTTTTTAAGTTCTTTATGCTGTCAGAAGTAAAATGATAAAAGATCCACTTTTCTACGCCTAAAATTTACCTAGTTAAGGTACCTTCAATTTTCAGCAATTTCTGACATTAAAAACGAAACAACGCGTTTTAGGTATCGCATTTTTAGCAGTCGATTAGAGACATATTTTATGCCTGTTCCTTCGACACATAGTTTGGAAAAATGAATAATGATAAAAAATAGAATCGCTTTAAACAATTAATACAGCTTTTTTGATTTTTTTTTTATAATTTTATGTTACGCTGTACATTTAAATATCCCGACATTAATTAATACCACTAAAAGAATCCAATGTAACAATGCAGGTAACTATAAAGAAAGACGTAGAGACAAAATAAAATAAAATATGCGACTGACATTGTCATTTACACAACTTTCATCTCAACGGTGGACGAAACTGCATAAAAATAATTACGTAGCTTTTGTTTGAGGGAAAAAATGAACCAAGAAAATTGGGGAACTTTATGTGATATAAAAATACATTTATTGATTTAGGTGAAGGACGTGTTATTGATTGAGTAGATGAATGATAAAGTGTTAGGAGTATGGTACAGAAAATATAGCTGCTAATTCCATATGTCTTAGAAGAAAAAGGCGTAATAAAATTTTTTTTAACGTTCTCCACAGTGTATATTTACTTAAAAATAAATAGCACGACTATGTGTATCACCAAATTATCACAGAGAGGCATAAAATGTACGTTATAAGCACTTTATATAAAATAACCTTAAAAATTATAAAACAAACACAGCAGATCGGTTTCGGGTCATATAAAGTTGATCCTTCATCAGGTGCGAGACCACACATAGTTCGAAGGCAATCATATGAGGCTAAAATGTAGTATTCAATTAAAAATTATGTCTTTTTTAAATTTATGTCATTAAAAATATTAGGGAACCACTTTCGTACTCAAAGATGAAAATAGTTTGGAAAATTTTTATGCTAACACCTAAGACACAAGAATACGAATTTAAGAAGTTTTCGAATTGTTTCTTCAAATTCTTCCTAAGACATTCAATATTTAATTTCGAACCAATTTGGAAAGAGTTTCAAATATGCAATGCAATACAATAGCGTATGTTTTAATAAATATTTTTGTAATTCCTTACAACAAAAAATATTAGTGGTGGGAAAACGCTAAAGGGTCATTCCATGGTAACTTACGTTACATTTAGAATAATTTTCTTTAGTAATTTTCATAATATAACACCAAAAAATATTGAAAATGCAATGTTGATATTGTTATGACTTGTTAATTAACCCTATCCAAATCGAAATTTGGATGAAAATTACCTACCTTTAGTGCTATTTTTTGAACACTGGCCATTATATTTATTAAGGTAACTTACGTTATTTTTGTCAGAAACGTAAGTTACCATAGTAATACCATAGTAAATATAATTTTTAGCGCTCAAGAAATAGTACTAAATTTAAGTAATTTTTATCCAAATTTATCTTTGTTAGGTTTAATTAACAAATCATATCAACATTACATTTTGAATATGTTTTAGTGTTATATTACTAAAATTACTGAAGTCAATTATTCTAAATGTAACGTAAGTTACCATGGAATGACCCTAAAAACATTATTTAATTGTTACACATAATAATAGCGATAGTTGTTGAGTTCTATTCAGATGTTCAAGAAATCTACCGGAACGCTTTTTGATTTGAAATAGTGGTAGGAAATGTAGAAAAATTTAGAAACGCTGCGAGCGCTCAGTAAATTTTGTTTTGGGAATCAATCAAGAGCGTGACTTTTGATTATTGCAGAAGGTATGGTGTTAAAAAATCATTCTAATTACATAACTATTTTAAATAAATCAAACCACAATGGATAAATGTGTTAAAGTTAGAAGTTTTTTATCAGCACATTTTATTAAAAAACGATAATTATTGCTTTTAAAAAACTAGTCGTTGGGGTCCACCGTAATACTTACCCATCATGGATATGCATAATGTAAAATATTAAAATAAAAAAATGTGTAAACTACTTATAAAATGCATTGCAATTCGAATAAAATCGTGGTTTGATGACGTCATAAACATTAAAGGCTCGATTACTGAATTGCTTAAAAGAAACATCATTATAACTCCAAAAACAATAATCCTATTAACTAGCAGTTTATTGCATCTGATTAAACGTCTCATTTCCAATTAAAATATATCTTTGAGTTGAAATTTGGATGAAATACAGGGTCATGAAAAATCGAAGAGTGTGGCAAATAGGATTCCAAATATCTCGACAACTAATCATCCGATCGACTTCATGCTTTATTCAAAATTTATGTTTTTTTATTGTCTTTTATATTCACTCCTTAAAATAAACAATTTCGAAAAATTTTATATACCTTTTATCAGAACGAATATTTCGAGAGTCCGAAAAAAATAGTTCCGGTTAATCGAGGTTACTGAAATTCAATAAGCTTCTTCCCATTATTACATAATATTTTTTTTTATTTATGGCAATTTTTTTTTTCTAAAAACATGTTTTTTTGAAATCTCCAGTGTCTGAAACGTGTAAATCCGTCAAAATTTATTTTTCGATTTTCAAAACGATTACAAGACTTACCCTATACTACGTATGATTGATAAGTAATAAGCGTTGTCATCGAGAAATGAGAATTCATTTTTTTTTTCAAAAAACTTCATTGACTAAAGGCTATTTTACAGAAAATGCATTTATATCATGTTGTCCATGTTTTTTTCAGTTTGTAAAGCATTTTATATTAAATCTTTACATTGAAAGCTATTTACTGTTGCATAAACTGAAGGAAACTATCTAAAAAAAATTACGAAAGCCTTTCAGAAGTGGTAGGAGTTGCCATTGTTTTAATATCATAATACCCCATTTTATAGGAAAGTTTGATGAAAAATTGCCCGATGCGAATGCTTTAATACAGACTGAAATTTTATGAAATGAGTTATTGTGAAAATGTAATTCAAAACTATTGGAAAAGTAATGAATTAATAATATTAAGTATAATAATATTTGTAATTTAAAATATTATTTTTTAATAATATTCATAATTAATAATAAAAATTTATAATATTAATTTTTAATAATAGTTATAATTAATAATAATAATAATTTATAATAATATTTGTAATTTATAATATTAATTTTTAATAATATTCATAATTAATAATAATAATTTATAATAATATTTATAATTAATACAAATAATTGATAATAAAAAATAATGATAATTAATAATAATAACATTAATGAAAAATAAACGTCAGTACGAATTAAAATCCATAGAAGAAAATTCATTCAGTAAAATAAATAAAATTTGGAATATTACAAAAATATATTTTAAAAACTGTTGATGATAATAGACCTAAAACTTTTTTCAAACTTTTAATGTTCAAAAATATAATGTAATCAAATATATTTTTCAAAAAACGGATTTTATATATTTTTTGTAGTCATTAGGAGATTTTAACCGACGCCGAAAAAAAATCTAAAGTTGCGAAATTCATTAAGTTTAATATCTTTCCAAGGAATTTCCAGAAACTTCGAAAGTTTAATAAAAGAAATTTTATGGCAGCGATAAAGTGTTGATTAAAACGAACATATTACAGCTTTTAAGCTTTCTAGAATTTTAAAGATTTTTCAATTAAAGAAAATGTGTGATGAATTATGTTTTTGCCTATGATTTAAAAGTATATATATTTAGACAGGTGGTTATCTAAAGACATATTCTTTTTATAAAATACATCATCGTCACATATTAAATTGACAGAAATGATTTATTTTGAGTAGGTCTTTCAACGACTTAAATGATGTCAACATTTTTGTTCCGGTGAAGTTAAAGAATTTAATTGACAAAAAAATTAAAATCTTGTGTTTAAACATTTTAATTGTGTAATTCTAAATGCAGGATTGTCTTTATATTTTTTAATTTCTTGAGTTTGTTTTTAATTAAAAGAATGTATAATACACTTATAATAGTGAATAGTATATAATAGTGAAACAAAGTAACTTGTAATATATCTCATACAAAAAAAAAAAAAAAAGAGTAAATTTCCCAAGAAAACATTATTGTATTTTCTTGCACTACTAAAGATTTTTTAATTTATTTTAGCATAAAACAATATTTTTCTTCTCGACATAATTGCTTTATTTTTAACATATGAATCCATTTATCATGAAAAAACATCTAATGATGGACGGCTAATGAAAACTTAAAACTGAAAAGCAATTGCTTAAAACATCCGTTTTTAATAACTAAAAAAAGTATATTTTACGTGTTATTAAATATATAACTATGTATATTTCCCTTAAAATCTTAGCTAATTGGATATATAATCACAGGTTTATTTCTCAAAGCGCATCGTTATTGACATGACAAAAATACACAAATTATTTATTCTAAACGAGCTTTCCTAAAACATAAATGAGTTTTAAAATTCTTTTAAAGTTAAAGAAAGCCAGTGATGTAAATGTAAAATTAACTTCTTTCAAAGCTTTAAAAACGAAAAATCTTTAACACTGAATTAACTTTATATTCCTGCCGTTTTACTGATTTTTTTTTTTTTTTTAACTGAAAACTCAGACTGAAAATGTTCCTGTTTTCTATTTAGCGGGACAAAGTAACATCTAAGTGATTGCGTTGAGAGTTTAAAGGAGATAAAAATGTATATGAAAAAAATCTTGAATGTCTTTCTTATACCGCAAAAACAATTTATTTCTTTTTTCTGAGAATAGAATGTAGTTTTTTTCTTTCGATAAAGTTTTTTTCTTAACGTAAACTGAAGCATCTTTAACATATAAATTCATCTCTCAAGAAAAAACCTTTTAACAGTGGATGAATTATGCAAGCATGGAACTGAGACACCATTGGATTTTCAAAGATAAGTTTATTAAATTTATTTTCTTAAACGCATTTAGTAACACATTTTCTTGAATATTTCCAAGCAATTCGACCATTCAATATTAGGAATATTATAATATTGATTCAGGATGGCATATTCAGTTTTGTCGAAGGAGCTCTTTATTCTTAAATAACTCATTTAGAGATAAACTTATGGAAATTTCTTGAAGGAATTTTTAAATTGGTTGTCATATAAATGCATGTCGTTTTTGAAATTTACATTTCTTCCACATAACAGCCATAAGAAAATACTCTATTCTAAACATAATATCATCTTAAAACGTGAGTGAAATCACTAATTTTGGTACCAAGGGAAAGATGTTTGGTGAATTAGAAAGTAAAGTATTTTCCAAAAAAGTTTTTAAGAGAATCTTCAACACAAAATTGCCTTTATAATTCTAGAGTTTTTCAGTTTATTTTTTTTTTAATGCCACATTGATATACAAGGATGGATCAAATATAAAAGAAACTTTTTTAATATCAATAGAAGTTTTTTATAGATGTTGTCATTTCAATTATTATAAATTGTTTAAGTTTCAAAAATTTGTTTTGTGTCGTTACATTCATCTTTTTTGTCGCTCGTATTATGAAAAAATACAAAGTACGGTTATGCGGTTGAAAAAAGCATAATTAGAATGAAAATATCAAACCTATTGAAATTTCGCACAGATTGAATACATTATTCTAAAATGACACCCTATTAAAGTGTCAAGTATTCACATGGCACAAATCGTTTTAAATTGGACGAGAAAAAGAAAAAAATAAAGCCAAATATAAAACAGACTTCTTTAATCTCAACAGAGGTTTTTTATACATGTTGTCATTTCAATTGTGATAAGTTGTTTAAAGTCTAAAGATTTGTTTTGCGTCGTTACATTCTTCATACATTTATGTTTTTAGTCGCTCACACTATGAATAAACACAAAGTAGGTAGTGCTGTTGCACAAAGCATAATTAGAATGAAAATATCAAACCTATTGAAATTTCGCACAGATTGAATACACAATTCTAAAATGACACCCTATTGAAGTGTCAAATATTCACATGGCACAACTTGTTTGAAAATAGACGAGGAAAAGAAGAAATAAAGCCAAATATAAAGCAGACTTTTTAAATATCAATAGAGGTTTTTTATACATGTTGTCATTTCAATTACGATAAGTTGTTTAAAGTCTAAAGATTTGTTTTGCGTCGTTACATTCTTTATACATTCATGTTTTTAGTCGCTCGCATTATAAATAAATACAAAGTAATTAGTGCAGTTGCACAAAACATAATTAGAATGAAAATATCAAACCTATTGAAATTTCGCACAGATTGAACGCACAGTTCTGAAATTGCACCCTATTAAAGTTTCAAGTATTTAAATGGCACAAATTGTCCAAAACTGGATGGGAAGAAGGAGATATAAGGCAATCCAACATAGAATACCGCATGCAAAAAATACGCTCCACTAAAATAAACAAGAACAAAAAATCATGCATCCGGGATATATTATGAAGCATTTTCCAACACTCACAGAATATTATTAAGATATTTATTTTTTTTCATACGATGAAATGAGATATATAAATAAGCAATTAAAATATATATATAACTCAGTAAAAATCATTTTCATCAATTGCTGCCCATATTCCAAGTATTTCGCGCATCCCTGTATATGATCTGTAGAATATGTAACCAACACGTGATACACAAAAAATTACATAAAATTGCAAATTACCGCAAGAAGAGCACTTTTAGCAATTACCAATCATAGTCAGTCCTTTAACCGAACTATCTTGTGCGTCTCTGTACATGAATGATAAATCCTACGCACTCCATAATCTATACAAAATAAGTTGTATTGAATCTGAGTGATCCATTTAAATTTCATTATGTTTCAAGTATCATAACATGTTCAAAATGTACCACAAGCAATTTTTCCCCGTATATCATAATGTAAAGGAATCATTTTGTACGTCCCTGTAATTGAACTATAAATGCTACTAATTGTATATTCTGGTAAAAGCATGCTGTAGTCCACCTCAGTAATGCACTGTAATTTCATTATGTTTGAAATATCGTAACATCAATTAAATACACCGCAAACGATTTTTCCCCTTAGACCATAATGTAATGGACTTCTTTTGTGAGTCCCTGTAAATGGACTCATGGATGAATAACATGGAGGATAACAAAAATGGATAACAATTAACGCTACACATTTCATTTTGAATACCGAACATTCTATAGTAAAATTCAATATTGTGTACAAATTTTATGACAACCCGAGCATATTTACGAGAGTTAGAGCACGGACAGAAGAACAGACGGATAGACGGACAAACAGACAGACATACGGATAGACAGATACACAAACCGAATTCATAAACACTTTTCAACTACGTTAGAAAGTGTTAAAAATCAGTAAGAGATATCAGTAAGATCAGTAAGATTGTCACTAATAAATTGGAGGGAATTTACTGGGTATTTTGCAAATCAATTTTCTTTGTAAGGGATGTTTATATAAATCTGTGTAGTAATCTTAATTTTCGGTCGAAGATTAAAGCTGCAGGTCAGTTCCTAAAACGTTTCGTAAATATCTAAATGATAATCTTTTCCGTGAAATACAATTCTTTACAGGTGTAACAAAAGAAAAAAATCAATGTAAAACACTCGATCACGTTCCAAACATTTCATCTTCGGTCTAACCCTTTTGTTTTCACCCTCTTAAAAAAGCGTTAGGAGGAGTAAGCTTTTCAACAGATAGAAATACTACAGTATTTTTGTGCAGTATAATTTAAACACGATCTAATTACTTTTATTACACAGCAATATAAAACTCCCAATATATGGAAGCAAGTGTCTAAATGTAAAAAAAAAAAAGCTATCTAGAAGAATACCGTTGGTATAATTTTCATAAATAATATTTCAAATATAATCTATTTAAAAAGTGTCTTTTATAGTTGGTCAACCATTTCAATACTGTTTTTCCTATTTAGTGGAACAAAGAAACTTTTAAATGATCTCGTTGAGAATACATAAGGAAAAAATAAAAATAGCTAAATAAAAACTAGATTGTATTTGCTTTTAAAACATGATTGTAAAACGTGACTGTAAAAAAATCTTGATTACTATACCTAAAAACAATGTTTTTTTCTTTTACAAAACATAATTTTTTTTTCTGTTTTGTACAAAGAAATACATTTGTAACAAAACAAAAGAGAAAAAAAATCTTTAACATTCAAATCAATTTATCAAGACAAAATATCTAACAATGGATGGCTAATGTGAACATGAAAAGTAAACACAGTAATGTTTAAAAAGTACATTATTTTTAAAAAATATATTTTAGTTAAAGACTCTTACTTATAAGTAATTTAAAGATATATTTATCTATTTTTTTTCCTTAAATGTTTCGCTAAGTGGATATTTAATCGGGCGTTTATTTTACTATTGACATGACAAAGGTACACAAATCTTTTATTCCGAATCAGAGTGAGATTCACATTTTTTAAAAAAAGGGTGAAAGGATAAAATTAACGAAATCCAGTATTGTCTTCCTTTTAAATCGTCCTTCAAACCTTCCTACCTTTTAAGAGATTGAATCCCTAATAACTAATTATCTTGGTAATTCCAGCGTTTTCGAGATTTAATTCTGTTAGACTGATATAGTACTCATTATAGACACTATGGTTATATGTAAAGGATATTTTAAACACAGAAAATTTTAATTACAAAATAGTTGAGTTAGAGTTAATGTAAACATGGCACCTGGACAAAATTGCAATTGATATTGTTGCAATGATAGCAGAGAGTAGGATAAGAGTAGATGGTTTAAGGTCTTACTGGTTGCTTACTGATCCATTTTACAAAGGTGTTTTGCACTTCTTTGTTGCATGTGAACTGTTGACCTTTCATTGATTTTTTTAAGGGGCCAAGAATGTAGGGGTCACATAGGCAGGAAGTATACGGAAGATATTTGAGGACTTTCCATCCAGGATATTATTGGCCTCATGCGGCCTGGCGTTGTTCTGTAGCAGCATTATCCCTACCTAGAACTTTTCTCTGCGTTTGGCGTGTATGCCCTGTCAAAGCTTAAGCAATATGTTAAAGTACTATGAAGAAATTGAGTAACAGGTCTTTGTGAGGATCTGGAGAAATATATTATCGCCCGACCACACAAAACAAATTACTACAACTCAGGAAACAACAGGGAAGGCTGATCGCTACTGTTACAATTCGGGAAAAGCACCACGTCATCTAACTACAAACATATATGTCTAATTTGATTAGATAGAACGACAATACAGTAAAAACGCCTTTTCATTTGGGCATACCATGTATTTCGATACAGATTTCAACATAAACTCAAATCATACGGAAGAACAAGAACTTCATCAAAGTCTCTTTTCCTTATAAAATAAAATAATGAGTTAACATAAAATAAAAATTCTGCATTTAAATTAAGATATTTAGTTAAAATAGCCTGTTTCTTTTGTAAATGGTTTTGACATATTGGTAATCAAAAATAGATTATCTTTAGACAATTACTACACAATCTTTATTTATTTTATAATTGTGTATGTTTAAGGCAATTACATCTATTTATAATTTTCTTTATAATGGTTGACACCATTAGTTATTCACTGCAAGATTGTTGCACCCAGAAAAAGGAATTGATTAAAACTACAAAACATGTTTTGTTGAGTACATTTTGGTTGTTTTAGCAAAATTCAAGTAAAATTGAACTATTTTACTTGAATTAACAAAACATTTTTTGCTGACGATACAATTTTTTTTTTTTTTTTTTTTTTTTTGAATTGCAAAAAAAAATTTTTTTTTTGTTGATTCAAACAAAATTTTCATTGACCTATATTTAAACAAAAAGTTTTGTAGGGTCAACCAAATTTTTGTTGATTCAACAAAACTTTTTTCTCGGTGTGGTAGAATGTAAAGTGAAAAACACTCTACCTGATTCACCAATGTTTCTTACGTACTAGAATTGAAAAATGAATCCATACTTTTAAAATCAAGCAGAACGATCGTTGTTCCAAGCCAAACTTTAAACAAGAACGAAAAATCATGCGTCAAGCATATATTATGTAACACTTTCCAACACTTCCAAAGTAATTTTGCACATCTTTACCAGAAGGTGTAAGATGATATCTAACTAAACGTTTTTGAAAACGCATAACATATTTAAAAATCCAATTTGAAGAATTACCAACAATATTCGGAAAAATATCCGATCTCTTTTGTGCAGCTCTGTATATGATCTATAGATTTGTATATATACTAAATAGAATGCTAAATTTTAGTTCAATTAGGAAACACGTAGCACAGTTTAAAATTTCCTTTCTGCAATTTCCGATAATAAACGGAAATGTACTCGAGAACTTCTGTGCTGCCCCGTATACAATCTGTACAATTTATACACACCAATTAATAGTAAAAAAATGAGTTAAATTTGAAAACGCGTTCAGCAACTTAAAAAACATTCCCAGCAACTTAAAAAACATTCCCAGCAATTATTATTAATAAGCAGTACTTTAACTGAATTATTTTGTGTGTCCCTGTAAATGAACGATGAGAGCTATACACACAATATTCTATAATTAGCCTCTTGTAATCCACGTTAGTGATATATATCAATTTCAATATGTTTGAAATAGTGAAACATTATTAAAATAAACTGCGAACCATTTTTCTTCTTAGACCGCAATGTAACGGAATTCTTTTGAGTATCCCTGTAAAAGATCTATAAGTGCAATGCACACCACATTCAATAATTAGTCTCTTGTAGTGCACATGAGTGATATATATCAATTTCAATATGTTTGAAATTGTGTAACATCATCAAAATAAACCGCAAATGATTTTCCCCCACAGACCGCAATGTAATGGAATTCTTTTGAGTGTCCCTGTAAAAAAACTATAAGTGCTACACTCTTCATTTTCAATACTGAACATGCCACAGTAAGCCTCAATAACATATATCAATTGCAAGACGAACTGAGCATATTTACGCGAGTTAGAGCATGGACAGACAGACAGACAGACGGCAGACAGATGGCAAACAGACAGACAGACAATCCGAATTCATAAACTTATTTCAACTATGTTGGAAAGTGTTAAAAATATACCAAGTTTGCAAAACAGACAAATTCCATGAAGTATCGAACTACTTACTCTATACTTACATTTAAGAATTTCTCAATGTTGATTTGACAAAATATGCCAGCATGAACTATCAGTTATCAAAGGAACCAAACATCGCAGAAAAATAAGTGAACAGTAAAAGAATCTAATGAAAAAGTTCTTTAATTTGAGACGACGTGAATTATTAACAGAGATATAGAATTTAAAAAAAAATTGAAAATACTGAAAATCAACTTTTTGCTTTCTTCGTCAGTTCAGTTTTTAAAATTTGTTAAATGTTTAATAATTTTCTCTAGACTTAAGAAATGAACAGATAAAAAGTAAGAATTGAATTTTTAGAGAGGTGATTACGTAAACTTTGTGATTTTGTTATGTTCAATTTTAAAAAGAAAATTATATTTATATCATTAATTAGTAAAAAACTGTGAACTAACCGTAAATTTAAGAAATATGCCAAAAGAGCAATAAAACTGCAAAACAACCACGCAATAAAAATATCATTTTTAAATAAAATTAAGTGGTTAGTTTTGTCATCTGAGGATAATCAGTTGCAGTTGCACTATAAAATCGCGTTTTAATTATCTAGCAGTAAATTCAAATAAATTATGTTGTCTCCTTTATTGTACTTTTATTATCATAATAACTAAACCAAGCATGAAAATGATTTGATCAATACCAACATTGGTGCTCAAAACCATTAGGAATTTTAATTAGTGTAGATTATAGCGTTAAAATGTGCAATTGTTAATATAACGATTATATATATGGTTCTGTAGTTAGATAACATTGTAGTTAGATGAGAATTGTAACTTAAAGAATATTTGACGATTTATCACCCGCAGCGGGCTAACGAAAAAATGTCTTAAAATTAATTTATTAATTAATAATTAAGTTCTAAAACTATTAAAATGTTGTCATTGGAAACGTACCTGTGAACGTATTTTTATAATTCTAGCGTATCAAGTAGTGAATGAAAAAGCGATTACGAAATTGCATCGTTACACACAAAAACGAAGTCGAGTTAAATAAAAGAATGTAAAAAATAGATTCCCTTTGAGCACTTTATTAATTTTTTTTGTACTTTCATGTGTTTCAGACAATTAAATCTATTTATACCTTTTTCAGATAACAATTCATACCAATAAAAGAATCTGCAGTGACAAGGTCGGTAAATAGACAGACAAAAGTAAGAGACAAAAAGAAAATATTTGATTGACATTGTCATTTGCCCAGATTTTATTTCAACAATGGAAGAAACAGCACACAAATAATTACGTATATTTTGTTTCAGGAAAAAAATGAAACAAGAAGAGTGGAGAACTTCATGTGGTATAAAAATACATTTATTGATTTAGGTGAAGGGTGTGTTATTGATTAAGTAGGTGAGTGACCGAGAGAGTGTTAGGAGTATGGTAGAGAAAACAAAGCTGCTAATGACATATGCCAGGCGTAATAAAAAATTTTGAACGCCTACGCAAAGTATATGTATATAAAAAGAAATAACGCTATTCTTTTACATCGGGGGTGTCAAACTGTAGCCCGTCGGATACCAATAAAATTTTATACTAAAATTTTCCTTATCTGATCATCGATTTTATGCGATTCAAGAAGTCCAATATTTCGTTGATTAACTAGTGTTATCTGGCGGCCACTATTTGACACCCCTGTTTTACCTCACCAAATTGTCATGCAGTGATATCAACAAATAGATTCACTCTCAACACTCTTTTGATAGCTTTTATACTTCCACGTCTTTTAGACAATTAAATTTATTTACACCTTTTCTTATAACAATTAATACCAATAAAAGAATCCACAGTAACAAGGTCGGTAAATAGGCAGACAAAAGTATGTCAAGACAAAACAAAATATGTCAGTTACATTGTAATTTGTAAAGCTTTTATCTCAACGATATCCGAAACTGCATAAAAATAATTGCGTAACTTTTGTTTCAGGAAAAAATGAACCAAGAAAAGTGAGGAACATTATGTGATATAAAAATACATTTATTGATTTAGGTAAAGGGCGTGTTATTGATTGAGTAATTGAGTATCAGAAAGAGTGTTAGGTGTATGGTACAGATGCTATAGGCATATGCCAGGCGTAATAAAAAAACTGACGTGCTACGCAATGTATATTTATATTTTAAAAAATCACGCTATTGTTTTATACCACCAAATCGTCATGCAGTGATATCAACAAATAGATTAACTTTTAAGACTTTTTTTATTTCGTTTATACTCCCACGTGTTTTAGACAATTAAATCTATTTATAGCTTTTCTGATAACAATTAATACCAATAAAATAATCCGCAGTAACAAGGTCGGTAAACAGACAGACAAAAGTAAGAGACAACAGAAAATACGAGAGTGACATTGTCATTTGCCCAACTTTTATCTCAACGATTGACGAATCTGCATAAAAATAATTACGTAACTTTTGTTTCAGGAAAAAATGAACCAAGAAAAGTGAGGAACTTTATGTGATATAAAAATACATTTACTGAGTTAGGTGAAGGGCGTGTTATTAATTGAGTAAGTGAGTAACAGAGACAGTGTTAGGAGTATGGTACAGAAAACAAAGCTGCTAATGACATAAGCCAGGCGTAATAAAAAAAATTTGAAGGGCTACGCAATGTATATTTATATTAAAAAGAAATCCTGCATTTGTTTGATACCACCAAATTGTCACGCAGTGATATCAACAAATAGATTCACTCTGAACACTCTCTTGACAGCTTTTATAATTCCACGTGTTTTAGACAAATAAATTTATTTCCACCTTTTCTTATAACAATTAATACCAATAAAAGAATCCACAGTAACAAGGACGGTAAATAGACAGACAAATAGAGGAGACAAAAAAATATGAGTGACATTGTAATTTACACAGCTTTTATGTGAACGATGGATGAAATTACGTAGCTTTTGTTTCAGGAGAAAAAATAACCAAGAAAAGTAAGGATGTTTATGTGATATAAAAATACATTTATTGATTTAGGTGAAGAACGTGTTATTGAGTAGATGAGTGATAGAAAAAGTGTTAGGAGTATGGTACATAAAATAAAGCTACTCATAACATATACCAGGCGTGATAAAAAAAAATTATGAAAGGCTACGCAATGTACATTTATATAAAAAAGAAATCACGCTATTGTTTTACATCACCAAATTGTCACGCAGTGGTATCAATAAATTGCTTCACTCTGAGCACTCTTTTGATAGCTTTTATGCTTCCACGTGTTTTAGACAACTAATCAATTAATTAATTAATCTATAGCTTTTCTTATACCAATTAATACCAATAAAAGAATCCACTGCAACAAAGTCAGTAAATAGACAGACAAAAGTAAGACACAAAAGTGAATATGTGATTGACATTGTCATTTGCCCAGCTTTTATCTCAACGATATACGAAACTGCATAAAAATAATCACGCATCCTTTGTTTCACGAAAAATGCACCAAGAAAAGTGAGGAACTTTATGTGATATAAAAATACATTCATTCATTTAGGTGAAGGACGTGTTATTGATTGAGTAGGTGAGTGACAGACACACTGTTAGGAGTATGGTACAGAAACAAAAAGCTGCTAATGACATATGCCAGGCGTAATAAAAAAAACTGAAGTGCTACGCAATGTATATTTATATTTTTAAAAATCACGCTATTGTTTTATACCATCAAATTGTCATGCAGTGATACTAACAAATAGATTAACTTTTAACACTTTTTTTATTCCGTTTATACTCCCACGTGTTTTTTTTATTCCGTTTATACTCCCACGTGTTTTAGACAATTAAATCTATTTATAGCTTTTTTTATAACAATTAATACCAATAAAAGAATCCACTGTAACAAAGTCAGTAAATAGACAGACAAAAGTAAGACACAAAAGTGAATATGTGATTGACATTGTCATTTACCCAGCTTTTATCTCAACGATATACGAAACTGCATAAAAATAATTACGTATCTTTTGTTTCAGGAAGAAAATGATCTAAGAGTGAGGAACTTTATGTGATGTAAAAATACATTTATTGATTTAAGTGAAGGGCGTGTTATTGATAGAATAGATGAGTGACAGAGAAAGTGTTAGGAGTATGGTAAAGCAAAGAAAACTGCTAATGACATATGTCAGGCGTAATAAAAAAATTGAAGGACTAAGCAATGTATATTTATATAAAAATGAAATCGCGCTATTGTTTTGCATCACAAATTTGTCACGGAGTGATATCAACAAATTGTTTCACTTTGAACCCTTTTTTGATACCTTTTATTCTTCCACGTGTTTTAGACAATTGAATTTATTTATACCTTTTCTTATAGCAATTAATACCAATAAAAGAATCAGGATGTAACAAGGTCGGCAAATAGACAGACAAAGGTAAGAGTGAAAAAGAAAGTATGAGAGTGACATTGTCATTTGCCCAGCTTTTATCTCAACGATAGACGAAACTGCATAAAAATAATTACGTATATTTTGTTTCATGGGGAAAAAAATAACCCAGAAAAGTGAGGAACTTTATGCGATATAAAAATGCAACTATGTTAAGAACGTGTTATTGATTCAATGGATGAGTGATAGAGTAAGTGTAAAGAGTGTAATACAGAAAACAAAGCTGCTAATGGTATTAGTTAAAAAATGTTTGAAGGAAATAAATGAGTATAATGCTAAAATTCATCTTTAAAAGCTCAAAAAATAAAATTATACTTAATGTTGTTTGTTACTTAAGCGATGATAACATTTAATAAAAAGATGTTAAACTACATTAATATTATTCAATGTAAATTATTCCAGACACTTTCATCTATACATAGCCATCATCATCAGGGACCAGCCATCATCTTCTGTCACACATACACCAAGAGTAATTGCAATCACCCAGCAAACCCGGATGCAGAAATGGACTTTTCCCAATTTCCTGGATCAAGAAATGCAGATTTTGAAAATACGCCATTGGTAATAACAATTTGTGTTTTATATCTCATGTGTATAGCTGAGAGTACTTGGGGTAATTGACATTGAATAATATTAATCTTTTTAAAATAATTTTATAATATTTTAAGTAATAAAAAACATTAAGTGTAATTTTAATTTTTGAATGTTTGAAGGATTTAAACAACTTTTTAATGTAAGCCAATATCAAGATCGTTTTACATATTTACATGTATCTTAAAAATATAATTTATGTATATATACTTATTACCACTTTCAATACATTCGATAGTAGATACAAACATTTTACAAAACATGAAAGTAAGACTGACGATTGAAGAAAATGCCGTCATCATAAAAACATAAAACTAAATAAATTGTTATTTTTTCTTTAATTACTAGCATGCAGAAATCAATAATTTATAGACTATATATTTACACAATACATCAATGGTATCCCAATAATTTCTCTCCGTGATCTGTGTGCTTTTATCTGAAACAGCACAACATTTCCCAGGCAAATGAAAGAATCTTTGAAGCACGGAAAATTAACAAGCATTTTGTCATTCGTTTTAATATATCAAATTAAAATAGTTTCTTTCACAAATGGTTTTGGCTCATAAATTATCAAACTATAATACGCTTCCAACAGTTAATATAACGACTTTATCTCCTTGTATATATTTCGTATAAATAACAATACTTTATATATTTTGTATAATTAAATCTATTTATATTTTCCTTCTTATCATCAATACCATTAAAAACTGCACTAAAACAAACCATGTTAAAGAAGAAATGAAACAACAATAAAACAAATAATATGCAAGTTCCATCGTCATTTACGCAGTTTTCTTTCAACGATGGACGAATGCGTATAAAATAATTACATAAATGTTTTTTGGAAAACAAATTACCCAAGAAAAATTAGAAACTTTATGTGATTAAAAAAAAGTCATTTATTGAATTAGGTGGATTGTGTGTTATTTATTGAGTAGTAAGATTTAAAGATATGTAACACAGAAAACAAAGCTGTTAATCGCATATGTTTTAGACGAAAAGGTGATTGCAGAAAAATAATTTGAAAGATATATAGAATATATGCTTTCTTAAACCAATCTCAAAATCATTCTGCACATTTACTCGTACATACATCTTTAAAATGCATACTTATCTACTTTATGCATACAAAATCCTAATGAAACGATTTCATGAAAAGACTTTTTGTAACGATTTTGTGAAACGACTAATATAGGAATTCGAATATATGAAAAGCTTAAATTCAAGGTTTGCAGTATAAATTTGAATAAATAAATGAATGCATGAATGAAAATAAATGAATGAGTAAATGAATAAATGAATGAAAATGAATCAATAAATGAAAATGAAGGAATGAATGGAAGACATATATACAGACACACAGAGAACCACAGACAGATAGGTATGTAGACAGACAGATAAAAAGATAGAGAGAGAGAGATAACTAAAAGAGACAGTAAGATAGATATACAGACATATAGTTATAGAGACAAACATACGGCTTGTTATATATATAAACAGACAGGTAGATAGATGGACAGACAGATAGATACACAGACAAAACATTTCCAAGGGTTGGTGCACTAAGGCACAGGGAGCAAAGCCCCCTAGCCCTCTCACTAACAAGCCCGTGTTAAAACGTTCACTAAGCTCCAGGTTTCACTGCATTACAAACATTTTTAAATTAATATAATTCTAAAAATCTAATGCAGTTTTAATACATTGAGTAATGATCGATACCGTCAAGATTTACATTCATATACATAATTAAGTTTTTTATATAATTTTGGAATAATCACTATTTTTGCTTTAAAAGAAAATACAAAGAAAACAACAATACAATTTTGCCCTTTTGCTGGACATTTATAGGGCTAGTGTACTTATAAAAACTTTCGATACATACGAATTCTTCATAATACTTTTTTTTGAGAAATAAAACGTGTCTAACAAAAAATCATTCGCCATCCTAATACAACTAAATAATTTTATTAGGTGGATGAAAAAGTTCGTAGAATTTACTTTTTATTCAAGATCAGTAGCATACTGAAATGAAACAGTAATAGACTCCCCTCCAGAATATAACTGCAGTAACACAAAAAAAATCCCTCCAGGCACGGAGTACTTTTTATCAACAATGGCACAACGTTTTTCCGGCAAATAACAGCAACTCTGCTATATAACAAAGTTAAGAGTGTTTTGTCATATTTTTCTAATAAATCAATGTTAATTAGACTTTTTTTCAAAATCCGTTTTGATTCATAAAAAGTAACAAAAATAAATAAATAAATAAAAAGAAACTGCGTATAACAATAATAAACTTTCTTCATTTCTTTTATAATTTTATACTTCATATAATCAAATCTATTTATAAATTTCTGATAATTAATTTTACCTTTAAAAGAATTCACTTCAACAATGCACGTAAAAAAATAAAGAAATAAAAAAAAAAACGAAAAAGTAATATAAAATACTTGAGTGACATTGTCATTTACCAAGCTTTAATGTCAACAATGGTCGAAAGTGCATAAAAATAATTACATATTTTTTTGTTTCAGAATTAAAAAAGAGGAACTTCATGTGGCAAGAAAAAAAAAACACTTATTGATTTGGGTAAAGAATTTTTTATTGATTGAGTAGATGAGTGTTAAAGAAAAAAAGAAACTGTTAAGGATGTAACACAGAAACCAGAGCTATTAGTGACAACTGTATTACAAGAAAAAAACAATAAAATAATATTTTCAAGGTTTTTGGCAGTGTTGCTCATTTTTACAAAAATATAAAAACCTCTCAATCGGTTTTAATCTCCAAATTGTCACAAAGGAACATAAAAAGTACGATTCGAGAGAGAATGGTATCTACTTCAAATCCTTATATTAAAAAAAAATTGAGTCACTCCACTGGATTTTCTGAACACTGTGTAAGCGTGCAGAATATATATATATATATATATATATATATATATATATATATATATATACTACCAGGCTTCGCCACTACGCTGGTCGGTTTCTCCAAACGAACTTTGAATCAAAAGAAACATGTCGGTGAATTTGACCTTGTCTTTTAAAGCAATATGGATCTTAAACTGGAATGTCCTTCCTCATTGCTGGGAACGATACGAAGGCTATTGGACATATTTTCTAATGTGTCAAACAAAATTGGGACTGTTAAGGACCACCTCTTTTAGTTGATCATTTACAGAAAGATTTGGTAAAAAAGGATAGAATTGTATGCAATATACTAAACATTTTCCCGAAAACTTATCTAACTAATAATGCAAGACTCCAGTAGAACTTTTTAAAAAGGCTAACCTTTCAAAATTGGATTCACCTGATTATGAAACTTTCTTCCCAAAATTATATAACTAAAAAAATAGAACAATATGCTATACACTGAAACCTTCCCTGAAAACATATCTAACTAACAATGCAAGTTTCCATCAAAATTCATTCAGCAGAACTCAAGTTATAAGCAGCCAGAACAAAATTTCCATTTGCATTATATATATATATATATATATATATATATATATATATATAGTAGATAGACCAGGGTTTGACAAATACGGTCGCCAGGCCGCCACTGGTGACCAAATTTTTCATCTGGCGACTAAGTTATTAATTCTAATGGGGTTTTGTTGTTGTTTCTTTTTTGTACAAAAATTGACTCAAGCTTTCTTGAAATGATCACAAATGCCCCCTCTCCCAATATTAAAAAATAAACTTTGAAACTATATTCACACAAAAAATATTTTTAACTGTTGTTTTTAATTTGGCAAAAATAAGTTCATCAAATGTAAATTTTAAAATAATCAAATCAGAATTATTTGAGACTTCGACTGAAAAATAGGCGAAAACATGTTCTTCTGCTTCACTATTTCGTCGATGCGCTCTTCAGCAGATATAGATTTTGTAGCATTCAACTATCCGGACGTTTGAAGCATTCGACAATCAGCATTTTCTGAACATGCCGGTTAATTCATACTTTAGAGGGGTTTTTTTTTTTTTTTTAAATATATGATTTTGTTAAGTTTTATTAGAAAACTTAGTTTATATTATCTTTCTAAACTATGTAACTAATAATTCTAAACAATGCCTGTTATTATTTTTCCTCAATTAATTCATAAAAATCTCTGTGCTTTTTGAAAATAAATTACGAGGATGGAGGGGGTGGTAAATATTATTTACTGGTTACTAGATTTTTTTCTGGCTACCAGATGTTATCAAATTTGTAAAGCCATGAGCTAGACAGTAGATAGATAGATAGATTTTTCTGGCCAAATGTAATTGGTTGGATTAGAACGCTGGAACTTCCGTTTTGAAATAGAAAACGTTACCTCAATCGAGCTCAATCTTTAGTACCGTTTGGTAGTTATCTAGTTTACTCACACACACACAAACACACAATTCTTTCCCTACATAATTTTTTTGGAAAGTAAAAATATGTGAGAATGTTTCGCTATTGAAAAGTAAATAAACTTCCAAATTTGAAAGTGATATTATAATTTTTACCTATGAATGCATTTTTAATCCCTCAAATTAGCTCCAATATTAACTTTCGTAGAGTTTTTACAATTTCTTCCTAAAACATTCAATATTTAATGTTGAGTTAATTTTGCATATTGTCTTAAAAGTACAATGCGTTTCAATTAGGTTTAATTTAAATGAATATTTCACTAATAATTTTCAATAGAAACTGTCATTGTTAGTAGAAAACCGCTCACTAAGTCATTAAATGTTACATCGAATAATACAGATCGATATTTTACAGATCGACATTTATTACGAAATTTATTATTAGTTTCTTTTACGAAAACTGTCATTCTTCTTTTGACTATAGGCTTCTTTATTCTTTAGTCGTAGTAGTCTTTTAATGATATCTCAAAAACTATTTAGAGGAATTATTTAAAATGTTACACATTAGAAGTCTCTAAAAATCACTGTTTATCAAAATATTCAGGTATTGCAATTCTCAATTTTTTTTCGAATATGAATTTTAGAATTTTTATTCCATAAATAAAAATTATTGGCATGCACGAAAATCAAATAACTTTGCTTGAGATATTATAGCAAACATAACTATAAAACTGAATGAAAAATAATTATTACAGAAAATATGAATGAAAAAATTCAAAATTTATTTGATATTAGGAAATTAACATTTTACATCTGCATGATTATTTTTAAATTTCACAGGCCCATTCAGACCACTAGTTAGCATGATATCCATATATTATAAAAGCTTAGGCTGATGTTTGATAGTTCGACACAAACGTGGTCCTAGTGAGGTGATAGTGCACGGTATTCAAAGTTTTCCTTGTGCGAGAACGATAATTCGAGTCACTTTCTTTTCAAAAGTCATCCTTTGAGGCACTTCTCCTTCAGACATATGGCCGAAATAGGCCTATGCATGCTAATTAATATGACGTCCCATTAACTAAATTCCACCACCTAATTTCAAATCTGATATCTGAAGTTGAAATTTACAATAGAGTCAAGATATAAAGCCAAATGTTGGTATTGCAATTGTAAAATTTAAGGTTTGTTGGTATTTCAATACGTATATTATTTTATTCCTAAATAATTATTAAAGATCGAGCTCTCATTCGAATGGTACATTTTACTTATTCGAATGGTACATTTTACATTGTCATTCATGACAATTTTGAGTTGAAATGTACAGGTGTTCTCTCCCGGCGCTATTCATTTATATTTCTTACACTAATAATCTGTCAAAAAATGCGAATAAATATTTTATTTTTGGTAGTTTATGTAGTTTCAGTAGACAAGATTTGTGATTTAACTTGTTTTATATAAAAAAGTTAAAGAACTGAAGTAATCAAATTGAATTGATTGTAGTGTAAATCATTTTTTATACAATTGAATTTTATAAGGTAAATGAAATCAGATTTTTTAAGATTCAGTTCTGATGAAGAAAAATAATTTCTGTTCAATTTCGGATATGGAATTGCTTCCATTCTTGTTTTTGTTCCATTAAAAAACAAGAATGAAAAATCATGCGCCAAGCATAGATTATGAAACACTTTCCAACGCAATCATAATACTGTAACAAAATTTCACTGTTTAATAAGGTAAAATATGATATCTGAATAAAAAATTTGGAAAACGCATGACACATTTGGAAACCCAATTTCTGCAACTACCATCACTTTTTTGTGCTGCCATGTATAGCATCTACAGATTTTTATATATACTGCATAGTATGCTAAAATTTAGTTCCTTTAGGTAATTCATAACGCAGATGAAAATTCCCCTTCAGCAGTTTCCGTTAATAAACGAAAATATACTGGAGATCTCTTCTGCATTCTTGTATATAATCTAAAAGATTAACATATACCAAGTGATATGTTAATAAAAATGAGTTACATTTAGAAACGTGTATCACAACTGAAAACTCACTTGCATCAATTATCGCTCATAGACAGTGCTGTAACCGAATTATTTTTTGTGTCTCTGTAAATGAAAGATAAACGATATGCACACCATATTTAAAGGTAAAGCATCTTGTAATACACAACGCCCCCTGAATATTAGGCCTGCGCGCTGATAAAATTGGCGGCTGTCGCAGGCAGATGTTTTTTCTCAGCGTTTGAATCGTCCCTCGAACTTCAACACCAATAATTTCTAAAAGTTTTCTTCGCCTTGTTTTTCTGAGATTAAGTAAATCAAAGAAAACTTTTAGATATTATTGGTGTTGAAGTTCGAGGAACCGTAAAAACATTGAAAAAAATCCGCCTGCGACAGCCGCCATTTTTGTCAGCGCGCAGGCCTAATATTCTGGGGGCGGTGGTAATACACCTCAATGGCGTCTACAAATTTCAATGTGTTTGAAATAGTGTAACACAATTTAAATAGATTACAAACGATTTTTCCCGATAGACCACAATGTAACAGGATTATTTTGAATATCGCTGTAAATGAGCTATAAAAGCTACATATTTTATTTTCAATAAAGGATATGCCATAGTATATCTTAATAACGTATGCGAAATACATAGTAATCTGACTATATTTGCACAAGTTAGAGCACGGAGAGAAAGACGTTCAGAAAAACCTAAATCATATACACTTTTTAACTACATTACAAAGCGCTAAAACAGTCTTTTTTTCCAAGTTTTCAGATTTCAAATTTGTTCCAATTCTGGAATAATCACAAAATATATTCATACTCAATGATTTATTACGTTTTTATTTCTTCTCTTCTACTATCATCTGTGTAACAGGCAATAAAGCACTTTATTTTCCAGATAATGAAAATTACCATTTAAAGAATCCAAGATAAGGTTGTAAGTAGAAACAGAAAAAATGTCAAAAGATAAAAAAAAAATAGATAATATGCCTGACATTATCATTTTTCCTGGTTTTTTCTTTCTTCATGACGGAAGGAAAGAGCATAAAAGTCATTAAGTACCTCTTGTTCTAGGGAAATAAAAGTAAAAGCAAAAAGAAAAAAACTGTCAGGGATAGAAAAAATATATTTATTGTTTTAAGTGAAGCCTTACTTATTGATTGAATAAATGGAGATGGAGAATGGGTTAAAAATGTGACATCAAACGTGAAGTTGTTAATGGCATATATCCTCAAGGTAAAAGTCGGTAAAATTAATATAGAATATTTGTGTATATTATACTTATTACATGCATCAATGTTAATATGATTAGTTTGTATAAAGATGAATACAAAATATGCTTTTTTAGATATTCAATTACCAAATTATCATTAGTTTGTATCTTCTAATATTATTTGAGTAACAAGAAATTAATTATGCTTATATAATTTATCAATAAAATATTTTTTTTTCAAAAATATGCAGAAAAAGAAAACAGAAAATTTGTATATTCAATGGAAACGTTGTACGTTAACATTCCATTTTTTTTTCAATGTAGAAATGTATTTCTTTTTATCTTTTAAACATATTGTTTGTAATGTTTAGATTTTAATTGTATCTTATTATATTCTTGTTCTTATTTTTTTTCATTCTGATTGGGTACGATCACAATGAAAATATAATATAGTGCAGTTTAAATATAGCAGAAAATATAATATAGTTATATAAGTATTATATAAATACGTAACACCTATAGTCGTCGGCTGGTCCATTCGTCTGTCTGTCTGTTCGTCCATCTGCATATAACAGCGCAAAAACTACCCAACCGAATGGTTTGAAATTTAATATATATAATCGTTGCAGAATTTTGTCCAGTCCTTTCAAATTTTATGAAAATCGAATTAAACTTAAAAATATATTAATAAAAGTTTTCCTCATTCTATTAAATCCTGTCATACGTAATTTATAATATAAAAACGTAAGTCATGTGATTTTGGGAAACAAATACGGGCTGACCATTTCTTTTTCATATGCCAGGAGGTCACTTTTATTCAAAATTATATTTTCGAATAAAATTGCATAAAAGTTACATTTTTGAAAAGACCGTTCAAACAAATTGTTTGTTTGAGAGATGAGTTACATTCAAATAGGTATAGATTCTGAGATAACTTCAGTTGAAATTAGGTTGACAGCCTAAAATCTCAATCCATTAAAGTAGATAAACACAAGAGATTCGTTCATCCTGAGTCATAAAAATATTAAACCATGGAGGTAATCATTTACAAAGCAAGATCTCCATGGTGAATTTTGCAGCGTTATCTCGTGTCGAAAAAAAATCGAATATGTACACGTAGCATACGTAATAGAAGAAAAGGCAAGGCATGGTTATTTCACTCATAACAGACTATATAATTCATTTCACTGAAGTAATAACTATGATTATTTTACATTGTAAAACTAGTTATAGTACAAACGCACCTCATTTCTCACGTTTAACATACAATTTCCAGCTTGTTAAATTTCTCTGGAATGTTGAATGTACATCATTCACAATAGGGGATAGAACCCGGACTTTATATATTACAGAATGTAGGTGAAATCCATTTCTTTTTAGTAGTACCTGTAATAGATTTTTTACATTTAGTATATATACATATTTATAATGCCAACTAACAACGACAAAAAGCATTTTTGTATGAAAAAAATCCATTAAATACTCAAGTAAAATTTTTAAAATTCCTTAAAAGCCATACTTTCAAATTAGCCGCATGCCAAGAGTTAATGACCAAATAAATAGCCAAAGATTTTGTTACCTGAGAAGACGTTTTAATTCTGATAACTTCAGTAGTTTAAGTTCAAATTTCGAAAATATGTTTATGAAATTCATGTTTTATATGTATTATTTTATTTATTTATTTATTTATTAAGTATTAATTTCGTTATGAAATATTAGCCGGATCAAATGTGAACTATTTTCATTGTTTTAAGTTCAAACGTGTTTATGTTTCGAAATCGGGCTGAACACGATTACAGTTAATGCGAAATTTGGTCGGGAGTTACCACCTTCAGTATGACATCAGCATTACTCGCGGACGTGTTTCTGTTTCTTAATATAGATCCAAAAAGCTATTTTAAAAAATATTTCATATTCAATTGTTCATAAAGTATATTATCTCTCATCTTCAGTCATTCACAGCGTGAATTATTGAATTTTTCAAAATGCGAAACTTATTGGTCGGGTGTTGCAACCGTCAGTATGACGTCAGTATTACTCACGGTTGTGTTTCTGTTTCTTAATATAGATTCAAAAAACTCTTTTAAAAAATACTTTATATTCAATTGTGCATAAAGTATATTATCTCTCATCTTCAGTTATTCACAGCGTGAATTATTGAATTTTTCAAAATGCGAAACTTATTGGTCGGGTGTTGCAACCGTCAGTATGACGTCAGTATTACTCACGGTTGTGTTTCTGTTTCTTAATATAGATTCAAAAAACTCTTTTAAAAATACTTTATATTCAATTGTTCATAAAGTATATTATCTCTCCTCTTCAGTTATTCACAGCGTGAATTATTGAATTTTTCAAAATGCGAAACTTATTGGTCGGGTGTTGCCACCGTCAGTATGACGTCAGTATTACTCACGGTTGTGTTTCTGTTTCTTAATATAGATTCAAAAAACTCTTTTAAAAAATATTTTATATTCAATTGTTCATAAAGTATATTATCTCTCATCTTCAGTCATTCACAGTGTGAATTACTGAATTTTTCAAACTTGATAATTGTATAATTGTAACTCGTGTGTATTTCATGGTACATTCTTGACATTCTTAAAATTTGACATTTTAACAGCTAACATAATTTCTTTCTCTACGGTATGTTCCTCTACAATAGTTGAATAAACGACACGTTTGGTTTCATATTCTTCAATTGTGCTTCATGAGAGATTGAATTTTGCATTGTGATCCAGTAAGACTAGAGAATAATTCTTGTAGGACTAGAGACATACAAATAATTTGGGTAATGAAAAACTACCAAATGGGATAAAACAAGTTTTTCTTCTGGCATGCAATTATGTATTCATTTATTAATCAATATCTTATGTAATTTGTTATAGGGCTACACGCGATACAGATAAATTTAAAAGAAATTCATGCTCGAAAATTATTTTAACACCATACAAACTCTGTAAATTGAGTTAGAGTTTTTAAACAAATTGCTTCTGAAAGACCATATTGTTTCCTATTTGACGATGCAAAACATGAAATTGTGCGATGTTAAAAAGTTTAAGAAATCGCAATGAAAGCGAAATTATTAGCCAGGTGTTTCTACCGTCAATGTGACGTCATCCTTATTCATGGAAATGTTTTTTCTTTAAATATAGATTTCGATTAAATTCTAATTTTTTGTAAATTTGGAAATTAATAATACTGATTAAATAAAGTTGAAAATTATTTACGCTGTACAAACAGTTATTATTACTAAGAACAGAACGCGAATCATCCGCGAAACATGCAAGCATTCTACTGCTGAAATACCTATGCTCAAAGCCATTATACACATATTTATGTAACCAACAAGCAAAAATCACAAACAAACAAGCGACAATGCAAATAGCGATGCCTAAATTCAATTTTGAGCTTAGCGATACTGAAACTAGTCGTTGGGGGCCACCGTAATGCTTACCCATTATGGATATGCATAATGTAAAATATTAAAATAAATAATGTGTAAACTACTTATAAAATGCATTGCAATTCGAATAAAATCGTGACTTGATGACGTCCTAAACTTTAAAGGCTCGATTACTGAATTGCTTAAAAGAAACATCCTTATAACTCCAAAAATAATAATCCTATTAACTAGCGGTTTAATGCATCTGATTAAGCGTCTCATTTCCAATTAAAATATATCATTGAATTGAAATTCCAAATAGGATTCCAAATATTTCGGCAACTCATTATCTGATCGACTTCATGCTTTATGCAAAATTTATGTTTTTATATTGTATTTTATATTCATTCCTTAAAATAAACAATTTCGATAATTTTTATGTACCTTTTATCAGAACGAATATTTCGAGAGTCCGAAAAAAATAGTTCCGGATAATCAAGGTGACTGAAATTCAATAAGCTTCTTCCCATTATTACATACTAAGTACATACCAAATTTCAAGTCTCTATCTCATTTTTTTGGGAGACACACAGATATACAGACACACAGACGGATGGCAAACATTTGTTTTCCAAAAATATGTTTTTCGGAATCTCCAGTGTCTGAAACGTATAAATCCGTCAAAAAAAATTTTCGATTTTCAAAACGATTACAAGACTTGCCCTATACTACGTATGATGGGTAAGTAAAACGAGAAAACGTTGAGACAGATGGTGTTAATGTATTAGATTCAGATTAGACTAGATAATCTTTGGTATAATTTTTTTTTATCAAGTTAAATAATTGTAAAATTCCTCATACGCACATAATTGTACTGGAGATTTTGATCATTGAAATTGCACCTTAACCCCTAATCGATACGATAGTGTTTTATATAAAATAAGAAAGTATAGAAAATGATAGTTGTTAATATATTACTTTTAATTGCTAAAATATATGAAATAAAGAGTTAAAAAACATAATAAATAAGGACTTTACGTTGTATACTCAAATGTGAAAATAAAACAATAAGTTGGTGTCCGACATACACTTTATTCCGAGATTGTAATCAAAGATATAAACATTAAAATCACAAAGATAAAAATTATTCTCGACTTTCCCGTTAATCTTAGCAATTATCAGGAGAAAATTTCTTAAATGATTTTATTTGAATGTTTTATGAATTTTTCGTTACTTCTTGATTCCTTTCAGTTTGAATAAAGCGTCAATAATGTAAAATGTAAATAATTTTTTGCCATTTTGTATTTAAGAAATTTTATTCCTGATGATGCTTTTAAAGATAAACCGAAACATCGAGAATAATTTTTATTTTTGTGATTTTAATTTTTACGCCTTTTTTAAAAATCACGAAATAAAACACGAAAAATACAGTAAAAATAAAAGGTTTTCATAGACTGTTAAAATGTTTCGGCTCCATCGAAGCCATTGTCAAACGAAATAAGAATATTCTAAAATTACATGATCTATAATTTAATGATTTTGAAATGCCTTCATTTAATTTTTCACGTACTTTAATTGTATAGTTGTTATTATTTAAGTACAATAAAACAATATTTATAACGAACAAATATACCACAAAATTGTATATTCAAGTTTTTATGTTTTAACCCTTTTCGGCACAGTGGTCCCACTGCGGGCACACCTAATTTTAATTCCAAACTTGCAACGGCACCAAGAATATTTTAATAAAATTTTGTTTTTACCATGAAAGCTTAAAATAAGGAGTTCTTATTTTCTAAAAAAGTCGTTTGTAAATTCCAGTGTCAGTCAGTAATTTCTTATTTTACGAACAGAATTTGTCTGTGCCGGAAAGGGTTAATTTTATAGTAATATGTGAGGCTTTCGTGGTTTTTATAGATGAAAACTTAAAAATATAATTCTTAAATAAAACTGAACAATTGAAACAAATAAACAAATATATCATAAAATTGAATATACAAGATTTCATATTTTATTTTTATTGTAATGTGTGAAGCTTTCGTGGTTTTTTAAAGATGAAAACATAATAAATGATTTTTAAATAAAACTCAAAACTATTGCAAAACGTCTGATATGAAATATTTAAATTAGTCAGTAAACGCGAAGAAAAAAAATAAATATCGCAATAATTTAGTAAAAAAAAAACTATTGATGCTAATTATCGCATAAAATTTCTTTAACTTTTTGTTGAACTCAAAAATGTTTTTTAGATACCAGTGAATTTTAAGGAACATGGAAAAGAAATCTTTATTTGCATAACTTATTAAGAAAGTATAATATATAGTATCGTAATTTTAGAGAAATATCGAATATATAATAAAAGAAATTTCAAGCAAAATGTTGTTGATTAAAACAAACCTGCTTTATTTTTTATTTTAGAGATTTAAAACTTTTTTAATGAAAGACTAGAGAAAAATATTTTGTGAAAGAGAAACCTCTGAAAAGTTTCCTTTAAAACTAACTGATCATATAAAGACACGTCCATTAATCAAAATACATTGCTGTCACATGCAAAAACTACAAAAATGCAAATACTATTTAAATTACATTAAATTACTATTTAAATATTTCAAAGACCAAATTAAGAGTCTCATTTAAGCTCTCATGCTTCATTTTTTTTTATTTTAGAGTTTTAAAACTTTTTAAATGAAAGACTACTGTATACAGAAAAATATGTCAAAGAGAAACCTCTAAAAAGTTTCCCATAAAAATAACTGTTCATATAAAGACACGTCCATTTATCAAAATACATTGCTGTCACATGAAAAAACTACAAAAATGCTTCTTACTATATAAATATTTCAAAGACCAAATTAAGAGTCTCATTTCTTCTCTCATGCTTCAATTTTTTTTTACATTTTAGAGTTTTAAAACGTTTTTAATGAACAACTATTGTATACAGAAAAATATTTTGTGAAAGAGAAACATCTAAAACGTTTCTCGTAAAAATAACTGGTCATATAAATATACGTCCATTTATCAAAATACATTGCTGTCACATGCAAAAACTACAAAAATGCTTCTTACTATATAAATATTTCAAAGATCAAATTAAGAGTCTCATTTCTTCTCTCATTCTTCATTTTTTTTTTTTTTTTACATTTTAGAGTTTTAAAACTTTTTTAACGAAAGATTACTGTATACAGAAAAATGTGTAAAAGAGAAACCTCTAAAATGTTTCCCATAAAAATATCTGGTCATATAAAGGAACGTCCATTTATCAAAATACATTGCTGTCACATGCAAAAACTACAAAAATGCTTCTTACTATATAAATATTTCAAAGATCAAATTAAGAGTATCATTTCTTCTCTCATTCTTCATTTTTTTTACATTTTAGAGTTTTAAAACTTTTTTAACGAAAGACTACTGTATACAGAAAAATGTGTAAAAGAGAAACCTCTAAAATGTTTCCCATAAAAATATCTGGTCATATAAAGGCACGCCCATTTATCAAAATACATTGCTGTCACATGCAAAAACTACAAAAATGCTTCTTACTATATAAATTGTTCAAAGACCAAATTAAGAGTCTCATTTATTCTCTCATGCTTCAAGTTTTTTTTTTTATTAATTTAGAGTTTTAAAACTTTTTTAACGAAAGACTACTTACTGTATACAGAAATATATTTTGTGAAAGAGAAACCTCTAAAAAGTTTCCCGTAAAAATAACTGGTCATATAAAGACACGTTCATTTATCAAAATACATTGCTGTCACAAGCAAAAACTACAAAAATGCTTCTTACTGTATAAATATTTCAAAGACCAAATTAAGAGTCTCATTTCTTTTGTTTCAAATTAAATAAATTTGGTGAACTAAAATGTAAAATCTTCCTTTTAAAAAGCTTTTAAGGGCACAGATTCATCATTGTCATTTTAGAGGATTTTTTTAATACATTATTTTCTTATTGTGTCAGACTATTATAATATATATTTTTTTTTCTATTCAGTTAAAGTAAGTAATTTTTAAATGATCTTGCTGAAGAGTGTATAAGGAAAAGAAAATATATAGCCGAATAAAACACACTTGATTATATTAGCTTATACCGCAAAACAAATTCTTTTATTTTTATAAGCATGAAACGTGTATCTATTTTCTCTTGAAAGAATTTCCATTTGCAAGAAAAAGGAGAACATGTTAAACATATAAATCAATTTATCTAGAATAAAATATAGCGAGAGAGGACTGATGCGAATATTAAATCCAGTCGACGTGAATCTTGAAAAATAAATTTATTCATTTTATTTGTGTTGAGATATTTTACAACCAATTTTCTTGAAAGGCAAAATGAAAGATTTAAAAATAATTTATGCTGCGAATAGGGAAAATATAAATTTATTATTTCATTGCATTTATTCATTTTGTGAAAAGCGTGCACTGATAAGACTAATTTTTCTTTATATAGAAACATATGATATAACAACGAACGAAAGTATATACAATAATCTCTTCCAAGTTATCCACTAACCCGAAATGCATTCTTTATCCTTAAAAACTTCAGAAACCAATATGCTTTCGAGTTTTAAATAAATGTTTTATAAAAAGAAAGTTTCTTTTGCTTCCATGGATTTTCAGAAACGTTTCCAAGAAGATTTTATAATGCATTATGCAGTTTTCTCATCTCGAAGTATAGGTTTTTGGATGCTATAAATTCAAAAGTAACATTTTCATGTTGAACAAACATGTTTTACAGACAAAAAATTATAAATAAACAGCATTAACATTAATATTAAAATCAATATTATTTTGCGATCTAATGATTAAATTCAATTATGCAGCTGAAGTTATTTTACTCAGAATTACTAGCATTCTAAACATTCCGATTTGAGATAACTGATTAATACACTACAAAAACAACGCGGAAACGTTACTGAAAATCAGTGGCAGTGAAATAAACTGTGTCTTTATATGTGATCCTTTAAATAATAATATATTGGTTTTTAAGGTTTCTATAGATAAAGAACACTTATCCGAATCATGGGTAACAAGGAAGAGGTTATAGTATATTTCCGTTCGTAATTATATTGGGGTTGTTCGGAAAGTTTCTTCCGTTTGGGAAAACCAATTCGTACCGGAAAATTCTGTCCGACTATTATTAAACATTAGATATCGGAATTTAATGTTTAATAATTAAATGATAGAATTTTACACTACGAACCAACTTTCCCAAACGGAAAGAACTTTCCGAACAACCTGTGGAATGTGGTTTTGTTATCCTGCATTTTGCAGGATTTACACGATTTTACCAATAGTCATATGTCAAGAACTAATGCACGGAATTTAATAAAACTTCAGATTCAGTTAGACCTTGATATAAATTGGTTGCTGATTCTATTTAGTGTATGTGAAACCTGTTTGAGATAGAAGAAAGTTTTGGGATTGGTATATCCGACTAGTTTTAGATTGTCTCCTAACAACACCAAAGAGCGTTTTTATATGGAATATGTCAATTACGTATTCAGACAAAATTTGAAATTTATTAAAAGTGGTAATTTCTTATTGGCTTCGTCCCAGAAGTTAATAGCCGAAGAAATCACTAAAATTTTCGTTATCTGCAGCAGTTTTTTTTTTTCTATTATTCAGATTATTTGAGTTGTTTTAAACGATTATTTCAATTACACGTCTGTAAAATTTGAATTTTATTTATACAATTTTATCGCTTAATGAAGTTTTAATTTAGTTATTGAATATTAGCTAGGAAACAAATGCTGAACTTTTTATATTGTTTAAAGTGCAAGCGGAATTTATTATGATTATATTTTGTAATCGTCTGCAAAATATAGAGAAATATTTTTTTAAACAAATCTTGCTTGAAATTTAATTTAAATGCTATAATAAGTGAGTAAATTGCGATACAGTTTTCAAATAAATTGCACTTGGAAGTAGATTTTCCCCTACATAACGGTGTAAAAATTTAAAATATGCGATGTTTAGAAATTTAAAAAAATTGCAGTAGCAAAAATTGCAAAACAGAAATTTCATCCTCAAGTGTTGCCATTCGCAAAATATCGTCAGCGTTACGCACGGTCACATTTGTACTTTATAATATAGATAGTTGGAAATGAATTCACATTGCTCTGTCAATCCTTGTATATCGTGCATAGATTTATATACCAACAACATAATATGCTAAGTTTTAGTTCAATTCATAACACAGTACAAAAACTCCCCCTCAGCAATTTCTGTCAATAAACGGAAGTGATTTATTTTGTGCAACACTCCATATGATGTATAAAATTTATACACACTAAGTAATATGCAAAAAAATAGTTAACATTAACACTAGAACTACCATGAGCAGTCACTTAGACGGTTACCAAGTGAATATATTCCGATTCGAACCAGAATTTTTTTAAATAAATTAAATATAAAACTCACAGAAACATGTTAAATGAATAAGTTAAGTAGTTTTAAATAAAATTTCTGGTGTGGAATAGTTTTAAAAAACTTGAGTAAAATTTCCGGTAGTGCTAGTGTTAAAAATCCATACCACAACTGAAAACGCACTTACAGCAATTATCACACATAGACAGTTCTGCAAACGATTTTTCTGTGTCCTTGTAAATGAACAATAAATGCTATGCTAACCATATTCTTCCGTAAGCATGTTGTAGTGCACCTCAGTGATTTCTATTAATGGCAATATGTTTAAAATAGTTTAACATAATTAAAATACGCTTCAAACTATTTTAATATTTTGATTTTCTTTTTGTATCCCTGTAAAAGAACGATAAATGTTATGCATATTCTACAGTAAAAATCTTACATTGCTTCTCAATCACGTATATCAATGACAATAGGTTTGAAAAAGTGTAACACTATTAAAACACATTGCAAATGATTTTTCCTCATACACCGTAATAAAACGGAATTTTTTGTGTTTTTCTGTAAACGAACTATAAATGCTACACATTTCACCTTCAATACTAATCATGTCATAGTATTCCTCAATACTTGAGGATAAAGGCAAACCGGGTATCTTTACGTGAGTATGTTATGGGTATATTACTCACGGAAAGACGCCCAGACAAATCAAATTCATAAAAAATTTTCAACTATATTGGAAAGTTTTAAAAGTTTCTAAAAATGAATGGTTAATACGGATAATAAAAATGAAACGTAGGTTTATATAAAATATACACTTTGAAAAGTTTTTAAAGAGTCTTATTTTTTATAAACTTACAGATAAACTATTTTTTTTTTTTTTTGTATAAGGAAAGGACAGCTGACGTCACTGTGGATTCAATTACGGTTAGTTAGCAAGAAAAACCTGTTTTTTCTTTATGACTCCTTCCTACTGTACACAAGAAATGGGGAAATTTGATTGGTCTACGTTAAACTGGTCTATAATATGATTGGCCTACGTCTCTATGACGATTCCTGCAATGATAGCTACGAGAAAAATGTAGTGGTAGATTGGTTAATGGAACTGTTTGTTTGTAAACATGCCCTTTCCTTATAAAATATTAGCAAATTCGACAGCTAATCGCATTTTTATTTTACAAACTACATCGCTATTGACATAACAGAGGAATTTAAATTATTTATTCTAAATAAGTCTTTTTAAAACATAAATGAGAATCACATTTTTTATTGTTAAAGTTTTCCAAATCTAGGGATATAAATATTAAGTATTCTCTTAAAAAAGTTTTTAAGAGGACAGATCCTTAATTCAGAAATTCATTCTTTGTAATTCAAGAGTTTTTCGGATTCTTTTTGTGTTAATTGGACTGATATAATGCCTTTTCTTTTTTTCTTTTTCTTTTTCTTTCTTTCTTTCTTTCTTTTCTTTTTTTTTTTTTTTTTTTTGAGACGGAAAGTGACACCGAAATGTTCTCGCTTGGAGTGCACAGGGGAACAAAAGTCTTTGAACAGGTTCTTGATTCTATTTGATTATACCGCGAAGTAATTTTTCCCTTTTTTTAAACAAAAAAAATCCCTTTTCTGTCCAAGGAAGTTTTTTCACAAAAAATGGAAACTTCTTAAACATATAAATCATATTCTTGTAATAAAATATCTAACAATGGTTGATGAATGTGAACATTAAACATAGGCGCAGTGAAATGTAAAAATATTATTCAATTTTTTTTTCAGTTAAGATATTTAGTAAAATACTCTCTTGAAATATAAAATAGAAACCGTACAAAATATTTTATGTTACAAGTAAAACAATTGGGAATTTTATTTTTGTTTCGTGAATTCATTATTTAAAAAAAATATATATTTTTTCATCGTTGGAAAAACGTTTAACTTTCTGCAAAATTCAACGAGGAAACTACAAGCATGAAAACAAATACTTTAAAACGAGGAAACAATAACGTAAACATTATACATAGTAAATAGCATTTTTAGAATAAATCTGTAGTACTACACAATATGTTCCTAAATAGTAAAGTCCAAAATATTGCATTATATTTGCATAGACTGTAAAGAATCAAGTTTATTCCTATATGTTTCAACCTGTTATTTGTGGAACAGACTGTAACTTTTGTGATTAAATCTGGTAATAAAATAAGTTTTTTATGACTCTATTTATAAAGCAATTTTTGCAACAAAAAAACAAGGAACATATCCTCTTTGAAACTGATGAAACGTATTTTCATTGTTTTAAAAACGCCATGTGTTGAAGATATACTTTATACTGAATACGCATTTCCACGAGCTAAATGAGCCAAACATTATTTTCACAAAATTAAATAATTTCAACCAAATAAAATGTAATGAGAAAATTCTCATGAAAGATCTTGTAAAATCACAAATTCTTAACACAGAATTACTTTTAATGTCCATACTGTCCCAGATCACATTTGGAAACAAACAGGTATATTGTATATACAAGCAGGTATACAGGTATAGGCAGGTCAGACTGGCACTTTTATACTTTCTGTACACAAAGTGTAAGGAAAAAATGTAATCAGGATTTGTGTGCTTGCATATGACGGAAAACGATAGCTCTAAACGCTACTTCCCATAAAACTGCCATTTGACGAATACGTTATAAACTGAAGTCGCAAGAACTGTATAGATTTTTGAACAAATTGCCTAACAAACTACGCATTTAATCCATTTTCACACCATTTTGAAACCGATTTTATACGGAAAATCAACAAGAAAATGTGACAGGTTGTAAGTGATAAATATTGCGGCTATGTAATCAAGTATTATTAGTGCAGGGGAAACATCTTCATTTTCAAATCGGGCGGTTTAACGTTCGATTCCAACCGGTTCCATGTCCTAAATAAAAACTTTTCATATATCAAAGAATTATTATAACCTATATAAAATTCTAGATTATAGATTTTAAAAACTATGTTTTAAAAGACTTAATAGACTAGTGCATAATACAATCAAAAATTTTCAATACAATATTATTATTGTAAATATCTGTAAATATTTATCTTTAATATTATATAATCTTATCAGTATATTCATATGGAACTTATATATATGTAATAACTTTGGGCTCACCCAGCAATAAGCAATATTGGGTAGCTCGTGTGATTGTTTTTTTTAACTTGCTGGGGACTCCAGGTCCCCAGCAAGTTAAAAAAATCCCCAGGACCCCTGGTCCTGGGGACTCCAGGTCCCTTGGACACTGGGGTTCCTGGTAGATATAGGTTTTCCCCTCCGTGGACTATAGTTCCTAGAGGTTGGCTGTCCACGAGTGGGAGGTTAATGTTTCTATTCTGTGTCAGGAATTTATGGAATTTTTTTATTTTGTGAACGCGAAAAATCGAGTTGAGATTCTACATAGATTTTTTTTTTTATGTCGAGAACAATATAACTTCTAAAGGATCCATTCGAGAATATATAGAGAAAAGAAAAAATAAGTAAGCAATAAACTTGAATTCTTTTGCTTACGTAGTAAAACACCTTCTTTCATTTTTATAAGGATATGGATCTCATTTCTCTGCAAGGAATTTATATTCGCAAGAACAACAACGAAAATAATAGCCTCTGAAAAATATAAATCATTTTATCAAGAACACCTCCCCCTCCTCTAAAACTAGATGACTGATGTAAACATAAAACTAAGCTGTTCTGAAGCTTAAAAGATAAATATAATAAATTTCTTTTCCATTATATAGGAAAAATACAGAATGTCTCATAAATATTTTGACACAATTTAGAAACTAGAATAAGTACACAAGAGTGGAACTTTAAACTGACAGATATTTTATCTAACTAATCTTTTCTTTGTTTAATTCAATAAACCGTAAACTTGTAAGCCAGAGTTAGGGGGAGAGGACGGGATAGCTTGATCACTTTGTATGGAATATTTTCAATATTGATTTAACCGAAACTATACATATTTTGAAATAAATTGAAAAGTAATACATATTGTACTCTATAATTATTTGAACAAAAATCAGTTTCTACAGCAGGGGTGCAAAAATCTAGGCGCCAATGGGCTGATTCCCACCACTAAATTTTATTAGTATTCTTCGTCAAATTTTATTAGTATACTTCAAAGCCATTAAATAATAAGCCCAGTTAGATAAATGGGAAACTTTTCGCAAGTTGAAAATAGCGTCATCTAGCGGTTGGGAGTGCTGCATTCGGCACCAAGAATATTTTAATAAAATTTTGCTTCTAAAATTAAAGCTTAAAATAAGGAGTTCATATTTTCTAAGAAAGTCGTTTGTAAATTCCGGTGTCAGTCAGTAATTTCACATTTTACGAACATAATATGTCTGTGCCGGAAAGGGTTAATTGCATAGTGATGTAAATTTCCATCACTTTTTATTTAACTTTTAATAAATAAATCAACTTCTTCGCCACCACTATATTTATATAGAAATATTTATCCAGTAAATTTCCACAATTTTTTTTCATTATAGTTTTAGCTTTAATGTAAAAGATCCCAATAATTAGCAAGCTCTTAAAGGAAGTGCAAAAACAAAACATCGATAAAAATCGTATAAAATATCGATATAAATAAATCGTATCGTTTCTCTGCGACCCACTTCTGTTTTGTCCTCCTTCCGCAGCAGAGGTTTGGCGCTAGTGTGTCGCTAACAAATTTAACACTATCTGACTGGGCTTATTATTTAATGGCTTTGGTATACTTCGTATAAATTGTATCAGTATTCTTATTAGGCGAAGAATACTAAAAATTTAGTGGTGGGAATCGGTCCATTGGCGCCTAGATTTTTGTACCCTTGTTCTAGAGACTTTAAATATTCGAATCCAAAATTAGTGTTTGTGATATGATGCAAAAGCTACCCCTATTGCAATATGTTTTGCAACGATTAAGAGTTTAACATTACAAATTCCAAAGGTTAAACCTGAATAACTCTTAAACTGCATGACTGACTGACTTTCCTTTTGGAATCCTAATGTAAAATCTAGATGACATTGAAATAGACATTGACATGATGAGTATTGAAAATTTTTAATTTTGCTGTAATTTATATATGTATACAACCCCATAAACAAATTTAATTATAGCATTAATTAGTAAACGCTATTACTAATCGATTGGTTGTCAGTCACATTTTTATACAAATATTTGCAGCAAAGTTAGTATGGAGTCATTTTGTTTTCTTTACGGCTCTATCTTTATCTAGACGTGTACAGTTTATAAATCTGACAGGTTAAAATTTACATAAATCTGAATAAAGAAATTGCAATTTACAATTACAATTACAAATTAAATCTGCAGACATGCATTCGCATCACCATAACAAATATAAATTTTCTACGCAACTATACATTTAAAGTAATATACAAAAGTAAGATGAATAGGAAAACAAATATTAATCGATATAAGAAGAGACAACTCCAAGATATACATACATTAAGAAGGTTATACTGATGTAGCACTCTTTTGTTCTATTTAGTAGAACAAAGTAACTTCTAAAATATTTCCCTGGAGTGTATGAAATAAAAATAAAATAGCTGAAGAAAATATTGATTGCTTTCGTTTACACCACAAATCAATTTTTTTCATTTTATCTGAGCATAAAACTATCTAACGTTTCTGTAAATAATTTATTTTTTTTTTTGCAACAAAATAGGAAACATCTTAAGTATATAAAATAATTTATCAGAAAACTAGAACAAAAATCATGCATCACAAATCTACCGTATATAACAAGTTGGAAATTGTACATCAAACGTGAGAAATGAGGTGCGTTCGTACTATAATTAGTTTTAGTGAAATGAATTATTATGATAAGATTAATTTCCGTAATAAAATATGTACATTTAAAGTTGCCAACATTTTATCATTTGTTGACATTTACTGAAAATTCCAATGGGAAACTTAAACCTAGATGTGAAAATTAGAACTTGAAATCCTTATTTAGACTTTTAAGACATATTTCTCTGGAAACTTCTATACAAAACCTGCCGGTAGATTATATGATTGTTATAATTAAACAGTTTTAGTATACAAAATCGGTTTTTAAATTCAGTAATACGGACATAAAATGACTTCATCTTAAATAGGACGTAATCACAATGGCAACCCAGTATCATTACCTATCATGGGATATCACTGAATTAATTACGTATGATAGGATTTAATAGAATGATACATCTCGGTCACTTGAAGATTAATCCTCGGAAGCTGCTATAACAAGGAAGTACCAATTTAAAAAAAATTTCAAATTACTTAATAAATATTTTTATTAATATCTTTTTAAGTTTTGATTCGATTTTCATAAAAGTTGAAATGACTCGACAAAATTCTACAACGATTATATATATTAAATTTCAAACCATTTTGTTGGGTAGTTTTTTTGCTGTTATACGCGGACAGACAGATAAGACGGACGAATGGACGGACCAGACGACGACAATAGGTGCTACGTATTTATATAATTAGCGGAATTGGCGGAGAGTGGCGTTTCTCGTGATGGTCCTTGCTACGTCCCCTTTATTGCGAGAATTCGTTTATATTTCTACAAATATAAACAAAAACAAACAAATACATAAACAAAATGAAAGTATCAAATTAGTTACAATAAAGGTCTAAATTAAAGAACAGAGAGTCTCCAAATTCACTCAGCTGCCATAGGATCAGCATATGCTGCATTTTGAAATTATAGCTGGCTATTTTCTATAAGTTTAACACAGTATATTATATTAGGGAGAAGATTGGTTCGCGTTATAACGTATTGGAACCAATTGGATAAAGGAATTGTAGTATGCTTTCTAATATGATATGTTGACGTTAAGGGTACAGTTCAGCATTTTCTTTTTTAAGACCTTAATAAAGGGACCGGGAGGAATACTATGCTCTACAGACTTGGTTTCCTTGTCTGAGCAGTCCTTCTTAGACAATCAAATCAAATCAAATAATGTAATGATGTTTCACGATCTCCACATACACATAATGGAGAAAGAGATTTGTCAAAAAGATGTAGGTACGAAGGAAAGGCGCCATGATTTATCGCAAAGATGTAGATGTTTCTGTGACAGACAGACAGCAGATTCAGATTCAGATTCAACCAAGCAGGGTGGCCTACCATACGGCTTAAGCTCTACAAGCTCTGCTTGGCAAGTTTATTAAAAAAAAAAATACAAATGAGGCCATTAGGCTTTTACATAGTACTAAATTGAACAATGAATAAGAATTATATATATATACAATACAATTTGACATATACAGTGTGATTCATAAATATCGAAACAATAGAGAAACCATAGAGATACTCACGCGCAAAAATACAATATGTAACGATGCGGCATCTTTTAATTTACCGAAACTTTGGCTAGAATTACTCCATGGTCAAAGATATGAGAATAAACAATAAAGTAAAAAATGATAGATAACGTGCGTAATTTTTAAAAAGTACATGAAAATAATAACTTTAAAGCCCGTGCAACTTTAGAATATTCTCATTTTGTTTTTGAAAATGACTCGGAAAGAGTCGAAACATGTAAAACAACTAATAAAATTATTTTAATTTATATTATAGTTGTTAATTTTACACCTTTAACATTTAAAAGTAATAGACTATAGAAGATTTTGAATAACTATATAACTGGTAAAAGTGTACCTATGAGTGTTATTGCATTAAGATATCATTGCTCTTTAATATATCATTGCTCTAGACATGCTACTTGAATTATCTAGATTCTAGACTTTGGGGCATTGATCAGTAGAAATATTATTTATAAGTTGTACAAAATAATTCAAAATGTTGATCAAAAATTCCAGAAAGTAAAATAAAAATAATAATAATAATAATGAATTATTTCACAACTGTGCTTAAGTTATAAAAGTATAAAACTTAAATAATAATAATAATAAAACATTGACTCTTCTACACATAATTCAGTTTGAGTGTTTATTCGCTAAAATATATTTTTAAACACTTTTCAACATAGTTTAATCAAAAGGAAGAAGGAGTTGAAAAGTGCTTATGACTTTGGTTTGTCTGTCTGCCATATGCTTTCCTGCCGGGCTCTAACTCTCGTAACTACATTCGGATTGCAATGTAATTGATATATGTTATTGAAATTTACTATGAATTGTTTGCTATTGAAAATACAGTGTGCAGCGTGTGCAGTTCGTTTACAGGGACACTCAAAATATTCTCGTTACATTACTCGTTTCATTTACGATGTATTTTAATGATGTTACATTATTTGAAACATAAGAAAAATTATACACATTTCTGAAGTGCACTAAAACAAGCTTTCTGTAGAATATGGTGTGCAAAGAATTTATCATTCAGTTACAGGATCACCCAAAATAATTCAGTTACACAATGGTATATGGAGAATTTTAATGATGCACACTATTTCACACTATTTCAAGCATAATAAAATTTATATAAATTATTAAGGTGTACTGCAAGATACTTCCTGTATAATAGGACAAACATAACAGCTATCGGTTATTTACAGGTATACACAAAATATTTCGGTTATGTACTGTATAAATACTAGAGTACTTCAGTACTGTATAAATACTAGAAAAGTGTGTTTTCATTCTTGGTATGCGTGTTTACGTTTAACTAAATTTTTGCCAATTATGTGTATAAATTCAGTAGATCATATACAAAGTTACACAAAATAATTCTTAATAATTATTATGCATGAGCATGAATTGCTTAAGAATATTAAATTGCAAAAGTAGAAATTAGGAATTAATTTGAGTATACTTTTAGGAAAATATCAAAATGTTCCAAGCTGTAGTAGGTTGTTAGCTTTTCTTAAATCATGTAACATGTCAAATTATTATTATTATTTTAATTTTTAGAAAAGAATCATAATTTGAGTGTAGAACCTTTTAACGAATGATCCAGAAAGCTAGCACGTTAAATCAATCTTTCGAAAACCTGCACACATTCGTCTGTTGGACAGTTCTGTTGAAAATAAAATAATAAACTAACAAAGAACGGCGAGTATCTTTCACACACTAGAAAATTGAATTTTTCTGTGACTACCTGGAAAATTGAGAAATGGAAAGCTACGCAAATATACAAAATATGTTTTCAAATTTGTTTAAAGATCACGAAGTAAAAAAAAAATCAGCAAGGGTTTTATCTCATTAACTTCGTATTGTCTACTAGACAAAGGCATGGTATTTTCCTCAAGCACTGACAAAATCTTTCTTAAACGCAGGAACTCGTTATTTGGTCAGTGAGGAGAGCGCATATCCTTCTATGTTGTCTTGACCCGTCTACTTAGGTGTAAAAATAGACCGGGAGTAGACTGTCTTAGATACAGGGCGCTACTATGTCTTGTTGACTACTACATGAGTAATCCAGGATCGTCGTTTCAACGTCCGTCGGACTCTTGTGCGTTTAAAATTTTAACGCAGTCAAACACTATGTGATGAGCGAGGAGACTGTTCATTGTTTTCTGTGTTCCGGATTCGATTACTCGAGTGAAAGTTGATCGAGAGCAGAGTGTCCCTAGGGACGTGACACTGCTGCGTCTTGTTGGTCACACGAGAAAATGAAGCCATCATTGTGACGTACATCTAGAGGGTTGACTACACAGGTCTTACCTTGTATGTAACGAAAATTCGGGTCGTCTTCTCAAAGTTCTTTCTGAAGGCAATCTCTGTTTTGCAGTGTGGTCGTTGGTTGGTGCAACCGTAATTTACCGCTGCGTTATGCGCTTGTGGCGGACAAACCCTAGACGTTGGAGGCTGACGGATCGTTCCTCGGCTGCTCCCTGGGCTTGTGTCTTTCGTCCAATGGCTGGCTTTTCCGTCAGGTGGGGTTTGATGTCGCTACGTCTTGGTTTCGTTTTAGGTTATACTACCGACCTTTCGATTATGATACTATTTCTCCTTTAGTTTTATCTCCAGAAACCAATAGATGCATTTCAAATTCCAGAAACCAACAGATTTTCGAAATTTACGAAAAATATTTTCGAAATAAAAGAGCTTTTTTTGCTACCTTTAATTTAAGTAAATAAGAAAAAATTCTGAAATTAAATACAGGAAATGTATCTTAGGAACTTTTTCCGTAAACATAGGAATTTTTTTGGTTTTCTATATTTCAGATTTATTTTCAAAATGTCTGTAGATAAAGGAATAATGTCCTGAATCAGAGGTACTTCTGAAGTTTTACAAAGTTAAACATTATTACAATTGGCGTAGTATGATGATATTTAAAGATATTTTATAGAAAATATCATGGTGGTATATTTTCCCTAGCACTGTGTCAAGTAAACTTTACTTAACAAAACACGTTTTAAACAAAATATTTTACTTAATAAATGAAATTAAATAAGGCTCAAAAAGAAAAAAACCATTCTAATGGTGTTTTTTCCGGTTCAAAAGAAAAAAGATGTTTATTTGAATTCGGACAAACTGACTTAGTACTGCAGAAATTATCGATATATTGTCAGCTGTGCTTTAGTAAAAGTATCACCGTTTGCACCATATGTTTTAAATATTGCTAAAATATAATAGCTAATATAAGTAAAAGTTTAAAATCTATCTCATTACCTAGTACAACTCAAAAACGGATTTTTTTTCATATCTCTGAAAATATTTTTATAGATATTTTTTATATAGAAATAGAAGTGCTATTACAAAAAAAAGAGAATTAATTATTTTCTTTTAAGTTAATTAGAATTCTTTTCCATTTAGTTAAAATTTCCTGTTTTAATTTTTTAGGATTAAAAAATATTCCATATTTTTATCTTAAAAAAAGCCATTTACTATTTTTTCATAATGGTACTCTGTGTAAATGTTAAAGAAACATTAAGAGTTTGGGGATTACGTGAAAAATTTATGGATGTATGTTTCTTTAAAGAAATTTTTTTTAGTCGTACTAAAGTTTTTTTGTTAGAATAGTTTTCTTTCTTCTGCAACAGTAAAAACATTTTAAAGTACATTCATCTTAAAGTAAATAATGGAACTGGGCTATCTATCTTTGGGTAACTAGAGAAAAAATTGAATCATTTCTTACGTTCAGTTGTTTTTAAAATATATAAAGAAATGTATATATTAGACATTAATAAGTATTAAATGGATAAAGCAAATATTGTTCACAGAAATACTTATTTAAATAATTAAATTGGGTTACTGCGTCCTTCCTGTTTCATGATAATTATATGAAAATTTGATGTTTAATTTATTTCATTCGATTTTCTTTTTCATAAAAATTAAGTTAATGCAAATGCTGTAATTTTGAGTAAAAAAGGGTGTGTGTATATCTTTTTTCACAAAATAAGACGGATAATAATACTGATAGTTGGAAACCAGGCTAGAAATATTATTAAGTCAAAAACACAAGGCACCTCAAGGAGTGCCATTTCCGGATTTTTTTAAGTGGGACTTCGCTTTCTTCGAGAAGGGGTGCAGAAATTGCATTAGATGTTCTTCAGCATATCTCAGAAAGAATTGATACAGCTTTATTCTAAATGGACATTTTCCCTTACACTAGGCTTCTCCAAATCGCTCCCGTGGGTCATTCACTTTAAGCTAAACCTGGGTTTCTGTTACTAATTTTAACAATAGAAAATATATTTAACAAAATTTATCAATTGGCTCACTTTACTTTGCGTGAAATGTGATGCTAGAGTAAAAAATCCTGAAAGTGCACTGTAGTTCTGTCAGACATACAATATTTACTGTCAGGTATTCCGAATTTTTGAGTTTCTACCTTCCTGCTGTTTGGATTCAAATGCAGGTCATTTAGAGCACTTCTCGTCATGTCATCAAATTTCACAGAGTTCGTGATAAGTCTGATGAAAATATCGTCTCAATATATTTATTGCTGGCAAAGTTTATGAACGAAAATCGAATTCGGCTTAGAGTAGTATTTTGGCTGAATAATTGGATTTAAAGTCTGGTTTTCTGTACAAAAATTATTGTTATTGATGTGTACTATCATATATTGTAAAAGCAAATACCCTGTATATACACTGTTAAAGATTTGCAGCAAACTGTCCGGTCATTCATCCGTTTTTATAGAAAACGGCTACATAAACGTAATTTAATTCTATTCTGGCAATATTATTGATCATATTATGGTCAGAATAGAGTTACATTACGGTTATGTAACCATTTTTTCAAAAAAACGGTCGAATGACTGGACAGTTTGCTGCAAATTTTTAACAGTGCACATAGTACGTTTTCAGATAGTGGCATCAAATCTGGTTGAAAAGACTGCATGCTATAAACAAATAAAAAATAGATTTTCTTTCAGTTTGTTTTTATTTTTACGAGTATGAGTGATAGTTTTACACAAATGCACGCAAACATTGTACAGAGCCCAACATAGTCATTTGCTTTATTGACAGATCATTTCGGGGATTTTATGTTGCATGGTGATCTTAAATATGTTTCCTATTCAATTTATTTACGGTCCCTTAATTGCCCTCGTGATTAAATAATCACTTAATAATGCAAAATCAAACAATATCTTTACACACCAGAGGTTCAAGGACGATCCGATAAGCATAAATATATATATATATACGTGTCCTTTCTGATCGTTGAAAGTATTGCAAAAATTTGTTTAGATAATGTATCATGTTAAAATGCATTTACGTCAAAATAATTATTTTTGTAAAAGTTAAGAGATTTAAATTTTCATATGGTTCCTCGGTGCAGTAAATTATATTTAGAGAAACATTCTGCAATCTCTAACAAAAAAAAAATACAATAAAAACTTATGATGCTTTGAAAAATTACTGTTTCCGGCAATAAAAGAACCTCTTTTTATTTTAAGAAGAGAGAAGATTAAGTTTTACGAACTTTTTGCATTTGCTAAAACTTTATTGTGTATTTAAAAAATATATTTCCTTGTGTTTCTGTTTTTCACAAATAATTTTAATATTTGAATTTGTAATTATTCAACAACAAATGATCAGAGATCTAGAGATTAATTAATGTTAGGAATATTGTAGTACTCAAAATTTGAATAATTGCTCTAAATACTTGAATTTTTATGTAAAATCATGTAAACATCTAGTATTATATGAACCACATACAAGTTTTATATATATTCAAATGAATATTTTAAAATTATTAATTTTAAACTAAAATCAATCAGGAAAAATTTTAATTATATAACACAGTTTGGACCTACTTTCATTCAGATAAACATATTCACCGTTGCAATATAAGTAATTAAGTACTTACATAATCTCTTTGAAGGATTTCACAAAAGCTTTATCATACATCTTTGGCATTTCAGATATAGAAAAGGAATGTCTACGACATCTTCAGAACTAAGGATTAATTATGTAAGCACAGCCACGAGGATTAATTGATGACTTAATAAAATTAATAGAATAATGCAAATTAACGGAAATTGATTAAATGAGGTACTCTTATAGAATTTTAGATCTAGAATAATTGAATTTGAAAAAAAAAATACAAATTGCTTTGTAAAACGCCGATTTGAGATCTTTTCAACCATTAAATAAGTAAATGTTCAATTTAAACAAAAATTACAACAGTCCAAAAGTGGCAAATTTTTAAAATAATGGATAATTGCAACGATATATTCTTTTATTTATTAGCCACACACAGGGTGGCTTATTCTTTCAATCTCTATCATTTTTCATGTTTATGAAAAGTCACAGCAATCCATCGTTGCCACAGATTAATCTCGGAAATGAAACATATGAAGTTACTTAAAAAATTAATAACTCGAAAAGTATTTGTCACAAAATTGTTTTACAAACTGCGTTAGAATGGTAAAAAATTGTATTTTTCTTGATATAAATTTCAAATCTAATGATTATGTCGTTTTTCAAATATTAGATTTCAAAAATTACAAAACTTCACAATGGAGTACCGTAGCGAAACTTTTACGCGTAAAATGATAGTGATAAAGGCATTGTGGCTCGACGTGTATCATGTATACTGGCCATAGCATGAGTAACAAATTATAGTAAGCTTATTATTCTGTTAAAATATAAAAGTGAATTATGGATATACATTTTTAAAAAATAAAGAAAAACATTTTATCACAAACATCAACAAAATTTTGTCTTCTATTTATTCCCTTATTCCAAAGATATCGTTTTATCGTCTGCTGCCATAGCAACATGAATTAAATTTCATTAAAAAAAACTGCTCAGTGGTAGAAAAATATTTTTCTAAATCGAATGGTTATTCAACAACTCAACACTTTAACAGGGGAATTTTTATTTGTTATTTAGATATTTTAAAATTGTTATTTGTCATTGCGTTTTTATTCTGAGTTACAGCTAGTTTATTTATTTTTTAAATAAAAGCCGTGTGTGGCAATCTATATTGTGCCTTATAGCAGAATTTTCCCCTCTTGTATAGTAATTATTTTATATTAATATTTTAATGTAACTCGTGCAATATACGTAACATTCAAAAATCTTGATAGTGTTGTCTTCGATGTTGCATTTGTTATTATGGGATTAGATATATGTAATTTGAATATGAAATGTAAAAAGGAAGATCGAGTAGCCCCGGACACTGGATAAATTGCAAATAAAAAACAAATGAATGAAATTTCGGTCTTTATTTAATACTTAAAATAAAATTACTAACTTCTCTAATGATTTTAATTAAACATTGGTAATAATATCGAATTATTTAACGAAATGTACTGAAAATAGTTTGGCCTTATTTTTTTGGCGTCACAAAAAACGGCGGCTAGCAACGGACATATTAATCAATGGTGTCCCAACCGTTTTTTGGCCTTACAAACATTACAATTATAATAAAAATCCTATACATCTATATAAATACAATCTTCATGGTCCCAGTCTTTGCATTCCTGGCACTGAATCTAGTCTTCTTCAAATGTTTCTCCGCATAAGATGCATTCTATCTCGCTTTGTCGAAAATTTATTGACGAGTACAAAACACTCACTCACTACTAACTTACTCGGCGCCTATGTCGCAATTAAACTGTATTTGTTTCACTTACATACGGCGTTCATTTACAATAACTCTTTATTTACGCAACACTTTGAATTTGTTAGAAATTGAAATGTCCGAGGCTACCCGACTTTCCCCTATCCCTATATGATAAATCGTATTCACTCCATATTCTACAGTAAGCATCTTGTAGAGTACTTAGCAATTCATAGCAATCCCACTATGTTTCAAAACTCTAACCTACGTTTCAAAAATACACTGCCAACAATTTTTACAATTATGCCGTGATGTAACAGAATTCTTTTGTGTGTCTCTTTAACCGAACTAGAAATGCTACACACTTTATATTTAATACAGGAATGAGATGTCTCCGACTTTTGCATACCAGTATAATCGCAGAGAAAATGTTGTTCTGATAAATCGCAGACTAGTCCGATTAAATGTAAAAACATTTTCTCTAATATTATACTCGTATGCAAAGAGTCGGATATATCTCATCCCTGTTAATACTGAACGTTCTATAGTGAACGTAAATTACATATAAACATTACATGGCACTCTGAGTTAAAGCATGAAGAGATAGACAGAAAGACGGCCAGACAAACCGAAATCATAAACACTTGTTAACTATGTTAAAAATGATGAAAATATTTGAAACAGCCATGGATTTTTATTTAAGATAGCCCAGAATATAAGGTGTTCAAAATAGATTTTAATAGGAAAACATTTAGTGTGCGAAATTAAACCCGATTAAAGTAAAAACCAAACAGGACTTAGCTCGTTCCCCCTTTTTTGAAGTCCTCAAATTTAGTAGGCATTTTTAACCACGAGTGTACTCGTGATTTTTCAATCTAAAATTACGAATTCGTACCGGAAATTTTGAAAGAAGAATTTTTATTTTATGTAATCACGAAATGTCTGTAATTAAATAAACTAAATATTGCTATTAGTATTTTCTGGTATGAATTCGAACTTTCTAAATAAAATAAAACTCCGTTAATTTTATTTCAGCAGTGTACGTGTTGAAACTTAACCCCTTAATCGTCGCGCCCTATAAATGTAGGCTACTTTTTAAAAATTCAGATTGCTTGATTACCACCAGTTTTTTTAAGTAGAAATATTCGCCTTGTTTAATAGGCAGATAAGATAATGCGAGCATAAAGCCAATTACACTATTTTAAAAAACTGGTGGGACTGAAACAATCTGAATAAAACAGGCGTAGCCTACGCTGCCCGTGAATGTCTCGGGCACGACGATTAAGGGGTTAAACTATTTAGTGTGTAGACTTGTCGCCATAAACTTCTCTAAAAGCTGGAACTTAGTCGCAGATGGCCTAAAAAGTATATCATGACCTTGTAAGCGCAGGCAGACGGCCAGTCAAACTGAAGTCATAACAATTTTTAACTGTGTTGCAAAGTGTTAAAATAAGGGAAAATTTGAAGAAGTCATGGATGTTTATTTATGCTACTTCAGAATAGAAGATGGTTAAAATATACTTGAGTAGAAATCATTCGGAGTGCGAAACAGTATATCATTAAAGCAAAAGCCAACAGGGACTTAGCTCTTCCCCTTTGATTTTGAGAGCCCTCAAATTTACTAGGCGTTTTTACAGCTCAAATTCTTTAGTTTGTTGACTTGTTGAACATACACAACTCTAAAATCTTTAATTTTTTTCGCAGATGTTCTAAAAAGCATATCGTGACATTGTAGGTTCAGAAATGTTGGTTTACATTATAAAAAGATACATACTATTTATATTGTTTCTGAAAATATAATTTCAAATGTTGTTAAACAATTGTATACATTTTTTCTTGTCTATTGCTCAATACGAACGCATATAACTATGTTTCTTTCATTGATAACATTAAAAAAATCATACTCGAGCCTAGCCTTGAAACATATTTACAAAAATGGCTTGTAAAATATACAAAATATCCTAATTTAAAGTTCCATTTAGAAACTTCCACTTTTGTTTATGTTTGAAAAGTTTTATCAGAAATTCCATTTGTTGCTTTTTCTTACTTCTTGCATCCCTTACTCACTACGAACATCTGTCATAAAAGTTTTTTCTTAAAAGCATTTATAAAGATAAAAATTTTAACATAAAAAGGTTTTTGGTTCATTTAGCGGAACATTTTCTGAGACGCTGTTTCAAAAATTACTTTTCTTGCGTTAAAAAAAAAGGTGAATAGTTAGAAGAAATTTTAAAACAACATCAGGTAATGATTTTTTCATATATATTAAAGATAATGTCTAAAATATGATAAAATAGGAAACTGTTTTTCATTTTTTCATTACGTTTTAACTTTTTTTTTCTTTTTGCCGGTTTATTGTTTTAATATTAGTTTGATACATATGTAAGAAGGTGATACGTAAACAGTTGATGTACTGGAATTATATGAATAACTACGTTTAATAACAAAATGTAAACTTTAAGACAGACAGTCTTAGACAGATAACTCTACAATATTTTACTAATAATTTCTTCACAGCTAATGCACTTTTCGCCCAACATATGCAATATATTTATTTTGTCTAAAGTCCAACTAGACCTAACAGCGCCTTTACTGGCTATTTCTCATTTCAATGCTTGCTTCACAATAAAAATTAGAAGACTGGCTCTTTTTCCATTGAGAAGATATTCCGATCTCGCGATCTAAACTTTTTATAACTCGTGCATTTAAATCATGGATAATAGTAGTACTACAGCGTCAGTTAATGTGATGATCATGCACGTCATAAAGGAAATGAAGTGTTTAAACTGAAATCCTACAAATATTTCTCTTTTGTAGTTATATCTTGCAAGGTACTTCTAATGCTGTATTTTGGCTCAAACTGGACCACTCCTATTGTATCGTTTAAAAAACGTTTGATATATATATGTATTATCTTTTTTAGGGTTTCGTTCATCTCACGAAACCCTATTACTCCCGCTCCGTTGTCTGTCTGTCACAGAGCAGTTCTCAGAACCTATATAACTTACAGAGTTGAAACTTTGTATATAAATTTGAATACCAGCTATGAAGTGCTCAAAATATTAAAATTTCAAAAATTCGTATTATTTTAATAAATAAATAGAGATAAAAAACAAAAATTCTAACAGACTTTTTCTATTAAATTTAAACATTTTTCGTTATAGCAGATGCCAAAAATTAAAAATCCACGATGAAATTCTTTCCACAATAATTAATTTTCTATCAGACGATTTCCACGTGAAAAATGAAAATGAAATAAAAAGTTTCAGCAATTGAAAAAAATATTAATATGAAATAAAATTGATTGACGTCATAGTGGTAATAAAACATAGTGGAATATATATTCCTTATATGGATTCATTGCGAGAAAGATCTATGTACCCTGATTGGTTGAATTCTGTTTTCGAGAACGTTCTATGGACTTGATTGGTTAATCATGTACAACGACTCCTATTGAGAATTTCTAGAAAATTCCTTTAGATTCTGAAAGCCAATTCTTTTGCCAAATGTTGTGTTTTGGCATTGGTAATCTTAAAAGTCGATTTTCCCGCCAAATCTCGCCAACATTGCACAAATATCGCCAAATTTGGCGAAAATTTGCCAATTTTGTGACTTTGTTTTCTGCCAACTGTTCAACAACTTAATAACTGTTTCAGCCTTCATTCCCATTGAAATGCATTGACCGGTAGTGACCCCAAAATGACGCACTAATTGAATTTTCTCGCACATGTGACTTAGCCCAATGGTTTTCTGGTGCCTCAAATTTGTACGATACAAAATTTCGCCAAAATCGTTAGAGCCGTTTTTTAGACAAAATTCGCATACACACAGACATAAACACAAGATTTGCTCGTATTATAGCATATGATATAGATACTGAAATCTTTAGCAACAATTTTCCAGGTATAGTGAAAGGACGTATGTAAATGTTCTCTATCTCTTATATTAATATCACAAGGGGATTTCACTCGGATTACCCAGGTTGATAAAAATTCTAATACTTTTATTTCACATTTATTATATGTTTTTGTATTGCTAAATAACAACACCAAAAATCTTTTTAATATGAAAAATAACATCAATTATGTATTCAAATAAAGTTTTGAAAATTAATTAAAGCGATACTTCCTTATTAACCACACACCAGAGGTTAATAGCCGAATGAATCATCGCCAATCACGGCAAACTTTTTGATTCTGATAATTTCAGTGGTTTATGTTTGTAATCCAATTACCTGTCTGTTAAATTTGTATTTAATTCACATTATTTTAAAACTTTATTTATTTATTGATGAAATTTTAATTTCGTTTTGGAATATTAATCGGAAACAAATGCTAAACTGTTTATATTGTTTTAAGTGCAAACGGATTAATCTTTCGTAATCGAGCTGCACACGATAGAGAGAGATTTTTTTAAACGTTTAAAACTAACCAAACAAACTATTAACTAAAATTTATTTTTAAAACTATAAAGAAATCAGCAAATTAAGATACAGTTTTCAAACAAATTGCGTTTGAAGTAACATTTTTTTTCCCATTCGACAGAGTAAAAATTAAAATTGTACGATGTCTAGAAGTTACAAAAATTGCAGTAAAAGAATGAATTATTAGTAAAATTTTGCCACCGTCAGAATTACGTTAGCGTTACCCAGGAACATGGTTTTGCTTTATAATATAGATAAAAACGTTACGCTGATCAGTGCAATATTCCATTTACTGTTTTGCAGCTATAGCTTTTAGAACACATTGTATATGTAATATACAAAAAATTCGTCACTGCAATTTTTACATTTCTAGAAAAGTCATAACATTCTATTTTATTACATTTAAATATCTTTAAAAAGTTAGTTTTGGATTTAATTAAAAAACAAATTATTAATTGCATATTGCACTAAATATAGAAATTATAGTTTTAAAGAGATTTATAATTATTTATTACAGTTTTTTAAGAATTTTTTTTCATTTAAAAATAGAGATTTGCTTATATAACTGCAAAAAGTGAAAATAGTTAGAGCCGTATTTTTAAAATAAGTTTTCTTATTTTACTTTCGACCTTAAAAGTATTTGCACAATTAAATACAATTATCCAGAAACTTTTCGAAAGAAAGTTTTAAATTATATATTTTAAAATAATTTTCCCATTAAGACGCGATCATTTAACTGGAAAAAACTTTTATAAAATAATGCAATTTTAGTATTTTTATCTTTATTTAAATAAATGATTTTATATAAAAGAAACAAATTGATTTATGGGATTTAATGACGTTATTATTCATTTATATTTTTATTATTATTTTCACATAATAAAGAAATTTATAGGATTGGATAATTAATCGTAAAATTATTAAAATTGAATTAAATCAACCTTGAAATTAATCTCTCCATTGATAGTTTAAAATCTTTTCCAAAAGACTTCAGATTTCGTTTAACATTTAGACCAGGAAATATAAATTCCAATAGCGTCTTATTGATTATAAAAACATGTATGACAACATTGCCTTCTTAAATAATTACGCGGCTTACTGTCAAACTTAAATCTCCTATAATGAAATATTATAGGAGTTATAATCAAACCAGTAGCATGACGAATACTTCCGGTGACGTCATGATGTTAAGACAGATCTCATATGTGATAGATTGGAAAAACATATAGTAGTAGGTAAAAACTAATATTGTCTTGCGTTGAATATTGTATTGACATTCAATAATGTTTTCCTGTAGGCAATGAGCTCACAAATGTACAAGTGCACCAAATTGTCGCCAACCATAGCGGTACGTAGCGATACTTTTGGCGACAAAAATAAGTTGCTATAAACAAGGCCAAATTGTCGTTAATTGGCCTATTTGGCGAAAATCACATTCAAATCCGATTTTAAACCAAACCGAACATCTTTCAGAATTGGCCGTTTACGTCAAACTGGCGCTTTTAACTTGTGTCCTATGCAAAAAACTAGCTGTATTCTTATAACAAGATATTAATTTTTGTAGCAAACATTCAACCTTTCGTTGATTAGAATTTTCTTATGTTATTTTTACAATCTTTTAGTTTCTTACTTTTTACAGTGCAAAGGTGCTAATATGCACCATTCCTACTGAATTCTGCATCTAATACCATGTTTTTTTTTTATGTTGTCAATCTGCAAGCTTTGGGGCACTTTATGAATTTTACATAATTCCAGCAATGGGAAAACCCTTTTTTAAATAGCCGTAGGTACAATTTTGTTTTCAAAAACTTAAGAAATCGATACTCTGAATTAACAACTTGAAATTATGACTTTTAAATACTACACTGTAAAAAAACCATTGTTTCTGAGTCTATGAAAATTTACGAAAATATAGCATAATCTTATTCGAGTTATCTACGATTTCGAAAAGCATTCCATTATTTTCAGAAATCTCAGAAACCAATAGATATCCGAGATTTATTTAAGCATTTTAGAAACAAAATTTTATTTTGCCGCTCGTTTCAGAAAAAAAAATAGAAAAACGAAACGTTTTATTGAATAGATTTTACATTGTATTATTCAGTTATCTTAACACGAAATATCGTTTTTTCGCTTGCCACCAATTCTCAAATAAACATTTTTAGCTGTGTAACAGAATTTATACATGTATGAGTAACAAAAAATATTAATTTTAATATGAATACCGTTAATTTATCATGTCAGTTAAATGAATATACAAATGTTTACTTCAGAATTGAAAGCATCCGATAAAACGATATTTCGTGTTGACAAAACTGGTTAATGCACTATAGAAAAAAACTCGAAAACGTTTCGTTTCTGTTTTTTTTTTCTTTAATCGGACTGCTAAGAGCAATTTTGTTTCAGAAATGCGACTTTAAATCTCGAAACTCTATTGGCTTCTGAAGTTTCTGAAGATAGGGGAAAGCTGTATCGGAATAGTGGATAACTCGGAAAAAGTTATGACATTTTTGTAAAGTGGTCTAAGAACAGTGACATTTCTCCTTTTTTACGCAACGTGATAACCTGCATATTTAAATAATCGTATTTATTTAAAGAGAGACTTTTTATAAACATACAAAATGTCCTTACATTTTACCGTTTACGATCTGGTGTCTCAATAAATATTTACAGTAGAATATTCACAAGTTAAATTGGTGTGTATGTGATAATTTTTTCTCAATATATGTAATTAAATCTGATGCTCATGCAATACAAATACACTAAAGTTGCTCATTATAAAGTGTATCATCATTCAAAATGCGTAATAAACTATACAGCAGCTGCAAAGTTTAACCTGCTGCAAAAATAACAACAATATTGATCTGTACATTAAGTAAATTTATTAGGCAGTAAATGATCATTAAGGAAGGCACAGAATGTATCAAAATTAATGTGACGAAAGAAAATGAAACAGCCTAACGCGATGTTTCTATTAAAATATCAATTTGGAAAAGAATGTTTAGGGAGGAACGAAATATATTAAACAGGTGTTGCTTGAAGAGGACAATTTCCGCGTAGTAAAAAGTGAGCTAATGAAAGTAAAAATTACAGACACATAATAGCAAAAAAAGCTGTTATCAGTATTTTCATTAATATTTTTTTTACATTACAAAGTAATGAATTGAAAAATATATTTAGAGGCTTTAGAACAATGCATATATTTCATACAAGCGCAGCTTGCTGCGAAAGGTATATAACTTTTTCTGAAAGCATAATTTTTCTCCATTTAATAACGTTTCAAAAATTCATTTATAATTTAAGTAAATATATATAATATTTATATAAATAATAAAAATAATAATAAATATAATTTTTTTAATGATATTTCAAATAATATTATTATTAATTTCTATAATGAGACAATGAAAGAAACAATAATAATAATAAACCCCTATTTTTATAATTATTGTTAAATAAAAAAAATTTAATTAAAAAGAAATTATTTAATGAAAAAGAAATTAACAAGATTTAAAATTGCACATTATACAGTAAAAATAAATAAATAAATAAAGCTGTAACCGTACAAAAAAAGGGAGGAGGGCAGAACACAAATATTGTAAAATGAACAAAAATAATGGTTTATTTTCCTCTCTTAGGTATATTTACCCCCACCCCCCCTAAAAAAAAAATCATTTTAATATTGTCACAGAACAAAAATCGAAACAGCCATTCGACTGTAAATTATATATTTATTTATTTTATGTTAGAAACATAAAATGCAGCGGTCGTCTGCATACTGGAATTGTACAAAACTCTGAAATATTCAAAACACACACCTATTTTTGACATAATATTGGAATTTAACTTGTATCTTATGATAGAGACGGATGTTATTTTGTCAATTATTTTTCGCATTATGAAGATTTAAATTTTTGAATTTTTTTTTGTAATCGTTGTAAAACAGGTAGAAATATATGTATTATACGCATAAGGAAAATAATACATGGCGAAATGAGCTATAATTTTGATTTGCATATTTAAATTTTTTAGAAATCGATTTTTTTTTAAAGAAATGCATAGCTAAAATTCATATATGTTTTTTTTAAATGCATGTCGAAAATATAATTTATTTAAATTTTTACAATAAATATGAATTGTAATTTATTAATTTTTTAAAGGAAATCGATTTCTAGGATCTTCACGTATGCAAATATAAAATTACAGCTCATTACATCAGACAGTTTTTTATTATTGCTTAAAAACTACCTGCATTGCAATCTGTTTTGCAAAGATTAACAATTAATTAAACATTTCAAACTTAAAAAACTCTGACATTTCTAAACTACTAAACCTAATGTCTTCCTATTTGATATGTTAAAATAAAATTTATCGAAAAAATCGAAATGTTAGGTGTTAGTACTGAAATTTTCAATTTTGGTAAAATTTCATTATAAAGACTATTCTAATAAGCTTTTTTTTAACATTAAATTGAAAGAAGATATAATTGGCAGTCGTATGGATACTTCCACTTTTTTCTAGGTCAACTTTTTGATAGAAATGCATTAGGGATTCTCTCTTTTGTTTCTTTAGCCGATTGTATTGTGAATAAAGTGTAAAAAGAAATAGACTTTACATTTTAAGTCGATGTTAATGTAAGCACTTTAACGAAGTTGTCGTTATAAAATTTTTGATCATATAAAATGCATAATAAAAGCATGTCTTTAAAAAAACTATTACACTCTTATTTTATTTTTATTTTATTTTATACTTTTCCTGATTAAAATATTTCATTATTGCAGTTTCATAGCCCATTTGCATTTTTTGGCGGACGTATTTTGGCACATAATGACGTCCATAGTTGTTGTAACTCGTATTCAATTGTAACCATAAAGAACTTTTGGCGATGTATCATCGAGGATGGGCTAAGGGAAAAATGGCTCAAAATTAAGTTATTAATTTATTATTAAGTTCTAAAAGTATTTAACTATGATATTGTCATCGAAAACACTCTTTAATACAGTTTTTTTATATTTCAAGTCTATCAGTAAATGAGATATAAAGGTATTACACAATTCCGACTTTTCATACAAAAACCCAGTTGAGTTAAATACAATAGTGTACTATACTAAACGACAGCCACACATTTTAACCTGCTGCAAAAGTAACAAAAGTAATTATCCATATGTCTAGAAAACAAAGGCGTAGGGCACTCCCCCCTGGGCCTATATCCCTCGTGTTGATAATCGGCCGTCATAAAGTCAATCAATCAATCAACAAAGGCGCAGTAAATGATCATTAAAGAAGGCACAGAATGTAATAAAGATATCTGAAGAAAAGAACGGTGAAACAACCTAACGATATATTTCCATTAAAATATCAATTTGGGAAATAATTTTCTTTCAGCAGCGAAAGATATTTAACAGGTGTTTCATAAACAATGTTTGAAGAGACTATCACCATGTAATAAAAAAGAGGCTAATTGAAGTACACACAATAACAATCAAAAGTTTTTTTCGATATTTTTATCAACAGATTTTGCATTTGAAACAAATTTAATTAACCAAAAAATAAATTGTAATCAACATGTTGTACTTTGGGCACAAGCTGTACAGCATTTCATAAAAGCATGTATATTTTATGTTTTTAACCGCATTTAAAAAATAATTTATTGTTAAACTTGTCACACTTAATAATTAGTATATCACTGCGAAAATACATTTTCGAAAATTTAAATATATGTAACATTTGAAAGGTCTTATATTTTTTTTCAGAACATAAAAAAAATTACTAAAGTTTTATTTTGTAATGAATTCTGAACACAGTTTAAAAAAGAAATCTCAATAGAACTGAAGATATTAATAATCGCCCATTCCTATTTTGAGATAAGACAGCGATTTCTAAAAACTAAACTTTTTATTGCGATCCGTAATATGAAAATAAATTTCTATTTGGCGTACATACCTAAAACTTTCCCCGTGTATATGTCGTAACTGGGCAATTTACAATAAGCCTGAAAAATATCAAGCCGATTGAAAAAAGAAAGATGATTCGCCAATGAGCCAGGCGTTTTAAAAACAGCCTAGGCCCTTTGGAAAGAGCCGGATTTCTCAATTCGCCTACGACATATACAGGGTTGCAGAACCTATAGAATGAATAAATATCATTGATATAATAAAGATTTAAAATACATTTATAAAAAAAATTATAATACAGGGGTCATACACTTTTACCACATTTTTTAATACATATTTCGCCTTATTTATATGCCGAAAAGTATTACAAATCTTGCAATTAAATGAGGCGTCTATAATTTATGATACTTAAATATTAAATAGAAAAATTATGGTAAAAGTGTACGAACTCTGTAATATATTTTTGCATTTTTTATTATTTATGAGTTTTTAAAATACCTTTTCCCAAAGCGTTTCTATATTACAAATTTATTCTACGTATTTCAAATTTGAGATCAATTTAATACAAATAGTATATAATTCATACATTCAGGAATTCTAATATTCAGATTAAAGAAGTATAACACACTGTAAATCTAGGCAGTTTTAAAAACTTGAGATGAATAATTGTAAAAGATTTTAAGCAATAAAACAATGAAATAGTTTTCTTTCTGCTAAACATTATTTTTATAAGCAATCAGTTACAAAAACGTTCTACCTCCAAAATTATGCTTATATTTACATAAAGCTATTCGTCTACAATTTACGTGATGTTGTGAGAGCAGTGAAGTGTGGTTTTATATATATGAGAACTGCCTAAAAGTTTACAGCTATTTATTTAAATTAACATACAGAATATATATTTAATCTTTAAAATTAAAAAGTAAATGATCATATCTATGTAAGTCTATTTCATGGCTTAGATTGCAGTTCATTACATTCTTAGTAGCTCAAATTGTATATATATATATATATATATATAAAGTCAGAAATCCATCATTATTTTTGTCCGAGAACATTCTTGATAATTCTGAAATATTATAATTTTTTCTCGTGAAATTGTAGAAGTTAAAAGAAATTGGATTAAATAATAATATTTAACAAATGAAATTGTTAACAAACTGTTTAACAAATTAATAAGTTTAAACAGCACTTACTATAAAGAAAATTGAGAGTGTTTTTAAGTTTGTGATTCCGTTACCATATCACAACTACAGTAAGGTGACTAGAAGGTGTCTATTTAGAGGTCGGTGTTCCCCTTTAACCATTTCAGGACGGACGTCATTATACGACAATTTAACGTTTATATCAGTAATTGCTGCGAAATTTGAAATAAAATGTTTTGCTCCGGGGAAGCTAGAAGACGTGAAGAGACAACAACTCAACTTAAATATTAGTTTTTCACTGATGATGACCGAGTAAGTTCGGTTGAAAATTTTTGATTTTAAAAGGACTTCAGTGTACTTTTAAATATTTTTATGCATGTTTTTACGCACCTTCAAGCAATATATTTACATTTATTTGTATCTTTACTAGTTTCAGTCAGTAATTCCGCATAGTATTTTTACCTTATTTTATCCAAGATTTCTACGATTAGACAAGGCAAATATTCTAGAAGTAAAAAATGAAAAACTTTGTACATCTTAAGTAGAACGTATACATGACATCCGTTATGAAGATGTTAAGGTATTTTTGTTTTCAGTTTAAGAAAATAGAAAATAGGATACACAGTAACCTTCTAGTAAGTTTTCAATCGTTGAATGCTATTTTTGTATAGTATATTTCTTTCCATTTAATTTAAGAATGCTACGATTAGGCAAGGCAAAAATTATGAATAAAATATTATGGTACTGCAAAATAAAAACCTTGTGTGGGAAACCTTGTCAAGTGGAACGTATACATGACTCCCATACTGAAGGGGTTAAGGCATTTTCTCAGTTTAAAAAAAATGAAATTGGATACACCAACTATCTAGTAAGCTTATCCTAATTTTAATTCATGTATGTTAACTTCAATTTTTCAAAACTGGGTAAAATGCTTTCCAAATAAGCCCTATCCATAGTCAAGAAAAAAATTATGAATAAAATATTCTGGTACTGCAAAATAAAAACCTTGTGTGGCAAACCTTGTCAAGTGGAACGTATACATAACACCCGTACAGAAGGGTGTTCAGGCATTTTCCCAGTTGAAAAAATGAAATTGGGATACTCCAACTATCCAGTAAGCTTATCCTAATTTTAATTCATGTATGTTAACTTAAATTTTTCAAAACTGAGTAAAATGCTTTCCAAATGAGCCCTATCCATTAAAAAAATAAAATATCTGGGCGCTTGAATCTACCGACTGAAATAAATACATATTTGTTCAGGCAAATCTAAAATCGCTACTTACGTATTAACGCCACCGCAGCTACATATTTGGCGGTTTTTAAGTGCCGCCAATTTACACCTAAAATTTTTGCGACAAATCATAAAACACTTTATTTAAAATCAAAACACTTTCAAAATTCAAAACTTTTTAAAAGAAAAATAAAGTAGTCAAGTTTAGTAAACGAAGATTAGTAAATAAAGTTTAGTAAACTTCATTAATTAAAATAACAATTGTATCCTTAAATTCATATATTTTATTTATTTATTTATTTTGATATTCCAATGGCAACGTTCTCCCGTTGCAATCTTGTTGTTCGCACGCGCACGCAATTATCTTTTGGATTTTAGGTGTAGATTGGCGGCACTTAAAAACTGCCAAATCTGTAGCTGCGGTGGCATTAATATGTAAGTACCCTAAAAGCTATATTATAATGCCAAAATATAACCGTGCGTAACGCTGAAGTCATATTGACGGTGGCAAAACCTGACCAATAAATTTCGCTTTTACTGCAATTTTTTTAACTGCTAATCATTGCACAATTTCAATTTTTATACCGTCGAATAGGGCAAAAAAAGTTATTTTAAATGCGACTTGATTGAAAACTGAATGTAAATATACTGATTTTCACTTTTTTAAAAAATCATTTTCAGGCATGATTTAAAAAAAAATCTATCGCGTGCAGCCCTATCAGTTACAAAAGAGTAACCCATTTACACGTTAAATAATATAAATAGTTCAGCTTTTGTTTCAGGATAATATTACATAATAAAATTAAACTTCACCAATAACTAAATAAAACAATAGTATAAAATAAATAAATCCCAAATTTAACAGCCATGTAACTATGTGTTAAATCACTCAAATTATCAGAATAAAAAAAATTGCTGTAAGTAGCGAAACTTTGGCTATTTCTTCGGATGCTATCTCCCGGCATTTGGCTAATACGAAAGTATTGGTTTTAATAAATCTCAAAATTTAATTTGAATTCATAATTATTATTTTTATTTTTTTTTGTGCTGTTAGTGAACAATATAAAAAATATATATTAAATGTTAAAAATCTATTACAGTTTTCAGTAAAAAAACATAATTTTCACATATATTTTTTAACCCGTGAAGTGCGGGTTGGATCCCCTAGTGTGCATAATAACTGTTGTCTTCTAAAATTAAGAAACTCAATATCAAGAGAGAATGGACGAATAAATGTTTGTGATATTCAACTACATTAGTTTGCTTAATATTTGTGTTCATAAATTGGTGACTTTTTATCAAATAAGTTTTTAAATAGCATGAATGTTTATACATGCAAAATCTAAATAGATACCTATTCACGACGAGAAAACTTTAATATTATACCAAAACGTGTCACATGGTTTATGTTATATGTACTGAATTTTCAGTTCTAGAATCAATCTTTCATTTCTTAAGGGATGTAACGTATATTTCTTATTCAACTTTTCACACACATTATTTGCGAACGAATTTATCAAAAAACAGAAGTTATATATATATATATATATATATATTACATCCCTTAAGAAATGAAAGATTGATATATATATATATATATATATATATATATATATATCTGCTTCTTTTTAAATATTATTAATTTATTAACATGCAAAATGTAACGCGATAAATGTACATCACGAGAAAAAGGTAATATTATACCAAGAAGTTTCGCAAGGTTTGTATTATATTTACTGAATATTTTCTTCAACAGGGTTCGTACGCTTTTACCACAATACTGTAGTAATTTTTTATTTATAATTCTACAGTTCCTTAAGTATCTACTTGACTTATAACTATGAAATGAGTATAGTTCTTCAATCTAAGTTTTTTATTACTTACTCAACTAAACAAGGACAAGGACAAGGAAGAGATTATTCAACACTATAATGTATTTGTACACATAAACTTCAATTCACCCAAGAATTACACTATAAATTCATTATTTTACATACGTCAGATTATCCGTCTTCATACTCGAATACCAAACTATTAATCAACAACTTATTTCTCGCTCTATTTTAATCTATCACGAGTTTTGTAATAATCTTGCCATATCAAATATTTAGTAGTTAAATCATTGAGTTTGTAATATTGAAGCTATTGATACATAAATGGATATTATTTAATTTGTTATCCCACAATATTATTCAATACTTTTTAGCTCACAGGCTATCAAAGCCTGAGAGCTAATGTGCCCGCCCGTTCTGTATGTATGTATGTATGTACGTATGTACGTAACGCGATAACTCTTAATAGAAATATCCTATTTGCTTCAAATTTTATATATAAGTTCATTGCGATAATGCGCTTCCCTGATTAGTTTGTAGGTTAATTGGTTAACTATAAAGAGGGGAACGGGGGGCTGATCCCCCCCCTTAAGTTAGATAAATTGGTTTTTCATGCAGAATTATCTGATTTTATTCAAATTTTGTATATAGGTTCATTGTGATAAGAGGCTTCCCTGGTTAAGAATAAAGGGGGGAACAGGGGGGGGGGTTAATCCCCGCCTTAATTTAGTTTCGACTTTTTTATTTTTTGAAGGCATTATTCTTTGAAATATGAGTATAATACGCAATTATCGTGAATAGCCTGTGAGCTCAATGCCATCAGTTTAACTGGGCACTTTTCTTTTTATTAATATAATTTTTCCATAAGATATTTAAATAGCAGAAATTGTAGACGCCTCGTTTAATTGCAGGATTTGTAATACGTTTCTGCATTTAAATAAGCCGAAAAATTCTATTAAAAAATTGTACGAACCCTGTTCTTAGAATCAAGCTTTATTTTTTTAAGGGATGTAACGTATTTCTTATTCAAATATTTACATACATTATTTGAGAACGTATTTAACAAAAAAACAGAAGTAATTGTGTACTTCTGCGTCTTTTTTATATATTATGAATGTTTAAACATGCAAAATGTAACACGATAAACGTGCACCATAAGAAAAGGGTAATGTTATACCGAGAACTTTCGCATGGTTTATGATGTTATAGTTACTGAATAGTTAGTTCTCGAATCAATCTTTCATTTTTGTAAGGGATGTAATTTATTTTTTACACACTTTAATTAAAAACGCATTTATCAAAAAGCAGTAGTTACTGGTGTACGTCTACTGAAATGCCATTATATATATCACGAAATCATTTCCAAAACATCACACGTTCACAGATATGGAACTATTCATTACGAAAAGGAACTTTAGACCAACATAAAACTTAGATAACTATGGGAACAACTCGCATAATTGTGTAAATTAATTCGTGATTTGTGTAAAATGATTTACACTTCATTTGCATATAAATCAGCTTCACGCCTAATGGTAACAATTGGAATTCTTCCAACAGTTGAACTAGCAGATATCACATCAGCACATATTATTCAAAGGCCCTGCCTTTCAATCACAGAAATTAATTTCCTGTTTAACATCCTCTGACAATATTCAGAATGAAAATTATAATTAATTAAAAACTAATTAAATCGTAAAAAGATGTAAATTTCCAATTTCGAAGTAATGTTTAAAAAGTTTAATTAATACTGATGCTATTAAGAATTATTTGGGAAACTTCAAAATTAATTGTTGAAATATCATTGTATGATACAATAGTCTTTATAATAGATTTAATTTTTAATATATTTAAGCTAAAAATGTTACACATATTTCTGTTTATAAACCTTAAGTGATGAGAAAATATCAATTATCTATCTATCTATCTATCTATCTATATATATATATATATATATATATATATATATATATATTGCGCTATCGTACATAGCACAGAAATCACGATTATTTATTAATTGTTTAATGGCAACGCCCGAATGAAACGCATCTCATTGGTTATTGTGTAAAACTCCTTTGGCAGGATTTAGGCCCATGTAAATCGGGTTTATTTACGCTTCTCTCTTTCGCTGCAATTATGGAGCTTCAAAATATCATTAGAAATGCCCGTAAATGATCTCGGCAAATGCTTGAAAGGGTAGAAGATATCGAATTAAGAAGAGAAAATTGAAATAGATTGGGTCGAAAACGCCGTCAAACAGAGAGCATAAGCGATCTGAAATCTAAATTATTGATTTAAACGTTCCGGGGCATAACTGTGGGACTTTGAGTGAAACGTGCAATTTCTGCCAAGCATTGTCTTAGAAATGCGAATTAAACAATAGCAAAAAGTTTACAAAATGTTGAGATGAGGGTAAAGTAATTTTGTCTCCCTTATCAGAAACTCCAGATTTGATAAAATATTTGTTGTGTTCAACCGTAAGAACTTCCCTGGCCTTTTCATTCTTTAAAAATAAGTGTAATAATTTTCCCTGACCGTTTCATTTTTTAAACGTAACTGTTATACTTTTGAAATTTTAACCCTTATTTATTTTTTTACAAGTTTTTAGTATAAGTAAATATTATTCAGTCTTTTTTTTATGAAGTCCACTCCACTGTTACATTTTTGAATGACAGTCTGCCCGGACAACGCCGGGCCGGTCAGCTAGTGTATTGGAATAAATTTTTGAAATTTGTTAAAAGCGATACTTCTGTATTAGCCGCATGCCGGCAGTTAATAACAGAATAAATTAGGTTCAACGCATTCCAAGCGATTAAAGCTACATACACAATAAAATATTCTAAGTATTGTAAAAACAATATACTTTTATTTGTAAAAAAAAAACCACTGTATGTGTATTTTCTTAATTATTGTTTTTCAATAATTTTCAAATGTATAAAGATACTTTTGGGGCATACTGTATCTTGACATTGTACGTTTCAATTCTTAAGAAATGATATTGAAGATTTATTCTTTCAAGATTTCACACAGTTCTGCTGTTTGATAATACACCACTATCGCAAAAAAATGGTCTAGAACTTGGTTGATAAAAATATACAAATTCCTTTCCCTCAAGTCAGAAATTCAGAAAACGACACTGGAAAACTTAAAAGTCAAATTACTGCGACCGTCAACCAATCTGCAATGCTTCATAGACCTAGCTTGGAAATCTCTTCTAGATTCAACCTATTGCAAGCAACTAAAACTACATACACAATAAAATATTCTATATATTGCAAAAACAATATACTTTTATTTATGAATACAAAAAAATAAAACAGTATGTGTATGTTCTTAATTGTTGCTTTTTAATAATTTTGAAAAGTATTAAGATGCTTTTGGGAGACATCGGATACTGACACTGTACGTTTCAATTCCATGAAAAGAATATTGAAGAAAGAATTTTTTCAACATTTCACATTGGTCTGTTTTTAATAAAACACCATATTGGAGAAAATGGTCTATTACGTGGGTGATAAAAATATACAAATTCCTTTCCGACAAGTCAGAAATTCAGAATATGACACTGGAAAACTTAAAAGTCAAATTACTGCTGCTAATTACCGATCTGCAATACTTCACAGAATCAGCTTGGAAAACTCGTCTAGGTTCAACGTATTCCAAGATAACTAAAAAACGTACACAACAAAATATTCTAAATACTATGAAAATAATATACTTTTGTTTATGCAAAAAGCAGTATGTGTATGTTCTTAAATGTTGCTTTTTAATATTTTCAAAAGTATTAAGATGGTTTTGGGACACCGTATATTGACATTGTATGTTTGAATTCCTAACAAATGAGATTGAAGAATTATGTTTTCAATATTTCACAACACGTCTGCTGTCTGATAATACCCCACTGTCAGAGAAAATGGTCTATTACTTAGATGATAAAAATATCTAAATTATTTTCCCACAATTCAGAAATTCAGAATATTTGAAACTCCCGAAAAAGTCCTATACTTATCAATAGATAAATTCGGACTTTTCTGAAAGAGAATCTATAAAATTATATATTTTTTTACTTAACTATATTTAATTAATTATATTTAATTAAGAATCTTAAGATATTCTTGATTGAGTATGACTTGAATTAGTATGACTTTAAAACTTTTCTTATAAATTACTTTAATACCTAAACATACCTAAGCAAAAAATATCCAATTAGAGTAAATTAACTACTGTAATTGAAGTGGATTAGATATCAACATGTTCTTGAATTATTTTAACACACTTCTTAAAATAAGTGAATGCTAGATAAAATAAAAATTTTCTTATATATATTTAAAGCTTGCTCAAATGTGAAATTAACTTTGATATTTTAATATTCCGTATTTTTATAAAACTTTTACATTCTAAAGATATTCAATTCTTAAGTATTTCAGTACATATTTATTATCAAAAAGTTAAAACAATTCCTGGAAATGAAATAATTAATTTGTATTTAAATAGTAATGTCATTTCAGATTCAATTATTTATTTTGTATACAATAATTTTAGGTTAGTTGCATTAGGTTTAGTTGCATTTTTAAAAAACAACAACAACAAAAATAGAGAGATGGGATACCTACTCTTCTCTAAAACAGTGGGATGTATGAGATGTAATCTTCCGAACTGGGCGAAAAAGTTCGGACCAGGTTTTGAACCCGGGATCCCTTGGCTGACACCGCCAATGCTCTTCAAACTGAGCAATCCCGGACGAATATAGCTGAACTAATTCACCTAGTTAACATCCAGTCATCAAATTACCTGCGATTCATTCTGTTGTGCTGGTTCAGATATTAGACCAGATGCTATGACCATTAAGGATAACTGGGTGAATAGAGCATTGGAATCTTCAGCCAAGGGATCCCGGGTTCGAATTCTGTCCCGGACTTTTTCGCCCAATTGGGAAGATCACATCTCATATGGTTTCTTTACCAATTAGAATAATTGTGTCAAAATTTATCTAGTGGGATGTAATTTATCTCACTTAATTTAATCCCCGAATGCCAAATTTGTACCATACATTTGAATAAACCTTTTCTTTTATAATGTACATCACGAAAAGAATGGAATTACTTTAAAATAAAATTGTTCTTGAATTCTGATTACATTTAATCATTTGAGCACTCTAACCACAGAATTAATTTGCCGTGGAAAGTGTTAAGACAAGTATAAATTTCATAAACGTATAGTGTGTTTTCTTGGAAAAGAAAGACATTGAAAAATGACTCATTAGCATCGAACGTTTTTGGTCAATAAATGTAACAATACTAAATGTCATCATCATCATCATAATCATCCCAAAACATGGTTTAAGGCTATAAGCCTGTTCCGAACTCAATCCATCTCTTTCATGGCCTTCCTCTGTCTCTTTTCCCCCTTGGTTTACAATTTAAGGCTGCTTTTGGTATGCGAACAGAATTCATCCTTTCCATGTGGTCCCTCCATTTCCTTCTGTAATTTCCTATTTTATTCAATACTGGGATAGCCTTAAGCTCTCTTCTGATGTAGTCATATTGTTTTGTCCATTATCGAACATCCCTTCACGCTCCTCAAAAATTTCATCTCTGAGGATTGTAATTGTCGTTCATAATTTTTTGTGAATGTCTATGCCTCACTTTCGTATAGTAAAGTTGGTATTGCCATTGTTTTAAAAATTTTATTCTTGTGTCTTTCCTTGTATTTCGAAGAGTTCTTATAGTACCACAGATGTATTGAAATTTATAAAGCTTATTCTGCATATCGTTGTCATAGTCATAAGATATATTACATCCTATGTAATTAAAATGTGAAATATGCTCTATTGGTTTATTTTCTAAAATAATCTACAATAAAATACAATACTAAATGTACTGTAGCAAAATTTTCGACTGATAGCCCTTTTTTTTTTAACTTCTGACATCTCATGGTGGTCTTCATCTGCGTAAAAGTGATCTTGACAAAACACATTGTGGAATATGACTGTCAAGAAATACAGTTTTACAGAATGAATTACTGCATACGCTCATCACAGGTCATGATGTTATCGCATTCCCTCTGCAGTAAGATAAGTCTGCTGAAAATGTCTCTGAACAATCTCTATTATTGTTAAAAGTATACTTGAAAAGTCAGATTAGTGTTGGGCCATTTTTGGGACATTTACATTTTTGACAGAATAAGTGGAATTAGGCCTTGGTTCTAAATAAAGGTTGTAGAAGTTTGCAGAAATCCTGTATTTTCAAATTGTAACCAAAGTGAAAACAAACTAGGGTAAAATTTGTTGAATCTGGTCTTCTATGTAACGGAATCCTGATTAAACCGAAAATTTTGTTATAAATAACAAAAAATATATATAAAATTATATGAAGCATTGCTTCTGTTAAGGCAAGTATTTGTTTAACGTTTAATTGCTGTGACAAAAATCGACACATACATACTGTCAGATACCTCTATTAACTCATAGGATACTGTTTCTTTACTAAACTATATGTACAGGGTAATTGTAATTATAATTGACATATTCTAAAGTCTCTAGCGACAGTAGTAGGTCTCCAAACGGAACAAATTTTCCCTAGTTAAACAGCGAAATTTGGAAAAAATAGCTGTCTGTGAGACCGCTAACAGCAGTTAAGGGTTAAAATGAAAAACTTCCAGTCGAACGCTTTTCGAAACGCTTGAGATTGCAATTTGCAGATATTAGATTATTCTCTCATTTTTACTATGTTCCTTTTAAAAGACCTACAACGACACGTTAAAACAAAACAGAAATAAAAACATAAATCGTTCAAGTTTGGTTAGAGGTTTTCATTTTCACCAGTGGATGACACAATGCTATTATTTTGCGATTGCATAAAAAGTTTAGCGTAAAGAAACTTAAAATTTCAATATGTGGAACAGAATAATCTAAAACAAAACTTTTATTTTAAATATGCTGTTTCACCTTTATTATCTAAATTTATCCAATTCAGCAATTCTGCGCAATAAGTTTAATTTGAATGCATTCCATCGAGAAATCTAATTATGTAACTTTATCTAATTTGGAGATAGCTATTAAACATAAATTAAGATTTACATTAATGCATTGAACTTAATTTAATTAGAATTATGGGATTTTCACGAAAATGACCATTTAATTAGAATAGAAATTATGCTTTAATATTGGCATAATATGATTTAACATTTATGTGTGCATTACAGGCTATTTAATATTTCAACACTTATAACTAAGTTTTTATCCTATTAAAAGTAGAAATATTTATTAGATGGGATTTCCTTTCGAAGTTTACTTGTTTATTTTTACAAATATTTATAAATAAATTTTATTGTTAATGTGTACTTTCTGTGCAGTGCCATTTGATTGATTGTTATTTGGATGCTTTGGATCACGTTTAAATATTAGTAAAATGCATCTAAAATACAATTGTTTACTTTTCATTTTACGCTTTTAATCATATTTAAATGTGTTTATGATTAGTGTTTTTACAGTATTTTGCGGAAGGAGAGGATATAATGTCAATAATTTTGGGTTTCTTTACATGACTCTAACAAGTAATATAAAAAAAAATAAAGTCAATTCCTACTTAGGTCAAAAAGAATTTTTTTTTCAGCGATCTACATGCTTCGCCACTTATGGTATTTATTCCTAAATTTATATCCTGCTAAATATCTTATAAAAGACAAATTTTTTCACCCATATAAAACTAAAATTAATTAATTAAATTAATTAGATTTTTTTTATAGGACCAAAAAAGAAAAAAAAAGTGACTTCTTAAGAACAACCTTATATATTTCCGTTTTTTCTTTTTTCGCATTTGTGTAAATAACAAAACCTTGCGACGATGAGAATCGAACCCGCAATCTTCCGTATATTAAACTGGAAGTTCCGACCACTACGCCATGACTAGATATTCCGCTTTCTTAAGCGTTGCTACTTATTTCAGTCGCTATTTATGATGCAAAAAATAAAATTAATTAATTAAATTTAATTAATGAATTAATATTTAAAAAAACTGTATTAACATCAAGTGCCATCTACTACAAGTTTAAAAAATGCATTTGAACTTGAGTGGATGAATAAAAAGTATTTTATTTACGATTGAAAATTTGAACAGGTATTAATTGAAAAAGAATTCGGACACGTTGTTATTTATGTGAAGATAATTTTCAAAGTGCATTTTAATAGTGTTACCTTCTATCAAACGAAACGAAAGTTATGTATATTATTATTATGACATTCTACAGCATGTTTACTAACTAAAGCTGTGCATCTAATAAATAAGGTTTTTTTTTATAAAACCGCACAAAATATTTAGTCGTGATACCGTCTGCACACGATTATTATATTTTTGGGGGGTTAATTATATACAAGAAGTATTATTTTATTATTTCGGAAATATTACCATATGTACTAATTATTTGAAGCACATTTTTATCATGTTATAAAATTTTAAATGCCACGGAATTTATATGTGTTCTTGAGATACAGAAGAACACACATTTTTAAATAATAAATTTTTAATATAAATGCTGGACGATTACACCATGAAATATTACAACATTAAAGAAGTGAGTATAAAACATCACATATTTTTACTGAATGGTGTATACAAATTAAAAATTTTATACATACATTAATATTAAAAATATCGACGTTTCGACCACCATCTATGGTCATCTTCAGGAAAATTTTCTTATATTGCTTTTAAAGTATCAAATGCTTTTCAAAAAAAGTTCAAATGGATTGTTTTTCCTGAAGATGAGTATGGATGGTGGTCGAAACGTCGATATTTTTAATATTAATGTATGTATAAAACTTTAAATTTGTATACACTATTCAGTAAAAATATGTGATGTTTTATACTCACTTCTTTAATGTTGTAATAAATTTTTAAACAACTTTTTAGGCCTATTCTAGGAACACTTACCAGCTAATGTTAAACCGGGTAAGTTCTTATCAAATTTCTCTTTCGTATTTTAATATTTTTTGCATGGGTTATCTAAGATTAACGTTACATTTTTACTTAAAGTTTTTTTCCTGGGGACACTTTTATTTTCTAAACGGGTTTTGAAAGTTTGACATGGGATTTCTTCAGGAACCTTCAATGAAGCTATTCCAGACATTATTTAAAATCATTAAGTAGTAAACGTTTTTTAATGAAGGACTAGAAATACAAACAAAACGCAATGTAGCGAAATAAAAAGGTAAATAGCTTTACGAGGCAATTTTATTCAAATATCTCTGTGCAGCAACAAAACATATTGAGCGAATGCTCTACAAACAGTACTCTAAGAGAATGTCTCCGCACAGTGAAAAAGGGAAGTTAATGGAAATAAACTTTTGCAGTTAATGCTATTAATGCAATTTTTATTTCCATTAACCTCTATTTTGACAACGTGGAGATATTCCCTTCAAGCACTGTTTTTTCAACATCCGTTCAATATATTTGTTGGACAAAGTTTATTTTCCAGATAGAATATTTTAATAGGAAAAACTCTCGTCAACAAATATTTTATCAATGTTTTCATGAACAAATATTAAGTTACAAGCAAACACGAACGAAAAAAAAATCATTTAAACCAGCGGTTCACAAACTTGTACCATTAACAGATGTACCATTAACCCCTTGAGGGGCACCGGTATATAATATATACCACTTTCTAATATATAACTTTGCCACCAGTATTATTAAATAAAAATATTTAGTATTGTTTTTTGAAGATTCAGAAGGTAAAAATTCATTATTAAAATTTACTGGTGTCGAAACATCGCAAAATGTAGCATTTCGCGTTGTAGTATGGCGGTTTTTAGATCACGTGCTTGCCCTCCAAGGGGTTAAATCGAAGTTCATATGTCCGCGTACCACCAGGCAACAAACATAAAACTAATATAAAAAAACACTTCAAAAACAGAACCTGTCTGAAACGGAATATTTCCTTCCGTTATAGCAGGTTTAACTGTACTTCAAAATGCATGACGACATTACTAAATTGGTATTTAGATTAACTGATTTATATTAACATTCAAATAAAATATTATCATCATTACATTTTAATAATACATACCATAGCAAAATACAGTGTTTTGGTCGAAAAACAATCACAATACTTATGACATATTGGCCTACTGATTCATAAATAGTAGCTTTATTGCAGTAATTCCCTAGTATCGTTAATGAGAAGGGTAAGCTTGCTTTATCAAGCACAGCTTCCTCATGTCTGGTTCAATATTAGTTTCCTGTAGTCGTAAGCCAGATTCGATGTTTTAGTCTTTCCTGGATTTGTTTTTCATATGGTTGGTTGATTGGTTGATTTATGACGGCCGATCTACTCGAATGATATACGCCACAGGGGGGGAGTGCCAACTGTGGGGGGTCTTTCTAAGGGATCCTAACCCGTATTTACGGCAAGGTTCGAAGAAAACCACGGAAAACTCCGAACGGTTAGGTCGACGAGCGCGACAGGGGTTTGAACTCAGCACCTCCCGTCTACCAGATTTGAGAGCAAAACCTCTCAACCACTGGTTGTTTTTCATATGAAGAATTGAAGAAAAGTACATTCAGATAGATATGTTGTGCTAAAATCTAATTTAAAAAAAAAAAAAAAAAAAAAAAAGTAAATAGCGTTCGTAAATTTCCTGAATGGTAAACTTAAGCCGTGTTTGATTGCATACTAATATGCTGTATTTCATTTCACATATCACTATCAGACTTTTTCGTACCAGTAGCCAGATCTTCGCGTACCAGTACTGGTACGCGTACCATAGTTTGAGAACCCCTGATTTATACAATAACTACCACACCATTTAGACAAGTACAGGTGCTTGCAAAATTTATCAATGGATCACGATATTATCACGAGTCATAATATATGAGTTATAATATATTGTAAGTATAATACGTGTATAATATGTAAAGTACTATATGTATACTAATATAATACTATATAATCGTATATAAATAATACGATATACTCCTATAATATGACTAATATATTCGTATAATATACTAATAAGCTTGTATACAACGTATCGTATAATATACATGTATACTACGTATCGTATTATATTGGGTTGTCCGAAAAGTTCGTGCCGGTTTTTGAAAATCAATTCTTACAGGAAAATTCTGATCGTTAATTATTAGACATTAGATATTGGTATCAATGTCTAATAATTAAATGATAGAATTTTCCGGTACGAGTTGATTTTCCCAACCGGCACGAACTTTCCGGGCAGTCCAATACTTAATCGTATATATAACTCGTATAATATGAGTTAAAATATATAGCATAATTTTATAGAAAATTGAAAGCCTCAGATTTAAAATAATAATATTACTGTAAATGCTGAGCTTAAAAAAATGGAAAAAATTGTATAATTATATATTTATCCTCTTTTTAAATTATTGAAACGTATAAATAATTTTTCGAAAGAAAATAATTAAAAAATAAAAAACATTAGGCACATTTACATTAATGAATGAAATAGTATACTTTTTTTATTGTTTAATTATTCTCTTTGTGAATAATTTATTCTTTCACACTTTTGGAAGTATTATTGTTATTTAAAAATTGTAAAATGTTGTTATTTGATATAAAATGATACACGAATAAATAAAATGATGCATATATTTTTTTTAACATTGGAAGCTAAATTTAATACTGTAAATATAATGCTAGGATAGAAATACGTTAAGCGTTAATGCAGAAATTTTCCATTAAATATTTTATGAATTCAAATATAAGTTTATATTCTTACACCCACCACTCCTTAGTTTGAAAAATATTGAACATTTTAATAATTTCATTAGTAATGATATGCCAAAGTTTGATGGAGTTGCCCATTATTAGGTAGCTTTCAATACAAAAAAGTATAAAGCTACCTATTGCAGCCGTTCGGAGGAAAGCAATTCCGGAAAATTTCGATATATTTTCACCGATCATGACCCCCAGACCCCAAAACCATCCTCCGTTCAAATTTTGATTTATATATATATATCCATATATATATATCTTCATATATATATATATATATATCTGACCTATGTCATACGATAACGCTCGTATTTATAAATCAATTTTGATGAAACTAATTGTGTGTATTAAGCTCACCAATGTCTCGACCGAGTTCGTTGGCCAGCTTGGTCCGCCATTTTGTTTCAAGATGGCGGTCATTTAAAAATTTAAAACTAAAATAAATATACAAAAAAATTAAAAATTTCAATTTGTATTTTAATTAAGTGTTAGGCCTTGATACGAGGATTCCAGAACATTTTTTGGTTTACCTCTATCTTAAAAAATGGCCGAGATAGAGCAGTTTGAATTTCTAGTGTGGCTGACATTTTGCAACAAGACAGTACATTACAAAAATTTTCATTGTTGTAATAATTTTCCCAATCATACGCATAAAACTATATATTCATATCCGTTAGCGCCAAATTCTCGCCAAACTTGGCGACATTTGGCGAAATATCGCCAAATTTGGCGACCAAAATAAGTCTTCATAAATGAAGCCAATTTGGCTATTGCTCAATAATTTGGCGAATTTCTTATTCAAATTCAGTATTAACGAATCTTTTGTAAACGTTTTCTTTGCATTTTAACTTGCTGTTTTCGTGTAACATTTGCTAAAATTTTAAAACGAAGATATAGGAAAGCTACCTTTTCCTCCCGGTACAGGCCGGAAGGACTTTTTTAAAGTACAGCTGGTAGCCTTATATAAATTAACTTACTAAATTTTTCCTCAGAATTTTTTTAGCTTGTAACTATCTACTATTACAATTTAGGAGAAAATGTTAATATGTACGCATATCATTTTATTGACTATGATAACCTTAAATTTTTACATGTCATAAATTTCTGCTCAAAAATAAATATCTTGAACAAAATACCATTTAAATATTGTTTGCTGATAGGAAACTTGATTTAAAATTTATTATGATACATGAATTAATATTCATTAAACTTATGACCACTTAAAAATTAAATATTACAATTTAATTATGTGCACGACAAAACAACTGAAAACATAAATAACTAACAAACTGAAGACATAAATACAACATAACATAATTAGTATATTATTACGTTCAGACTAAATGATTTAACATAAAAATCATTGCTTAATAAATAGCCCTAAAAATAGTGTCAATTTTATGTTATCTGTAATGCTATAAAAAAGTCGTTTCAGGATGATGTTCAATATAAAAATGAAATATTCGTGTGCCTACAATAGTGAACTCCATTTCTTTTAACCTCATAATCGTTTGTGTACTATATTTGCTATCCAATCGTACTCAAGCAAAACTATTGTTTCTAGAATTCGGTCAGCAAGGCGATAAAAGTATTTTTGTTCCATTTCCTTAAATTTTTCCTATAATAAAGAATTCTTTTTTTATTGGATGGGTAATGTTTTATCTACACCTTTTTGAAATTTCTTTCATAAAAATCAATCAATATAATGGTCGTGTATGCATTTATGCAACATAATACACAAGTTGAAAAGATTTCACGTTTCAGTTTCTTGTACCTTTTAAACTCGCCGAAAATCAAAACAAAAATGTCAATTTTTGAATTAGTGTATCTTCAAAACTTTTTAGTATATAAGCATGAAATTTTGACTGTTGATTAAGCAGAATAGGCTTTTTGATATAACCCCATTAGAAACTGGCTAATCTTTTACAGAATTTGAGTATTGTTGAAAATAAAGTTGCTCTTTTTTTTACTCCATAAGTCATTGCGCGCTTGATATCTTGAGAACGTATGACTGGATTTTTATGAAATTTGAAATAGATAATAAGCACATATGTATTTTAAAAATGACCTACTCTTAGGTCAAAATTATTTCATAAATCATGTAAAAAAAAAATATTTTTGTAAACATTTTCAAAATTTTACATTTTTTAATGAATAAAAATAGTTATAATAAAAATATTATCATTGTAAATATTTAAAAGTAGATCAGGAGATTCGTTCATTATGAGTCATAAAAATATTAAACCATGGAGGTAATCATTCGCAAAGCAAGATCTCCATGATGAATTTATCAGCGCTGTCTGGTGTAGAAAAAAAAATCGCATTTGTAAACGTGGCATACGTATTAAGGAAAAAAAGTCATGTTCATTTCGCTCATAGCAGACGATATAGTAATTAATTTACTGAAATAATGAGGATAATTTTTTTACATTGTGAAAATGGTTATAAAACGAACGCACCTCAGATGTCATGTTTAACGTACAATTCCCAACTTGTTCGATTCATACAACGTTTTAAAAATAATCTCTGTCATACGCTTATGCTAGGATATTTTCATAAGACAGATACCAAAAAGAAAAATATCTAATTTGTGGTACGATTGATGATTGAATATAAAAATAGCCACTCTTGAGCCGTAATCAACGGGTTGAGAAAACTATGTAGCATAATCCATTGTATAAAAGTTAGAAATTAATTAACATTCTAAAATTAATTAATGATTTTATATTAATTATCATGTCCGTTTGTATTATACTAAATTCATTATTAAATTAATAAAAAAAGAATCATTTAAATAGTTTGTTGCACATTATATGGGTCGATTTATATCAACAAACCTGTCTGATATTAAAACGCTTCCCTTTTAATCCTCTGTTATTTTTCTATTTTGGGATTATTGATTTTGAAAACAAATGTTCAGAATTTATAAGAAACCTATAGAAATGATTTATTTTTCCTATATTTGAACTCAATCGATCTTTGTAATCAGAAAACTGTATGGATTTTTGCTAAAGGAAAAATAATAGTATAAAAATCCTGTTATTAAAATGTCATGAGTGAAAGATGAAAATGAATGTTAACATTTGTTGAAAAATACCGCATTTTGAAAGTTCTGTCAACTCAAGAATCTTCCAAGAGTAATATACTAAAAAGAATTAGTTGGGGGGGGGGGCACATGGTTTTAACGAAAAATAAAAAATAAGTTTTCTGATGACCAACGTAACCCGAAACAGCCATGGTCTAAAGTGTAACACTAGGCAGCATAAGAACATTTCATTTCCAAATACACATTCATGACGTCAGACACCAGAAAAAAGGATATAAATCCCGAAATCGTGATTTTAGAGAGGGCTCATTTTATCCCTGTCTCGTACATGAAACTGTATTGTTGAAAGTGCTTTAAGGAAAAGGTGATTTGAAAATGTTACGAAAACATGATTTACTAGAAATCATGGACTGGCGAATTGTCCTGATAGTGAAAGCACGAACAAAGCCAACACAAAGGAGGTTTTACAAACACAAAGGAGTGTAGCGGAATCTGTTGGAGTGGCAATGAGTGTAATTTCAAAAATCTGGTATTGGTCCCAAGAAGACTTTGGTCATTGTCTAGGTCACCCATGTGCTACCACAACAACGGGTGACATGTATCTGATGCTAACAGCTCGTTTAAACAAACACACAAAACTACTCAATTGCATACTCAGTTTTTTTTTAACTGTCCGGCGGGTGTCAAACCAAACAGTGCAAAATAGGCTTTATCAGTGTAGCATTTACGAATGTAGGCCAATGCTGCGTATTATCTAACGACACCGTGTGGTCTGAAGAAGTCAGACTTTTGAATATCGAGGTTGGATTCAAAATGGTTGGGGTCAAGTGCTTTTCACTAACGTTTCCAGATTCAGTTTTCAGTGTGACGCGCGATGTATTCTGGTGATGATGGAAACGGGAACTCGAAATAACCCCAGTACAGGGAGGATTACAGTATAGACGAGGTGGACTGATGGTATGGGATCTGCATTTTATACGAAATGCACTTTGACGGCGCAAAAGTATGTAGACGAGATACACAGGTGTCATGCTCTGAATGCTCATATGCGTTTTAATCTACAACCATTTGTTATTCCTACTTTTAAAAGCCTACATCAGTCATGCGAAAAAACGCTCAGGCTAATGTTAAGTCTATGGGAAGGTTCTTGCGCGATTTCTCGCTTGCATTTTAATATTTTAAAATGGTTTTTTTTTGCATAGGATAGCTGAGGTCAATCTCCAACGTTGTTAGTTTTTACTTTTTCGATTTTGGTTCCAGTTATTTTACATAAGAGTAATTTCACTTTCAGAACCGGTTCCAAAATTGAAAATGACCGCTTATAAAAAAACTGCAACAAAAATCGAAAAAGTAAAAACTAACAACGTTGTAGATTGACCGCATCTATCCTATGCAAAAAAAGCCTTTAAAAATATTAAAATGCGAGCGAGAAATCGCGCTAGAACCTTCCCATAGACTTAACATTAGCTTGAACGTTTCTTCCTGTGACTAGTGTAGGCTCTTAATACATGCTCATGCCAGTCCTCTTACAGCTCGATTTGCGGAGAACATGCTTGAAACGAAAACAGTGCAGCGAATAATAAATAGCTCGCATGTTCAAACGATTTAACCATTTAAACACTTAATTTTGATCTCCAAATGTAACAATGGCACGATAATTTTGGAACAAAATTTTGCTTTTGTAATGTACGTGAAGAAAATATTTGACTTATTCTCAAATGAATGTGTTCCTAAATACTGGTGCCATTCAATCATTTAATCATTTCAGCAAAAGAAGTACCCTTTCAGAGTACGTCCTTTGCTGAAAGGATTAAATACGATCGAGCATATGTAGGACTACTCAGACGATGCCTTGCTGCGAGAACAATGCTTCCGTTGATTGTCCGAGAATATGGATTACACTCCTTGAGGAGTGGAACAGAATTCACCAAAGTCTTATTGGCAATTTCATAATATCCATGGAAAACATCCTATGTTCGGCGGGACAACACACCATATTGAAAATCCTTAATCCTCTTCAAACAACGCTTTTTTGTCATGTATCCTGAAACGTCTTTTCATATTCTTGATGCCTTTTGAAAAATGTCCACACTTAATATTTTAGTGTATTGTTTTCTGCATTACTCTTTATATATTTACTTTCCATTTTATGCCCATGCATGGTCCCTCTCTTGTTTTTCTCAACTTTTATGCGTGATTCCCTAATTTTTTAGCAGTGTGTATTGGAATGACGCTAGAAAAGTATTGGTTATTATATTAAGTTTTCAAGATACGAATTTAATTGCATTACAGTGAGATTTTTAATTAACTATTATACTGTATGGACATTTATCACTTAAATATATTCTAAAGGAAGAAAAACTAATTTTGTCTAATGAAAAACCAAACAAAAATTTATTGTTTGACCAGTTTTTGAAATTTTAAGTGTAAGCGGGTTTTCTCTCAGGAGTAAGTATAACATTTTGTCTTATTTCTGCTTTAGGATAAGTGTCTTGAAGACAAAACGTATTTAAGTAAGTTTATGCACGCAAAAAATACTACACAATAACTGATATGGTATATTTTTTATTTTATAAGATGTTTCAGTTTCGCGTTTCGACGTCGTACAAAATGCTTTGCTTTAAAAGACCCTTTTAAATTGTGTTTAAGGTATTCTAACGGTCAAAATTGAAAATTATTTAATATTTTACATGTATATTTCAGAACGATTATTGTTTTGAAATTCGTGTTAAAAAAGTAACATGAAAAAATTTCAAACACATTGAAAATAAATTATTATAAAATAAATTATTGCTTAAATGAATATCTTATATCTTGTCAAGTTAAATTTAAGTTATAAAACCGAACTTTAGATTCAAATTGTGAAACAAATATTTATCTAAAGTAATAATTAGGTAAATAGCTTCATAAACAATTTAGAATTTAGTTGATAACATTTATTGTTCTTACTCTCCTTGTTATTACAGTAATACGTTTTCTATTTATTTTAAATCATAATTACATTATTATTCAATGATTACATAATTATTATATTATTGTTAAAACATTAATAAGTGTAAACGAAGATACGCACTCATTATTCGTTGGATTAAATGAAATATTCAGGATATTTCAAGAAAGTTTTTTCGATGTTAAGTAGATAATCGAGGAGGGCCAATACCATAACATTTCTTTCAAGCTTGTGGATTATCCAGTGCTTCTCATAGTCTGGGGTACAAATCTTTACAAACTCAATATGTTGCACTGTCAAAAATTTGCAGCAAACTGTCCAGTCATTTGACCGTTTTTATAGAAAACGGTTACATAACCATAATGTAACACTTTTCTGACCATATTATTGCCCATATTATGGTCAAAATAAATTAAATTACTGTTATGTAACCATTTTCTGTAAAAACGGTCAAATGACAGGAAAGTTTGCTGCAAATTTTTAACAGTGTGGGTGTGACTAATTGTACACTCATTGAAATGTTCTGAACATTGTTGAAAAGCACTACAGTGATTTTTTGACCAGTCTTTGAAATTTTGAATGTAAGCGGTTTTTCTCTAAGGGGTAAGAATGACAACTCGTCTTATTTCTGCTATTGCATAAATGTTTTGAAGACAAAATGTATTCAATTAAGTTTATGCCGCAAAAAATGCTACACAATAACTGATATATTATATATATATTTTTTAATCAGATGCTTCTGATTTTACTGAACGACTGGCAGCTCAGTGGTTAAAGCATTGAGCAGTCACACAACTTTTCGAGGTTCGCCTCCGAATTTGAGGAAGTTTCATTCAAAATTATAAAATTAATATTTATAAATAAGATACCATACATATATGTCTTAACCCCTTAGAGCGCAAACACGTGGTCTAAAAGCGCTATATTTTGCGATGTTTCGACATCAGTAAATTTTAATAATGAATTTTTACCTTCTCAATCTGCAAAAAACAATACTAAATATTTTTATTTAATAATACTGGTGGCAAAGTTATGTATTAAAAAGTGGTATATATTATATACCGGTGCCCCTCAAGGGGTTAAATAGACATTCACTAAAATTAAAATTCATAATAATACAAGATACAATATTTAAAGGCGTTTAATTGATGTAAAATATATTTAAAAACAAGTACTTTCGAATGCAATCGCTTTCATCATCAGGCTAAAAACAAGAAACACACTATCAGACAAAACTGTTACATTACAACATGAAACTTGGTTGGTTGGTGAAGAAGGTGGCTGTCCTATGAAATTTCAAATATATTGATCAACTTATCTCGATAGTCATGTACATTTTTATTTTCTATCACATTCCAAAGATATAGATTAACTTATTTCGATAGTCATGTACATTTTTTTATCCACCAACCAACCAAGTTTCATGTTCTAATGTAACAATTTTCTCTGATTGTGTGTTTCTTGTTTTAAGCCTGGTGATGAATATGATTGTGTTCGAAAGTACTTGGTTTTAAATATATTTTACATCAATGAAACACCTTTAAGTAATGTATCTTAATTGTATTATTATGATGTTAATTTAAATTATCATTCTTTTGTAGTCAATAAAATGAGTGCCAAGAGTACTTGAAGAACTAAACCCTAAAGCAAGGGTCTTCAACCTTTTTTCCTAAAGTCATTTTCTATCTCAAATTATGAAAGGTAATCTTGGACTTATTTAATGTCAACTTTTTGAAATTCAATAAGACATTATTTTCTATCTTAAATTAGTGGTAGATTGATGAAACGAGGTCCAAACGTTAAAGAACCCTAACCTAAATGTTACGAGTCTCAATATTCTGAACATTGTTCAGTAACATTGCACTATAGTATTTAATTTACTGAACGACCGACAACTCAGTAGTTAAAGCAGTGCGTGGCCAAACATCCTTTTGAGGTTCGCCTCTGAATTTTAGGAAGATTCATTCACATTTTCATCCCTTTGTAGTCAATAAATTGGGTACCAAGAGTGATTGGAGAGCTAACCGCTAAAATATGGATCTTCAACCTTTTTTGCCTGAAAATCATTTTCTACCTCAAATTATGAAAGGTAATCTTGGCTTTATTTTATCTCAAATTTTCTGAAATTAAATAAGACAGTATTTTCTATCTTAAAATAATGGTAGATTGATGAAACGAGGTCCACACATTAAAGAATTCTACATAGATTATAGCAGTATGGAATTCTACTGAATTTTTACTTTCTTTACTGATTAAAAAATATTAAGTCTATCCATCATTGTTAGGTACGTTCGTAATTATATAAATACGTAACACCTGTAGTCTTCGTCTGGTCCGTCCGTCCGTCCGCATGTAACAGAGCAAAAACTATCCTACTGAATGGTTTGAAACATAATAAATATAATCGTTTCAGAATGTTGTCCAATCATTTCAAATTTTATAAAAATCGAAACTTAAAAAGATATTAATAAAAATATTTATTAAGTAATTTGATTCTTATTTAATCGGTACTTCCTTGTTATAGCAGCTTCGGAGGATTAATCGTCAAGAGCCCGATATGTATCGCCAAGTTATCTGACATGTATGACGTTTTAGTCATATATGACGTATATGACATTTTATAACCTCTATGACCAAGTTTTAGTCGCATTCTTCATTCTGATAAATCCTATCATACGTAGTTATTTCAATGATATCTCATGATAAGTAATGATTCTAGATTACCGTGGTGATTACGTCACATTTAAAATGGAGTCCAATTATTTTCATATTACTGAATTTAGAAACCGAATTTGTATACCAAAATTGTTTAATTATAGCAATCCTATAATCTACAGTAAGGTTTTTGGATAGATGTTTGCGGATTTCAATTTCTGAAATTTTATAAGCTAAGCTTAAGTTTCCCATTGAAATGTTCAGCAAATGTCAACAAAAAATAAAATGTTGCCAACTTAAAATGTACTTATATTATAACGGAAATGAATCATATCATAATAACAGACGATATAGTTCATTTCGCTGAAATAATAACAATGCAAACCCTCCTCATTTGTCACGTTTGATGTACGATTTCCAACTTGTTTCGTTTAATTCTGTTTTAAAAAATGTCAAAATGTTTTCAACTGTTAAATTACACATAAATTTAAATTCCTATATCTGTCGAAGTTATACTGCAACGTTATTTTACATCCAAGATAAATAGGAACAAATAATAAATGGGTGATAGAATGGCTAGTTAGACAAATCGAAACAGTTTTCAATATTGTATAAAATGATTACATTAAAAAGAAAGAAAACATTGTTTTAAAGGGAAATTGCAGCATAGACTATTAAAATAAACTTTTTTTTTCTTCAGCCACCCAAAAAGAAAGAATTAATATAAACTTTTAAATCAGTCTTACGATGAAAGCAATATCATGCCTACTTTTAAACACTTTCCAACCTAGTTGAAAAGTGTTTATGACTTCGGTTTGTCTGCCGTCTCTCCGTGCTCTAACTACCGTAAATATGCTCGGATTGCCCTGCAATTTTTATATGTTATTGCCGTTATCTATTGCATGTTCCCTATTTCAACTGAAGTGTGTAGCACTTATAGTTTGTTTACAGTCCTATAAACTTTGAAAAATACTTCCAGTTCTGGACTATCAATGTATTTAAATAAAATATTCTTATGTAATCACAGAAATCCGCTATTAAATAAGGCGAAGATTTAATACTATTTAAAATTCGTGGTATATAATCCTATATATAAGTATTGAAATATACTTCCAAAAGAAACGTTTGTGAAGTTTAGGGATAAAGAAACAGCTTTTCAACTGTATGTGATTTATTTAAGACTTACATAGCTGAGTTTTAATGATTATTTTATAAAACCCACAATTCTTTGCAGCTAAAATTTAAAACTGATTAGCAGTGAGTTATTAGGTGTTTTGTTCAAGAACTGATGCATATAATTGGCATTCAAGAAACTTGTATATTATAACCTTTTTTACAAACACTTTCCAACCTAGTTGAAAAGTGTTTATGACTTCGGTTTGTCTGCCGTATGGGTGTCTGGCCGTCTGCCGTCTGTCCGTGCTCTTATTCCCGTACATATGCTCGGATTGCCCTGCAATTTTTATATGTTATTGTCGTTATCTATAGCATGTTTCCTATATCAAATGAAGTATGTAGTACTTATAGTGTTTTTACAGGGACACTCAAATAATTCCGTTACATGACGGGCTATGGGTAAAAATCATTTGCGGTATATTTTAATGATGTTACACAATTTCAAACACATTGTAATTAAGATATATCACTAAGGTGCATGACAAGAAGCATAATATGGAATATAGTGTGCATAGCATTTATAGTTACTTTACAGGGACAGTCAAAAGAATTCCGTTACATTACGTCTATGGAGAAAAATCGTTTTCGGTTTAATTAAATAATGTTTCACTATTTTAAACGCATTGAAATTTATATATACCACTACGGTGCATTAGAAGAGGCTTACTACAGAATATTGTGCGTATAGCAGTCATCGTTCATTTACAGGGACACACAAAAGAATTTTCTACTGTCTGTTAACAATAATTCCTGGAAGTGCGTTTTAAGTTGCTGAATGCGATTTTAAATTTAACTCACTTTTTGTCTGTTACTTGGTGTGTATAAATTCTGTAGATCCTATACAGGGCAGCACAAAAGTTCGCGAACACATTTCCGTTTATTGACAGAAACTCCAGGAGGAGAATTTTAATCTGTGCTGCGCGTTTCCTAACTAAACGAAAATTTAGCATCCTATATAGTATATATACAAATTTATGGATCATATACAGGGCTGAATAAAAGTCTTCAGATATTTTTTCGAATATTGTATATGTTGAAAATTCCTGAAATTATGTTTTAAAATATGTTATGCGTTTTCCAAATTGTTTACTTAGATGTTATCTTTCAGCTTATGAAACGGTAATGATTAGTAAAATTATTTTGGAAGCGTTGGAAAGTGTTACATAATCTATGCTTGACGCATGATTTTTCGTTCTTGTTATAAGTATTATTTGTCTTGTATTTTGAGAATTAAATGTGACGTGAAGTTACAATGTGTAAGAATACGTTAACGGCACGGCGTACAAATGTACCTATCTATAAAGATCACAAAGATATTGATCTAAACATTAAGTAAACGGGTCACGCAGTAAATGATCATATAAGGAAAGCATTGGAAAAATGGAAAACAGTAAAACATATATATAAAAAGTGGACTATCGATGTTTTTATTAAAATAGTATTGCGAAAATTGACCTTTCATAAACAGAGAAAAATATCGATCAATATGATCGTAAAATATTGCATTTTGAATATTCAATAATTGAGATTTATTTTTCCTCCTTCTAAAAAATGAGGTTAATTGAAATAAAAAGGGTAAATACACAATGGCAAATATTGATTTCGTAAATTCTTTAAACAATTGATCAAAACAAATTTTATATACTGTCAAACAAAATTTTATACACTGCACCAAAATGCATTTTACACAGTTGAAAATAATGAATAAGACAAGTACTTTTGTTTTAAATATATTATAAATTATAACTACAAACTAATTTTCCTACAAATATATTCATCCAAATTTGAAATAGAGCAGGTTTTATTCCAAATGTGAGATGTCAAGATTTAATTGACTATATAATTTTGTAATTCTATATCTAGACGAAGAAACCATCGCGAATTATACATTTATTTGGTACATTTATTAATACATACTATGCGCAGTGAAGCTTGATAATAAATTCTGTAATAAACTGCTTGAGTAAATGACTGAATCCACAAAATGTTTCTTTTTCACTTATTTCATTATCAAATATTATAATATGATCAAATTTTATGTGTCTGTCTGTCTGCACTGTGTGTATACATATTTTATCTTCAAAATGGCTCTAATGATTTTGACGAAATTTTGCATCCTTACCGTTTTCGAGCACGAAAAGACGATTGAGCTGCGTCAGAAGGTCAAGAAATTTCGATTAGTGGTTTATTTTGGATCACTAAGGGTCAGAATCAAGCTAATTATATCTAAAAACCAGTTTTAACGATTTTGACTAAATTTTGTATTCTATACCGTTTAGGATTTCGAGAAAACCATTGGGCTGGGTCACACGTTCAAGAAAATTTGATTAGTGGGTCATTTTTGGGTCACTACCGGTCAAGCTAATTTTATCTAAAAACGGCTCGAATGATTTTGATTAAATTTTGTATCCTACCATTTTCAGGCGCGGGGAGACCATTGAGATAGGTCACAGAATCGAGAAAATTCGATTAATGGGTCATTTTCGGTTACTACGGGCAGGGTCAAGATAATTTTACGTAAAAAACGAATGAAACAGTTTTTACTAAATTTTGTATCCTACCTTTGTGGATTACAAGATGGCCGTTGCACTAGGTCGCATGTTTGAGAAAATTTGATTATTGGGTCATTTTGGGATCACTATGGGTCAACGCATTTCAATGTGAATGCATGAAGTTTGAAACAGTTATTAAGTTGTTGAACAGTTGGCAGTAAACTACATCTCAAAGTTGGCAACAATTTGCCAAATATTGCCAAGTTTAGCGAAACATTGGCGACATTGGCGAGATTTCACGGGAAAATCGACTTTCAAGATTAGCAATGCCAAAACATATGCTTGACGCAAGATGAAATAATGTCGTCAAGTTGTCGACTTTTCAGCAAATTTTTGGCGACATTTAACGAAAAAAATGACTTATAGAATTTCTCAACAGGAGCCGAGATACATGATTCAACCAATTAGCGCCCATAGACCGTTCTCGAAAAAATAATTCCAACAATAAGGATACATAGACTGATTGCTATATTTTCACTCCAATCGCAAGCAAGTGAGAGGGACTAATTGAGGCTTTTACAAGAGTGGTCTATCACTGCCGGAAAACAGATTTTCCCTGGCAACACTGGGTAACGAGGGACATCAGTAGGTGGTGGAAGCTTTATGGTGCACCGGAGAATCTCCCTCGCAACTACCGCGAATTCTCTGCCAGAGCTGTTCGCACGACAGGGGCAGATATTAGAGAAAGTGTGAACCGACATACGGTCTCCCTAAGTTAAATTTGAGAGGTAGGTTAGGTGATCATATATGTCAGAGGAATCACGTTTCAAGGCTATTTGGTACTGGTAAAAGATATATATGAATAAGGTAAAAAAGCAAAAGGGTGATTTTCAATGTGCCAAAACATAAATGACCTTTGCAGTAATTATTAACAAGATAACCTCTTGAGTCCTGGGTACCCAAATGGGTACCTAGATTCTTTTGCTCATAAAAACTAAAAAGATTGATATTTTTACATTTTAACTTCACTTCTATAAAGTTGAATGCTTTTGCTTTCAAATGAAACCAATAAATGGCAGCCCCGATGTCGATTTCCTTATAAAATAAATATTATTTTAACCTGAGTTTGCAAAATGCTTTCGAAACAGTGCATCCAAGAAAGTAGGTAATTTTCACAATTTTTTAACTTAAAAACTTTATAAAAAAAATATTAAGAATTTGCAGATTATTCACTTATTTAAAGCTGTTATTTTTTTTTATTCTGTAATTTTAGGTTATTGATAATTAAATTGTTATTTTTTTATGGGAGGGGGGGCTAGTAAATTTATATTCAAATTTGTGTACCTAAATTACAAGCCCCCTAAAACAATAGATTTAAAAAAAATATATTTTTTATCATCTGTGATGTCATTTTGTTTGTTTAAAAGCAAAGACTGGGTATTTGTACTATTATTTTAACTCCGGGTCTTAAGAGGATAAAGTATCTTAGAAGGAAAAGCTGCAAATTGGGACATTGTAAGTTAATTGAATGGATCGTATGCTCGTGTGATCAAAAATAGGCGAAAAGTTCATACTGTGAGTTCATGCAGTTTATTGCATGCACGGATGGAACGGTGGTCATGCACCGATAAATTTAGCGCTTCGAAAAACAATTTTAGAAAATTTCAGAATTAAATGGACATCGACTTAATATCTTTATAAAATCATTTTACACAAAACCAAAATCAAAATAATTACTTTCTGTCTCGTATGTCAAAAGAATATTAAATCTAGTGATATTAGATTTGATAGCCTCTAAGAAAATTTGTCGCGAAAAAAACAAAATAAATCACATAAGAACAGCAATTCACTATAAAACGTATTTATCAGCACCGCTGATCTGCTTAACAGACTGCACGAAATTAAAGCGAATGGTAATTTTTTAAAGAAACAGGATTCCGAAAATTAATTTTCCAAGTAGTTTAGTCCATAAAAATGCATTCAAATTACAGATAAAACTGCTTGAGAAAAGCGCCTATAAGCCTTAAGGAATTTAAAAAGTATTTTGTTTTTGAAAGTGTTTCGATCTCGTATATTGGATGTAATGAAAAATAAATTGACAGAATGTAACGCTCACATTCCTGTTACTTCAGACGGATTAACGTTATTTGTTAAAACTTTTTGTTTGCTTGAAAATAGGAAAAGGTTAAAGGAAGTAAAATAAGTAGGAAATAAAAGACAGTAAAAATAAGTAGACGTTAGAATAAGAAAAAAATATTTAGAACTCGACGACAAATGTACCTGTGGAAACAATGGTTTAGTGGATATTAAATATATGATTATATGTGTATATAAATAGGGAAAAAAAGTTCAAATATATCTTAAAAAACAAGTTCTGTGCAACAATAAAGACAAAATTGAAGCTGGTCATTTCTGGATAGGTGATAACAAGTAGCGACACTGACGGTAAAGATGAAACAGAGTTCGATGATGTGTCTGAATATGTATAACAAAGAATAAATAATATAATCTCTCCATGTTAACCTATAACAATACTATTATATTCATAAGGCATATAATTTTTGTAAATAAATGAGTTAAACGGCGAATTATTTTTAAAATAAAATCTATCGTTTTTATGTCCAGTGTATAGCGCAGGGATGCAGTTTTCTATATTTTATATATACAGGGGTCGTCATAAATTAGTGCAAAATTTTAAAAAATCATAGTAAAAAAAGTAATGCTTGTAAAAAATTTTGATTTGAACGAATATGATAAGAGGGACATTGGATTTGTTTGCCATATACAAAAAAATGATTCTAAAAATAACCGAATGTGGGCGCACACATGTCATACTGAGAAGTTTTATGCAGGTCAGGACGAACCTTAAAACTCGCCGTTTCCTCAAAACTTCGAACTAAATTCAGTATCTTATTCAATGAAATAGGGCTTTTTTGCGCCCTCAGTCCTTTCTCCGTGCAAAACTTTTGCAATGCAATTGGATTGTGGATTCACCATTCTTGTAGAAAAGTTTAACCACCAACGCTAGATCTGGTAAAGATAGCATGGTGCCTATATCGAATGACGATTTCCAGTCACGTGTTTTATTGGTAGCCTGATTTGCATAAACCGTCTCAGTATGACGTGTGAGCGCCTTCTTTTGGTTACTTTTGGAATCATTTTTTATGTATGGAAAAATATAGAGCATTGTTCCTCTGAGCATATTCGCGCAAACCGTAATTTTTTCCGAACATTACTTCTTTTATTATGTTTTTTTTTTTTTTTTTTTTACTTTTGCACGAATTTATGACGCACCCTGTATTTTCTACCAGCATTTCCAAACAAGAACCTCCTTTTTCTTTCCTATTGCACATGTTAAAAAATCTTCTCTAATGATTATTGTTTAGTAACTATGGTAGCGACTATAAAATATATATAGAGAGAACGCTGCGACCCCTTATAGCGTGCATTCGTAATTTGCAATCAATTTATTTCATTTTATGATTCACGTTTTACATCAAAATATTCATTAAGGGTGTATTCAAATCCAAACTGCTTATTTTGAGACACATTTTTAAATTCATTTTTGCTCCAAAATGCATTCAATTGGCAGGTTCTCTTATTCAGAAACTTTATAATGTCCGTATTGTCTTGATTTTTTGATAAAGGCAGAATATATTTTTAAAAAATGCTGTCAAAGTGGACATTTTGAACCGAATTTCCCGGAGCGATAGCTCTGGAAACAGAAAAAAATATCGTACTGTTAAAATAATTGTTTGTAAATCAATTTCTAATTAATTGAATGAAAAATAAAAACATGGGTCCCTTATAAATCTCTTCATAAATCACGCCACCAAGTTTTATGTTTTTACTTTTAAAAATGAGTCTGAAAATGTGTCTCAAAATTTTGAGTTGTTGAGCGTGGAAAATATTTTCTTTTTAATACCGCCTTAAGTAATAATATTGTACTTTTGCAATTACTATTTTATGATGATTTCTTAATTCATACATTAGTTTAATTAGTTCACTAATTGTACATTTATTATAGCAAATTTTAGCAAACAAAAATTTTTAGTATAAAATAAACTTTTGTTTTATTCGAATGCTCTATATAAAAAAGAATTTATCTTTTAAACAACGGGCATTGCCATAAAACTAATAAAACATATACACAACATTAAAAATACGTATTCATTAAGTCTGGGGAAAGTCTTATTTTATATGGAATAGAATTGAATAGAATCAGTTATGTATGAATAGAATTTTGCTTTGTGAATAAGAATTGAAAGTAATGTGTCTTCGAGAAAGTTTCAATAAGTCATAAATGGAATACATTAAAGGGAAAAATACTTCTTTTCAAAGTTATTTAAGGTAGTACTGATTTATTATTATTATTTTTTAAATATAAAAGTGTAATTTATTTGTTTAACAGATTTATTAAATGTTCCAGCTTCTCAAAAGCCCCCCCCCCCCCCAAAAAAAAAAAGAAATGTAATGTTCCCAAACATGTCAATTCGCGGAGAATTTGTCGATAGAAATTTTTTTTTCACAATTATTTCAAAATTCGTAAATTTTCCTGTTTAGGTATCAAATTAATATTGATAAAAATATTTTAAAATGCCAAACTTAATTATAACTTTATTACGTGAAAATAATTTATTGTGTAGAATAAAATTATAATACATTCATTTAAACTTTATCTTAAGCTTTACAATAATTCAATTTGGGGACAGACAAAAAGTTTCTCAGTTATTTCAAAATTCATAAATGTTCCTATTTTAGACTGAGGTATGAAATTAATATTGATAAAAATATTTTCATATGTCCACTTTATACTTATGACGTGTAAAATTGTATTGTATTGAATAAATTTATGATACGTTTATTAAAAAATTATATAAAGTCTCAAAATTATTGAATATGTGGATATAAAGTTTCATAATTATTTCAAAGTTAGTAAATTTTCCCATTTTAGACAGAAGTATCTAATTAATACTGATAAGAATATTTTCAAATGATAAACTTAGTTATATGTTTGTTACCTGTAAAATTTTATTGAATTAAATAAATTTATAATACGTTTATTTAAAGTTTATCTAAATTCTCAAAATAATTGAATTTGTGCGATTAAAGTTTCTCAATTATTTAAAAGTCCGTAAATTTCTCAATTTTAGATTGAAGTATCAAATTAATATTAATAAAATATTTTCAAATATTAAACTTAGTTTTTTGTTTAGTAAGTGTAAAATTTTATTGTATTGAATAAATTTATAATATGTGTATATATAACTAAAGTCTCAGAATAATTGATCGATGTTTCAAAATCTTGAAAATTTGCCAACGTTTCAAAAATACCAGTTTCTTGAACAACAAACAGAAGCTAGTCGTGACGAGAGAAATTTGCAGAATGCAAATCACTTTCATATTGATATAAGTAAACTAGTTAAGAAAACAAGTTGCATGCAATCACAGTATTAGATAATAAGCGCATAGTAAAAGGATATGTGCAATGTATTTCACGAAACAGCAGTTAGTTTTCTTGATTTGCTACTCAGTGCTGTCAGATTTCTTGGATGGGTTTTCTAAAATTTGATTTAAAATAATAAATCAAATAAACACGAAATTTGAGAAGAAAATTCATCTTATGTAACAAATAGGCTGCAATATTTTCAATTGCGAATGTTTCACGTTTGGAAAATATTTTCTTCATCTATCATCAACCACGCTTTCTTTATAAACGGAAACGTTAGTGTATCCGCGGGACAAAATTCTCCATTTTCCTTGCTAGTAAAATATTATGCAGTTAATATTAAATAAAGCATACCGCGCATTTTTACGATGATTACATCATCAGATACAACAACTTTGGACTAACAGTTCTGCCCTGCCCGTAACTGAAACTTTAAGCGCATTTATCTCAAAATAGATATTGTAACAGTTTGTCATGTTTAAAAGGTTATCGCTAAACTTTCTTATACACGTTTCTTTTATACGTATGAAATTTTGAGGAGAGTTTTTATGTTATGTTTTTAATATATTGTCTTCAGGATTTTTAATTTCATGTGAAAATGTTTAAAATATATTCTTCAAAGTAAAAATCACTTTTATTAGATTGTTGACATGTTTCGGCTCACCCCGTGCCATTTCCAAAAACAAATAATAATATTCTATAATTGCACTGTCTTTGATGTTATTATTTGAAATGCTATCATTTAATTTTCATGTATTTTTTAAAAAATACGCACGTTATCTTTTATTTTAATTTGGTTGCGTATTTTCATATTTGTAACCATGAGTAACTAGAGGCACAATTTCGGTAAATTGAAAGATGCCGCATCGTATATACCATCATATTCTCATTTGTTTTTGAAAAGGGCTCGTAGTGAACCGAAACATGTCAACAATCTAATAGAAGTTATTTTATTGTATATTATTTTGTTAATTTACACCTTTTAGCACTTAAAATAAATATATTATTACAAGGTGTTGTAATTTATTATATGTTTTGTAAAAATCTCTCTCAAAAATTCTGTTTTTACTTTTACATTTATTATATATTTTGTAAATATAATTTTTATTAATCCTGAAAACAAATTAACAAGAAACATTTTCAACATAAAATAGTGGAAAAAGTAATGAAATAGGACCAGTGGTTTTTGAGTTATATCAAAATTTAAATAAATTTAAAATTTAATACAAAATTTCAGTTTTCAGAAACTTAATATTACAAAAGTTATCTTTATAGAAGGAAACACTTCAGGAAAAAAAAATCATTAAAATAGGCCTAAAAATAAAGAAATTAAAACTTTGACCCCCGGACCCACTTAAGACATAAAACTGTAAAACTGATCAGCGTATAAGAGAAGTAATATCAAATTAAGAAAAGGAAAAGGAAAATACTAGATATGACTTCGGCTCTTTTTTCGGAATCCAAACCCGCCAAGCCCGATATCGAAAATAGACAGTAGAAAGTTCCTAATAACAATTTTAAATTTGCTTCAAGATTGATATTCTCTTTAAAAACCTCTTCTTAGATTGAAATAAGCATTAATACGAGGGTGGGCTGATAAGTTCCCAGCTTGACAGTGAAAGCACAAGATTTTTGACAAAATTTCATATAAAAAGTTAAAATTTCAATGCAAATTTACCTTGTTTAATAACTAAAATTCAAGATACAACTAAATGTAAATATATTGCTTGAAGGTGCGTAAAAACATACATAAAACATTTAAAAGCACATTAAAGTCCTTTTAAAAATTCAAAACGTTTTCAACCGAACTACTCGGTCATCATCAGTGAAAAACTAATTGTTGAGTTGAGTTGTTGTCTCTTCGCTTTTTCTTGCTTGCCCGGAATAAACCATTTTACTTCAAGGGTTTGGAATATAATGTGGGATGGGAAAGGTAATCAATGATGTATTAATTCATTCTAGACTGCGTGGATATCATATGATAATACATCGTTACAGACTATTTCTTTTTTAGATATTATCTGTAAAGACTCTCTTATGGTAAGCTTCCAGGTGATTATTTGTGCGGAATATAATTTTGGATCCATTGAAATCTACTTTTATAGGTTCAGTTTGTGCTAATCTTGTTAACGCAGTGTGGGCTCTATTTAATCTCAGATCTGTTGCATGTTAAAAGAAGTTGTTTTTTCGTTGACGTTCATCGAGCGGAAATCTTTTTCATAAACAAATCATTGTGTAAAATGTAGTGGGCACAGTCTATAGAGATGTTTGCAATGTCAGAAAGTTTGCGTATCTTAATCGGCGATCATTCAATACGGCATTATTAATTTTTGAGACGTTTTTGGACGTCCTGAGCGTACATCATCGTGAATTGATTTCGTACCATGTTTAAATTCAGCAATCCACTTTTTTATCGTCGAATATGAAGAATAAAAATATTTTAAGGTGGAATGTGACTCTTTTTGTATGTCCGTGGTGATTAAACCTTTTTTAACAAAGTATTTTATGACAGTTCGAACTTAAACTTTTTAAATTTTTCGAAAATGTCAAAACTTGTTTACTTTACTTTATCGCCAAGCAATAACCAATAAACTCACGCGTCTGAAACTGGGCAGCATGACCTCTAAAGGATCATACTTTACAAACATCATTTTCATTTGGTCATACTTGTTCCAACTCTGTGTCAGGACGAGAAATTATCAACCCACCCTCGTACTAAATATCCCGCTCGACAACGTTTTGTAAATTTCATATCCTTCGAAATATGTTTAAAATAGCTAATTTGTCATTTAGATCCAGCCACTTGCAAAAATTCTCAAAACTCACGATTCTTAGTCTTTTAAAATTTCATTGTTCAAGTATGGTGGAGAGATGTGATTTCTATTACCATTTCTGTAAAAGCACTTCAAACAGAAAACAAGCATAGATAAACATATAAACTCATAAAAACTTTCTTTTGCTTAAGTAAGGTGTCACAAAATACATATATAAACAAATAAACCCCTGACATGTTTCGGTTTCATCAGAGATAAAAACCATTATCATAAAAATGCATCATCTATCAAGACGATGACACCGGACAACGAAATATATACAACATACGCAGCACATAAACGCCCTCTATAATCAATCACAAAAAGAAATAAAGACACTGATTTAAGATTGTTTGCTCAAGTGGCTTTGAATAGAGGAAGCCACTGATCTTAAATCAGTGTCTTTATTTCTTGTTATGATTGATTATAGAGGGCGTTTATGTGCTGTGTATGTTGTATATATGTCGTTGTCATGTGCCATTCTTCTTGAGCGCTTGTGTTGAGGTCTAATTTTATGATAATGTTTTTTTTGTTTTGTTTTTTAATATCTAATGTAACCGAAACATGTCAGTGGTTTATTTGTTTATATATGTATTTTGTGACACCTTACTTAAGTAAAATAAAGTTTTTATGAGTTTATATGTTTATAAAAAATGTGATGTTCTCTTTTAAATTATAGGATTCAGAAAAACTAGAGAATAGATAAGGAATATCACACTACTACTTTATGTTACTAACACTGACAGTGCAAATGACACATTTGATGCCAATTAACGCATTGATATTTGAATATGTATAACACGGTTTTCTAAAATTCATAGAAAAACAAATTTAATAAAGTAAAAATCAATGAAAAACATGGATGATAAAACTAAAGAAGAAAATATAAAAAGTACGCGAGATTGAACCATTCAAAATTTGTTTGATATTGAAAACCATGGAATTGTTAAAACCAATTCATTTTGAACGCAAAAATAATAAATTTACGTTTTTATTCCATGCGTCATAATTAAACAAATTAATGAATATCAATAGATAAAGAAAACACTAGTTAGGAAATAATTAAGGTATGAGACATTTTAAAATGTGCACATAGTATCGATATTGTAAGTATTTTATTAGTATTTATCTAAAACTCTGAAATATCGATTCAGTTGCGCACGTGGAAAATATCCGGTTTTTGAATATTAAATGGAAACAAAATCCTTACGTGACTATAAAACAGTCGATACTAGAAAATAATAGTTGCATATAGGATTATAAAACAGTTTTTATCGTATCCAAAAGTTACTTGAACATTGATTATTGGAGACACAGAAAAAATTATTTTCATATTATAATAGTTACATATAGCTATAATAGTTGTGCGTTTTTTTAACACTTTCCAATATAGTTAATATATATATATATATGAATTCGATTTTTCTGTCTGCCGTCTGTCTATCTGCACGTAAATATATTTGGATAGACTGACTTGCAATTAATATATATTAATGAGGTTTACTATGCCATGTTCGGTATCGAAAATGAAGGTGTAGTATTTATAGTTCGTTTATAGAGACACTCAAAGTAATTCCGTTACATTACGGTCTATGGGGGGAAATAGTATTTCAGTGTGTTAATTATTTTACATTATTTAAAACAAATTGAAATTGATATATATCACTGTGGTGCACTATAAGAGGCTTGCTGCAGAATATGGTGTGCATAGCACTTTATATAGTACTTATTTTTATATAGTACGTATTATTAAAATGTAATGATGATAATATACTTTTAATTTGAATATAAGCAGTTATTATAAGTACCAATTTAGTAATGTAATCATGCATTTTGAAGTACACAGTAAAATCAGTTATGAAGGAAGCATAAAAGATCTAGAAAATATGCCGTTTTAGACAGGTTCTGTTCTTACCGAGTATCTTTTTTTTTATTAGCTTTATGTTTGTTACCTTCGATTTAGTAGTACGTAAGTCTAAAACTTTGGGTACCCCTGCTATAAATCATACACAAGGCTGTCCAAAATATCTTGAATACATTTCCGGATATTGGCGAAAACTGCTGAAATGAAATTTTTAATTTTCCTATGCGTTTCCAAACTGAACTAAATTGTAGCATACTAAGAGTATATACACAAATCTATTGGTCATATACAAGGCTGCACAAAGAAAATCAGATATTTTTACTTGTTTTGAATTGTCCTATGAATTCCTAACGAAAGTATAATTTAGAATACTACGAGTATATATACGAATCTATATATCATATATAGAGCTGGAAAAAAAAAATAAATAAATCCGACTATTGATGTTAATTGCTGAAATGGGGTTTTCTAAATTATTATGCGTTTTCTAAATTGTTTACCTAGGCAAACCCAGTCATAGCTTACTATATTAGTGGACACGGTAGAAAAAAATAGGAAAACGCTGCTCCCAAATATGCATATGCCAAAAAAAGCTCAGGAATGGTTCTACATTACATATATGGTCATTGTCCTCTAATAAGACATACTTTCAATTTCAATAAAAATGTCTAAATGAGACAAAATCTGAATATAAATCTGTTTGATCCTTTAAAGTATGATAAACTAAAAGAAAATTACAACATTCTGAATAAACATTTCTCCTTTATTAAAAAGGATTTGTGATTATTTTCCCTACATTTATAAATTACTTTTTAATAGAATATATTTTGTTTTGTAATGTGTATATTATAGTTCACATACTGATCACATTTTTGTACTCATACTGTTCCTATTTCAGCTTTCTGTTTGAACCATGCAAAATTACTAGCTGTGTTATGATTAAGTATTCTTTTCGTAAATTTTCTAATTACTTTCTTTTATACTTTTTCTTATATAATTTTTTTAATATTAAGAACTGTTGTGATCTGAACCGGTATTGTAAAAGCTCTCTTTGTACTAATTTTATTTTAATCTCTAATGTAATATTCAACATCTGTGTTCTAATATGTGAATTTTCAATAAACATTTCCCCTCGTGGAGAAAAATTCCCATGCTTAAAGGCTGGATCTCCACGAGAAGGTGATTTTATTTCATTTTTTTTTACCTAGACATCATCTTTCGCCTTAAAAAAATGCTTCTTTTGTTACACTATTCTGAATTTGTTGGGAAGTGTTTCATAATACATGCTTGACGCATACATTTTGTTCTTGTTTAATATTTATTGAAAGCCAAGTGCATTGCTTTTCTAAAAATAATTAAATATTATTGTAATTTCCATGCCTTCTCACATAGTTCTCCAAAATTCAGTTTATAAAAGTTTTCTATAACCTTCAAATAATAGATCGATTTAAAGAACCTTAATAAGAATTTGATATCTAAAAAAATATTACTTTTTTGAATATCAAACGGAAACAAATACTTTTCATGTATCTAAAACCAACAATATTCAAAAAATTACATAGTCGCATTGGTTATGAGAAAAAAAAATTACTGTAGTGCAGAAGATAAATGTTATGCTGAGCGTGCAGAAAGGGGATTTGGAAAACATCATAGTTAAGCATAATTATAATAGCTACGGGTAACATAATCAAGCTAGGGTAAAATAAAATACACAGTAAATCATGCACAATACAATATTGTAATTTAAATGCCTTCTCACAGAGTTGTCTAATATTCAGTTTATAAAAGTTTTCTAAAATCTTGAAATAATATATTGATTCAATGTACATTTATGAAAAATTGATATCTAAAAAAAAATTTGTTTTAATATCAAATGGAAATAAATATTATTCGTGTATCTAAAGCCTACGATATTAAAATAGAATTACACATTCTCATTGGTTATGAAAAAAGAAATAGTTACTGTGTTGCAGAATATAAAAGAAAATGTTATGCTTAGCGTGCAGAAAAGTGATTTTGAAAATATCATAGTTAAGCATAATTATAATAGCTACGCGTTTTGGTTTTAACATAATTATTAAAAATTCCAGTAAGTGCTACTCCTAAAATATCATTATAATTTCTATACTTTTCTCTCATAGTTTTCTAGAACACAGTTTATAAATGATTCCCAAAACCTTGAAATAATAGATCGATTCAGATACACTTTATAACTCATGAAGGATATCAAGTTTTCAAATGTTAGATGGAAACAAAACTTTTTTGTGACATGAAAAAACGGTGAGATAACATAATAAGACTTTCATATTGATTATAAAAATGTTTTTATCTTATTATAAAAAACTAAAATGATTTATGGAGAGCACAGATAAATAATTTGCATACTACGATAGTTACAGATAACATATTTAAAACTAGAAACAAAAATGCACAGTAAAACATGCACAATAAAAATAATCAAATATTATTGTAATTTCCATCCCTTGTCACACAGTTCTTTAAAATTCAGTTTATAAAAGTTTTGTATAACCTTGAAATAATAGGTCAATTTAATGAACTTTAATGAGAATTTTATATCTAAAAAAATATCACTTTTTTTGAATATCAAACGGATACAAATACTGTTCGTGTATCTAAAACCAGCAATATTCAAAAAAGTACATAGTCTCATTGGTTATGAGAAATTTTTTTTTTTTTACTGTAGTGCAGAAGATAAATGTTATGCTGAGCGTGCAGAAAGGGTATTTGGAAAACATCATAGTTAAGCGTAATTATAATAGCTACGCGTTTTGGTTTTAACATAATTATTAAAAATTCCAGTAAGTGCTTCTCCTAAAATATCATTGTAATTCCTATACTTTTTCTCATAATTTTCTAGAACACAATTTATAAATAATTCCTAAAACCTTGAAATAATAGATCTATTCAGATACATTTTTTAACTCATGAAAGATATCAAGTTTTCGAATGTTAGATGGAAACAAAACTTTTTTGTGACATGAAAAACGGGTGAGATAAAGAAATAGTATTTTCATATTGATTATAATAAAAGTTTTTATCGTATTATCAAAAACTATAAATGATTTATGGAGAGCACAGATAAATTATTTGCATAGTATGATAGTTACAGATAACATGTTTAAACCTAGAAAAACTGCACAGTAAAACATGGCACAATAAAAATTATCAAATATTATTGTAATTTCCATGCCTTGTCACACAGTTCTCTAAAATTCAGTTTATAAAAGTTTTCTAAAACCATGAAATAATAGGTCAATTTAATGAACCTTAATGAGAATTTTATATCTAAAAAAATATCACTTTTTTGAGTATCAAACGGAAACAAATCCGTTCGTCTATCTAAAACCAACAATATTCAAAAACTTACACAGTTTCATCGGTTACGAAAAACAAAAATGTTTACTGTAGTGCAGAAGATAAAAGAAAATGTTATGCTTACCGTGCAGAAAGGGGATTTGGAAAATATCATAGCTAAGCATAATTATATTAGCTACAGATAACATAGTCAAACTAGAGTAAAATAAAATTCAAAGTAAATTATGACAATAAAAATATTGTAATTTCAATGCCTTCTTACAGAGGTCTCTAATATTAAGTTTATAAAAGTTTTCTAAAACCTTGAATTAATAGATTGATTCAATGTAGCTTTATGAAAAATTTATATCTGAAAAAAAATTAATATCAAACGAAAATAAATATTGTTCATGTATCTAAAACCTACGATATTAAAAAAAAAATTACACATTCTCATTGGTTATGAAAAAAGATATATTTACTGTGTTGCAGAATATAAAATAAAATGTTATGCTTAGCGTGCAGAAAAGTGATTTGGAAAATATCATAGCTAAGCATAATTATAATAGCTACGCGTTTTGGTTTTAACATAATTATTAAAAATTCCAGTAAGTGCTTCTCCTAAAATATCATTGTAATACCTATACTTCTAGAACACAGTTTATAAATGATTCCCAAAACCTTGAAATAATAGATCGATTCAGATACACTTTATAACTCATGAAATATATCAAGTTTTCGAATGTTAGATGGAAACAAAACTTTTTTGTGACATGAAAAAAAGAGTAAGATAACGAAATACGACCTTCATATTGATTATAAAAAACGTTTTTATTGTATTATAAGAAACTAAAATGATTTATGGAGAGCACAGATAAATCATTTGCATACTATGATAGTTACAGATAACATATTTAAACCTAGAGAAAAAAACTGCAGAGTAAAACATGCACAATAAAAATAATCAAATATTATTGTAATTTCCATGCCTTGTCACACAGTTCTGTAAAATTCAGTTTATAAAAGTTTTCACCTTGAAATAAAAATCGATTCAATGAAAATTAATAGGAAATTGATATCTAAAAAAATATCACTTTTTAACACTTCCAACATAGTTGAAAAGTGTTAATGAATTCGGTCTGTCTGTCTGTCTGTCCGTGCTCTAATTCTCGTAAATATACTCGGATTGTCACGAAATTTTTATACATTATTGAATTTTAAGATAGAATGTTTGCTATTGAAAATGAACTGTGGGGCATCAATAGTTCATTTACAGTGACACACAAAATAATTCCATTACATTATGGTCTATGGGGAAAAATCGTTTGTGGCACATTTTATTGATGTTACGATATTTCAAACATAATGAAATTAATATGCATTACTGAGGTGGACTACAGCATGCTTTTACTGGAGTATACAATTAGTATAATTTATAGTTCGTATACAGGGACGTACAAAATAAATCCTTTACATTATTATCTATGTGTAAAAATCGTCTGAGGAGCATTTTGAACAAGTTATGATACGTGAAACATAATGAAATTTAAATGGATCACTGAGGTTCAATACAACTTATTTTCTATAGCTTATGGAGTGGGTAAGATTGATCGTTCATGCACAGAGACGCACAAGAGAATTCAGTTAAAGGACTGACAATGATCGGTAATTGCTAGAAGTGCTCTTTCCTCTGTGATATGCGATTTCATGTAATTTTTCGTGAATTAAGTGTTAATTAATAAGGACTTTACGTTGAAATTTTAAATACCAACATCAAACACTTACATTCAACATATATTTCATTTAATTTAAATATGAGCTACACTCTCAGAAAAAACTGTAAATTTATGAGCGTTTGCCCTTCAATTTTCACGAGAAACAGCCTTATTTGAAGAAAAACGGTTTGATCCACTAAATAAGCGGCCTTATCCCTTAGATACTTAGAAAATTAAGAGCAATCCACATATTCTTACAGTTTTAGCCCATATGTTAGCAAAAATACGGTACGACCCCATAAATTGTCCTCCGCTAGGGTGTACCCTTCATTTTACTCGTGTTTCGAAAATTTTACCCGCCAAAACAACGATTCTGTGATGATTATCTAACGTGCTACGTGCTACGAAACAGTAAGCAAAGTGTTATTGTGTTTTAAAGTGCATTATATCCTGTGCATTATAATGCTATATTACTTTGCCTCGTAAAATTACGGGCTACATAAAATGATAGGCATGGATTTTTTTTTTTTTTTTTTTTTTTTTTTTTTTTTTTTTAATGGGGTATGACTGGAATCTCTGCTGCCAGCCTCTGTCCGTAATTTTACGGCAATTTTTTTACAGTATATTTTAAAAGCTACATAAATAAACAATTCTTGACGTTTCGGATATTTTTATGAGAATTTTCTCCTGAAGATGACTATGAAAAATAGCCGAAACTTCGAGAATTGTTTATTTATGTAGTTTTTAAAATAGTTCATATTTAAATTAAATGAAATATACGTTGAAAGCAAGTGTTTGATGTTGGTATTAAGTGTTGTTTACAAATTCTGTAGATTATATACAAGGCCGCACGAAAGGCTTCAAATGTAGGCTGCAATTGCTGAAAATAGATTTTTAGTGAGTTATTTATTTTTTAAATTACTTATTTAGATATCTCATTTCATCGTATGGAAAAATGAAATTTTTAAATAATATTCTGTTAATGTTTGAAAGTGTTTCATAATCTTTACCGGTTGCGTGATTTTTCGTTCTTCTTTTAATATCAAACGGAAACAAATACTGTCTCTAAAACCTACAATGCGTCTCTAAAACCTACAATATAAAAATAAATTTACACATTCTCATTGGTTATTTAAAAAATATATAAAAAAATAAAAATAAATGTTTATCCCAGAGTTGAAGGTAAATGAAAATGTTATGCTTAGCGTGCAGGTAAGGGATTTGTAAAATACCACAGTTAAATATAATTATAATAGTTACTAATGTGTTTTGGCTTTATATATTTATTAAAAATTCCAGTGAAGTACTTCTCTTAAAATTTTATTATAATTGTAATGCCTTTCTCACATAGTTTTCTAAAACACGGTTTATAAAGGATTTCTAAAACTTTAAAATATAATATCAATTCAGTTACATTTTTAAACGAAGATATGACAAATATCAAGTAAAATGAATATTAAGTTTTAGAATATTAAATGAAAACAAAACTTTTCCCTGGTACGAAAAAATGTGAGATAACGGAATATAACTTTCATATCGATTGTAAAAAAGTTTTTATCGTATTATAAAAAAACTAAAAACTGATTTACGTAGAGCACGAAAAATGATTTGAGTACTATGATAGTTACAGATAAGTAGTAAGTAAAAAGTAGAGTAAAATTGAACAATTGGTACGCTACATTTATTTGAAAGGGAGTGTATAACTTCTTTTTTTTTTAACACTTCCCAATACACTTGACAGGCTCTATAAATTCGGTTTATCTGTCTGCCGTCTGTCTCTCTGTACTCTAAATCTCGTACATATACTCGTATTATCATATAATTAATACATTTTACTTGTGTTTACTATGACATGTTCGGTACTGAAAATGAAGTGTGTTGCATTTATTCTTTGCTTACAGGAAGATTTGAAAGACCTCTGTTACATTCTGATATGTGAGAGAAATCGTTTGCAATGTATTTTAATGATGTTACACTATTTTAAACATATTTAAACTGATATGCAGAAGTGAGGTGCTCTACAAGATGCTTACTGTACACTGTTAAAAATTTGCAGCAAACTGTCCAGACAGTTGACCGTTTTTATAGAAAACGGTTACATAACCGCAATCAAACTCTATTCTGACCATAATATTGCCCATATTATAGTCAGAGTAGAGTTAAATTACGGTTATGTAGCCGTTTTCTATAAAAACGGATGAATGACCGGACAGTTTGTTGCAAATTTTTTACAGTGTATCATTCCTTTACACGGTAAGTGTTAGTAATATGAAGAAGCTGAAGATTTGAAAGACCTCTGTTACATTCTGATATGTGAGAGAAATCGTTTGCAATGTATTTTAATGATGTTACACTATTTTAAACATATTTAAACTGATATGCAGAAGTGAGGTGCTCTACAAGATGCTTATCGCACACTGTTAAAATTTGCAAAACTGTGCAAACTGTCCAGTCTTTTTAGCGTTTTTATAGAAAACGGTTACATAACCGCAATCAAACTCTATTCTGACCATAATATTATCCATATTATAGTCAGAGTAGAGTTAAATTCCGGTATGTAACCATTTTTCATAAAAACGGTCAAATGACTGGACAGTTTGCTGCAAATTTTTAACAGTGTGAAAAATTACGTCCATGGGATTCATTATTCATTTATAGGGTCGCGCAAAATAATTCGGTTATATAATAGGCTACGAAGATAAAAAGTTGGCAGCGTATCGTAATTATGTTACGCAATTTCAAACATAGAGAATTTGATATACATTAATGAGGTTTACTACAAGATGCTCGCAATACAATATGATGTACATAGCATTTATTTTTCATTTATTTCACACACAAAATTTCGCATAAAGTAATGTCTATTAGTAAAGTATTAAAGTATTGTCCAATATTGCTTCAAGTGCGTTATTAATTATGGTATGTGTTTTTTAGTTAACGAAAGTTTGTCATTCTATATGGTGCATATAAATTCTATAGATTATATACAGGGCTACATAAAAGTAAAATAGTCTAGAAGCGTTGGAAAGTGTTTCATGATCTATGCTTGAAGCATGATTTTTCTTTCTTGTTTATATTTATCTAACTCTCTTAAATAACAGATTGATTCAATTACACATTGTTAGAATTTAACATCTTACCACCTTCTTGAATATCAAATGGGAAGAAGTGCTTTTCATGGCCACGATATAAATTTAAAAAAAAAATCATTTTCACATTAATTATAAAAAGAAAGATTTTATAGAGAAACAAAACAAAAAATTATATTGCATAGACTTCTGAAAAGTAACCTGCATATTATAATATTTGCATCTAACTATAGTTAAGAGTTTAGGTTTTGCATATGTATTGAAATTCTAGTGTATTACTACTGTTAAAATATTTCTATATCCTTCTCACACAGTTTATTAACAGTCAGCGTAGAAAAGTTTTCCAAAGCCTTAATAACAGATTGATTCGGTTATCCTTAGCGGGAATTTGACATCTTATGAAAACTATCATGTTTTCGAGGATTAAGGAGAAACTGTTTTCTTCCGTGATCGAAAACTGATCATGTTATGAAATAATAATTTCATATTGAATATAATTGAATTTGCATATTTGTACCAGTATACTGAAACTCATAAAATATTGTTATAATTTCATTGTCCTTGTCACACAGCTTTTAAATACTCAGTTTACAAGAATTTCTAAAACCTTGAAACAATAGATCAAATTCATTACCCTTAACAAGGTTGTGACATATTATTAAAAATATCACGTTTTCAAATATTACGTGGAAAAAATTCCTTTCCGTGGCTGGACAACTGGTGATCCTACAACTTACCGTTTGGTATAATTATATGTTTTATCGCATAATACAAAAGCAAAAAAGGACTTGTGTACAGTCCAGAAAATTACTTTGTATACTACAGTAATTAAAATAACTTTGTCACATCTAGAGACAAATCACGCAGTTGGTTTAGTATATTTATTTGAATATTGTTGAAGAGATTCTTTTAAAATATTTAATCAGTTTTTATCTAAAAACCTTAAATTGATGGACCACATACATTATCTTTAACCGGAATTCGACATTTCGAGAAATATATCACGTTTCCGAATATTAGGTGGAAACAAATGCTTTTATTGACTGGACAGCTGATAACAATACAACTTCCATATGGGACTAATTATCTATTTTATCACATAATAAAAAAGTAAAAACTGATTTGCGTAGAGCTCAAAAGATTCATTTCCATACAATAGTAATTAAAGATAACTTTGACACACCTAGAGAAAAAAAAAGAATTAGCTTTAGTATATTTGTTTTAATAAGAGTTCAGAGCTTCTTTTAAAATATTTCATTGATAGTTAATTAAATACTTTGAATTTATAAATTTAATTAGTTACCATTTACAGGAAATCAACATCTCATAACTGTTTTGTTTTTGACATCTTATGTCATTTCATGTCATTATTTCCACAACTCATGTTATTTCATTTTCAACTTTTCATATTGTTTAATTTACTGGACAGCTGTTGATACTTCAACTTTCATATAGGTCTAATTATATGTTTTATTGCATAATATAAAAGTAAAAAATGATTTACGTAGAGTTCAGAAAATTAATTAGCATACTATAGTAATTAAATATAATTTTGACACATCTACAGAAAAAAAGCATTGGGTTTAGTATATTTGTTTAAATCTAGTATAGATATATATTCTTTTAAAACATTCCATTAGTAGTTATTTAAATACTTTGAATTTATAGATCTAATCAATTACCACTTACGTAAATTCAACATCTCATGACTGTTTTGTTTTGGACATCTCATGTCATTTCATGTCATCATTTCTACATCTCATGTCATTTCATTTTCGACATTTCATATCCTTTTCGTTACAGCACAGTTGATGATACTACACTTTTCATATGGGTCTAATTATATGTTTTATTGCATAATAAAGGATTAAAAAATTACTTACATACACCGCAGAATATTCATTTGTATGATATAGTAATTAAAGATAACTTTGTCACATCCAGATTAAAAAGAAATGGCACAGATGTCGTAAAGGCACCGTGATTTGACGCCAAAATGGGGATTTTTTGCCTGGCGTGGAAACTTGGCGATTTTTGCTTCATGTAGTAACCTGATGTTTTATAATAAGATATGTGTGTTTCATAATGCAATTAAATGTGTGTGTGCAAAGAAATAACATAAAATAAAATAATTTACAAATAATAAATAAATTAAATTAAATGTGCGTGTTAAACAAAAACGTGTGAAAGTAAAATTAAATGTGTGCGTAAATAAAAAATGTGTGAAAATAAAAATAATGTGTCTCTTAAACAAGTGTGTAGAAACAAAATAGAGCAAAACAATGGCGCTAACCCCGGTGCGTCTGCGACACCTGTTCTTAAAGAATAATCTACTTAATTTAGTATATTTGTTTGAATAACATTTTAGAGCTTCTTTTAAAATGTTTGATTAGAAGTTATCTCAAAATATTGAAATAACAAATATATTCCGTTACCCTTAACGGGAATTCAACATCCATGAAATATATCACGGTTCCGAAAATAAAGTGGAAGTAATTGTGTTTTGTGACTGAAAGACTGATGCTATTACCGGGTTCCTACATGTCAGGGAATTTCCCTGACTTCAGGTAAGTAAATACCAGTATTTATATAGAAAACAATTTGCCTTATGTGATCGAGCGACTACATAAGTCAAGTTTTTCAATTAGAAAATACTAGTGTTTTCTCTGAAACTGTAGGAAACCCATAGATGAAATACTATTTTGATGTTAATTGTAATTTTTTATCGTACGATAAAAAAATATAAATATATCTGTATAGAGCGCAGAAAAATGATTTTTGTACTATAACAGTTGGAGCTAATTTTGTCATACCTTGTGAAAAAGTAAATTTGATTTTGTATATTTATTGGAATACTAGCGTAAAGTCTTCGTTAAAATATGTATCTAAAATACTTGAAACAGTTGACCGAATCAGTTATTATTTCCGGATATATGACTTTCCGTGAAAAATATCATGTTTTCATTAAATATTGAACGGAATTAAAACCTTTACGTGACTCGCTAAAATAATGATGTTACGGGATAAAACTTTCATACTGATAATGAAAAAGCAAACTTTTATTTTATAGTAAAAAAATAAATAAAAACTATTTGCACAGAGCGAAGAAAAATATTTTTTATACAATAAGAGGTGCCAGTGACTTTAATTGTTACATTTAACTTATTCGTTATACTTATTGCAATTTCAATGTAGTGCTTCACTTAAAATGTTATTATAATTTCTATGCCTTTTTAACACTTCCCAACAAAGTTGAAAAGTGTTTTTGATTTGTCTTTCCGCCTGTCTGCCTGTCCGAGCTCTAACTAGCCTAAATATGGTCGAATTGATCTGTATCTAATGTATGTTATTGATATTTACTGTGGCATGTTCTGTATTAAAAAAATAAGTGTATAGCATTCATACTTAATTTAGAGGAACACTCAAAATTATTCCGTTACATTATGGTCCATGGGAAAAATCGTTTGCAGTGCATTAAATAATTTTATACAATTTCCAAACTATTGAAATTAATATATATAACTGAGGTGGATAACAAGATACTTTTTATTAAATATGATGCACATAGCATTCATCGATCATATGTAGGGACAAGCAAAAGTGTTCGGTTAGAGGACTGTCTATCAGCGATAATTGCTGGAAGTGCATTTTCAGTTGTGATAGGCGTTTTTAAATTTTAGACTAAATTGTTGCCTAATTTATATGTCGAGATTCACGTTGGTACATGACGATGACAGGGTACTAGTACAGCGAAAGCCATCATGAAGCGATGGATCTGTCCTGCCAACAGATTACTATTCAAGCTGTTGGAGGTGCATTTCTCGTCTGGAGACTGTTTACATCGATTAAAATGGGATCCGTGATACATGCGACATCGTCTGTTACAGGTCAGCGTTACCTGCATATGCTTGAGAGCCATGTGCTCTGATTTGTTCGTCTGTAACATAGCACTGGAGACTGCTTCCTTCGACAAGACAATGCACCTTGTCATCGCTCCCGAACAGTATCCAAATGGTTAGATGAAAACTCTACAGACGTAAACTTGCTTCCCTGCATGAGAGGTTACCCGAACTCATTCCAATCCGACTCATCTGGTATGCCATCGAAAGGTATACTCGAGCTAAGGACCCCCCATCCACGAAATCTTCGGGAATTGTTGGATACTGTTGATTGTGGGTTCGGTTGGGTTGATTATTGACGGCCAATTATCTACACTAGGGATATAGGCCCGGGGGGAGTGCCCTCCGTGGGGGTCTTTCTAAGGGAACCTAACCCGTATTTACGCATGGATAAATCCACGGCTCGAAGAAAACCACGAAAACTCCGAACGATTAGGCCGACGGGCGCGATTGGGATCGAACCCAGCACCTCCCGTCTACCAGCTTCGAGAGCACAACCTCTCAGCCACTGGTGGGGCCCTGTTTATTGTGGATCGGTATATTTTCCCAACGCTTTCACTGTCCTGTCGAGTGTTAGTGCCACAAAGAATTGCCTCCGTCATCAAGGCGGAAGGTGTTGCTACATATACTAGTAACTGCTCTTCAGTGTATTACAAAATTGAATTTTCATATTAGTAATAAAAAAGAAAGTGCCAATTTGAAAATAATTATGGAATCTTATATATAAACAATTTAAAGAGTGTGCATAGTGTGTGCCAGTACGTCTAGCTATTTTTTCATTAGTAGGTCTTGCTTGATGAAAAACGTGTTTCTATATTCGTCGTTGATTGACTCAAATGTACGGAAAAGGAATGCGGGGAATTCAGGTGAAACAGAGGGTTTCGTGAATAGAATGCTTGTATTAAAGAAACTGAGTTCACGTTGTTGATGTAGTATTGAAACAATGTTTCTAGGCGCTTGTTGGAGGAATGTAGAGACTTCTTCTCAACACTTTTATGTGGATTTTTAAAGTTCTAGTAAAAAAACTCTTATCACATTGTGAGCTGAGTTAAATCCTTATAATTTAACAAGTTTGGTAAAATATTTTCCCCTTAGATTTTCTTAATTGAGCTTAGTTTCGAATTAAAATTATGCACTCCACTGCTTATATTCCCTGTTTCTCTACAAGTAAGTTTTTTGTGTTTGTTAAATCGCCTCCTTTCAAACTGAGAGCCACAAAAAGATTGTTGCAAGTATAGATGTAGAAAAAATTTCATTAGTGTTTATCTAATGCCTTGAAATGATAGATGCTTTAATTTATCCCATAGCTGCCACCTTTTACGCTTTTTTGTTACCATTAAAATTTAATAGAAATTTTTGTGTTATTTAATTAACTAATTGAAGTGATTTAATAATATGAAATTTACTATTACATTTTAGTGGTACGAGAAAAGCATAAAAGTTGGCAGCTATGTCCTCCTTTACCGGAATTTAATATGTAAAAAAATATCACATTTCTGAATTTTAAATGGAAAAAAGTTTTCATGATTCCGAAAAAAAGTATTAAATTGCAAAAGTAATACCCCATACTGATTATTAAAATAAAACTTTTAAAAGAGTTTTGATTTTACAGTAAAACAAAAATGGATTATTTTACAGTGCAGGAAAATAATCTTTATGCTGTAATACTTACATATATCTGTATTTTATAAATACATATATTGGAATACCAATTTAGGATTATCGTTAAAATTATTGTAATTCCTGTGCCCTCTTGACATCCATATTTTCCTAAGTCAACTTGCAATATGTTTCTAAACCCTTGAAATAATGAATCAATTCAGTCACCATCCACAAGGATTTAACATCGAATGAAATATATCACGTTTTTGAATATTAAATTGAAACAAATTCTTTACGTGACTCGAAAACTGATTAAATTGGGAAATACTACTTTTATATTCCTTATAAAAAAGCATTTTTTTGTATCCTGGAATAAAAAGTAAAATGATTTGCATCTATATTGTTACAGATAACTTGGTTACCTCTAGTGAAAAGAAATATATGTTTGGCAAGGTTTATTTATTGAAATGACAATATAGGACTTCTCTTAAAATATTATTTTAGTATTTATCTGAAACCTTGAAATTATGGACCTATTCAGTTACACTCTACGGGGATTTGACATCCCGTGAAAGAATATCACGTTTATGAATAATAAATGAAAACAAATCCTTTGCGTGACATGAAATGTAATGATATTACGGAATAATACATTTATATAGACGAAAGGATTCAACCACGGCTCACAGTGTTACAGAACATGGGGAAACAATTTTCTTTAATTGAAAACTCTAATATGTTTTTTTACATTTAATTTTTTTTTTAGATTGCCCGCTAATAAAAGAGCATTTTTATGTAAAAAATTTCAATAATGTAATACATTTTCTTTAATTAAATTATATTATTATTTTATTATTCATTGATAAAGTTTCAATTTCTTTACGTGATATTCGCCGGAAACAAAGGCTTAAATACCTATATTGTTTTATGTGAAAACTGTTTAATCTTTCGTAATAGGTCTCTGCGCGATAGAGATAGATTTGTAAAAAAAATCATGTTTGAAAATTATTTAACCCGGGAGAAGTCGCATGGGGTATGACATACCCCGAGTGCGTACGGATTTTACAATTATCACCACTATTTTTCGAAAAGTAATCTGTAGCGTATTTTATCCTACAATTTGTAACAGTTGTCAATGACTAAATAAGTTGAGAATTATTGTTTGTGGTATATTATTGTGGTTATATTGGTAACAAAGTAAAAACTATTCATACCCTAGATATGCGCGATTCCTCCCGGGTTAAGAACCATAAATATCGGTATCCTGAGATACAATTAAAAAAAAATCTCATTCGACGGTGGAAAAATTGAAATTGAGCGATATTTTTACTTTATAATATACGTTATAAAGGACTAAGTTTAATCGTACAGCTAAATGTAAAAGAAAAAAAAAGATTCCGATGCTATGATAGTTTTAGATAGCTATTTTCAAGGTTTATGAGAAAACTATTTCCTTTTTGTTGAACTTAATGGAATAAAAATGTATGCCTTCGTTAAAAATACCATTAGTCCTTACCAATTTTAGCCACAAAGGAAGTGAGTTGATGATATGCATTGATTTTTGGCCACTGATAAGGTCAAGATTTGTTTTCTTTTCTATAAGATGATTTGCTAATTTTAACATATTTTAGGATGTATCTTTACTGGTCTCTTTGATTGACATTTGCCTGTACATGATTTAAATGTCTTAGACAAGATCCGAAACATGGATATATTTTTAAAAATTACTGTGTATAAAAATCAATTTGGTCTGTATTTTTTCGTATGAAGCTCTCATAACCTGGTCGTTTTTAAGCATATACTAATCCTTAAGAAACAAATGCCGCCATATTCGCGACAACAAATTTTTATTGTCCAAATGTTTACTTTAAATTATTATTAAAAATCGGGATATTATTGTTTCGGCACCACTTATTTTAACAAACTTTTTATTGCATTATTTTATTGTTTAAATTTTGAGATAAGATAAGGAGAAATTTTCTGAGCAAAAATACTGGTGTCCAATTGGAAACAAAACATAAAAATTGTGTGTTCTGAATACGGCGGATTCGATCGTTAATAGTTAATATGTCAGAAATATATAAAAACATATGAGGTATGTTCAATAAAGAATGATCCTAAATTAATAAAAAATAAATATCAGTGCTAATCCTCCAAATTTTAATAGTCTTTCTCAAACCACTCCCCATTAGATGCTATGTATTTATCCCACCTTTTTGTCCAGTATTTATACCCATGCCATTCTTTCACAAGTTCTTCAAAATCTCCACCGCAGCTTTTACCACTGCCTCTGGTGATGAAAATTACCTTCCACGCAGTCGTTTCTTCAAATTCAGGAAAAGAAAAAGATCGCATGGTGCTAAATCTAGACAATATGTAGTATGATAAACACACGTGACATTGATTTTTGAAAGATACTGAAGAAAAACATTGGCAATATGAGGTTTGTGTAGTTTTTTCTGAGAGCAACGTGTGAGTGGAACCCGATGGAATGTTTATTATTCCAACTAGGTATCTTAATGTGACCCTACGGTCTTCTCTCACTATTACAGCCACGTGCTTGATGTTTTCTTCCGTTAGAGCAGTCACTGGAGCGCTGGGTCCACCTTCTTTTGAAATCGATTGTCTCCCCTCATTAAACATGCGATACCATCTTCTATCATCTTCTAGGTCTTATGTAAAAGTTAGTTGGTATTATGTGTGTTTTATATAGAAAATAATCAAAATGATATACTTGTATTACATTAAAATCTGCTAAATAAACCCATGCTTCTGGTCTTGTACAAAGCATCTAAACAACCTCCAAATAAAAAAAAATGCAGTAAATGTACATACTAAATTATATTAAAACAAATAAAAAAGAAAGCTCAAAGGCTAAAAGGTTTACTAACGTTCAATACAATTCATTTCCTGTAGATTATGGAGTGCGTAGGATTTATCGTTCCTGTACAGAGATTCACAAGTGAATTTGGTTAAAAGACTGACTATGTCCGTTAGTTTCTAGAAGTTCTCTTCCCGCTGTGTTATACAATTTTATGTAATTTTTAGTGTATTACGCATTGTTTACAAATTCTGTAGATCATATACTGGGCTGCACGAAAGACTTCGAATGTGGGCAGCAGTTGCTGAAAATGGATTTTTACTGAGTTATGTATTTTTATAATTAATTATTTATAAAGATCCATTTTGGTATATCTCATTTCATAGTATGAAAAAATTTAATTAATAATATTCTGTTAGTGTTGGAAAGTGTTTCATAATCTATGCCGGATTGATGATTTTTCGTTCTTGTTAGTTGTTTAGCTCTTTTTTGGTATTAATTTTGTTGTTATTGTATAAAAAAATTAATAACCTTTATAAAGTGTACAGTATTGAATTACATTTTTATTTTTAAAAATCATAAGGATATTAAATTCTATTAGCTCAGAGAGTGTCTTTTTTTCTCGTCAAAACACCCATAAAGAAAATGTAAGCCGGGATCACTGATAAATAACCAGAAATTCCTGATCATGCGTATAAGGTTAATCTATTTTTTACTGTAAACTGCCTCAAAGTTAACCCAATTTTTCTAAAATTTTCTAAAACTAAGTTTTTTAGTTCTTTATTCGTCTTTCATATGCTGCTATAATAGAATTAATAATAGAATTAATAATCTTTGTAAAGGGCACAAAAGGAAAAAAAAATGTTTAAAAAAAATCAATGTATGTAGAATCAATGGATATTAAATGCTAATAACTCAGAAACTATCGTTTTACTTGCCAAAACAGTCAAGCAAGTGTAAGTCGGGATTACCAATAAGTACCCACGCAACTCATAATTATTAAAGGTTAATACATCAGATGGTTAATATATCAGAGGGTTAATATATTTATTATTGAAATATTCCTCAAGGTCATCCCAGATCTTTTCATTAGTTCTTTAGTTCTTTTTTGTTTTTATATATATTATTATTAAATAATAAAAATAGACACTATAAAGTGTACGTAATGGAAATCACTTTTTATTTAAAGAAATCAATACAAGATATTAAATGTTAATAGCTCAGAAGCTGTCTTTTCTCTTGTCAAAACACTCATCAAGAAAATGTAAGCCGGGTTCACTGTTAATTACGCACGAACTCATTATAATTTATTTAAGGTTAATATATGATAGGGTTAATATATTTTTTGCTGAAATATTCCTCAAGGTCATCCCAATTATTTTTATTACATAGTTATTTAGTTGATTTTTGGTATTATATATATTACTATTATTAAATAATAAAATTAATAAACACTATACGTGTACATAATGGAAATGAATTCCTATTTAAAGATATCAATGTAGGATATTAAATGCTAATAGCTCAGAAGCTGTCTTTTTGTTCGCCAAAACACTCATCAAGAAAATATAAGCTGGAATCACCGTTAAGTATACCCACGAACTCATTATAATTTATTTAAGGTTAATATATGCGAGAGTTAATATATTTATTATTGAAATATTCCTCAAGGTCATTCCAGTTCTTTTTATTAGTTCTTTAGTTCTTTTTTTTTGTATTATATATATTATTATTAAATAAACAATATTAGTAAACAGTATAAAGTGTACATAAGGGAGAGAAATTCCTATTTGAAAAAATCAATGTAGGATATTAAATGCTAATAGCTGAGAGGCTGTCTTTTTTCATGCCAAAACACTGATCTATAAAATGTAAGCCGAGATTATAGATAAGTTCCTACGAAACTCTTTAGAATATATTTAAGGTTAATATATAAGAGAATTAACATATTTATTACTAAGATATTCCTCAAGGTCACCCCAATTCTTTTTATTAGTTCTTTATTTCATTTTTGGTATTATATTTATTATTACTTATTAAATAATAAAATTAATAAACACTGTAAAGTATACATAATGGAAATAAATAAATATTTAAAGAAATCAATGTAGGATATTAAATGCTAATAGCTCAGAAGCTATCTCTTTTAGCACTTTCCAACCTAGTTGAAAAGTGCTTATGACTTCGGTTTGTCTGGCCGTATGGCCGTCTGGCCGTCTGTCCGTGCTCTAACTCCCGTAAATATGCTCGGATTGCTCTGCAATTTATATATGTTATTGTCGTTAGCTATAGCATGTTCCCTATTTCAACGGAAGTGTGTAGCACTTATAGTTTTTTTACAGGGACACTCAAAAGAATTCCGTTACATTGCGGTCTATGGGGAAAAATTATTTGCGGTTTATTTAAATAATGTTTCACTATTTTAAACGCATTGAAATTTATATATATCACTAAGGTGCATTAGAAGAAGCTTAATATGAAATAGGGTGTGCATACCACTTATAGTTACTATACAGGGACAGTCAAAAGAATTCCGTTACATTACGTCTATGGAGAAAAATCGTCTGCGGTTTATTTAAATAATGTTTCACTATTTTAAACGCATTGAAACTTATATATATTACTAAGGTGCATTACAAGAGGCTTACTACAGAATAGTGTGCGTATAGCAGTTATCGTTCATTTACAGGGCCATACAAAAGAATTCTCTACTGTCTGTTAACAATAATTCCTGGCGTTTTAAGTTGCTGAACGCGATTTTCAATTGAACTCACTTTTTGTCTATTACTGGGTGTGTATAAATTCTGTATTTCATATACAGGGTAGCACAAAAGTTCGAGAACACATTTCCGTTTATTGACAGAAACTCCAGAAGGAGAATTTTAAACTGTGCTACGCGCTTCCTAACTAAACTAAAATTTATCATCCTATATAGTATATATACAAATCTATAGATCATATACAGGGTTGAATAAAAGTACTCGGATACTTTTCCGAATATTGTATCTGTTCGAAATTCCTGAAATTATGTTTTTAAATATGTTATGCGTTTTCCAAATTGTTTACTTAGATGTTATCTTTCAGCTTATTAAACGGTATGTTTTGTAAAATTATTTTGGAAGCGTTGGAAAGTGCTACATAATCTATGCTTGGCGCATGATTTTTCGTTCTTGTTTCTTACCAAAACACTCATCTAGAAAATTTAAGCTGGGATTATCGTTACCTACGAAACTCATTGTAACTTATTTACGGTTAATATATGAGAGAGTTAATATATTTATTACTAAAATATTCCTCAAGTTTACCACAGTTCTTTTTATTAGTTCTTTTTTTATGGTATTATATATACTATTATTAAATAATAAAACTATAAAACACTTTAAACTGTACATAATGGAACTAAATTGATATTGGAAAAATCAATGTAGGAAATTGAATTCTAATAGCTCAGAAGTTGTCTTTTTTCTTACCAAAACATTCCTCTAGAAAAAGTAAGCCGGGATTATCGTTACGTACCTCCAAAACTCAGGTCAATTTATTTAAGGTCAATACATAAAAGCGTTAGTATATTTATTGCTAAAATATTCCTCAAGGTCACCCCAGTTCTTTTTATTAGGTATTTAGCTCTTTTTGGTATTATATATATTATTATTAAATAATAAGATTAATAAATACTATAAAGTGTACATAATGAAAAAAAAATCCTATTTAAAAAAATCAATGTAGGGTATTAAATGCTAATAGCCGAGAGGATGTCTTTTTTATCGGTAAAACACTCATCAAGATAATGTACTCGTAAGCCGGAATCACCGATAAGTACCAAAAACTCATTAAATCTTTAATCTACAGGCGGTGTAAAATTAAAGTAAAATTTCAAAAAGCGCAAAAATACTATTAACTTCGTAAATATAGAATTAATATCAGCATTTTTTATGAATTCAATTTTTTTTTACTATTACTAAATGTAAATAGCATATGGTTGACTAGAGATTCAAGAAAGAAAATTATTTTTGTAAAATAATCGATTTAAAAAATGCGCTAATATAAAACTGGGTTATGTAAACAGTTTCAGGCAATATTAAATGTGTTATTGGGGGAGTATAAAAATAATTTGTGGCATATATAGCTATAAAATATATATTTTCTTCCTCGCATGTTGCTGAGTACTTTTTGGTTTTAAGCTTATCAATAAATTGGGCATCTAACTGTAGAATTTCGAGTAAAAGTAATATTTAAAAATGACTTTATATAACAGAAATTGCGTCTGCATTTTTCTTTATGGATGTTCATGCATAAATTTTGATTAAATACTTCAATTTTGATAATTATCTTATGTTTATTTAAGTGATTTGTTTTGTTAGTGTTATAAAATTCGAAAGAAGGCACACTCTAAAATATAGTTTGATTTTATAGAGAAATGTCTGTCAGTAGGAACAGAAGTATGTAATTGAATCTTAATCGTTCGAAAATATATTTTAGTGGATTCTTCCATTCAATTTTCTGCTTTCTACATTTATTTTTAAAAACATTAACTACAGTTATTTTAAGGGGACCAGGTATCTTTAAAACGACGAAAATTGACAGAAGTTTGATCATGTATTAGGAAACCAGTAATAAATTAAAACTGTTTTAGCTTTTTTTGCATTTGTTTTTAATTTAGGCTTCATAAATATAAAAAAAAATGTGCTAAGTTGGTAGAAAACAACAATAAAAGTTTTAATATTCTATGACAAAATTAATCTTGCTAAACTAGTTTTGCTATTATTTGGAAGTCCAGGTTCTATATTTTTTAATCGTCATTTCTTTTTAACACTTTCCAGTCTAGTTGAAAAGTGTTTATGACTTCGGTTTGTCTGGCCGTATGGCCGTCTGCCGTCTGGCCGTGCTCTAACTCTTGTAAATATGCTCGGATTGCTCTGCAATTTTTATATGTTGTTGTCGTTATCTATATCATGTTGACTATTTCAACGGAAGTGTGTAGCACTTATATTTTTTTTTACAGGGACACTCAAAAGAATTCCGTTGCATTGCGGTCTATGGGGAAAAATCATTTGCGGTTTATTTAAATAATGTTTCACTATTTTAAACGCATTGAAATTTATATATCACTAAGGTGCATTAGAAGAAGCTTAATATGAAATAGGGTGTGCATAGCACTTATAGTTACTTTACAGGGACAGTCAAAAGAATTCCGTTACATTGCGTCTATGGACATAAATCGTCTGCGGTTTATTTAAATAATGTTTCACTAATTTAAATGCATTGAAATTTATATATATCACTAAGGTGCATTACAAGAGGCTTACTACAGAATAGTATGTGTATAGCAGTCATCGTTCATTTACAGGGACACACAAAAGAATTCTCTACTGTCTGTTAACAATAATTCCTGGAAGTGCGTTTTAAGTTACTGAACGGGATTTTAATTTTAACTAGCTTTTTGTCTATTACGTGGTGTGTATAAATTCTGTAGATCCCATACAAAGAAGCACAAAAGTTCGCGAACACATTTCCTTTTATTGACAGAAACTGCAGACGGAGAATTTTAAACTGTGCTATGCGTTTCCTAACTGAACTGAAATTTAGTATCTTATGTATAATATATATACAAATCTATAGATCCTATACAGGGTTGAATAAAAGTATTCGGATATTTTTCCGAATATTGTATATGTTGGAAATTCCTGAAATTATGTTTTTAAATATGTTATGCGTTTTCCAAATTGTTTACTTAGATGTTATCTTTTAGCTTATTAAACGGTATGATTTGTAAAATTATTTTGGAAGCGTTGGAAAGTGTTACATAATCTATGCTTGACGCATGATTTTTCGTTCTTTTTTTATACCTCTTATTACGTCATTTCAATTATACCTGGAAAACAAACAAATAAACAAACAAAATAATAAATTTTTATGGAGTTTGATGTTTCTGTTATAATTTTTTGCTTTTTCTTCACAAATTTTTGTTTGTTTTAAAGCATGAAGCCATAATTAACAGAGAACGTAAAAAGCCATATGATAAAAAAAGTGACGACATCAAAATATGGAACTTGGTCTTCAAAATTGTGGCAAACTAGTTTTGCAATGTTAATATTTTCTTGTACACATATGCTGCTTAAAGAATTATAGTGCATATATACCATACACATGTGCATATCATGAGAGACGGTAGATTCTCGAGTGACGCAGCGAAAAACCGAAAACCGTAAGCCAAAACCGAAGATTCCGTCACTCTCATATATACAGGTAGCAGGACATCAAAGGAAAATCGAAACGCCGACATTTAATATCTCAGTAAATATGAGGTATAGCGTTTCGATTTTTTCACATTAGTCTTATATCTATGGCCTAAATCTATCCTGAAATTTATAAATTTCTACAAGCAGTAGATTTTGAGATCTGGAAACCAATTTTTAAGCGAATGTAATGGGCACATATCTATTATCTCCAAAACGGCTCGAAAGATTTTTTTAAAATTAATATATTATATTAATCGGTTTTAGATGAAGCGAAAATGATTTTGCGTTAACGTAGGAAAACTCTTGTTTTTTATATAATCCAGTTTTAAAATCGGACTCTTTTCCTTTGCATTTCCTCATAGATTATCATTGTAGAAATTCGGACTTTTCACCCTTTTTTATTCCTCCGCAATAACGATGCTCATGGCTATCATGGTTACAGTTAAACGTTAAAACATCTCCAGATCGCTGAAAAACTATTTAGATTCTTTTTTTTAAATACGAAAACAGTAGTTTGTAATGCAATTTTTAATATGTAATATATATGTATTAAATTAAATTATTGTTTGTATATTTTTCTTTTTTGTTATAATAAAGAATTTCTTATTTCAAAATCTTCATTAAGTCGAAAAATATTTAAATTCCTTGATTAAAATATTGAAATATTTTATAATTATACATATACAATTTAATTGTTATTTATATTTAATTTGTGATTTTTTAAAGGAAAAAAAAGATTCAGATTTTTTTCTTATCAATTAATTTGCGTAACGAATCATTCAACGATTCAACGAATCAATCATTAGTTTGTTTTCTTCGTTTGCGATTCGCTGCTATGAAGATTTCTTGACGTGTTGAAAATCAAATTTCATAAATACTTCTAACTTTAATTAACAAATACTTCTTGAATATATTTTTAATTCCATGTTGTTTATGTACGATAAAAGACACGTTTGTAAGCTTCTGTCTCTGTTTAATAGTATAAGAATCAAAACAATCAGTGAAATGCGTAGCCTTGAGCAGCTATCTAAACAAGAATGAAGAATACAGTACCTTTTTTTATTCAATTTCATTTCTTTAAATTTGCATTTTAAAAACAGATAATAAAGAAATATGTATTTCTCTTCTAATATTTATTTTCATAAGTCAGAGAAATGCAAAGTTCTACCATTGTTTCTTTTGTTTTGTTTTTTCTAGTGAAAGTTGATTTTCAAATGTTAAATATAGATTTTACTTAATAAATCACGAAATCAGTTGTCAGTTCTCAGGGCAGTGGTGGACGTGGCATTGGAAACCAAAAAATCATGAGAGAGGGTAATATCTTTAAACAAATCTTGTAGCAAAGTATTCAGTAGTATCTTGCACCAAATATAAGAAATGGAAAAAAAAAGGTACTGTATCATTTTGTTTATGTATTGTCAAAGCTATGCATTCTGCTGAATGTTGTTATTCTTGAAATAGACTATTTAAACAGAGATAGAAGTATACCAAACTATAGTATCTTTTTTCATACATAAACAAAATGGAATTAAAAATATATTTTTGAAGTATATGTTAATTAAGTTAGAAGTATTTGTGAAATTTGTTTTTGAACACGCCAAAAAATCTTCAAGGCACATGGAAAAATAGAAAACTTTATGGAAGGATTTTTTTTCCTTCAGTTACTCGAAAAAATCCTAAAATTAAAACAATATATATCTTTCTTTTTTTTGGGGGGGGGTGGGGCTTCATTAGTGCAAAACGTTCATATTTACTGATTTATTAGTTGTTTTGTTTATTAAAATTAAAATAATATTGTTAAATAGCAACATCATGGTGTAGAAAAAAAACATTAAAAAAATGTGATGCATCGTTATGTATCAAAGATCAGTTTCAACTGACATCACAAAAATTTATTCACAAACTAAGACGGATAATTAAGAAAAATAGGTTAAATCCTAGAACAAGCGAAACGCTTGGCGTCATCGAATTTAGCTAAGCAATAAATGAGTTTTCTTGTTACCGGTTTATTTCTTACGTTTTTTTCCACATCTTCTGTGCTCGGTTCTAGCATGAGCAGAATGCATGGTTCTGAAAATTGAGCTGGTTTTGAGGGAATTAGATTTGATTGGTTGGTTGACAGATTAGAATATTCTATAATAGAGTTCTATTGTCTGTGGGTTTTGGTTTATTGTGTGTCAGATTTGTTGATTTATGTTTGTGAAATCTGTTTTGTGAGGTTTATGTGTTGTATGTCATAAAGAATAAATCCTGTGAAATATTAAAAAAACGAAGGATAAGAAATAAAGGTAAGTGCATTTTTGTTGATTTTATATGATAAGATGTATTTTATGCACTTTAGAGATTGATGTAAACCGATTTTTGTGCGAACATTACTGACCGCAGCTTGAATGGATTTCATGCATTCTAGAGAGTGCTGAATATAGTAAATTTTGTGCATCCAGGATTTTTTTTTTTCAGTTAATGTACGCGAAACGTACATACATATATAAGTTATTAACCGCTGTTTGAATGAATTTCGTGCATTCTAGAGATTGCTGCACAGTGAATTTCATGCATCCAGGATTTTTTTTTCTGTTAATGTACGCAAAGCGTACATATATATATTACTAACTGGTGTTTGAATGAGTTTCGTGCATTTGAAAAAATCAGAAATCTCTAGATTCTCTCCAATCATGACCTATGTTCTTTGTAGCAGAGAATTCACTACTTACACAGTTTCTATGAAAATTTTTTCACGAAGTAAACATTGATTTTATTCGGTTTTGTGACAATTTACAAAGTTTTAGTAAGGAGGAAAAAATAGCTAAAAATTATTAAATAGAAAAATCTGGAGGAAAAAATTGCTAAATATTTGTATGTGTAAATTGAAATATCCAGACGAAATGCCCGATCACCAAATTTTTTAATTTTCATGCGCTGATATATGAAATTCATAATTTTTACCCGCCTGTTCGACGAAATTTATGATCTTTTCTCCCCCTATCGACAAAATTCATGTTTTTTCTGTGCCGATCGATGAAATTCATGATTTTTGCACATTCATCAATGAAATTCTTGGTTTTTATGCTGCAAAATGATGAAAGTTGCAATTTTTTCAGAGACTAATTGGTATCTAATGCAGTTTAATTCATTCGACTCGACAATTTTTACGCACCTCATCGACAAAATTCATATTTTTTATGTGCCGGATTGCCGAAATTTTTTTTATGACCCGATCGACGAAATTCTTGAATTTTATGCACCTGTTTGATGAAATTTGTGATTTTTATGTGCAAACTTGACAAAATTAATGATGTTTTCATGCCCAATCAACGAATTTTTTAATTTTCATGCTACCGTTTGATGAGATTTAAGATTTTTATGCACTGATAAATGAAATTCATGATTTTTACCCGCCTGTTCGACGAAATTTATGATCTTTTCTCTTCCTATTGACAAAATTTATGATCTTTTCTCTCCCTATTGACAAAATTTATGATCTTTTCTCTCCCTATTGACAAAATTTATGATTTTTTCTCTCCCTATTGACAAAATTCATGTTTCAAAATTCAAGTCCAGGTTCTATACTTTTTAATCGTCATTTCTTTTTTTATACTTCTTATTACGTTATTTCAATTATACCTGGAAAACAAACAAATAAACAAACAAAATAATAAACTTTTATGCAGTTTGATGTTTCTGTTATAACTTTTTGCTTCTTCTTTACAATTTTTTGTTTGTTTTAAAGCATGAAGCCATAACTAAGAGAGAACGTAAAAAGCCGTATGATAAAAAAGTGATAACCAAAAAATATGGAACTTGGTCTTCAAAATTGTAGCAAAACTAGTTTTGCAATGTTAATATTTTCTTGTACACATATGCTGCTTAAAGAATTATAGTGCATATATACCATATACATGTGTATATATTTATATAAGTATATATTCCTAGATTTTGCTAAAGTAGATTTTACATCTTGCGAGTTGCCAGCCTTAAAATTGTTTGTACTCCTAATAATAAAAATTTGCTGCTCAAGCTTATATCCGTAAACCACTCAGTTGTCTGTGAATGTGTAGTTGACTTATTGATTTAATACTTTTGTCTGACAATATTAAAATTTTTGTTATTGTATTTTACAATTTAACATTTTTTTTCTATAAAATGTGAATAAATAAATTCAAAAAGAAGTCAGAACCTAAATTAATTACAGTTCTCTAATCCAAAAGTTCCTGATTCCATTAAGGATAACAGGAAGTATGTAAGATAGTCTGTTTCTCAGTTCATTGCAGAAATATTTGTTGATTTTAGAGAGCAAAATCAATCAATTAAAAAAAAATTCTTTTACGGAAAAATATATATTTATTAATAACTTTCTGTTATAATATTTAACAGATTTTTTCTGTGAAACAAACAGCTTTTTATTGGTGTCCTGACTGTTGAGTTTTCTGTAATGTAAAGCGATATTTTATAGTACATCTTTATCAGTATTTTTATGCTCCCGATGTAGTAAAAATCAAACGGTCGCTATAAATTTTAAGTGAATTGTTAAGATGTATAATAATACTTCACGTTTTAAAAATAGGACTCACAAGGAGACCGCCAAACATGATGTGCACAGATTTTGATGATTTTAAACTATGTTGTAGGGGTCATACCCCTAACTATTCAGGTCAAAGGTTTCCTTCAAATGGGCTTTAGTTTTCGAAAAATTTCGGGTTAAAGTTCCGCGTGCATTTGAAATAGCCATTAGTTCTCTATCTTACACGAGGTCTTCGTGGCTCTGCGCTAGCGTGCGCGATTTGAGAGCCAGAGATGAGGGTTTTGTCCTCTCATGTGACTTTTACCTTTTTTTTAATAAATTTTATATGTTTTTCGCGTTATAAGTTTTATGCAGATTTATGAATTCTGCATCTTTGAACTTTTTGATATTTTCCTAAAAATTCCATTTACATTTTCGAATTTTTCGTGAAAATTTATAGTTTTTGCGCATTTTTTATTCTAATATTTCTGTTGATGAAAATCCAAACTATTTTAAGTCTTGATATCTCGTCTTTTTAAAATGATTCTTGTTTACATTTATGTATATTTAATTATTTATTTATCGTATTTATGAAATAATGCATTTTTTAGCTGCATTTTCTATTTAAAAAAAATTAAATGATTAAGAAAAAATTAACAAAATAATGTATCCTTTTAATATTTCATTTGTTCTAAATATATTGAAATATGTTAACTGCTGAAATACTAAAATATTTATCATTACCGACATCGACATTTTTAGTTTATTAAATATGGAACTAATTGTGTGATTGTGTGTATCGCAAAAATATTCTAAACAAATTCCGCATTCAAAATCGCCTTTAAATATATTCTTTACGTAAACTGTTTTAACAATACTGGAAGAATGTATAAATTAGCATATTATATATTCTTTAAATACTTAAATTCTGATAAGTATATTTAAAAATGGATTAAATTTGGAAAAGAAATTATTTCAAACGTGGTATTCGTCTTTAAAAATACTTAAATTGTGATAAATATTAAAAAATGCATTAAATTTGGAAAAGAAATTATTTCAAAACGGGGTAATTGTCTGCAAAGGATTAAACGAAATGGATAAAAAGAAAATTTTATTTATTCTGATATTACCCTAAAAGTCATTGCAGACGATTTTTTTTCAGGTATTTTTTATAGCTATTGTAATTTACAGACGATTTTTCATTTCTAGTTGAATTTTTCTGTATGGCATCGACTTGTTAGAATTAAAAAAAATTAATTGTAATATATTATTTTTTATTTGTGCAAATCAAAAATGATGTTGAGTTTGAACTTTGCAGTTAAATGTATTTAAATAACAATATATATATATATATATATATACATAATTGGCTAAAACTTGGATATAAGCGTTATTGTATTAATATTTTATTACTCCTTTCAAGATATGTTGTTGAAATTACCTAATCATACATACCTTTAGAAGATTTGAAATAAAAAATATTTTGTATAAATTATAAAAGAATACAAAATTTTATTTAAAATTTCATAAAAAAAAGTATTATTTTAGAACGGTTATTAAAATATAAAGTGTAAATAATAATAAACAAAATAAACAAAATCCAGACATAAATTAGTTTGGAAATTCGTAAAATATTAATTTCAAAACTGCACAAAAAAAATAAATAAAAATAAATAAAAAACGATTGTAAATTATTACGAAAAATTCGAAAATGTAAATATTTTCAACTGCATCCACAGAAAGAAGAATTTTAATCTGCATTCCATTTAAATAGAAAAAAAATCACAAAAAATTCACAATATTATTTTTCACGTTTTACAGTTAACTATTTTAAGCACCTGTTTCTTTACATATATAATCTCGTGATTTATGTTTTTAAAGTTTATTTTCAAATATTTTCGAGAATATTTTGTTCATCGTTGTAGTACTTGATAATGGCGCCATTTGAGCGTTGAAACATATGTCGATCTTTATATTAAAATGTTTTTATAAGTCTTTTTTGTGTTTCTATTTGTATCACTTAAGTATTTTATCTATATTTTAACTGTAGCTCATGTTTTAAAAACGAAGAATGAGCCTACGCAGCAGTAGAATCCGATACCGATCCTGATGAAGAGGAATCTCCCAAACCGATTGTTAAAATGAAAAAAGACTTAGAATACATTGATGAACTAAGGAACTATATTTCGTCTTTTAAGGACACTACAGATAGAGAATATACTATTCTATATTGATACAATATAGATACAATTTATTCAATATTGATTTTAGAAAACTACTATCAAACAAAAATAGATGTTTTATTTTGTAAGCCAGTAACACATGGATTTATTGTACAATTAAATACTACGTAACATACTTACTTACTATAATTTCCATAATTTGTCATCCATTTTACGATTCTAATTCTTATTCAACTAATTTATATAATTTACAATGTAATTTAGTTATAGGTATACTTATTATATAAACATTTGGAATTTCATTTTACATTTAATATAAGCTCCCCTTAAGAAGTCTAGTAATTCATTTTTAAGTGGACAGAGAGTGACGTAATAAAGAAGTTTGACTGTATTTATATAAAAATATATATATATTCGAATTCGGCCATTAAACCTGTAATTAAAATGTTTGTTTTATCGTTGTCAGATTTGCAATAACATTTCTTTATTGACGAGTTGATGGCAATGTTAGGAACACTTTTTAATTAGTGGGTAAGTGTGATCGAAGATCACTCAAAGGGTTCCGTTTAATATTCCTTTCAAAACAGTTTATCCTTTCTTTAATAAATCCATATAAATTTCATTTAGCAGCCAAAAAAAAAAAAAAACCCACATTTTTTTTGTTTTTTATAAAGTAAAAATTTACCGGTCTATTTTTTCATTTTTTCGAGTATCCAAACCATCCCGATAGCGGGCCGAAGCCGGCTATTATATTCTGTCATAATAATGTCTGTCACGCGGACTAAATGAGATATACAAAAATAATTTCTAAATTAAACATTTTGTACACCTTCAAAATGTTACAATATGCTAATATTTCCATAATCGGATTTTTATCATGATTCAATATGTTTCTCAAACTCATATATTTACTATTCTCTATTACTCATATTGATACTTGCTTTGTATTATTCTCAAACATCTGAAAAATTCGTTAAACTGCCAATATGAAGTCAGATTTTCTTTTTAATTCTCTAATGACGTGATATTAATCTGCTTTGTGTACATACGCATACTCATACTCCTTGTATTATTGAGAAATCTTTGAAAATTTCCGCTTTCTTACCACTATGACGTCAATCATTTTTATTTCATATTAATATTTTTTTCAATGGGTGAAACTTTTTATTTCATTTTCATTTTTCACGTGGAAATCGTCTGATAGAAAATTAATTATTGTAGAAAGAATTTCATCGTGGATTTTTAATTTTTGGCATCTGCTATAACGAAAAATGTTTAAATTTAATAGAAAAAGGCTGTTAGAGTTTTGGTTTTTTATCTCTATTTATTAAAATAAAACGAATTTTTCAAATTTTAATATTTTGAGCTCTTTATAGCTGGTATTCAGCTACATACACAAAGTTTCAACTCTGTAATTTACATAGTTTCTGAGAATAGCTCTGTGACAGACTCACAACGGAGCGGGAGTAATAGGGTTTCGTGAGATGAACGAAACCCTAAAAAAGACAAATGGTTCTTTAATCTGCGAAATTTAAAATAAAATGTAATCACGAACGAAAATATACAATAACCACTTCCGAGTTACCCGTGATTCCGAAATCCTTTCTTTATGATTAGAAACCTCATGAAAGGGCAAAATATATTTTCGAAGTTTGAAGATGAATTTATAAAAACAAAGTTTATTTTGCTGTGACAGATTTTAGGAAACGTTTCTGGGTATTTTTTACAGTGCAGTATTGAGTTTTCTCAAAAAGAAATATAGGTTTTTAGGATACTATCAGTATTTAAATAAACATTTTAAGCTGCGTAATTGAATTTATACATGCAAGAAAAACAATGAAATGTTAATGTTTAATGTTAATGCTTTCAATTTAACATAATTGTCTGTAAAACATGTTTCATAAATTAATAGCATTCTTATAACCTATATTCCAGGTTAATGAAACTGAGTAATACACTACACTGTAAAAAATGATCAAGGTTTCTTATTTTATGAAAATATACTATAACCACGAACGAAAATATAATATAATTTTCCGAGTTATCCGACATTCCGAAAAGCGTGTTCCATTGTCTTTTGAATCCCCAGAAAGCAATACATTTCCAAAATTTAAAGAATTATTTATAAAAACAAAATTTCTCTAGCTGCCCGTATTTTTCAGAAACGTATTCGAATAGTTTTTATAGTGTTTTAATCAGTTTTCTCAGCCTGAAATACCTACTTATCGAATGTCAGACATTCTCAAGTAAACGTTTTCAGCTGCATAAGTTAATTTATACATGAAAGAGTAAAGAAATAATCTTAATTTTAATGTTAATGTTAACGCTGTTAATTTTGCATGTTTGTCTCTTAAACATATTTGTTGAACATGAAAATGTCAACTTTAGAATGAATAGCATCGAAAAAAAAACTATATTCCGGGCTTAGAAAACTGATTAATACACTTTAAAAGCTACTCGTAAACGTTTAGAAAAATTACGGGCAGCTAGAATTTTTTTTTTATATAAATGATTCTTTAAATCTCGAAATGTCATTGATGTCTGAGGTTTCTAAAGATAAAGAAACACTGTTCAGAATCATTGTTAACAAGGATGAGTTTATATTACAAATTTATTCGTCATTATATTGTATTTTCGTAGATTCAGAAACATTCGTCATTTTTTACAGTGTATACAAACTACTCGGAAACGTTTCCAAAAATCAGTGGAAGCGGCAGAAACATTGTTTATATAAATGATTGTTTAAATCCTTAAAATATATTGGTTTCTGAGGTTACTAAATATAAAATTTTTTTTTGAAATCGTGGGTAAATTGGAAAAAGTTATTATGTATCTTCGTTCGTGGTTATATTATAATACACTATATTAATAAAACAAATGTGCTGTTTAATGTGATGTTGAATGTGTTGTTTTATGTATCTGGTTAGACGATTGTTGTTAAAATGTTGTTACTGCATTACTTCTTTGTACGTGCTGGTTCTTGTTGATAAAATGAAGAAAAGTGCACTGATAAATAGTTACAAAATAATAATAACTTTCCCATTGCTGATTCAACGCCTTAAAGGAAGTGTTCATGATTTTTATTTTTAATTATCGTACCTTCATTTTTAAATATCATAGATCATAATAAAAATAAAAATATTTTCACATAAAAAATTATTATTTTTTCGTCATCATTTACTTCGATAATATTGTAAAACTTATAGATATGTGGCCAAATGATGTGTGATCCAATGTTTTTCTGCGACAACTTAAGTCTCCACTCACATTGAGACACTTCTCGAGGAAATATCAGATTCGATTTTTAATAAAGCATAATAATGCTGTTTTTTTTAATTGAATGCGGCATTTAATTTTAAAATTATCACGAAAATATTTAACAATTTTTAAAATAGTTTCATAACTTTCGTAATTATATAAAAAAACTTCAAAAATATCAAAAGAACTTCTAAGAAACACTCTAATATCACGTAAACAATAAACACTGATAAAACTTCAATTGGAATAATGTAAAAATATACGGACAGAAATTCAAAAACGTTATTTGAAATCTAAATTCCCTTTAGAACGATTTTTTGAAATAATTGAAAGGAAAAATGCAATTTCCCACTACTTATAACGCTGTAAAATATAACAAAATAAGGCAAGTATTTATGGTAGAAATGGCACAAAATGCGTACATATATATTCTCAGAGTAAATTTAAAGTAATATCACGTTTTCCACATTTTGTAGATAACAAAACAATAAATCAAAACATAAAGTGAGAAAAGATTCAAATATATTGGATATTTTATTATGCTTTCAAATAAAACCTTTAGAGAAAACTCCAGGCCTTAGAATTCATACTGAACAGTTTTACTTGAAAAACATGCACACCAGCGTGTCCCTTAAAAAAATCCCTAAGGATTTTTATTTTTTTCTACAAACTTTCAGATGCATATAAACATTTTAATACAGTAAAAAAACTGAATATTTTGAATTTCTTTATGATTTTATGCGATCTTAAGCACATAAAATATTTTTTATTATTCGTTAAAATTTTATTTATCTTTTGCATTAAAATCTCAATTCAATTGTTATATTTTTTTCCATGTCCAGGTATAATTGCATTGAGAAATTGCCATTGTGAATTAATGGTTGGCTATATGTTCACTATTTATTGCGTTATAAATCCATACTTTTATTTAAAAATTTAAAATAAACACTGTAGAAAATATAAATGTTTTTTTTTCTAATCTATGAAAATATAATACAATCACAAGCAAAAATATGCAATAACATCTTCCTAGGTACCAAACGATTCAGAAAAGTGTTCTTTATTTTTAGAAATCTGAAAAACTAATACATTTCTCAGATTTAAAGAAGTGTTTATACGATATATACGTGTTATAAGAAAAATTCTTCTGCTGCCACCAATTTTCGGAAACGTTTTCGAGTAGTGTTATAGTGTATTAATCAATTATCTCAAACTGCAGATGCCATCCAATTTCAAGTATACAATTTCATGTTCAACAAACATACTTTTATTAATGTAACAATTGCTAATGTAAAGGAATGCAGTTATTAGAAACAGTTACGTTCATTTTAGCACGTTTAAACACGTTGCTGCGTCCTAAACACTCTTAGTGACGCAGTTATTTATCTCTCTATTTTTAATATTTTACTATGAGCGCAGCTTTATAATATACGTAAAGTAGAAAGTGTCGAAGGATTGCGCTGATATAAATAATTGAGGTAAAATTGGGAGAAATTGCGTATTTTTCATCAAACACTACTAATAATACGAACTTCGAGTTTGTGTAAGTCATATAAATCCGAACAAAATGCAAAAACTATTGTTGAAGTCGTACAGGATGAAATTTCTAATATTAAAAAGTGAAATAATTAAGTCAGTATAACAAAATCGAATTTTAGTCTTATTTCATCTGCCAAAAACACTTCTTATGGACCCTGATCGTTTCTGGTAGGTAATGTTCTGTTAAAAAAATTTCACTTTCTGCTTTTTAACTTTTTCCACTCGGCTATACCTAAATCAATGTAAATAATTCTAACAAGTACAGAAAAGCGTCGTAAGGTAATATTCATTTACGTAGAAAACGCATGAACACATTTTGCACTTTTATATTTATCATTAACATAAAACCAGAAAATATATATTTTTTTGTTTTCTTTATAAACATATACACATCGTAAAAAAAAGAAAAAAGAAATTCTAAATAATTTAACTACGTACGAAAATGTATAATAACATCTTCAAAGTTATGAACGATTCTGAAAAACGTTCTTTTATCTTTAAAAATCGCAGAAAACAATATATTTTTGAGATGTTTAAAATAACCATTTATAAAAACAAAGTTACTTTATCTTCCTCTGAATACGAACTAACAGAATTAACAGTAACACTAAAACTTTTATTTCGTTACTATTGCATGTATAAATTGAGTTACTCAGCAGAAAATATTTAATTCAGATTTGATGGCATCCTATAATCATATATTGAGATTTGAGAAAACGAGTTAATACACTGTAAAAGTACTTGGGAACGTTTCCGAATATCAGTGGAAGCTAAAGTAACTTTGTTTTTATAAATGGTTATTTTAAACATCTCAAAAATATATTGTTTTCTGCGATTTTTAAAGATAAAAGAACGTTTTTCAGAATCGTTCATAACTTTGAAGAGGTTATTATACATTTTCGTACGTAGTTAAATTATTAAGAGTTTCTTTTTTCTTTTTTTTTACGATGTGTATATTTTTATAAATAAAACAAAAATATATATATTTTCTGGTTTTATGTTAATGATAAATATAAAAGTGCAAAATGTGTTCATGCGTTTTCTACGTAAATGAGTATTACCTTACGACGCTTTTCTGTACTTGTTAGAATTATTTACATTGATTTAGGTATAGCCGAGTGGAAAAAGATAAAAAGCAGAAAGTGAAAATTTTTGAACAGAAAATTACCTACCAGAAAGGATCAAGGTCCATAAGACGTGTTTTTGGCCGATGAAATAAGACTAAAATTCGATTTTGTTATACTGACTTAATTATTTCACTTTTTAATATTAGAAATTTCATCCTGTACGATTTCAACAATAGTTTTTGCATTTTGTTCGGATTTATATGACTTACACAAGCTCGAAGTTCGTATTATTAGCAGTTTTTGATAAAAAATACGCAATTTCTCCCAATTTTACCTCAATTATTTATATCAGCGTAATCGTGCGAACCTTCTTCTTTACATATATTATAAAGCTGCGCTCATAGTAAAATATTAAAAATAGAGAGATAAATAACTGTGTCACTAAGAGTGTTTAGGATACAGCAACGTGTTTAAACGTGCTAAAATGAACGTAACTGTTGCTAATAACTGCATTCCTTTACATTAGCAATTGTTACATTAATTTTAGAGCGTTTAAACCCGTTGCTGCATCCTAAAGTCTCTTAGTGACACAGTTATTTATCTCTCAATTTTAATATTTTACTATGAGCGCAGCTTTGCAACACTTATATTTTGACATATATTGCCCATTTTGATGTATTTTATAATATATGTAAAGAAGAAAGTGTTGCATGATTACGCTCATATAAATAATTGAGATAAAATTGGGAAAAATTGCGTATTTTTCATCAAAAACTTCTGTAATACGAACTTTGAGCTTGTGTAAGTCATATAAATCCGAACAAAATGCAAAAACTATTATTGAAATCGTACAGGATAAAACTTCTAATAATAAAAAGTGAAATAATTAACTCTATTCAAATTTTAATGTGCTTAATAGGCGTATAGCCAACTTAGTGAAAAAGTACCCAAGCCGGGACTCGAACCCGGGTCATCAGATTAGCGCACTTCCAAGTAGCCGTCATCAGATTAGCGCATCAGAGTAGCCAACTAGAGTGCGCTAATCTGATGACCCGGGTTCGAGTCCCGGCTTGGGTACTTTTTCACTAAGTTGGCTATACGCCTATTAAGCAATTAAAATTTGAATATTATGAATGCAAGGCGTGAGAAATTTTCTCTGGAAAATTTCCAAGTACTAAATATGAATTTATTCAACTGTAGATGCTGGATTCTCTTTGATTTCGTGTTTGCCCCAGGGTTGGCGGCTCACGGAAAATATTCCATCTTGTGCTGCGTTTGTAGTCTTGCCAACATGTTATGGTGAAAAAGTTTCAAGCTGAGTATCGTTCCCAAGTGGTTCAGTTGGTAGAACGTCAGTGCGCTAATCTGATGACCCGGGTTCGAGTCCCGGCTTGGGTACTTTTTCACTAAGTTGGCTATACGCCTATTAAGTAATTAAAATTTGAATATTATGGTTGCAAGGCGTGAGAAATTTTCTCTTGAAAAATTTCCAAGTATTAAATATGAATAATTAACTCTGTTTAACAAAATCGAATTTTAGTCTTATTTCATGGGCCAAAAACACGGCTTATGGACCCTGATCCTTTGTTATGATTCTTGGTGCAATATATTACAAAATGTAGGTATTAAATTGTTACCAAGTCCTGTGATTGAAAATTGATTTTTTTATAACAAAAATATATTTTGTGAAACTACATATTCTACCACGCGAAACAATTATAATTCTTACACCAACACTTTTAAGTCCCACACTTACAGTGAATCCCGTATTTCTGCCATCGTCGTATAAACAATATTTATACAAATTTAAATGTGTTTTGTAAATTTAAATGCAAATCAATTACTATATCAATCAAAGTAATCTACATTACATGTGTCAAACTGAAATCCGTAAATTGCAGCCCTGCAGCAAATTCGCTAATGTAGAAAAAAAATTTACGCACGAATAAGCGCTTTATAAATGTATCAAATGGTATTTAGTCTAAATGAAGGGTTTGGAAATTCTGGGAACTGTATCTTCAGTCGATGGTAGATTGGAAATATTTATGGTCAACGAATAAATTATATTACAATACATTGTGTATCAGAAATTTATATATTGTCTGAGAAAAATAAGAATCATAATTTTTCATTTCATAATATTGAAATTAACCCTCAAATTAGTTTTATACATGTATCCTCCTAATAATCATGTAAAACTTTTAACTCCAACATTTATAAATGTATCAAATGGTATTTAGTGGAAGTGAAATGATTTGGGAATTCTGAGAAATGTATCTTCAATCGATGGTAGATTGGAAATATTTATGGTCAACGAATAAATTATATTACAATACATTGTATATCAGAAATTTATATATTGTCTGAGAAAAATAAGAATCATAATTTTTCATTTCATAATATTGAAATTAACCCTCAAATTAGTTTTATACATGTATCCTCCTAATAATCATGTAAAACTTTTAACTCCAACATTTATAAATGTATCAAATGGTATTTAGTGGAAGTGAAATGATTTGGGAATTCTGAGAAATGTATCTTCAATCGATGGTATATTGGAAATATTTTTGGTCAACGAATATATTTTATTACAATACATTGTATATCATAAATTTATATCTTGTCGGAGACAAACAAGAAATATAATTTTTCCTATTCATAATATTGAAAATAACCTTCAAATTAGTTTTCAACAGATATACTCCTTATGAACATGTAAAACATTTATCTCCAACAGCTATAGTGAATCCCATAGTTCTGCAATCGGCGTATAAAGAATATTTATACAATGTTTAACGTGTTTTGTAAATTTAAATACAAATGAAATACTTTATCAATCAAAGTAATCTACATTACACGTGTCAGACTAAAATCCGTAAATTGCAGCCCTGCAGCAATTTTGCTAATGCAGAAACTTGTTTTACGCTTGAATAAGCGCTTTATAAATGAATCAAATGGTATTTAGTAGGAATAAATGGTTTGGTAATTCTAAGAACTGTATCTTAAGTCGATGGTTGATTGTAAATATTTTTGGTCAATGAATATATTATATTAGAATACATTGTTTATCAGAAATTTATGTCTTGTCTGAGACAAATAAGAATTATAATTTTTCCTTTTTATAATATTGAACATAACCCTCAAAGTAGTTTTAAACATGTATATGTGTAATGTGATGTCCTTATAAACATGCAAAACTTTTAACTCCAGCATTTATAAATGTATCAAATGGTATTTAGTAGAAATAAATTGATATGGTAATTCTGAGAACTGTATCTTCATTCGATGGTAGACTTGAAATATTTTTGGTCAACAAATATATTATTTTGCGATACATTGTGTATCAGGAATTTATATCTTGTCGAAGACAAAAACGAATTATAATTTTTCCTATTCATAATATTGAAAAAACTTCCAATTTAGTTTTAAACATGTAAAACATTTAACTCCAACAGCTATAGTGAATCCCGTAGTTCTGCCATCAGCGTATAAAGAATATTTATACAATGTTAAATGTGTTTTGTAAATTTAAATGCAAATCAAATACTTTATCAATCAAATCAATCTACTTTACACGTGTCAGACTAAAATCGATAAATTGCAGCCCTGCAGCAATTTCGCTAATGCAGAAACTTGTTTTACGCACGAATAAGCGCTTTATAAATGTATCAACTGGTATTTAGTAGGAATAAATGGTTTGGTAATTCTAAGAACTCTATCTTCACTCGATGGTAGATTGGAAATGTTTTTGATCAATGAATATATTATATTGCATTATATTGTGTTTCAGAAATAGATATTTTGACGAAGTCAAAAGAGAATTATATTTTTCTTATTCATAATATTATAAATACTCCTCAAAATAATTTTACACATGTATCGAAAATTGTAAATTCATGAAAATGTTTTTCAAAGATTAGTAGGATTCTTAAAAGTATAACAAATTAAACACTTTCTAAAAATATACTTTTTTTACAAATAATATAATAAAATCCCTTGTTAACTTTAAATTAAAGTGTAATAACTACTTAAAGTGATAAAAATATAACACAATAGGCTTAAAAATAAAAATACCTCTTAATATATAGATAACACATGTTTCATGCGCTTTAACGGACCCTTCTTCAAGATCAAAATGATAAATAGACTATTTTCGCAAAGTTTTTGAAAACGATAAACACAAATCACGAGATCACATGTCTAATGTAAGCAGGTGCTTAAATTGGTCAAACTGGAAAACGTGAAAATTATTATATTACTGCTTTTTTTATTTGTATATCATCGCGTACCAAATCTTAGGAAATTCAAAAGAAGCTGATTCGTTGCATATGTTCTCGTTTCACAAATATACTTCTATTCATTCACCGATAATGGATGGGAAATAAACTCTTGATGGAAAAATTACTTTACTATTCTTGAAATCAATCTACAAAGGCTCTATTCTATATGCGAGAATAATTTTAACACAATTATTCAAATTGGTAAAGAAATCATACGAGTTGTAATTTTCCCACTGGATGAAAAATATCCAGGCCAGGATACGAACCTGGGATCTCTTGGCTTAAGCTGCCATGCTCTACCAACTGAGCTATCCCGGTCGCATCTGGAGGGCATAAGTCATCCAGTTAACCCTATTAAACATAGCATCTGGTCTGATATTTTAATCAGCTAAACAGACCCTTTTCGTCCAGTGGGAAAATTACAACTCGTATCTATTCCATATGGTCTAACTAAGGCTGTAGTTCGTCTGTCGTATTTGATATCTGCCATATGTTCTTTTATTCTGGTTTTAAATTTTTCGTTTGTCATTCCTATATAGTATTGTAACATTCCATCTGCTTTGAATTACCTAAAATTTGGCACTCGATAATATATAAATTAAATAAGCAATAAAATAATAATTTTCACGTTTTCCAGTTTGACCAATTTAAGCACCTGCTTACATTAGGCATGTGATCTCGTGATTTGTGTTTATCGTTTCGAAAAACTTTGCGAAAATAGTTTATTTATTATTTTAATCTTGAAGAAGTCGCCGTTAGAGCGCATGAAACGTATGTCATCTATATATTAAAAGTTATTTTAAAATTTGTGTTATATTTTTATCACTTCAAGCAGTACTTACACTTTAATTTATACTTCTTTTAATTACTAAACGGCGTAAAACAAAAACTTTATAAGCAGTAAAATAAGTTTGTTGCACATTTACATAAAAATATTTGATTTCTTTTCATAAGTTTTCGGCCAAAATCGTATTGAATACGAATTTTAATTTAGCAATAAGTAAACGTTATTATCCTAACAAAGAGATTGTAGAAAAGTAATTAATCTAGCAAAGTTTAAGTAACTTTTTATTTAACACTAAATTTTGAGATTAACCGTAACAATGATAGAAAATTTAAAGAAATATTAAAGTCAATTTTTTAATGATACCATAATAATTGAAAAAAAAGGAGAAGAAATAACAAGTATATAAAAAAAATAATAATAATCTAGTATAGTTGAAATTGATATTATTAAGTTAATAATATTTAATCTTGAGAGGAAATATACCTTAAAAGGTAATTTCGTTTCATCAGTCATTATATATTTCAGGTTAATAACACTGGCATTACTAATTAGGAAAGCAGTCAGATGCTGAATGTGCTATGAATTTGTAATTAGAAAAATTCTATGGCATGACTTGTCATTGTAAAAAATAATTGTCGTAATATTTGCACATTTTGGATGCAAAATTCTTATTGTATGTGAGCAAAATTTATAAATAAAGATTTTAACTTAAGTTAACACTTATTAACGGTAATATATTTTCCTCCACATTACCATAATCGCTTTAACAATGTTTGTTTGCACGATCAGGTAGTTTTATCATAAATGTCTTTTATCCCGTGACTAAAAACAATAAGCAACTTTGTCACTTAATAAAAATAATGTTTGGAAGGGAGTAAATGTTTAAAACAAAAATCCGTTTCATAATGCATTATAGATTTCAGTTGAATCTAACCTTTCAAATTGGAAATACTAATTACTAAAGGTATCACAAGCTGCACGTGCTATTTATTTGTAATTTGGAATGTTCCATGGCTTGACTTGGTCTTGTAAAAAACGTATACGAATACTTTTTTTTCACTTTTGAGTGCAAAATACACATTCCATGTCGACAGAATTACAGTTAAAGATTTTAGCTTAATTTAATTCTTATAAATTCTAATAATTGTCAAACAAAGTTTAACAATGCAAATTAGCTCTGACTTTCGCTTTTGCAAGATAATACACACATGAATGCAGTGCATAATAAAATAATATATACCGTTCATCACTGACAGATTTTAGCATGAATATCAATTGAATTCTTTTTTTTATACTGCTGACCAGTCCCCTACCTGCCAGGCTTTTGCCTAGCTTAACGAGTTGATACGTGGCAACGGGGCGAAGATTCGCCTGCTCTCCGCTTGGCGAAGATGTGTTTGTTAAATCTATAGGCCGACGTGGCTTCAGTGTGTCTTGTTGCTTTAATTGCTTTTTCTTAGTTGGCCGGTTACTAATTGATTTTTGATGAGGCGGTTCAGCACTGCGCAGTGTAGCTAAGTCATGCCGGACGGATGTGAGATGCTGGGATGTTTACTATTTCCTCGCTGCATCGCTTATCCATACGTTATGTCATCGCTACTCGAGTTGGTCTCGTAATTTAGAACCTTGATCTGGTGACGAGACCTTCACCAGACTAGGCACCCCCAGAGGTATAATTCACAGGTAACTTGGAGGACTTTACACCCACGACGGATTTTACATGCACCGGGACCATTAGCGTACATGATCGCCGCATCTGAAAAGGAATGGGGTTAGACATTTTATTCATAATATTAACGAATGTTTGGAATATTGGGAATTTGCTGTATTAAATTCATCATATATAGTAAAATGACTATGTGACGTTTACTACATTAAAGTGGGTACATTCCGTTAATCAAGAAGTCCGTTAATCAAAATTTTATTAAACCAGCTCGACATTTCAATATAATATGAAAGTTTATTCTATAATATGAAAAATCGCTTTTCAAAAACTATATCGATACCCAATATCTCGGATTATAAGAACTTTATATTATGTCAAAGGATTTCAAGTAATTTTTAATAGAATTGATTATGAAACGAAATATGAAAGTAATTACCAAAGAGATCGATACCAAGGTTTTATAAATATTAGTTGTTTTTAGATGAGAGATTCGATTATTCAATTGCTTTCAAAATGCAACCATTTTCGAATAATGCATCTATTAAAAACTTCAAAATACCTTTGGTAGATTGCAGTTTATTTCTATTACAATGTGAATACTTTTATTATTAAACAAAACATGAAAATAATTCCCAAAGAAACATATATAGCCAATATATGTTTTTTTTTTTTTTTTGTACATTTTTATATTACTTATTTTTAGTTTGAATAGTATTTATCAATATCAATCCTTTGTACATGAGAGCTTCGATTATTCAATTGCTTTAAAAATACCTTTAAATCATTTCCGAATAATGCGTCTAATAAAATCTTCAAGGTATCTTGAGTTGACTACAGTTTATTTCATTTAGAATGTGTTTATTTTATTATTAAAGAAATTATGAAAGTAATTACCAAAGAAAAAGATATATCCCATATATATTCCTGTGTTTTTGTGCATTTTTATATTAGTTATTTTAGTTTGAATAATATTAATTAATGTCAATTAATTGTAGATGAGAGATAATTGAATTGCTTTGATTATTTGATTGCTTTAAAAATGCTATCATTTATAAGCAATTCGTATATTAAAAACTTCAAAATATCTTGAATAGATTGTAGTTTATTTCTATTAGAATGTGATTACCTTGATAATTAATCAAAATATGAAAGTAATTACGGAAGAAAAACATCTATCCTGTATTTTTGTATATTTTTTACATTAGATTTTTTAAAAGAATATTTATTAATATCGATTGTTTGTAGATGAACACTTTGATTATTCAATTGCTTTCCAAAATATTACGATCATTTCTGAATAACTCGGATAAAACTTCAAAATTTCTTGAATCGATTGCACATTATTACTATTAGAAATTAATTAGTTTTATTTTATAAAAAACAATATCTGAAAGAAAATACAAAATAGGGATATGTATTTCATAACTTGTCCTGTAAATTTTGTACATTTTTAAATTTAAGTTTTGTATTTAAAAAAATATTTATAAATATTTATTTTTCATGGATGACAGATATAGTTATTCTGATTTTAAACAATGTATTAATGAATAAAACAACAGTGTTAACTATAATGGAGTGGAATCATTAAGTAAAGCTAAATATAGTATTTCATTCTGAAAATAAGAAAGATCTAACACTGAATTTTTCTGTAAAATTTAACTGTGATAGAATTTCATTAAAGGCCGCTCGTTTGAAAATGTGAGTGCAATTTTAGACTAAATACATGATAAAAGGTAAAATAACGTTATAAATTACGAATCACTTAGAATTGTTAGGGACAATAACTTAAAATTTGACAGGCCTTACTTTCAAGATGTACAAAACACAGAACATATTTTACAAAATTTGAAATATAAAAAGGTGCAGGAGCAAAAAACGTTCTAAAATTGCGATTTCATTGATACAGTTGATATAGAAGCTTGGATAACTAAAAGTTTAGAATTTGCTATGGTGGTTACTTTTAAGATATATCGCTCGCTATGAACGGTTTCTAAATAATCCGAAATTTCAAATGAAAAATGAAATGAGCGATATATAGTCATAAAACGTTCTAAATTATGTATTTGAAATAAATTTTAGATTTTTCTCATAAATTCAAGTTTTATATTCGCTTAATGCAGTATAAAACTGACTTTTACTCAAAATATGGGTTAATTAGTAATTTTTTAATTATCCGTAGCAGTATAATTTGCTCTAATGCAAATAGGCACACAAATACTACTTGTAACATTTTGAGTTTTGCTAGTTACTGATAAAGCTAGAATATAGAACTCGACAAAGAAACAAGATGATTTTGTGTTAACTATATTAGCAGAGTATCAATAAAGAGATAGACTGTTTTGAAATTCTAGAAAAAGGGTAAATTTTAAAAATTAAAATTAATGTGGATAAAATTAATAAATAATCGAGAAAAAAATTGAGTAATTGCTTTAAAGAGAAACCTATATAAAAACGAAAGCAAGAAGCAAAAATTGGCAGGACGATTTTCGAACAAATATTTTCACATAAAATGTTATTTTTATACTATCGTAAAATCTTTCTAACATAGTAACTGCAAAATTTTATATATTTAAACAGCAAGATAAGTTTTTAGTATCAAATATTTGTGCGGATGCACACTAATAAAAGTTATGACAAGATAAGTTTTCTATTCGTGCAAATAATTAAAAATTTTAAACTTAACTTTGTTTAATGAAATTTTATTTGTTATATTTTTCAAAATCAGGGATGCTAAGCTTATTTTTTATTATAATGTAAATAAAATTTTACGTCTTCTCTCATAAATTGAAAAACATTAATTTTAAATACTTTTAATAATGTGTCGAGCAAAGCCGCGGGTTTTGCTAGTTTGAGATAAGTAAGAAAACTCGTTTTATAACGGTTTCAGCCTTTATCAAACATTTGCGTAAATTGTTTTTTATCAGATCTGGTTTTAATACAACTTGTATGAGGTTTTCATGAAATGGTTTAAACTAAAATGTGGTAATTGTTTCTAAAACTAAGAAACACTTGAAATCTTAAGTTTATGTAAAATTATTTTAATATGTATTACAAAGATTACAGTTAGTTTCTGCAATGTAAGTAACATAATGCGATTCTGATTAAGGAGCAGTGAAAAACGAGCATAAAAGAAACTTTGTTTAGCAGTGTTAAAATTTAGTTCAGTTAGGAAACGAATAAAACAGTTGAAAATTCCCAATAGTCAATTTACGTCGTGCGGCAATGTACTCGAAAACTTTTGTGCAGCCCTGTATATGAATTATAAAATGTATGCACACCAAGCAATATGCAAAAATTAGTTAAATTTAAAAAATCGTGCGGGAACGGAAAACGCACTTCCAGCAATTATTGTTTACAGTCAGTACGATAACATAATTATTTTGTTTGTCCCTGTAAATGAAATATGAACGCTATGTACTCCACAATCTACAGCAAGCATCTTGTAATGCACCACAGTGATATATATGAAATAATATCATTTGATCTATAATTAACAGGCTAAAATGTAATATAGAACTGCCGCAGAATTCGCGGAGCGTGGCGTTTCGCGAGATGGTCCTTTGTTATGTCCCCTTTATACCGAGACACTTGGGGAAGCTAGGTAGAAAGCGGGAAAATCTGAAAATTAAAACCGGACAAATTTAAAAGGAAAAATGAACAAATTAAACACTTCAAAATATAGGAAGGGTTAGGATCTGGGTTCTGAAGCGCTCGACGAACCCTTGCGGCTTTGAGAATGTTTGAAATACAGTAATATCATTAGAATACACCACAAACGATTTTTCCCCCATAGGTCGTAATGTAAAAGAATTTTTTTAAGTGACGTTGTAAATGAACTATAAATACTACACACTTCATTTTTAATACCGAACATGCCATAGTAAACCTCAATAACCTATATCAATTGCATGACAGTTCGAGTGTATTTACGCGAGTTGGTGCACAGGCAGAGAGACAGACAAACCAAATTCATAAGCACTTTTCAACTTTGTTAGAAAGCAGTCGCAGTCATGTCTTATTGCAGATTCTTTAGAAAATCCTACAAAATCCCTTTCTGGAAGATAAAAGTGAGTTAGACACGTTCTTGGAATTTTGATCTCTTTAATTAAGAAGGAATAGATATGCAGGATGAAAATAGTAAGGTGGGTGGTGTCATAATGATCCGCAAAAAGTAAAAGACTACATGACGATACCCATACGCCACAAATCCTTCATTTTAACGTCCTGGCATAACGAATTTGATGAGAGAACATGAATTATTGTAATGATAATGTTTTATTTTCAATTCCGTAAGTTTGGATCGGTATTTTGAAAGAACTTTAATTTTGTTGCTTAATTTTCAAGTAATGGTGTTTTCATTTTATCTTTGGATAATAGATGGAGTCACTGAGTTATTTTTAATGTTTTTATGAAACTTCCGTTGCATGTTGTTTCCATTAATTTGAATATAGCTCGGATAATGTAACATACAACTAATTTTTCGCATTTTTATATTTAAGAAACTTAAATCATGATGATGTTTTAAAGATTAACAGAAATGTCAAGAATAATTTTTTTGTGTCATTTTAATTTGTACATCTTTGTTTAAAACCTCCTAACAAAATGTTAGCAACATTTAGTTTTGTTTTCATATTTGAGTATACAACGTAAAGTCTTTATTTATTATTATTAGATATCCGTTAGATACTAACATACGGATAGTTTTAAATTTAAGGATAAACTTGTTAAGTTAGTAAAACTGAAAGTCAGCCAACAATACGTTGCACAATAATTTTGACAAACCCGGTTAGAAGCTCATTAGATAGACAAAATAACAAAAAAGCGGCCTTCGCTTAGTTATTATATCATTCAATCTTAAAAGATGCACATAAAAGAAATTTATAACGAACGTATTTCTGATCACAGCGATAATAAAACAATTAAAAAATAAGACGTTTTTCACCTTCATAGCGGGAAAAAACTCATTTAAAAGAAAATATAAAGACAGTCACATTAGACTGCGCATGGGGAACTCCTTTTTAGATGCGTTCCTAATTATATAAAAACGTAGCACCTATAGCCATCGTCTGGTTTGTCTGTCTGTCCGTCCGTTCGCATATAACAGAGCAAAAATTACCCAACTGAATAGTTTGAAATTTAATACATATAATCGTTGTAGAATTTTCGAGTCACTTCAAATTTTATGAAAATCGAATCGAAAGTTAAAAATATATATTAATAAAAGTTTTCTTTATACTATTAAATCCTATCATACATAATCTATGAAATAAAAGCGCAAGTCATGTGACTGAGGAAAACAAATACGGGCTAACCACTTCTTTTATCATATGCCAAGCGGCCATTTTTACTGAAAATTATTTTTTCGAATAAATTTGTATAAAAGTTACATCTATAGAAAGATCGTTCAAAAACATTGTTTGCTTCAGAGATAAGTTAGATTAAAAAATGTATAGATTCTGAGATAACTTCTGTAGAATTTAGTTTAAACGCCGAGTATTTCAATCCATTAAAGTAAATAAACACAAGAGATTATTTCATCGTGAGTCAGAGAAATATTAAACCATGGACATAATCATTCGCAAAGCAAGATCTCCATGGTGAATTTTGGAGCGTTGTCTGGTGCCGAAAAAAAAATCGTATCTGTAAACGTGGCATACGTAATAAGAAAAAAAAAAGCAGGCATTCTCACTTCTCTCATAATAGACGATATGATTAATTCCACTGAAATAATAACGATGACTTTTTTTTTAGATTGTAAAACTAGTTATAGTACGAATTAACCTCATTTGTCACGTTCAACGTACAATTTTCTACTTGTTTGCTTTTAAAGTTATATTTCTTTTGTGAAAGTTGTATAAACTTTTTCGTTTCACGAAAAACTATCTTAAATTGCATAAAAATGCAAAATAATAATAGTAATAATAATAATGAAGATGAAAAAAAAATGCAATTAAATACTTTATTTTCCATGGGCATTTAAGATCATTTGCAGCACTTCGTACTCCAGGCTATAATGTAATTTATTTTTTTATGCAATACATCACAAAAAAATAATGATACTTTAAAGTAAAAGAAATAAATGTCTAATTTATGTTATTTCGTATTTCAGATGTATGAAATAAAATTTAATTTAATTTTTTTTGTCTCTTATATATTTATATAATAAATATTATTAACTAAAATATAAATAAATATTTTACTCTTTCATTAAAAATTTCATAAAAACGATGCGAAAACTAATTCCTTTCGAATATCAGATCAAAATGAAAAAGTTTAAAGAAACATATTTTATGGTACATTTGGAAATAATATGATTCCACACTATGAAATCCTATTTCGTAGTTCAAGTTCAATTTATACTTCTCTTTTAAGCATCATGCGAACTTCTATTTTCTTAAATATCCGTTTGAAAAGTAAAAACAACAAAATAAAAATTCATGCGCGAAAATTTGTAACAAAATACAGTAATACTGATGAGCTTTCTATTATATATTCAACATCATAAGTTTTGACTTTAACAAAATTAGAAATTTTATGTAGTACGTAGCGGGGAATTTTGTACTTAAATATAAGGAATTAAAAAATATATTTTTACTACAAATTATAGCAAAATATCTTATTTTGTTATTTAAAAATGCGAAAACTAATTTCTTTCAAATATCAGATCAAAATGAAAAAAAAATTAAGAAACAGATTTTAAAGTAAATTTGGAAATAAAATGATTCCACACTATATAATCCAATTTCATATATGAAGTTCAGTTTATTCTTCTCTTTTAAGCATCATGTGAACTTCTTCTTTTCTTAAAAATGCGCTTGAAAAGTAAAAACTACAAATAAAAATTCAGACACGAAAATTGTAACAAAATAAAATAATACTGATGAGCTTTCTATGATATGTTCAACATCATAAGTTTTGGCATTAACAAAATTAGAATTTTTTTGTAGTAACGTAGAGGGGGAATTTTGTATTTAAATATAAGGAATTTAAAAAAAAATCATTTTACTAGAAATTATAACAAAATATCTTATTTTGTTATTAAAAATGCGAAAACTAATTCCTTTCGAATATCAGATCAAAATGAACAAAATTTAAAGAAACAGATTTCAAGGTAAATTTGGAAATAAAATGATGCCACACCATAAAATCCTATTTCACAGATCGAGTTCAATTTATTCTTCTCTTTTAAGCATCATGTGAACTTCTTCTTTTCTTAAAAATGCGTTTGAAAAGTAAAAACTATAAATAAAAATTCAGACACGAAAATTGTAACAAAATAAAGTAATACTGATGAGCTTTCTATGATATGTTCAACATCATAAGTTTTGGCATTAACAAAATTAGAATTTTTTTGTAGTAACGTAGAGGGGGAATTTTGTATTTAAATATAAGGATTTTTTTTTAAAAAATCATTTTACTACAATTTATAACAAAATATCTTATTTTGTTATTAAAAATGCGAAAACTAATTCCTTTCGAATATCAGATCAAAATGAAAAAAATTTAAAGAAACAGATTTCAAGGTAAATTTGGAAATAAAATGATGCCACACCATAAAATACTATTTCATAGATCGAGTTCAATTTATACTTCTCTTTTAAGCATCATGTGAACTTCTTCTTTTCTTAAAAATGCGTTTGAAAAGTAAAAACTACAAATAAAAATTCAGACACGAAAATTGTAACAAAATAAAGTAATACTGATGAGCTTTCTATGATATGTTCAACATCATAAGTTTTGGCATTAACAAAATTAGAATTTTTTTTGTAGTAACGTAGAGGGGGAATTTTGTATTTAAATATAAGGAATTTTTTTAAAAAAATCATTTTACTACAAATTATAACAAAATATCTTATTTTGTTATTAAAAATGCGAAAACTAATTTCTTTCGAATATCAGATCAAAATGAAAAAAATTTAAAGAAACAGATTTCAAGGTAAATTTGGAAATAAAATGATGCCACACCATAAAAACCTATTTCATAGATCGAGTTCAATTTATTCTTCTCTTTTAAGCATCATGTGAACTTCTTCTTTTCTTAAAAATGCGTTTGAAAAGTAAAAACTACAAATAAAAATTCACACACGAAAATTGTAACAAAATAAAGTAACACTGATGAACTTTCTATGATATGTTCAACATCATAAGTTTTGGCATTAACAAAATTAGAATTTTTTTGTAGTAACGTAGAGGGGGAATTTTGTATTTAAATATAAGGAATTTTTAAAAAAAATCATTTTACTACAAATTATAACAAAATATCTTATTTTGTTATTAAAAATGCGAAAACTAATTCCTTTCAAATATCAGATCAAAATGAAAAAAAAAAAAATAAGAAACAGATTTTAAAGTAAATTTGGAAATAAAATGATTCCACACTATATAATCCTATTTCATATATGAAGTTCAGTTTATTCTTCTCTTTTGAGCATCATGCGAACTTCTTCTTTTCTTAAAAAGGCGTTTGAAAAATAAAAAATACAAAATAAAAATTCAGGCACGAAAATTTGTAACAAAATACAGTAATACTGATGAGCTTTCAATTATATTTTCAACATCATAAGTTTTGACTTTAACAAAATTCGAAATTTTATGTAGTACGTAGCGGGGAATTTTGTAATTAAATATAAGGAATTTGAAAAGATCTTATATTACAAATTATAACAAAATATCCTATTATGTTTATCAATGATGGAGAATATTGTAGGCGTTAATTAAATTATATATTATAATGCGAGTAAATTTCGTGTCTATGTGTGTGTGTATGCAAATTTTATCTATAAAACGGCTCTGACGATTTTAACTAAGATTTGTATCTTTCCGTTTTGGGTTACAAGAAAAGCATTTGGCTACGTGGCGTGTTCGAGAAAATTAATTAATGGGTCATTTTGGGATCACTGCGAGGCAAGCTAATTTTATCTAAAAAACGGCTTCAACGATCTTGGGTAAATTTGTACTACCGTTTCAGATTGCAAGAAGACCATTGGCATAGGTCACATGTTTAAGAAAATTTGATTAGTGGTTCATTTTGGGGTCACAACGGGTCAAGCGAATTTTATCTAAAAACGACTCTAACGATTTTTACTAAATTTTGCTTCTTACCGTTTTGGGGTAAGAGAAGACCATTGGTTTAGGTCAAATATTCCAGAAAATTAAATTAGTGGGTCATTTTGTGGTCACTATGGATCAAGCTAAATTTATCCAAAACTGCTCTAACGATTTTGTCTAAATTTTGTTACCCTACCGTTTTGGATTACGAGAAGGCCATTGAACTAAGTCACATGTTCGAGAAAATTCTATTAGTAGGCCATTTTTGGGTCACTACAAGTCAAGCTAATTTAACTAAGCTTAGCTCGATATTCCCCGCTGGTAAACAATAACGAAAAATCATACATTCGGCATAGATTATGAAACATTTTTCAACAATCAGAGAATTTTGTTAAGAATTTCGTTCTTCTATATAATAAAATGGGATATCTAGATCACTAAGTACGTTCCTTAAAATTAGATAGATTTAATGCAGTAACACCTCCATGACTAACACTCGTGAATACGACCACCTCAGCAAACTGCGGAGAATAATTTTAAAATTTTATTGAGTAGCTACGTAGCGAGAAGTTTTGTTATGCAGGCAAAAAGGTCATGAGCAAAATCTAGAAAACCAAAAATGTACTCTTGTGTAATTACGTATTTAAACTAAATTTGATATTTCTTTTCTAATAATAAGAAGATTTTATTAAAATAAAACCCCCATAACAGATCCATTACGAATAGCGGACACCCCAGCTAACTGCGGAGACGAAATTAAAAATTTTATGTAGTCCTAGCAGAAATGTTGTAATGCAGACAAAAAGGTTACAACTAAAATGAAATTGAAGAAAAGCAAAAATATACTCTTGTACTGGGATTGACAAATGCAGTGGTTAGGTCGCCATTGGCGACCAAGTTATTTAACTGGCATTTTTTATTTTTGTTTCTTGTTTTTTGTTTTTTTTTTGTTTTTTTTATACAAAAATTGACCAAAGAAATGAGCATAAAGGCTATTTTTCTCTTACCCCTACTCATGCGCGCAAAGCAGTGTTCTTCCTCTTGTCTGGTACTTTTAATGCAAGAACCAAGTTTAAAAGGCATTTTTCATCCCATGCTCAGAAAACAAAATAGTGTCAATCTATCCTGTGTTGCATCTAAAATGGAATCCAATCTTAAAAAATGCTGTAGTTTTTTTTTTTTTAGCATATTTTTGAGATCAGAATTAAAACTGATGAAACTATCACATTCATTTTAAATAATAATAACATATAAGTGATTATATTTAATTCATTTGAAGTAAATCTATTAAACTTAATTAAAATATCCAGAGTACAACATAATACTAATGTAGTACTAATGTAGTATTAATGTAGTTTAGTATTCTAAACTATGTAACTAATAATTTTAAACTATGACTGTTATTTATTTTTTCTCATTTGATTCATAAAACACGTTTGTATTTCATTTTAATCAATGACGGGGGAAGGAAGGAGGATGGTAAATATTCTTTACTGGCGACTAGAATTTTTTGCTGGCAACCACATTTTAACAAATTTATAAAACCCTGCTCTTGTACAATTATGGGTTTAAACTAAATTTAATATTTCGTTCCTAAAAATAAGAGATATTTAAAAAATTAAAAACCCCGTTACGGACACTACCAAATAGTTGACTCCTGTATTTAGCGAACACTTTCTCAATCCCCAACACCAATTTATTTGTATATATTTACCTCTGAATAGCGAACACCTTCGGATAAGGTACAACATTCACTCTCCTTTGGTGTTCGCTATTCATGTTTTACTGCATTAAAGTTTGGGTACAGGTGTTGCAGACGCACCGGGGTACCTTTCTAGCGCCAAAATGGCGGTGTTTTATTCCTGCGTGGCAACGCGGTACACCAGATCTTGTGTATTAATTGAAGCCGTCCGGTTTTAATAGCTGAACTAGTTGTATTCTTGACATTGTGGGTGTGTTAATATTAAATTAAACATTGTATGTGTTTTATAATAATTTAAACATTGTGTGTGTTTTATAATAAAATTAATTGTGTGTGCATTTTATAATAAAATAAATTATGTGTGTTTTATAATAAAATTGTGTGTATTTTATAATAAAATTATGTGTGTTTTATAATAAAATAAACTGTTTCATAATAAAATAAAACTAACATGCTCTTTTAGCTCGATAGGCCTAATAGGTATTCTAAAACTGGACTTTTCTCACCAAAATGGTTCAAAAACAAGAATCGCGCCAACCCCGGTGCGTTCGCGACATCTGTTCCAAAGTTTTTTGTAAAACAATTCTTATTGGTTATCATTTATCTTATTGGGTATTATGAAGTATTTTTTAGTTCTGTAAAGTAAATAATCTAATCAAACACTCACTACAAAACGATGATAAAGGAAAAAAAAATATTTTTTTAAAAATTAGTCTCTTTTCATATTTAGCGCAAAATAAACGGACTAATTTTAAAGTACATTAAGAAAAATGCTCATTAGACTCCACGACTCTGTCGCAAGTCTGCTATATTTTTTAAAATTCGGATTGCTCGATTCCTATCACTTTTTTTAAATAGTATAATTCAAATTATAACATTTGTTGAAAGAGGTGATACCAACCAATCTACTGTTTTTTTTTCTTTTATTCGGATTGCATGATTGCTAACAATTTTTCGAAATAGTCATCATCATCATCCCAAAACATGGTTTAAGGCTATAAGCCAGTTCCGACCTCAATCCATCTCTTTCGTGGCCTTTCTTGGTCTCTTTTTTCCCTTGGTTTATAATTCAAGGCTGCTTTTGGTATGTGATCAGAATCCATCCTCTCCATGTGGTCCACCCCCATTTCCTTCTGTAATTTTCTATTTTATTCAATATTAGCATAAACTCAAGCTCTCTTCTGTCATTCCTTTATTTTGTTCATTATAGAACATCCTTTCACACTCCTCAAAAATGTCATCTCTGAGGATTGTATTTGACTTTCATCATTGAAATAGTATAATTCTTATTATAACATTTGTTCAAAAAAGTGATAGCAACCAAGTAATCTGCAATTTTTTGTTAAGTAGCAGGCTCGTAACACCGCTACATGCAGTGATATCATTTTCACATCTCAAGTTTAAGTTACCCTTCTTTTGTGAAAATATGTAATTTTGTCTCTTTTCTGAAAAACATTTTTTTTAAAGTATGCGATTAAAAAAATATGTACGCTTGAAAAATACGTGATTAAATGAAGAATTCCTAAACTTCATCAGATTATTTGCAATATTTTTCGTTCCACGCTAAAAAAAATGCAATATATCACACAAGAAATTTTGTTTTAGTTCAATTTTTAAAATGTATTTACGATAATTCATTTCTCTACTGTATGTTATGAAATGTAGCATTTTCATGTTGTTTACATATCATACATGCCGGCGTATAACGTGCGTATATACAAACATAAAAAACAAGAAATTATTTTTAATAAAATGTAACTCCGTGCTTTGCCGTACTTATTTCACTTATAAAAATTTCTGTTTCTAAATATTTTTGTTTCATTCGCGCCGTAATATATGATATTTATTTACAGAATACAATTGGAATATTACTAAATATTTCATTAAAGCTCTCGTCAAAAAATTTCATGTAGGAATTTAAATAACTAATTCATCTTCATCTTCAGCGCAAAATGAAAAATCTAATTTGAAAAGAGATTTTTAAATGGAAAAGCAAATAATAGTAAAACTGCACTCAGTGAAATTTTATATCATAATTCTAGTTCAATTTATATTGTTTCTTTGTAAAATATGCGAACTTTTTATTTTAATTTAAAAATGCATTTGGGAAATAAAATATAACAATAGATAAGGTTTTAAAAATTTCGCCACAAAATACGGTACTGGAGCTTTCCATGATTTTTGGGCAGCATTTTTAAGTCTTGTTATAAATCAAATGTGAAATTTTTATTAAAATATGTCACGAGACATTTTGTTATTAAAAACGAAATCGCAAGCAAACTCTAGAACAAAATGAATAGAAATATGGATTCAATTTAAATGTGTGTGGCATTTGCGTTTTAAGTGTAAGAAAAAATAAACAGCAAAAGTAGCTGTAAAACAGTTATTTTATTATATATCATATATATTATTTCTGTTGTCAACATCCTTTTCTCTATGCATTTACAAAACGCACAACAATGTATGAGGTATCATTCGAAAGGTTTTTGAGCCGGATTCTGACATAATACACTCACACTTTGATAAAACATGTTTTTTCATTCAAAATTCCAGATAATTAAAAATTAAATCAGCAATGTTTTCATAAATGAAATGAAAGGTTTTTCTCAAATTAACTTTGCCAAAAAATAAATAAAATACCGCATTATATCGTGCTCAACAAAGATTATAAAATAATAAATAGTGCAAAGAAAATGAAGCACGGGTTTATTTCTATTTATGATTAAAAAGCAAAAATAAAAGGTCAAATGTTTAGAAAAAAAGACACCACCGATTGATCAAACCAGTGGTATGTCACGTGTAGCATACAATGTTTTGGAGCCGTACGTTTTGTTATATTAAAGAAAAGTATATTTTGCATGTATTCAAATTATTTTTCTTTATTTCGTGTTTTTACCGAGGCGAATAACGTCATGCTCTAATGCAATTAAAATACTATTGTTATTTTTTTTTTCTCTGTCGTGCCTTTTGTTATCTTCGTTCAGTTTTTACTGTAACTTTGATTACATGAGATGATATTCTGGCTTGACTAATGTTTTTGTGCAGATATTTTTAGTCTTAAACTTAATTTAAAAGTTTAAACATGCATTTAAAAAATATGAGACATTATTGAAAAATATTAGACGGCAGTGCGAAATCCTCGCATGGGTCCACTAGTTAGGTGCGTTCGTAATTATATAAATACGTAGCACCTACAGTTTTCGTCTGGTACGTCCGTCTGTCTCTCTGTCCGCATATAACAGCGCAAAAACTACCCAACAGAGTGGATTGAAATTTAATATATATAATCGTTGCAGACTTTTGTCATTTAAAATTTCGTCAAAAAATATTCATAAATTCTTCATTTAAACAGCGAAAAATTGAGAAAATTGCGTAAAAAACGCTGTCACAGCAACCCTTTCTGGAGGAATATCCCCATTTTCAACGTCCATAGTCAAATACGCGCAAGCCAAATATGAAGCATATGTATTATTAGTACTCAAAGTATTATATAGTTCAATTATATCCATAATTTCATACACTTTCTGATGATAAAAAGAAAAATCGCTATCACAGCGTTCCCTTCCAAAACAATATCCCGAATTTTAACTGGGGCCTGATGACCATAGCCAAAAACGTGTATATGAAGCATATATATTATTAGTATTCAAAGTATTATATAGTTCAATTATATCCATAATTTCATACGCTTTCTGATGATACAAAGGAAAAATCGCACAAAAAATCGCTATCACAGCGTTCCCTTCCAAGACACTATCCCGATTTTCAACTGGAACCTGATGATCATAGCCAAAAACGTATATATGAAGCATATATATTATTAGTATTCAAAGTATTATATAGTTCAATTATATCCATAAATTCATACACTTTCCGATTATAAAAAAGAAAAATCGCTATCACAGCGCTCCCTTCTAAGACAATATCCCGAATTTCGACTGGGATTTGATGACCATAGCCAAAAATGTATATATGAAGCATATATATTATTAGTATTCAAAGTATTATATAGTTCAATTCTATCCTTAATTTAATACACTTTCCAATGATACAAAAGAAAAATCGCACGAAAAATCGCTATCACAGCGTTCTCTTCCAAGACAATATCCCGAATTTCGATTGGGATTTGATGACCATAGCCAAAAATGTATATATGCAGCATATATATTATTAGTATTCAAAGTATTATATAGTTCAATTATATCCCTAATTTCATACACTTTCTGATGATACAAAAGAAAAATTGCACAAAAAATCGCTATCACAGCGTTTCCTTCCAAGACAATATCCCGAATTTCAACTGGGACCTGATGACTATAGCCAAGAAGTATATATCAAGTTAGGTTCAATTCCATGCATAACTTCATACACTTTCCATGATACAAAGAGGATACACAGACATACAGACAGACATATATAGATATATTTTTCGTGGTTTTCGAGATCTCTGAGTCTTAACGTGTGTAAATCTGCCGAAAACAGGAAGTCGAAAAAAATTTCGATTACAATACTTTCTTCAATTTTAAATAGATTAAAGTAAAAATATTAAAAAAACCCGCAAATGTGAACATTTTGGTATTAAATACGGTTATACTCATGCGATCCTTAGATTATTTGTAACATCTTAAGTCGACATTAAGTAAGACATTTAAAGTAAGACATTAAAAAAATTTAAACAAAATATCACATTTAGTTCAAATTTATTTGGGAAAGTATTAAAGATACATTTTAATAGTATTAAAATGTATTAAACTCTAATTAAAAGTTTTATATTATAAATATGAAAAATAATCCCTTTCCATCTTCAGAGCAGAGTAACAGAAAAATTAAAGACTTTACAGTGGAATTTAAAATAAAAATCAAAGGAAACTCAGATTCCAAGCAAGGAAATCCTATTTCATTGTTCAGTTTCAATTTATATTTCCTTTGTGAAAACCTTTGCGAACTTTTTATTTTTCGTAAAAATGTATGTGAAAAGTGCAAAATAATAATTTAAAGAAAAATATATGCCAGCATGAAAATTTCTCAGAAATATGCGGAAACATACACAAGCTTTCTAAGATTATTTACAACATCTTCATTTTGGCATTGTTGAACTTTGAAATTTGTACGCAGTATGTCATTAGAAATTTTGTTTGAATTTAAGTTAGAAAAGTAATTTGATTGATGTCTGTAAATAATGCGAGATTTTTATTTTATTTACCGAATGGATGCAATCGCATGCACCATTCTTTCGAGATTAATTTTCTGTTCGTCTGCAATATTTGTTATCCGAACTCAGTCATTAAACAAAAATAATATTAATCGAAAACAAAAGTATCATCTTTTAGAAGCAAAATAACCTCAAATTATTCAAATTTACTGATTCTAGTTGGTAATATGAGTTTTTGTATTTTTTGAATACCTAGAAGTATAGGAATTCTTTAACTTTAAATACATTTGTTTCGGTAACATCTACCCTATTAAAATCCATGCGCGTATCTATCTATATAAACTCAAAAACTAGGAAACCACAGGGCGCAGGGCTACGAAATTTGGCAGACGGGTTGTTGATAGGGGGGGGGGGCATGAACGATTGGGGCAAAAAATTCGAAAATTTGAAATAATTTTTTTTTTATTTTATGTTTTTGACGAATTTTTATCTTTTTTTATGTTTAACCCGTAATGGCACGGGTTCTAATCAGTTCTAAATGTTTACTGCAATGTGAGATATACATATTACGTACGCCACGCTTCTGTAATATTAAGAAGCTGTAGCGGGTAAGTTCGCTAACATCTACCCTATTAAAATCCGTGCGCATATCTATCTATGTTACCTCAAAAACTCGGAAACCACAGGACGCAGGGCTATGAAATTTGGCACACGGGTTGCTGGTAGGGAGCCCATAAACGATTGGGGCCAAAAATACGAAAATTTAAATAGATTATTTTTTATTTTAGGTTTTTGACGAATTTTTTGCCTTTTTTTTATGTTTAACCCGTAATCGCGCGAGTTCTAACCAGTTCTAAATGTTTACTGCAATGTGATATATACATATTACGTACGCCATGCTGCAATACTAAGAAGCTGTTACGATAATTATTTTAGCTCGCATGTAAATAATTATAGATTATTTAATTGAGCTTAATTATTACCTTTTTAATAAAAAATAAAAAAAAAAAACATTTTTATTTTTATTTTACAAAAATCAACAAAACTTTTTATTTTATTTACTCCCTTATTCCAAAGATATAGTTTTATCGTCTGCTGCCATAGCAACATGATAAATTAATTTCATTTAAAAAAATGCATAGCAGTAGAAAAATATTTTTCTAAATCGAATAGTTGAACAACTCAACACTTTAACAGGAGAATTGTTATTTCTTATTTAGATTTTTAAAGTTGTTTGTTATCATTTTAATTTTTTATTTTAGTTTTAGAATTAAATCCCGTTCATGAAATCCCGTGGGTAGAACGGGTTAAACAGCTAGTATGTATAGAAAATTATGAAAGAAATTTTGGAACAGATGCACCGGGATTGGTACGATGTTTTTTTTTTTTTTTTTTTTTTTTTTTTTTTTTTTTTTTTTTTTTTTTTTGCGCCATTTTTAACGAGAAAACCTCCTTTTTTAATACATGTTATACCTAGCCTGTGAAAACAGTATTTTAGATTTGTTTATTATGAAACAATTCACTTTATTATAAAACACAATTTTTTTTATAATGCACACACACATTTGTTTTATTATAAAACATTCACATTTTGTAAAACACACACACTTATTTTATTATAAAACTACACAAATTTTATTATAAACACACATAAATTATTTTGTTATATAACACAAACGATGTTTAATTTATTATAAAACACACACTTTGTTATTAATACCAGAGAACTTGAATTAATATACACTATCTGGTCTACTAGCCCAAATCGCCAGATTGCAATGCCGGGCAAAAAATCGTCAGTTTGGCGCCAAAAGAAACCTTCTAAAAGAAACCCCGATATCTGTACCGATTTTTTTTAAATGTATATAATAAAAACTTAATTATTAACAACTTAATAATTTGAACATGTATTAAATGTTGTATAGAAATCAACATCGATTTGTATTTTATCCAAAAACTTGATTTACATTCTAAGTACGTTTGCGAAACGACTTCTAAATTCAGGAAACTTCTCAATGAGGACTGCAGTTTAGGCAGTTGACATATTAGCAGTTTTTGATTTACAAAAAAAAAAAAAAAATCTTACATTTTAAAAAGGTTATAAATACCTCAGACAGAAAAGAACAAGCTTAAAAAGTCATTAATTTTAAAATTATAAAATTTTTGTTTTAAAACCGATGCAAAATTTGCTCATCTTAGTTCTAAGATAAGATATATTTTATATTTGAAGAAAAATAATAAAATACCGCATTAAGTGAAGAAAAAATAAGCCATTAAAAATAATTTTAAAAATTTAATTAATTAAAACAATGTAAATTAAAAATTTTAGTATTTGTTTTCCCTGTGTGTGTCTGTGTGCATTTCAATTTTAAAATCCCAGAATACTCTAATTATTGCACGATATTCACACATCATTCACTCTTTATAATAAAACAATTTTTTTAGTTAAAAATATATGTTTAAAATTTGATCTTATATATAAAATTCAATTGTAAAACTGTCATTCAAATATGTTCCAAAAATTACATAAAAACTCAAACTCTTTATTTTTTAGAGTTTTGTTGCGTTGTTTTCAAAATCACTTTTAATAGCTGCTACGAAATTTCAAATCATATGCAAATGTTTTTTTAACTTTGGCCGCATTAGTATTGACACATTTCTCAGCTGAACAAAAATAGTAATAATCATAAATATTTTTGATTTAAATAGATTATTTTGTAAAATATCTAAATGGCTTAAATATCACACAGAATTATTTTGTATAAGAATTTAAATTAAATTTAAAAAAGTCCTTCCGGCCTGTACCGGGAGGAAAAGGTAGCTTTCCTATATCTTCGTTTTAAAATTTTAGCTAATGTTACTCGAAAACAGCAAGCTAAAATGCAAAGAAACGTTTACAAAAGATTCGTTAATACTGAATTTGAATAAGAAATTCGCCAAATTATTGAGCTATAGCCAAATTGGCTTCATTTATGAAGACTTATTTTGGTCGCCAATTTTGGCGAGAATTTGGCGTTAACGGATATGAATATATAGTTTAACGCGTATGACTGGGAAAATTATTACAACAATGAAAGAAAATAATTTGCGAGTAATCGCGTTAATGTGCTGTTTTGTTTCAAAATGTCAGCCACCCTAGAATTTCAAACTGCTCTATCTCAGCCTTTTTTTAAGATAGAGGCAAAACAAAAAATGTTCTGGAATCCTCGTATCAAGGCCTAACACGTAATTAAAAAATTAATTTGAATTTTTAATTTTTTTGTATATTTATTTTAGTTTTAAATTTTTAAATGGCCGCCATCTTGAAACAAAATGGCGGACCAAGCTGGCCTACGAACTCGGTCGAGACATTGGTGAGCTTAATACACACAATTAGTTTCATCAAAATTGATTTATAAATACGAGCGTTATCGTATGACATAGGTCAGATATATATATATATATATATATATGGATATATATATATATATACAGGGCTTGACAAATGCGGTCGCCAGGTCGCCACTGGCGACCAACTTTTTTTATCTGGCGACTAACTTTTTTAATCTGACTGTTTTTGTTTTATTTATTTTTTACAAAAATTGAACTAAAAAATGAGCCCAAACGACATTTTATCTAAAGCCAAGTTTAAAAGGCATTTTCCATTTCATGCACATAAAACGCCATACTTTTCCGCTCTAGTCAGCTAGTCATGTGATAAGAATGTGAGGAGAAGGGGGGGGGGGTTCAATAAGAAATATTGTCAATCCAACTTATGTGGCATCTAGAAATTGGACACAATGATAAAAAAGGCTTACACTTTTTTGTATGTTTCAAATCAGATTTTTGTGTTCAGAATTAAAACTTTTAATCTATCACATTCATTTTAAAAGAATAATAACATAAAGTGATTATAAGTAATTCATTCGAAGTAAATCTATAAAACATAATTAAAATTTCAAGAATAATTCATTTTAATAAAAATATGTATTTTTTTATTATATCTTTTTTATTATATTATTATATCTATTATATCTATATGTATTTTATATATCTGGACGGCAGCTGTCTGGTTCTGAGTTGTTTCTCAATAGTATTTTAAAATTACATTGTTTGGATTATTATCTGCAGTAAATGGAAATAAAAAAATCATTGATTGCATAAAAAATCATTGATTGAAGTTTTTTTTTTTTTTTTTTTTCGTAGATCGTTGGATTAAAATAAACCTCAGCTGCCGCTGATTTCGATTTAATCCAGTGCAGGAAAAAAAAAAAAAAATTCTTTTCTTTTTAGCTATGAAAACAAACGTTTACGTAATAACTCTCGAGTTATTTTGCGAACATCACAATGTTGAATTAAATTTCTTGTAAGATGTCTCATTATAGATGTTGCAAAGTTACAAAATATTAAGAAATAAACTTGAAATTATATTCACACACACACACCCACAAACAACAAGATTTTTTTTTTTTTTTAATTTGGCAAAACTAAGAGAAGTCATTCAATGCAAATTTTGAAATAATTAAATCAGAATTATTTGACTTTTTTAATTCTATAGCCAATAAGGCAAAAAATCGTTTTCCGGCTTCACTATTTTATAGATGCCCTCTCATCAGATATAGATTTTGTAGCACTCAACTATTTGGACATTTGAAGCATACGGCAATCAGCATTTCCCGAACATGTCGGTTAATTTAGAGAGTTTACCATATTCCCTTTATTATTTTTTCACAAATATATAACTTTGATAAGTTTCCTTAGAATACTTAGTTTTATATTTTTAAATTATGTACTATTCTAAACTATGTAACTAATAATTCTAAACTATGTTTGTTATTATTTTTTCTGACTTAATTCCTAAACAAACGTTTGTCATTTTAAAAAATCAATAAGGGGGAGGGGGGTGGGGGTGTTAAATTTTTTTGCTGGCGGCTAGAATTTATACCTGGCTACCAGATTTTTTCAAATTTGTAAAGCCCTGTATATATATATATATATATATATATATATATATATATATAAATCAACATTTGAACGGAGGGTGGTTTTGGGGTCTGGGGGTCATGATCGGCGAAAATATATCGAAATTTTCCGGAACTGCTTTCCTCCGAACGGCTGCAATAGGTAGCTTTATACTTTTTTGTATTGAAAGCTACCTAAAACCATTTATTAACTTGTCAGTTTTGTACAGTTTATAAAAAGAAAATTTCCATTTGTTATATACATATATATGTACATATATAAATATTATATGTGTGTGTGTATTCAAAATTTGTCATTGTACGGAAACGTTTTCCGCTGAAAATATACTTTATATATTCTCCAAAAATAATTTTTTCTAAATAATAGTAATAATAATAATAATAATAATAATAATAAATCATTAAATATTTTATTAATTAAAACTTTATTTACCAATTTAAATCTCATTTATTAAAACCTGCCGCTTTTTCCGCTGAAAATATACTTTATATATTCTCCAAAAATAATTTTTTCTAAATAATAGTAATAATAATAATAATAATAATAATAATAATAAATCATTAAATATTTTATTAATTAAAACTTTATTTACCAATTTAAATCTCATTTATTAAAACCTGCCGCTTTTATATGTTAAATACGATCACTGGGATTTTATTCGCGGCATCAAAATTTTTAAAATACTTTAACTCAATTAATCCTAAAAATTTTCAAAACTAAAAAAATGCTAATTTGCATGATATATTGTAATAATAATTAATGCTTACAACGCAAAAAAAAGAACGAAAATAAACTTTTTTAAACAGTTAAAGTACGTTCACATAAAATTAATATAGTTATGATTTCGTAATACAAAAGAAAAATTTAAAAAATAATTTAAATTTCCTTTAGTGATTAGAGGGTTTTTTACTTTTTATACAATACATAACTACATATTTGCTTAAAAATAATTTAATGATTCTACCAAACAGTTTACGAACATTGTACGAAAAGGTTATTTAATAGTAACATTATGAAAGAATATTTCAAAATAAATAAAATTTCAAAACCTGAATAATAAATAAATAAATAAATCATTTTATTTAAAAATATATACACTAAAAATTTTTTTAATTACTGTTATTAGCTAAACAAAATTTTTTATGCACCATTTTTACTTCAAATAGAACGTTTTTGAATCGCTTAATCTGCGTTAAATTTAAAAGGGTTCACAATGATTTCAATTACTGCCATTCATAAATATATTCTACTTTATATCATTTGTTTCAGTATTAACCTGTGAACTACTAGTGCAAATTAGCACCCGACCAAAATTTCAATTGTCGGAGCTTTCCGAAAACACTCTTTAATTAATTTCATTTTCAGTAACAAAGTGAAATATTTTTGATAAAAATAAATATCACAGTTTGATTCTTTATTAAATGTCACGTAAGAATCATGTGTTATATTTCATTATCATTATATTGCCAACAAAGTTATGTGAAATGGAATTACGGAATACCAAATCGCACTAGTCTGGAGTGTGCGGTTGCTGAATCGTAGTCCAAGGGTTAAATGTTTAAAATACAAAAGAATATATATACATATATATTAAAAAAACTATATAGTAACATTTTAATAATATAGAAATAATTTACACTAAAATATATTTGTTGATAAAATACCAATAAATATTCATTTGATGTTCACAATAGAAATACATATGTTCAAAAATCATACATGTGAAAATATTGTATACGGAATACATTGATGGTATTATCATAAAAATATATTTTTATTTTTATTTAAATAGTAAAAATATTTTTTTTACTAGGCACTTTGCTGCATATTTCAAATTTCCTATAATTGGATGTGCCTGACTGAAATTTATAATCATGCGAAAATGTTTGTCTTGAACTGATATTCGAAAACTTTGAAAGTGAATTTTTAGCAAGAAAATATTTTGAAATATTTATTAATTAGAACGATATATTTTTTTTTAATTTATAAGTAAAATTTTTCCTAACAGTTGAAAATAAATTTTATTACTTAAAACAGTAAGACGCGTTAAAAGTAAATTTAAAGGGACATAAATATTTTACTAATCATAAATTTATATTTATGTTGCTTAAAATTCATAATAAAAAATATATATAATTAAAAACTGTATATATGCAAATTACGTTCACGTAATATAAAGGATAATACAGTCAAACTTAGTTATAAGGAGGACGAAAGGTGTGTATAGTAAATGCTCGTTATAACAGAATTCTCGCAATAATAAAGTTTAAGATTTCATATATTAAAATGTAAAAAAATAAATAAAAGTTGAGATGAATTATTAAATATTTCAAACTGATTACGCGGATAGATACAAATTTAGATTTCTGGATTAGAAGGGTGGATTTAAATTACTAATAGTAACTAAACATACACTTCAATAATTTTTTATTTTAAATTTATATTTAGAAAATATTTCTATGAAACGATGATAGTTAAATAAAATATACTCATCACTTATTTAATAATTTTATGTATTCTTTTTTTTTTTTTTTTTTTTTTTTGTAGTTACTTAAAATATTCAAAAAGGGAATATTTCTATTATTTGTTGTGGAAAAGAAGCATAGATAATTTAAGGGAAAAAAATGACCGATTAAATGATAATGTCTTCAAGCTTTTTTTTTTTTTTTTCAACTCCTTTAAAATGTAGTATACGCGTGAGTTAACACATTTTTTTAGAATATATAAAATAAAATTCGCTTTTTTTGTGTGTGTTCGCAACATGTTTATTCGCTATATCAAAGTTTCCGTCTTTACACGAAGTTTTCTGTAATTTTAAGTTAGGCCAATCATTTCATTTTATTTTTCGCTCCTTAAAACCGAGTTCTCTTTAAATAAAAACTCGTACAAACAAGTTCTACTGTAGCTTGCTGTTTAATCAATCATTTATTTTTACATTAATTAACTAATTTTTGCTATATACTTAAAAAATCTTATAGTTCGATGTGTTTGACTTATATTTATCATTCTTTGAAAATGTCTAATTCTAAAACCATCTAAAAATACAATTAAATCGGTTGTTAACACAAAAACATTATAATTATTTATTTTAACAACATTATTTTATTTTAAACAGTATTAATATTTAAAAAAAAATAAAATAGTTCTTAAAAGTTGAAAAATAATTTATATCATTTTCTGTTCATTTCAACAACAATATAAATCTACAATTCCAAACAGTTTCTAAATTCAACAAAAAGTACTTTTAATCGTAATTACATTTTACGTTTTGAATTCCTTTAATATTCTTTAAATTAATTATTTTGTAAGAATATTTAATTCTTGCCACTAGGAACAAAATAAGTTACAGCAAAACAAGTCTGCTGCTAAACATAAATATATTATACTTTAGTGTCAATCCTAGAAAAACACAAATATTTAAAAGCTATGCATATCCAAATTATGTTTATGATACTATCAATGAGATTATTATTTAAATATTTGAAGATTGCAATTAATTTCTTTTAGTTTCTCAAAGTACTTCTATTGCTAAAAAGTTGAAATGGTTGAATGACAGTAGAATTTACAAACATTTTTTTCTTTTTTTTTCAAAATAAGTAAACGCTTTTTTCGCGTACATTATAAAAGCAAAGTTTTATTTAAAAAAACTGGTGTAAAAAATACTCCAAAAATCAGTTCTTACAGTAAAGCATAATTTCAAACCTTTTTTATTTTAATTTAGAGAGAGAGAGAGAGAGTTAATTCAGAGTATAAATTAAATTTTGATTAATATTTGAAAAGTAATTAATACCATGTTTTTTCAGTTTAATAACAAATTAAATCTATAATTCTAAACAGTTTCTAAATCCAATAAAGTTGTTTATTATTTTAAACATTTCTTTCTTTAAATTAATTATTTTATATGAATATTTATTTTTTCGAACAGTTAAAAGTATTTAAACAATCACTTATAGAGAAATATTTAATTATAGATACGATCAAAATATATGAAAGTTCTTTTAAAAATACTTATATGTGTTTTAAGTTTTCTATCCTGACAAAGATTATTTTCTTCAAAGTTTATTTAACAGAAAATATCTCTTATACGATAAACGTACTTCATAATTTTCTTCCATCTCTCACCCTCTTTTTTCGTTTTATTTGTTGTAAATTTCTTTTTTTTATGCTGAAAGTTGTATGCAAAGTTCACCAAAAGCTTCTTCTAAACATAAAAAAATACTGAATTAAAAAAATAAATAAATAAAAAATTACAACTCAAAAATAACTTATACTTTTCTTGTTGATTGCGCAGCAAATGTTTTAAGATCAATTTAAATCTATTCATCTATAAAGTTTCATTGTTTACAGAGTATAAAGAATTATAAATACATTTTTCTTTAATTAAATATTTTATATGAATGTTCTTTTGAAACCAAGAAACAAAAATATTTAAGAAATCAACTGCTGAAAATTCTTAAATTTTAAATGCGAACAATTAAAATATAAAACTTAATTTAAAAAGTACTCACATATATTTTAAGTTTTATATCCTGCTGCAAACTAAATTCATACCATAAAAATATTAGTAATATTTATTAGAATATATTTTTGTCTTTGTTACTTTTAATAAATATCTTTACCTACACATTCACCTATTGTAACTTTTCATAAGATATTCGCCGTAACAGAGAGAACCCTTTTCTGACTTGTGAATGAGAAAATGCCCCCGTATCTAGCAGTCTCACAAATCATTGATGTTCGCGCCGCCTAGCGGATATTAAAATCCCCTAAAAGTTAGTTTTGCTGAAATATCGAACGACCTGACTTTGCGTGGGACGCGTTTTGCGCGTGATTTCTTGCGCTTTTAGAAACAGTAATCTATTGCACTGGAGACACAAATTTGTAAATATATAAAATGTATTAACAAAAATATTTTTAATAATGTCAACTGTCTTCAAGGAATAAAAGAATTAATTATATTGTAGCAATCAAACTGCATCGCAAAATTTAATTTTAAAATTTATTAAAGACATGTAATTGAGAAATAAGTCTAATTTCTAAATTCTAAAGATTCCGTTCAAATTCAGAAAGAAATATCGAACTGCCGGATTTTGCGTGGGACGTCTTTTGCGCGTGATTTCTTGCGCTTTTAGAAACAGTACGAATAATCTATTGTACTGGAGACATAAATTTATAAATATATGGAAAGTATTAACAAAAATATTTTAAATTATATCAACAGTTTTCAAGGAATAAAACAATTAATTATAGTACAGTGATCAAACTGAATCGAAGAATTTCTTTTGTAAAATTTATAAAACAAATTTAATGCTGTTCTACTGGAGCAGAAAATATCGAACCGCCTGACTTTGCGTGGGACGCGTTTTGCGCGTGATTTCTTGCGCTTTTAGAAGCAGTAGGCGTAATCTATTGTACTGGAGACATAAATTTGTAAATACAGTCAAACCTCGTTAACGCGAACAGTCAAGGGGAAATTTTGTTTGTTCATGTTAAAAGTAGTTTGTGTTATCCGAACTTAAATACATTACGTACAACTGGACGGGAAAATCAGAAACAGTTCGTGCTAACAGTAATTCGCGTTAAGCGTGTTCATGTTAACGAGGTTTGACATTTATACGGAATGCATTAACAAAAATATTTTAAATTATATCAACAGTTTTCAAGGAATAAAACAATTAATTATATTGTAGTAATCAAATTGCATCGAAAAATTTCACTTTGTAAAACAAATGTAATGCTGTTCTACTGGAGCAGGAACTGACTTTACATGGGACGCGTTTGGAGAGTGATTTCACGCTCTCTTAGAAACAGTAGGAGTAATATATAGTACTGGAGACATAAATTTGTAAATATATGGAATGTATTAACAAAAATATTTTAAATTATATCACTTGTTTTCAAAGGATAAAATAATTAATTATATTGTAGTAATCAAACTGCATCGGAAAATTTAATTTTTAAAATTTATAAAACATGCTTAATGCCTTTTTAACTTAGAAGGTGTGCAATGCGTTTTAACGTCAAAACTATATATAGATTAAATTTCACCTTTAAATGTTTTTAAACTAATTCAAAATTAGTTCTTAACAGGGAGAAATATCTGTTGCGCTGCAGTCATCAAATTTTATGAATATTAAATTCTATTTTTTATACATAAAACTATTTCAATACTATTTCAATTTAATTATATGTTAGTGATGTTTCTCTAAATCAGTACGCTTTTATTGCAAAATGAGGCCGGTTGGTAGTTGTAATTATTCAATTTATTTACATATTTTCTATAAATTAATTATTGTGATTTATATGGCAGTTTTAAATTCTAATCTTGACATTTGCCAGCGAATAGTATGAAATTTCAAAATGAGAATTTCTTGCCATTCTCCCGTCTAAGCAAAACAGAAAATAATTCCAATGAAGTTGTGAAAAAGTATTACTATGGAAATATAGTTTTAAAGTGTTAAAATGGTTTCAATATTTTTTATGCAACTCATTCTAAGCAGTATATATTATAGCTATATATAGACAATACTAGGTGTAAAATATAGCACATCTTAAATTACATTGAAAAGTATATTGAAATTCTTTACCATAATAACTATGTAAAGTTCTTTATTAACAATTAATATGTGAAAGCAATTTCTTGTATCTTAGAATAATTAATCTACTAAAAGTATGTTGTCATGTTTTGTTACATTATTTGTCAACATATACGATAAAATAGTTCTATGTATATTTAATGTAATATATTTTAACAGTATCTCGTTGATTAAATAGATTTAATGGGTTTTTTGAACTCTAATTTATTTTGATATAATTTACCAATTTGGCGGAAAACTTTCTTCAGAAGTGCTAGATTAATATACGTAAAAGTATGATAAAAAAAGGGTCATGACATATACTTTGGTTGAATAAAAAATAAAATATGTTATAAAACTTAGTATGGTAAATTGATTTCCAATAACGTACTCATAAGGATCAACAAACTTCATTCGTTTATTTTTATTGTGTTTAATGTTTCTTCTAAGTTTTCTAAACACCAAGTGTGAATATTTCTTCCGAAATACTATTTGTTTACTTTTTTATAAATGTTAAAAAGGACTCTTGAATAAATGTAAGATTTAAATTTTCTATTACGCGCTGTGTATGTACAGATATTCTGAAAACACAGTGATGCATATTAGAAATTTATGCAAAAATAAGCACATGAGATAAGAACTCACAGAGAAAAACCCCCCATATAATTAAGTTTGTCTTAGAAAGTTAACAAATTTCGATATACTTCCTTCTTATCGTTAACTATTAACTAAATCATAACTATTAGTTTTAGAGGCATAGTTCCAATTGCAAAAACGTTTTAAATGGTGCTTTTGGTTATAAGCAAATATATTTACGTTATGTAATTATACATTAAAAAGTTTCGAAATTAATATTTTTATGCACTCATGGTCCATATGCATGGTTGTGCCATTATGCATGGTACATAAAGTTAAATTTACAAAAGTTTTTTTCCAAGCTCAAGTACGTAAAACAGTAAAAATTTCTTTCTTCTACGACCAAAACTTTTCTTTGGCCAAAATTTAACCAGACGTTATGAAAAAAATAAGAGTATGCAGACCTGCCAAGTCTCCGGCTTTTTGGATACCAGTATTTTAGTACAGAAAATGTTGTTTTATTTAATTATATTATTCTGCGTTTTGAAAGAACAACATTTTCTCTAAAAAATTACTGGTGCGCAAAAAGCCGGAGACTTGGCAACTTGGCAATGGAGTATGAGATAGGAACTCTCGGAAAAAAAACATTTAATTAAGTTTATCTTAGGAAAGTTAATAAATCTCAACATAGAGTGCGTTTCTTATCGTTGACTAGAAGCTAATTCATAACTGGTAGTTTTAGAGGCATACTACCAACTGCAAAAATTGTTTTAAGTGTTCTTCATCATATGCAAATCCATTTGCATTATATAAGTATGCTTTAAAAAGTTGCAAAATTTAAATTTGTATGCGGTCCCTGTGACCTAAAATTTAAATTTACAAAAGTTTTTCAATGCTCAAGCAAGTAAAACAGTAAATATTCCTTTCTTCTATGACCAGAACTTTTTTTGGCCAAAATTTATACAACATTTATGCAAAAATAAGCACATAAGATAAGAACTCACATAAAAAAGCATATAATTAATGTGCCTTGGGAAAGGTAATAAATTCCAAAATAGAGGATGTTTCTTTTTATCGTTGACTAATAGCTAATTCATAACTGTTAGTTTTAGAGCATAATTTCCCTGTCTACCGCCGATCGACGATTGGGACTTTAACGCTTTCTGATTAGTTGTTAAACCGAACGCTTCTTAAGTCATTTCTGGTTGAACATGGTTTCTTATGTAATATCTCTTAATTTCTATCTAATCTAATTAATTTATAACTGTAATATAATAAATATTATAGTAATATAATCTAATTAATTTCTATATAATCTAATCTCTATATAATCTAATATTTCTATACAATCTATTAATATATATTAATTTCTTATATCATATCTTCTTAAAAATCTTCATAATCCTCCAAAATACCGGAAATGACTTAAAAAGCGTTTGATTTTACAAATAATCAGAAAGCGTTAAAGTCCCAATCGTCGATCGGCGGTGGAGACGGAAATTATGCGTAGAGGCATAGTTTAAATAGCAAAAATGCAGTAGTGATTGTGTTCCAGTATTTTGTATACCACTAAATTTATATAGCAATATTCTTAGTATGTCATCGCAGAATGTATCGATTAAAGAAGAAAAATATTGCTATATAAATTTAGTGGTGTACAAAATACCGGAACACAATCACCGCTGCAAAAATGTTTTACTTATTGTTCTTCATCATATGCAAATCCATTTATGTTATATAATTATACATTAAGTAGCGAAAAAAATATGCTGTCCCTAAGACTTAAAAGTTAAATTTACAAACGTTTTTCCACATGCTCTAGCAAGTAAAATAGTAAAAATTCCTTTTTTTGTACGACTGAAACATTTTCTGGCCTAAAATTAACCAAAAGTTTTGCAAAAATAAGCACATGACATAGGAACTCCCAGAAAAGAAAACATATCATTCAGTTTTTCTTGAGAAAGTTTATAAATTTCTAAATACAGGATGTTCTTTCTAATCGTTGACTAATAGCTAATTCATACTTGTTAAGATTTAGAGGCAGAGTTCCAATTGAAAAAATGTTTTAAATGCTGCTCTTCATCATACATAAATTCCTTTACCTTATATAATTATATTTTAAGAATTTGCGAAATTAAAATTTTATGCGCTTCCTGAGACCAAAAAGTTAAGATTACAAAAGCTTTTTCCATGCTGTATCATGTAAATGCCTTTCTTCTACGGCCAAAACTTACCGCTTTATAATACCTTGAATTTTATGAATCTTCGTTCTTTTCTTGTACTAAAGACAGAAAAAATTTAAAATCAGAAAACGCTGCAAAAATTCATAAAAATTCAAAGTATCCTAACTCAGTAAATTTTGGTCGTAGAAGAATGGAATTGCTACTGTTTTACATCCTAGTGCATGCACATGTTTTATCTAAATTCAAATTCATAGGATTCAAGAACTGCATAAAAATTTATTTCGTAACCTTTTATAATATAGCTATTTTGACGTAAATGTATTTTAATATGACGGGGAACAACATTTTAAACATTTTTGAATTTTTAACTATATTTCTAAAAATAACGGATTAAGAATTGGTTATTGGTCAACGATAAAAGGAAAATCTAGTAAAAAAAGTAATATCCAATGGAGACATTTGGGCTAAAAATTTCATAAGTGTGATTTTTGGCTGCGGGTTTTCTACTGATATCTGATTTTTAAAAGTCCCATATTATGCTCAATTTGAATTTTTAATAACTACTGATACATTGCAGATAATTGGTGGATGGACACACATTTTATTGAAAAATAAATATGATATTGCAGATTTTATCAGACAAAACATAAATTGTAACAAGGACAGTAGTGACATTTTTTGCAATTTTGACACTTTTCTTAAAGTAGAATCGTTTTGGAATGTTCTATGCCCTGTTTTCAAAGACATATCAAACCTACGATTAATTGAATAGATATTGGTTTTTCCATAAGTATTAATATTTAAATTTACAATGGGGAGAGTAGTGATGGTTAATAAAAGCAAGCTTACATTTTCCGCCATTTCTTTTCAATCCAGAAAATCTTTTTATGACAAACAGGCAGCTATGGAAACCTTTTAAGAACAATATGTGCTCCCCTACTGGAAGCAATACTGAAAATGACTGCATACTGCCACATGGTGGTAATATTAGGATATCCATACACCGGGATTGTAGTAACTAAAATAGTGAGACACACAAATTCAAACCCAACAAAAACAAATATTGCGCATTTAACTAATTATACTATTATGCTCCATTAGATTCACATTTATAATAAATGCATGCATTTTTCAAATATTTTTAATAATTATTGTTTTTTGGTGTTTTTAATGATCAAGTTATGGGTTGAGCACAGGGGACAGTAGTTACTTTTCAGATATTTAAATCCCATTTTATTGATTAAAAAACAGATTTTCACCGTAGAAGTATTAAAATATTGTAGACTAATCTAAAAAAAAATTAACATTAAATGAGAATTTATATTGCAAAGAAATGCCGAGAAATATACTGGAGACTGAGAAATCGCACGAGATGGCATATATCTACATGAAATCACATATTCTAATACAAGGAAAAAATGTGCGTGTAAGCAAATATATGCAACTGATACATAAATATATGTTATATACATAAATATATGCAAATAATATAACGTATATGCAAATTTTATCTTAAAAACAGCTCTAACAATTTTGACGAAGGGCCATTTCGGGTCACCATGGGTCAGTGTCAAGCTAATTGTATCTGAAATATGGTTCAAACGATTTTGACTAAATTTTGAATCCTACCATTTTCGGCCACGAGAAGACTATTGGGCTGGGGAACCATGTTCGAGAACTTTTAATTAGTGGGTCATTTTTGGGTCAACGCGGGTTAAGTTAATTTTATCTAAGAAACAGTTCTAACGATTTTGATTAAACTTTGTATCCTAGGAGTTTTGGGCATTAGAAAATCATTGGCTAGGTCACATGTCCGAGAAAAATCGATTAGTGGGTCATTTTGGGTCACTGTAGGTCAAGCTATAGTTATCTAAAAAACGGCTCTAACAATGTTAACTAAAATTTGTATCATACGGTTTTTGGGCACGAGAAAATCATTGGGCTAGGTCACATGTCCGAAAAAATTCGATTAGTGGGTCGATTTTGGGTCACTGTGGGTCACGCTAATTTTATCTAAAAACGGCTCATACTATTTAGAGTAAATTTTGCACCCTATGGTTTACGGGCACAAAAGACTATTGGCATAGATCATATGTCTGAGAAAATTCGATCAGTGGGTCATTTTTGGGTCGCTGTGGGTCAAGCTAATTTTATCTAAAAAACGGCTTAGACTATTTTGATTAAATTTTATATCTTACTGTTTTCGGGCACGTAAAGACAATTTGACTTGGTCACACACTATTAAAAATTTGCAGCAAACTGTCCAGTCATATGACCGTTTTTATAGAAAATGGTTACATAACCATAATTTAACTGTATTATGACCATAATATGGGCAATAATATGGTCAGAATGGAGTTAAATTACGGTTATGTAACCTTTTTCTATAAAAACGGTCAAATGACTGGACAGTTTGCTGCAAATTTTTAACAGTGCATGTTCGAGAAAATTTGATTAGTGGGTCATTTTGATCATGGGTCTATTTGAAACTATTGTCATATTTGATCTCAAAGCTAATTTAAACCGAGCATAGGTCTTCCCTGTTGGTGTCATTTCATGTCACATACCATCAAAAGTGGATTCTTTAACACACGCAGTTCAAAGAATCATGCTTGTCATTTTGTCATTTCATCATTTTCGAAATGAACGAACTTTACCTTTGAAAAATTCCCAAAGAAAAAAAAAGTTTTTAAAATCAGAATATTTTGAAGAATGTCTTAATGTATATTTTCGACCATTTGACTTCTTAGTAATTTCCTGACTTTTAAAGACTCTTAAAATACCGAAAAGGGGAAAAATTAGCATTTATGTCATTTTATATCTTAAAAAGTATACCTTACTTTACAAAACACAATTTTAAAGGACTGTGATAGATTAGATTAGAGCAAAATATTAAAGAGAATGGACCTTTAAATGTCTCTCTTTCCAATTTTTCCATACACAAGAATTTTTCATTTTGTTTTGAAGTGTTCAGAAATTATTACACTTTAATCTATTAATCTATTCGAAGAAACATTTTTTTCAAGATGTTTCTTTCATTTTTTTAAAAACTCTAATGGGAAAATTAATATTTATCTATCCGAAGAAAAAAATTTTCAAGATGTTTCTTCTTTCATATTTTTATTAAAACCCTAATGGGAGAATTAAATTTTATCTATCCGATTTTTTCAAGATGTTTCTTCTTCTATTTTTTTTTTATCGTCTGACTGTCCAGCAAAAATGCAAAATTGTAATGTTGTTTTCATTGTGTTTTATTTTAAATGCTACAAAAAGTTGCTTATCCCAATATTATATAAAAAACTTAACTATATATATGAATATAAACCTTGAGGGTATCAATCATTACCCAATGTATTAAAACTGCATTATATTTGTAGAATGATATTAATTTAAAAAGTGTCTGTATTGCAGTGAAACCTGGAGGTTAGTGAACGTGTTAACACGCTTGTCAGTGAGAAGGTTAAATCCTGATGTGGAAAATTCTTTTTATAGGAGTTTTTAAACTGTAGAGCAGAAAATTACAATCATAGGTTGCGCGTATGATTATAATAGAATTACTGCATGTAAAACAAAATCTTTGGTATGTAATTAATGACACTTAAGATTCTTGCGCTTACTTTAAACATTAACAAAAAATGCTTATTGCATTTTTATGTTTTAAAAAGAAAACTGTATCTTGCTTATATAAAATTCTCAAAATTTTAACAATGTAATAAAATAAAAAAAATTCAATAAAAATGCAGGAAAATTTAGTTTTACTTTATAGAACCTATCATACACTATATATCCTGAAAATTTCAGGAAAAAATATTGAACAGAGTTTTATTACTACATTGTGGTAAATACCCCAAAATCACATTTTGCGAAAAATAACTTTAAATTTCACTCTTTGAAAATATTCCATATCTAACAACTGTTCTGAGTGTCATTCAATTTCTTTTAAATTGCTCGAAAATTATTCCTCTTTAATATATATATATTTTAAAAATTCAATTTTTTAAATGTTTAAGAGACGTAAGTTCCCTAAAAGGGATAATAACACAACATTATAACACTTCCAGGAAATTACACAACAATGTGGCGGTATTTAGTGTTGCTGTCACATAATATTCAGAGGTTAATGGGGAATATATGGGGTGATGGGGGAAGCAACAAATAATAGTAGACATTTTTTCGCTTTCAATGGGATTTGAATTGTTTAAAATTGTGAAAAAAAAACTAATATAATCATTAACACCATTGTCAGTTTAAAATTTTGTAATTAAGTTTATACTAGTTATTAAAACGTTTGAATGCTTTTTGAGAAGTCCTGGAAAAGATTAGATTAAAGTACTGGTAGATTAAAGTACTTTTCCGTCAGACATTAAATATTTTTCACAGCTCTGAAAAATTATACAATAATACTTTAGAACTATTTGATGAAATGAAGAAATGCTTAAAGTGAATTAAAAAGAAGGCTTTAGAGATACTTCAGAAACATTTATGCTATTTTTGCGAATATTTTCATTATATTTATAGGTAAAATGCGCATATTTTTTAATAAAAATATACATCCCATATAAAAACAACTCATCCTCACTAAAGTCTAGAAGTCCATCTATGTAGAAAATAAATTTTATGTTTGATCTAATATTTAAATTTTGAATTTTTAAAAAGTTGTACCTGATTGCAATTTAAGAGATTTTTTAAGTAATCTCGATAAACACAAATACCATTGCATTAAAATTGCATACATAACTAAGTATTAATAATTCCTACAATTTGTATCTTTCTTGAAGTAAATTCTTCAGGCAGTCGTGTTTCTTAAACCAAATCCACTTACTTTGTTAAAAGCAAATAGAGTGAAATATAATCAGCAGAAAGCATAGAGTGCGTTTTGAATATCAACTGCATTTATGCATGAATTGCATGAGTTGGAAAATGTTTCTTGTGCTAATATCTTTACACTTGATAAATATTTAAAATACAGTAGACATTTTTATTTGTTTTTAAGCATTGTGTTGGTCATTCTCCAACATTTTTTGACATTTTATTTACTACTAGATTTCACATATATATTCATAAATATCCATGTATATGTGACTGCGTCCTCAGACCTTAATTGGACTGGACGATGGTGTCATGGCATATAATGGGGGAGGGGTAGAATAAAGGAATGTATATGTATTTCTTCATTTTTTTTATAATGTTACTCTTACTTTTTATAAAACGTCCATAGGGTTTTTATACAAACTTTGTTACTGAGAACATAATTTCTTTAAATTACAGATATTTGCTGTAAAATTTTAACAGAGTATAAACCATTAGTTATTAATATTATCTAAAATTTTCTCTCCTAATAATTACACGCTATTAATAGGTTCAAAACACATCCAATGTGAAACTAAAACAAAATAACGAATGTTGCTAATATAATATTGATAACTGTCTATTAGATTAATTCAAAAAAGTATTGAAAATCTGATGAAAACTTTTAAACAAATATTCAGACGCAATTAACACCTGAATTAAAAAATAACCATAAAAATACACTTTATTTTTTATGAAAGAAATTGTTTTAAAGTATTTTCTAATATTTGATATTCTAATAAAATATGCATTTATAAACATAATTTTATTAAGCAATTTTATACAAATAGTTGTATAAAACTGTATTCAAATATCCTAAATACGAAAAATGTTTGTTATCGAAGAAAATAATTGTATTTTCTCATGCGTTAAAGTTGATAAATAATTGTGCGTGTCCGACATTCCTTTTTAAGCCTTAATCGATTTATTACATTTCAGTTTGAACTGTTTACACGAACTTGTCTTACATAACCATTCTCTATTACAAAAATGTTATCGGGTATTCGATCTTTCTCTTAAGTATCTTTTTTTGGCAATCACAGGAATCATATTTCACAGAATACAGTTCATACTATAACTGGTGTATATGATAATTAGATTATAAAGTAATTAAAACAATTGCTTATTCTTTTAAACTTACACTAATTAATTAAACTGAATAGTTCAAGAAAATCTAAAATTTGCAATACTTACATTTATCTTAAGCTAAATGATACAACATTAATTTGATTCTTTTTAGCATATGTAACTTTCAATGTAAAAAGTAAATTATATGAGGGAAAATCAAATAAAAGTATTATTATTAAACTTTTATGATAGTTTATTTTTTAAACATTATTCGCGAAAGTTATACCCATGTTATTTTTCTAGATAGATTTCCTTAACATCTACACTAAGAAAAATGACACTTTCAATATAAAACAAGTTTTTATATTGAGTATTTGAGTATTTGAGTAAATTGATGTTTTCATTTGTTATGAAACTTTTTGTTACAAATAGGACGACCCACTGTCTTCAATTCTGAAATAACAAAAATACTCAAAATATTAAAACATGGGCATTAGGGTAGAGTGAAAATGACCATAAAATTTTTTTTTGTTTGGAATTTTTTCTTCGGATAGGTCTCAAAATGTGCTTTTTAGCACACTGAATATTAGGTTAAATTTTCATTTAATTTGGAATTCATCTTTAGGGCTCTACCAGCTCTTAAAGATTATGTCCTTTATACGTGAAAAACCAAAAAAGTGAAAATGACCATAACAATTTTTTGGGGGGGAATTTTGTTTTCGTATAAGTCTCAAAATGTGCCTTTTGGCACACTGAATATTAGGTTAAATTTTCATTTCATTTGGAATTAATCTTGCCTCTACCAGCTGTCAAAACTTATGTCCTTTATATGTGAAAATCCAAGATATGCACTATGTAGTGTAAAGTATTCAAATTATTTTTTTAACAGAATTGCTCTGATTTTAGTAAAATAACCCATAAAACATGACTGATTACATGTGTTCAATCCCAGTGTCGTCATGTTTTGACACCTTGAAGGTAAAGGTCACACTAAAATGTGAATTGTTCGTACAGATAAAGAAAAAGTAAAATAATTAGATATACAGTTCACTTTTATGTTTTGAATATACATGAAAGACAGTTCTATGAATGTATAGGAAAGACAATTTTCTGAATATATAGGAATACAATAAAATGGATACATACGATGTACTGTAAAACGATCTGAGATTTTATTCTAATTTATATTGGCCTTTGGTATCAAAACTAGGCATTATGTTTCGTGATTTCATTTTTGGTCGTGTATATCCGTCCCTTGCTTCTACTCCTACAACTGCCAATGTTGATTCTGTAACTAATTTCATGCATCTTTCAAAATCAAACTTTCAATCTTTTGGCAATCTTTGTTTCAAAATATCTAATAGCACCATTCTTTTTCACAGTGTTTACAGTTTTTCTGTCACAGCCTTCAGCGATAGTTTGTCAAGGTTTAAGTCGTTTTCAGTGCAGTATTTTAAAGTACTTTCTGCAATTTGTTTTCAGAATCCAGAAGATGGTGTAATGTGTCCCTGATACAGTAAATTATGCTCTTCAACCAGATATACATGTTCGTCACATATAGTTATTCGATGTAATCTATCTCCAATTTTCTCTTGATGTAATGTTTTATGTTTCCTTTCATCAAAACATATACTTTCGATTCCCGCTTTTAAAGCTTTCAGATCATCTTTTTTAGCACATTCTTAGCACATTCTCTAGCTTCCTTTCGTTCTCTGCATACTTTTCTTCTGTCAATTATATGTGATGAATAGTTTTCTGTTATAATCGTTTATTTGTCTATATAATATCTTGTAGAGTTGCAGAAGCTATTGCTGTCACGCATCTATCAGAAACTCCATACTGATCTGAGATGTGTTCTCATTTGTCTTTGTGACTCTTCTTTAGAAGTAGATGCTTGTGATACGAATATTAATTATTCACATCCTGATGAAGAGCTACTACTTCTTTCTTCATCACCACTGTCAAAATACATAACAACTGTACTGCCCTGATTAACTTCAGAATTTAAACTTGGCTTTTCAGTTCTCATCGAGTCCCTTGTTTTCCTGTCTTCTCTTTGTCCCAATTTACTTGTCTTGGCTTTATCGAGCATGCCAATAACCCAATTTCTTGCTGTCCTTTGGTCAAGAAGAAATTCCTGTTCTTTTGGAGGCATCTTCTTTGATTTTTCACAAGTACATATAAGGAATTGGCTTGTATTTGCACTCCGAATTGTCTTAAGTTTACACTTACAGCTTCAAATTTGAAAAACTGAACCTTCTTCATGTAATTATCATTTCTTTTGGATTTGGAGACTCGAATAAGATTTTGGTATTCAGAAAAATCGTTGTCTATCATTTAATCAATGCACCTCTGGGAAACTATAAGAATTGATGCTTTCTTCCAAATTTCTTCAATCCTCTCTCTAAGGATTTGAGTTACCTATGACTTTGATGGATCTTTATAATCCCTACTTTGCTTTAATTCTTGTCTTATGTATAAGTAGCATTTTATACCGTCTGCTATTCTTCGAAAAACAACTTCATTTAGTTTTGAAGGCGTACCAAATAAGAGAGACTCCACTGCACTTCTAGTAATGGTAAATTTCGGTTTCCCTCCACTCGCACTCATATTTGTGCTACAAATGAAAAAAAAATGTAAAGCTCAATAAAACGTTTAAAAAATTTTAAAATAAAGATTTAAGGTTTAGAAATGATAAAGGAAGTTACACTAAACATTTTAGAAAATAAAAATGTCAAACGAAATAACCAACAAACACGGTAAATGTACAATTTATGGTAAAAACCTATTGCGTGAAACAATGAAAATATAAAAGTCCTGGTAGAGCCCTGAAGGAGTTTTTCAAAATTCATGAAATTTAGCACGTATATTATAGGTACTAAAAGGCATCTTTTGGGCAACAAAATTCCAACAATCGTTTTTTCACTCCACCCTAATGGACATACTCAAAACTGAGTACATAGAGGTCAGATCAAACTCATTTTTGAAACATGGAAGTACTCCAAGATGAGCACATAGAAGTCAGTTCAAACTGATTGTTGAAACATGGCCATACTCAAATAGGAGCACATGATGTTTTATTCTTGAGTGCGTGGATGTTTTCAGAAATGAGTATATACATGTTTCAAACTTGAGTCATTTTGATTAGGAGTCATTTTGACTATAAGACATACACATATTTAAGTATTTTTTGCTCAGTTTTGAAAATATCGCTTTTAGAGTGTACGCACCTTTTCTAACATAATGGGATTTTATTTTAATTCTTGTATAATAAAAAGAGTATATATTTTTTAACTATTACATTCTTATTTATCTTTCATTTTCTACTTTTTGGTGTTCAAAATATTTCATAGTTACAGTTACACAGCATGTTGGCATATTTACCAACCATGGTTTAGTGCATAATTAACTCCATTTTTGTTGTAACTCGTATGCAGTTGTAACTATAAAGAATATGATGATTTATCCCCGGATCGGGAAAATGCCTTAATATTAATTTATTAATTTATAATTAAGTTCTAAAACTATTGAAATGTTGTAAACACATCTGTGTAAAAAATTATAATTCTAACACATCAGAAAGTGAGTAAAAAAATCGATTACAGAATTCCATCTTTACATCCACACAAATAATTGTAAAACAAAGTATTCAAATATCTTAACTACGAAAAATGCATTTTATCGAAGAAAATAATTGTAGTTTCTCTTGCGTCAAAGTTGATAAATAATTTTGCATGTCACGCATTTCTTTTTTTAGAATTAATCGATTTATTACATTTCAGTTTGAACTGTTTACACGAACTTGTCTTACGTAACCGTTTTCTATTACAAAAATGTTACCCTACAATCGATATATCTTCTCGATCTCTTTTTTTTCTTACAAGAACAGATATGTTTAAAAAAGACTATTTATGCTACACAGTAATTTAAACACTTTCTTTTTTTTTAACTTACACTAATACATTATATGGAATAATTCAAAATGGAATAATCCCATTTTGCCAATATTTAATGTCACTTTCTAAATGGTACAAAATTAATTTGATTAAATTGCGGATTAATATTTTAATTAAATTCAGGAAAATCCAAAGATTTTTTCAATATTTAATGTCACTTCAAACTAAATGGTACAATATTAATTTGATTAAATTTCGGTAAATTTAATACTGTTTGCAATATTTAAAATAATTATAATCTTAATTATATAATATTAATTGTTAAATTCCAGAATAATAATTTAATAATTTCGGAAAATCTAATATTCCTAATATTTAAATTCATTGTAAGCTAAATGATTGTCTGAGTGCAACGAAGACTCATACACAGCGCAGTATTACTTTGCCCCATATATAGCTACGATGGATATTAAAACCTTTCGTCAAGCATAACTCAAAAAATATTTAACGGATTTCGTTCAAATTTTTACAGCAGGTTCCTATAAAGGTGACAACGTCGTCTATTTATTACCAAGAATAAGTGTCAAACCGTTTGGAAGTTATATTAAAAAAATAGACAAAACAGCACAATTAAAGTACATACGTCACTAAATTTTGTGCGTACGTCATTTTCACCGGCGGGAGATTTTCGTAGACAATCGGAATTGTAAAGTTCATGGAGTACATGGAGCAAAAAAATATGCAAGCACTAATATTCAGCACAATAAAATATATTTCAATTTAATAAAAATGGAAAGTTAATCTGGAATTTTTTCTGTTTGAAAAGTATTAGAGATTAGTAAGAGTAGTATTAGTATTAGAGATTTGGCGTAAATCACACCATTAGCAGCTTTTTTATTTCGCGTGTGTATGTTAGGAACAATTCTTTGATGTTTAAATAAAAGGTTTCGATTTGTGGCATTATTTCTTATTTTCTTTTCCTTTTTAGTATTTTAAATGGAATTAGTGAAAGGCGTGTATTTTAAATTAAATGAGTGAAAGACGTGTATTTTTAATGTATGTATTTCAAATGAAATCAGTGAAAGATTTATATTTAAATGAAATGAATGCAATATGAAGATATAATGAGAATAATATTTGGCGATTTATCAACTGCGCCAAGTTAACATAAAAGTACCAATACATATGTGAGTACTTCTCTATTATCCCGTCGACCACTTTTCATAACAAAAAACTATCGCCAAATAAACGGGAGAACGTTGTCATTGAAATATCAAAATAAATAAATAAATAAAATATAAGAATTTAAGGACACAATTGTTATTTTAATGAATGAAATAACTAATAAATCAGTAAAACATAATGAAAAATACACGCAAATGTCGCGTTAAAAACCACTTGATGACGTAACAAACACGTATAATGCTTCTGATATCAAGTAAATGGGACTGCATTTTTGGCGTTTAATCTAACAGTTTGGCGATAGTTTTTTGTTATGAAAAGTGGTCGACGGGATAATAGAGAAGTACCTCTATGTGAAATGAAACAAGGCACAGATGTCATATACGCACCACGTTGGAGCGATTTTTCCCTCCACCAGCTTGGGGAAAACTTTGTTTTTGAATATTAGTTACAAATAGTGTGACAAATAGTACACGTGATTTTTTTATTTCAATATAAAAATAAAATAACGTGATAAATGAAACAGCTTCTATTATTTTAAAAAAGGAAATAAAAATAAATAAATAATAGTTTGATATAAATAAAGGCGCGGATGTCATATACGCACCACATTGGAGCGATTGCAACAAAATGGCAATTTTATGCCTCACATTGTAACCCGGTTATTTTGTTTCAATTGTTGTTTATTAACTTTTATTTTTTATTTTAATTCTATAAATTGTTTTTATTATATATATCAATATTTATTTATATCAAACTATCATTTATTTATTTTTATTTCCCATTTTTGAATAATAGGAGCTATTTCATTTATTACGTTATTTTATTTTTATATTGAAATAAAATATTACGTGCTATTATTGTATGGTATTTGTAACTAATATTCAAAAACAAAGTTTTCGCCAAATTGGCGGGGGAAAAATCGCGCCAATCTGGTGCGTATATGACATTTGTACCGGGATTTTTACCCTTTTATCTGTGCTTTCGGAAATATAAAAAAATTAAAAAATTCTTATATCAGGTGTATAATGTTTTGCATTTTTATACTGACCACTTCTCCATTTTAAGATTTTAAATGCTATTTATATCAGATATTTCTTTCCTGAGATTCCCACAAGTTATTTCCGGTAATTTGTTTAGTTCGCTTATTAATTGTTTACAATTTGCCCCCCTGGCAATAACAATTATTTATCACAAAAACGGGTACTTCTCTATTATCCCGTTGACCACTTTTCATAACAAAAAACTATCGCCAAATTGTAACGCTAAATAAACGGGAGAACGTTGCCATTGAAATATCAAAATAAATAAAATATAAGAATTTAAGGACACAATTGTTATTTTAATGAATGAAATAACTAATAAATCAGTAAAACATAATGAAAAATACACGCAAATGTCGAATTAAAAACCACTTGATGGCATAACAAATACGTATAATGCTTCTGGCATCAAGTAAATGGGACTATATTTTTGGCGTTTAATCTTACAGTTTGGCGATAGTTTTTTTGTTATGAAAAGTGGTCGACGGGATAATAGAGAAGTACCCAAAAATGGCTTAGTTTTGTTAAATTTGTTTGTTATGTATTTTCATTTCTTATTAAAATATCGAAAATGGCAATAAAATTTTATTTTAGCACCGTACTTAATTTTTTTAAATGGCTCAAAAACATGGTTTAATAAACGTATATTTGTAAATATTTTAAAAAACATGTTTTTCCGCTCTCTAGAAAAATTTGGTAAGATTCTAAAACTGCCTTTGGCACCAACCAGTACATGATACGGAACTTATTCCCATTCAGATACACAGAAGAGGTTGGTCACAAACAAGAGTAATGCTAGCAACAATATTGTTTTAACTCTATAAGAGTTAGAAACAATAATGATATTAAATTCCCCGATTAGCTTAGGGCCCGATTACGGAACTTTCTCCTAGAAAATAAAAACTGTAGAAGTCTTTTACATTTGTTTCGAATGAAGCTCGATCAACAAAGTATTAATTGATAATACAAACAACACTAATATTAACATGGGGGCAAAAGTTTGAATTTAAGTGTATATATTTGGAACCCTCCGCCCCCCCCCCAACCACCCACCAAAAAAAGAAAAAGAAAGTTACAGAAATGAATTTAAAATGGCGTGAAGCCACGCTTTCTGACATAAGAAATTGGCTGCGAACCCGATTACGAAACTTTCACTTAACTTAATAACATGTATCTAATAGCCCTGAGGACAATTCCTCTTCCCAGTTATACGGACCTTGGGGCTTTTTTAAAAAGCTTGACATAGTTCGGGTTGAAGAAGTTGAGATTTACTGTCAAATGACATAAACTACTATGAAAATAAAACTGGTGAATTATTATGCTGGTTTATGTATGTATTTAAAAAAATTGCATATGATTACACTCTTTAGATAAATTACTCCTGTTTGCATTTAATAACAGATAAACGGCTTCCGTTTTCTAAATTGATTAAATATTGGGAAGAGTTGGCGAGAGATAGATAGACGTGTAAGCAAACGGGTAGACAGACGGGTAGAGAGACGGATAGCGACAGAGATAAGCTAACGGGTAGCGAAACGAATAGACAGACGGGTAGCGAGGCAGGTGAAAAAAAGGGTTGACAGAGGGGTAGTGAGATGGGTAGGGAGACGGGTAGCGTGGTGGATAGTGAGACGAGTACAGAGACGACTTGACAGACGGGTAGAGAGAGGGGTATATAGACAGACAGACGTGTTGATAGACGGGTAGTGTAACGGGAAGCGAGACAAGTAGAGACACGATTAAAGAGTCGGGTAGAAAGACAGACGGATACTGAGACGGGTATACAGAAGAGTAGAGAGGCAGTAGACAGATGAGTTCGGAGAGAGACACAGCTAAGGCATACGAGTAGTTAGACTGGTAGACACGTTTGTAGCAAAGCATGTTATTAATGTGGTTTGAAGTATACGAGTTTCTATAAATAGTTATACAAATAAACAAAGGAAATTTTTTTAATTCAAATATTAAATATTTGATTTAATATTTCAATATTTAATATTTTATTTTTTAATATTTTATTTAGATATTTGTCACAAAGAAAATGTTGCAAAAATTAAATTAAATTTGCGTTAAACTACGCTTGCTAAAATACGCTATTGGCTGCAAATCTGATTATGTGACTTTAAAAATATCGTTTTAAAAGATCCGGCATTTTTTTTTTAAGTTTTGGGCAATTCCCGCTTAAGAAAATGAGATTATTTGCCAAATGTTATAAAAAAAATGCATATGAAAACATAACAGTATATGAATTTATATATGATATTTTGTAATTATATCATTTAATTTGCTATTTTTCATATGTTGTATCTTTATCTATCTCTTGTCTATCATATGCTGTATATTCACTTAGATTTTTGTTGATATCTTCTTTATATCGTAATTGTTAACTTTATGTTCTCAGCAATATCACTCAGACTAATCCCTTTGAGGGAAGTCCTAGTATAATAATAATTTGATATTAATTCCAGAATAATAATTGAATTGAATTCCGGAATAATAATTGAATTGAATTCCGGAATAATAATTGAATAATTCCAGAAAATCTAATATTCCTCATATTTAAATTCTTTGTAAGCTAAATGATATAATAATAATTTGATTAAATTCCGGAATAATAATTGAATTAAATTCCGAAATAATAATTGCATAATTCCAGAAAGTCTAATATTTCCAACATTTAAATTAATTTTAAAATAAATAATACAATATTAATTTATTAAATTCCGGAATAATATTTGAGTAATTCCGATAAATCTAAATTTTTTTTACTTTTCAAATTCGTTTAAATCTAAATGATACAATAATAATTTCATTATTTTTTGCATTTGTAACTTACAATGTAAAAAGAAAATTCTACGAGGGTGAATCAAATATGAAGGAAATTTTTTTAAATAGATTATTTTAAAAATACTATTCCCCAAATTTATACCAATGCAATTTTTTAGATAGATTTCTTTAACACCTACGCATATTTTCCTAAGAAGTTGGGATTTTTTATTTAATTCTTGTACATTAAAAAGCACATTTAATAAATATATATTATACTCTTTAATTTTAATTAATATTTTATATTATCCTTCTTAGTATAAAAAACATTTCATTGTTGTAGTTTCACAGCCAGCTGGCATGTTTTGCCAAGTATGATTTGATGCATAATTGTTGTTGCAAGTCGTATACAGTTGTAAAAATAGAGAATATTTGTCGATTTATCACCTGCGCTCCAGTAATGGAAAATGTCTTAAAATTATTTATTAATTTATAATTAAGTTCTAAAAGTTTAAAAATTATATATATATATATATATATAATTATATATAATATATATATATATATATATATAATTATTATAATTATATAATATATATATATATATATATATAATATATATATATATATATATATATATATATATATATATACAGGGTGTTTAAAAACATTGAGCTCAGCTTTTATTCCTTAAATATTGATCATAGACATATATTGTAAATTACAAATTTACGTAAAAAGAGCTACAGAATTTTATGAAATCTATTAAACTTTTCAGAGGATTAAATTGGAAGAAATACAAAGTTAAGATATTTATACGGTCCCGGTATAAAAAATATTCCTGCATATTAATTATAAAGAACTCGAAGTTAAAAATATGTTTAACGTTTATCAGGAGTTTATAGCATAAATGTATCTGAGTAAAACAAATAAAAACTTAACTATGGATATTAACGAAATTCAGATATCGCTACATTCAGAACGTAGAGTCTGAAAGAAAAAAAAATCAGAAATTCAAGTTTAATTTGTAACGTTAACAGTGGGAGAATATTAGTTCCAGTATTATAAATGCCTATCAGGTAAAGATAACTCGAAGGTAAAAACATTCTTACCTGCATCAAGACTTATTTTAAATTTTCCGAAGCGACAAAAAATTAGATTAAAAATAAAAAAAGCATTTATTTTTTTTAGTTCAGAAATAATTCAAGGTAGTACTTATCCAGGACAGGTTAGCCATTGGGACTGTGCCAAGCATGGCGCCAATTTTACTAATTACAGTAACACTTATATTTTCACAAATATATAGTTTATTTATTTATTATAATTTATAGTTTATTTTTGAATTATAGTTTATAGTTTTTGTTATTTTTTATTTTTCACTTATTATATTTTTCTTATTAATTTATTTTATATTATTTACCATTAGAAAAAAAGGTACTACTCTATTATCTCGTCGACTACTTTTCATAACAAAAAATTATCGTCAAACTGTATAGGCAAATAAACGTCATTGGAATATCAAAATAAATAAATAAATAAAATATAAGAAATTCGACCGTTTAAGGACACAGTTGTTATTTTTATTAATGAAATAACTAATAAATCAGTAAATAATAATGAAAAATACAGGCAAATGTCGAATTAAAAACCACTTGATGACATAAAAAACACGTATAATGCTTTTGACATCACGTAAATGGGACTGCATTTTTGTCGTTTAATCTTACAGTTTGGCGATAATTTTTTGTTATGAAAAGTGGTCGACGAGATAATAGAGTAGTACCGAAAATAAATAAATAGATAAATACCATTATAATTATCTTACCATCTTTAACAATGTTATGTATTTAATAATCTTAAATTACTGTTTTGAACAAGATTAACAACGATACACAAGTATGGAAATTAGCAACCATTTTTGGCGATCTATCTCCTGTCCCGGATATTACTTAAGTACCTAATTCAATCTTTTACCATCTAAATTGAACATTTATGTGTTCATAATATCAGGAGCAAGGTAACATTTCTTAATTGAATGATGATGACTTTCGGATGAATCAAAAAAATATTTTGTGGACACATTGTCGACATAAAAACACTGAATTATATATAGTATTAAACTATATTAGGATTTACAAATATCAATACATTGTATCAAAACCTCTTTTTTATGGGTGTTGTAAAATTTTGGCAACGCGTCATGGAAATTGTGAATATTTCTATATTACATGTTTAGAAACTTAAAAAATTAAGTGAATTTTGCACAAAAAGAAGATACTTATATTATAAAAGCAATATGTTCCCAAAACAGGAAATAAATCTTGAAAATTTCTGCAGAGGGTTTGTACGGGTACCGTTACTTTTCCAGGTGACATACCAGTATATTTTTCTAAAAAAATACATTTTTTTTTTTTTTATACCGCTAACCAGGCCCCTACCTGCCCGGCATGAATGCCTAGCTTAACGGGTTAGTACCTGGGTGCGGGGCGGAAATCGCCTGATCACAGCATGGCTGTGATCCACCTGACTATTGATTTGTTCACATCGCTGCTGTGCTTGCTCTCTTGTGATTTGCTACCGTTAACTTTGTTTGCCGGTTCAAGGTTTCTGTTTAACTTTGTTGAATTGACAGATTTAATAGGTCTCGTAATTTAGAACCTTGATCAGGTGACGAGACCCTCACCTGACTAGGCACCCCCAGAGGTATTATTCACAGGTAACTTGGAGGGCTTTGCACCCACGACGGATTTTACATGCACCAGGTGCCATTAGCGTACATAGATTTACATATTTACCATGTCTGTTGGCTTGTCACGTTCATGGTGGGTTGTCGCTGTAGTGTTTATCGCCTCTTTTATGGGCTGATTTCCCTTCTTGTTGTATTTGTCTCTGTCAAGGCTTTTTGGCGTTTTTATAGGCTCGCCCCTGTTGTGGGTTGTTTTTTGTCTATCATTCATTGGTTTTTTGTCTCTTTCTTGATATATTTTTACCTCTAGCTTGTGCTAGAGCTGGTTTTCCCATTTTGAATCTTGGTCTTCTTTCGAGAGTTTCACTGGTTATTATGTCACTATCGTGGGTTTTGTCACGTTGTAACATTTGTTACTGGTGGTTGTCACATTGTAACTTTTGTTACTGGTGGTTGTCACATTGTAACTTTTATTACTGGTGGTTGTCACATTGTAACTTTTGTTACTGGTGGTTGTCACATTGTAACTTTTGTTACTGGTGGTTGTCACATTGTAACTTTTGTTACTGGTGGTTGTCACATTGTAACTTTTGTTACTGGTGGTTGTCACATTGTAACTTCTGTTACTGGTGGTTGTCACATTTCTGGATGTTGCACACTCATTTTTGTTGTCTTTGTCACTTTATCTCACCCAAGCATTGGGGATTTTGATTTTTTTTTCCCTTCGTGAATACGCTTTTTGCGATCAGTCCATTGAATCCTAATGGCTGTTATCACTGCTTTTGAATTTTGTGCAACTTGTTGATTTGTTGTTTGAGAAACTTGTCGCACTAATGGAGTGGGGCTTGTTCCGTGGCCGTTAGTCCGTCATGTATCTATGAGGCTGTATTCACTTGATTTGACACTGTTTTTTTCCCCATCAACTTTCTTTGGCAGGTGTGCTTTGTGCATTCACCATTTAATTATTTTGTTCACTTTTTGTTGGCTATTTGCCTTCATCAGTTGGTGAAATTCAGTCCGTCACAGATGACTTCCACTTCTCACTAGTGCTGAAAAAAATCGATTTTTTTTGGCGTAGCAAAGAGGTTCCATTGCTACTTTTTTTTTTTTTTTTTTTTTTTTTTTTTTTTTTTTATTTTTAAAGATATATTAGAAAATATACTTACCAAATGGATGGCTTTTGAGAGTGGGATATGCTTTTGAGGAATCTCGCTGCTGGGAAGGTGTATTTATTGTGATATGAGATCGATGTTTTCTACTAACCATCTCATCACTGCTCTTCCTTTTGTTTGTACTTGTTTGTTGTTCGCTAACTGGTTGTGCCATATTTTTTCGTTGTTCGGTGTGATGTGGATCAGATGTAGTGTTTGGGTTAGTGGGCAGTCTGTTAGATAGTGTTTGGGGGTTCCCAACTCCCCGCATGAGCAGTTTGGTGCGTCTTTGCGCTTAAACCTGTGTAAGTAGTCCGGGAATGCTCCGTGACCCGTGTAAATTTGACTTAGTAGATTGCAGCTGATGATTCTGCGAGAATCTACTTTTGGGAAGTATTCATATGTCTTCCTGCCCGTTTCCCCATAATCCCACTCGAACTGCCATTGTTTGATAGTGAGTTCTTTTAGTTTTCTTTTTAAGTTTGATATCGGTCTTTCTAGATGGTATGGAATTTCTTTACTTTGGTTTCCTGCAGCCTTTTTTGCTAATTCGTCGGCATCCTCGTTTCCTTGGATACCCACATGTGCTTTGACCCAGCTAATTTTGAATTTATTGTTTGAGTCTTTTACTGTTTTTTGTATTGTATCGATTAATTTTACTACATTGAAGGGTTTACTGAGTGATTGGATGGCTGACATGCAGTCCGAGCGAATGCTGTATTCCTTCCCTGTGCTATTTCCCCATTCTGCTGCTTTTAGTATAGCCAGTAGTTCGGCTTGGAAAACACTGTTGTACTTCCTTAATGGAGCTGACCATGTTTTTATTTTTTGTTCATTTTTGAAAGCTACGAATGCCGAACCCGTAGCGCCTGTTTCCAATTTTGAACCGTCCGTATATATTACTATGTCCTTGTAATTATGGCCTATTCTTGGTCCTATGGTGTCCGCGGGATGTGTTTCCCATACATTAATCTTTTTTATATAGTCTGTATGGTGGATAGTGGTTCCGTGTATTTCTGTCGTTTCTCTTAAACGAGATATTGTGCCGTATTCTGCCTCGTATTTAACTTGGAGGTGAATTGGAATCAGGCCAGCAAGTACCTGAAGGGCCGCTGTTGGGGCAGTTTTATATGCCCTAACTATAGCCAGCAAAAAATGCCTTTGGCATGTTGTTAGTACTTGTTTACTTCTTTGGTTTAGCTTATGTCCCCATATTGAGGCTGCGTAAGTCAGTGTTTTCTCAGCTACTGTTCTATACCATATTTTTAAGATGCTTGGTTTCAATCCCCAACCCCGTTTGGCCATTTGTCCCATCATCCAAAACGCTTTCCTTACTTTGGCTGTTTGTGCTTGGCAGTGTGTTTCCCAATTTAGGTTTTTATGTATGATTACACCTAGATACTTAATGTTTTCTTTTCCTTCAAATTCCCTTTCTTTGAATTTAATTCCTTCAATTTTATATGTGTCTGCTGTTGGTAGGTTTCTTGTGTGTGTTCTATTAAGGTACAGTAGTTCTGTTTTGTCCCAATTAAGCGTTAGGTTATTTTCCGTTACCCATTCATAAAATTCTTTTATTATTTTGTTTGCTAGTTTTACTAATTGTTCTTTTGTTTTTGCTTTTATTATTAAAATAAAGTCGTCTGCGAAGGCCTGTATTCTTACATTTTTACCCCAGTTTTTCTTTAGGGCTGTATCTGCTATTAGCAGCCACAGCAGTGGTCCCAGACAGCTGCCTTGTGAGCAGCCGCCAAATGTTTGTTTTGTTACTTTAATGCCGTTTTCTTCTAAGGATACGTATCTATCTTCTAAAAAGCTTAGTATCCAATTTATTAAGTAAGTGGGGCATGGTGATTGTTTTAAGTTTTCGGCTATAATAGGCCATCTGATATTATCAAATGCACCCTTTATATCCATTGCTATTAGTAATGTTTGGTATTTGTCTTCTTTGTCTTTCTTTATTGTTTTTATTAGGTTATTTAGTGCGTGTTCAGTTGATAACCCTTGTTTGAACCCATATTGTTTGTCGCTCCAGTATTTGTTGATTGTTAGATGATGTGATATCCTGCCGTGTATTATTTTTTCTAGTATTTTACTAAGTGTAGGTAGTAAGCATATGGGTCTGTAATTTTTTGGTTCTTTTGGATCTTTTCCCTTTTTATGAAATAGGACTACTGTGCCTATTTTAAATGATTTTGGGAAGTAGTTGAAGTTAAGGCATGTGTTATATAATGTTAGTAGTAGTTGTGGTGCTGCTGTGTGTATTCTTTTCACTAGGTTATGGTCTATGTAGTCAAAGCCCGGAGCTTTGTTTTGTTTTATGTTTTTGATTATTCTGTTAAGTTCTTGTTTTGTTATAAGCTGTGGTTTTGTTTCATTAAATGTCGGTGTCTCTGGTTTTAATTCATGTTCTATTGATGGATCTGTTAGATATAGGTTGTTTAGGAAGTGGTTTAATGTCTTTTTGACGGTTACTTCTTGATTGTTGGGCATGATGTTTTCTAATCGTGATGGGCTTGTTTTTTTGTCTGATGCCAGTTTATATTGAGGGCCATATGTATTAGTGACTTCCTCACAGTATTTTTTCCATGTATCTCTTTTGGCTTTTTGGACTATTTTCTTTAATTTTGCGCGTTCTTTTTTATATTCTATATGTTGTTTGTGTTTTAGTTCCTCATCTTGTTGTTCCTGGAATTTTCTCCTGAACGCCCTTACTCTATTTCTTGCTATTTTGACTTCTTGTGACCTAAAAAAATACATTAAGTTCAAACTGGCGAATTTACACCTTAATTAAGAAGAGATTATCTATAAGAAAATACTGGTACCGAATAATTTCCTGGTCTTAAAATTCCAGGACCCGTACGAACCCTGAAAAAAGTTAAATGATTGAAACGGAATTTACCTTTTGAAATGTAATGCAAAGTCTAAAGATACCCTAAATATCTATGAACGTATCAAAGCGAGTTTATTTCAAAGATAGAAAATAGAAAAAAAGAAGCGACAAGAAAATATATTTTTATTTCAAGAAAAAATGAATAATAATGACTATAACTAATTGCCAAAATTGAAAAAGAAGGTTCATAATTGATAGTTGCAGTCTGCTTTATTTGTTTACTTATTTTTATATAGTTTTAATATGTCATAAATTTATATCCATCTTTATAAATATCCGTAAACATAAATTATATTATTTATGTCATATCCCTAGTATAAAGTGTTTCAAAGTCAACAAATCGAGATTTTAAATGCTTTTAAAAAGGGTGCGGCTACTGATGAGTAATAGCTATATGCCACCTCAGTGAGACTCTACTGTACTGTACGGTACATTCTGAATTGCGGGGCAGTTTGTCTAGCAGATTATTCTTTGGACGTTAACACTTTGTTGACCATCGATTTTGTGTGAAACCTTTATTTTAAAACAGCAGAAGCTCCGCCCTCTTCTTAAAGTCTTTCAATAAATAGTTTTCTAGACAGGTTTTTCAAGTTTATGCATCAGTAAATGTCATTCAATGTACGGATTCTATATAAAAGTCTTAAAATCAAAAAAAATTTTCACAACATAATATAAATGCATTTTATCTAAGGTAAAAGCCACGTCCTTAGTCAATGATGTAAGATTTTCTCTAAGTCAATGATCAAATATCCGGTACATTCTGAATTGCGGGGCAGTTTGTCTAGCAGATTGTTCTTTGGACGTTAACACTTTGTTGACCGTGAAATTGTGGGAAACCTTTATTTTAAAACAGCAGAAGCTCCGCCCTCTTCTTAAAGTCTTTCATTAAATAGTTTTCTAGACAGGTTTTTCAAGTTTATGCATCAGTAAATGTCATTCAATGTGCGAATTTAATATAAAACGTCTTAAAATCTAAAAAAAAATTTCACAGCATAATATAAATGCATTTTCTCTAAGGTAAAAGCCACACCCTTAGACAATGATGCTTGGTGAAACAAATTGATCACCAATATGTTAATATTATTCATGCATTTTACGTTTTTGTGACATATAAAGGTAGTGATGGGCAGTGTCGCCAGTCGGCTTCTTTATTTACAATTCAGATTGCTTGATTCACACCACTTTTTTGCTATGATATAATTTGCCTTATTTTCGACTTATTTAATATGTCATTAAATAAGGAGAATTTTAGTTTCTCAAAAAAAACTGGTGGCAATCAAGACAAATAAATTTAAAATGAGTAGCCAACTAGCAACACTGGTGATGGACATAATGAATGATTGTCATATTCAAATGAATCATTCTGAATGCGTAAAAGCATAGCTGCGAAGCTTCGTATTATTTTTTATCAATTAAAACAAGAAATTTTGTTATAACGAAGAAAGAAAAAGAATTAAGCTCTTAAGTAATATATATTTTATCTTTTTCACAATTTGTCGTTTTAATTGATAAAAAATAATACGAATGTTGTACTTTTTCGCATGTCCGAATGATTCATTCCAGTATAAAAATCATTCATTTTGTCCATCACTAGTATACGGTGCTCAAAACCCTTGATTATTCCTGTGAATAATTTTTAAATACCGGGTTCCTCAATAGTTCGATAAAACTTTAAACATTAAAAATATAAAAAAAAATATGCTAAAAAATTACTGTTCGCAGGAATGAGATTAGAGGGAGATCGGATTTTTTTAACAACAAAAAGAGTGTTTCAAAAAATTATCGATAGGTGACGCTGGAATCCATAATATGAAGCAGATTTATGCAAATCAGGCTTTCAATAAAAGACCTCGATGCCCATAGATTCTTCATTCGATGCCAGCGATAGCCTATCGTTACCAGATCAAGCGAATTTGGTTAAACTATTTTACAGGAATGGAGAATCAACAACCGGCACATTGCGAAAAATTCGCACGACAAATTGAGAAACGAGAAAAGGGCCTGTTTCATGTGCTGGGATGCTGAAGCTTGTCAGACTCTTCACTGAAATGGGTCTTTTACTATAAGCCTAATTTGCATACATCTGCTTCATATTAATGCATGGCAGCATCGGCTATCGGTAATTCTTTGAATTAAACTTTTTTAATTATTAAAAAAAAAAAACCCGATCTCTGTTTATTCCCAATCGTGCATAAAGCAGTTTTTTAGCGTTATTTGTTCTTTTTTTAATAATTATTTTTTAATTTTTAGCGAATTTATGGCGCACCTGGTATAAAGTTTGCTACATCTAATAAGATCATTTCTGCGACTAAAATAGGCAAACGATTCTGTTTTGAAAAATCGGTGATAAAAGATTAAAAATTCTGGAATGAGCACGCGTTGCAAAAGGGTTACTGAATATGGTTTTACAACACTCCAAAAAAATGTTTGCGTTGACACGCCTTGTCACCCCTTAAAAAATTTCCCCTTGAGTTGTGAATCACTCTATGTCTATCCCAAGTGTAAAGAATAATCGGTATAGCAAAAAGAAATAACAAGTATCAGTGGACGCGTGCAAGGATTTCGCACTGCACACTAATATTTTTCAGCAATATCTAATGTTTTTTAATAAAGTGTTTAATGCAAGTTTAAATTTCTAAAGAAAAATTAAGGATAAAAATATCTGCAAACGACATTACTCAAGCCAGAATATCATCTCATTTATTCCATCAAAGTTACAGTGAAAACTGAACGAAAGTAGCAAAATACACGGACGCAAACTAAAAAATAACAATCGTATTTTAACTGCATTAGAGGGTGACATTAATCTGTTTCGAAAAAAAAAAAAAAAAACATTGGATAAATTAAAATAAATTGAATACATATTAAATATTATTTTATTTAATATAACAAAGCATACATTTTTGGTTACTCGTGAAATACCACTGCTTCAATCGATTGATGGTGTCTTTTTTTCCTAAACATTGAATTACAATTTTTCTCTTTAATCATAAATATAAAATAAACACGTGCGGAGATCTCAATTTTTCTTTTTTGTACTATTTATTTTTTATGATCATTGTTGAGTACGATATAATGGGTTATTTTATTTTTGTCGCAACGTTAATTAAAACAAAAAAACTCTTTTCATTTATGAAAACAATGCTGATTTAATTTTAATTAACTGCAATATTTAATCAAAAAGCATGTTTTAATTAAATGTGAGTGTACTCTGTCAGAAGCTGGTTTATAAACCTTTCGAATGATACTTCATCCATTGCTATTCCTTTTGTAAATGCATAAAATATGGCATGTTGACAACAGAAACAATATATATGATCTTTCTGAAGAATTTGAACGAAATTGAACTTTTTAATTCTAACTATATAACAAAAAAAATGTTATGTTATGTAAGATAAATTGCAGATGAAATAGAATGTCAGTATTACAATTAATTGAAAGGAGGATATCTGTACGTTGAGACACTGTTCTGAGACATTGTAAACCCTTAGAGATATCATGTTGCGATGTTTAAATGACAGTTTCTTTTATTGCAAGGAACATTCTTTGAAATCCTGTGTAAATTTAATAATATGTGAAATAAATGCATTTAATGTATAAATTGCATTAGATACGATAAATAAATGATACTGTAAAATTATTCTCGTGTGTGTTTAAAAAAAGATATACACATTTATGTCGTATAAAGAAAATGAAATTTATTGAGATATTTATAATTAAATTTTGTATTTATAAACCATGCAAAAAATCTGTATTAATGTCTAAATGTCTACGCGATAGAATATTTTGAATATTTGTTTCGAAATCAAGCGTAAAGAAAATATATAAGAAACATTCTTTACTTTGAAAAAAATATATCACAGACATGTGTACGGTATCACTACTGCAATGTAATACATATCCACTACAGACCAGGGCATAACACAGTTTCCTAGTATGCCATTTAACCAAGGGGTCAATAAAAAGTTGTGAAATTATGACATTGGTGTAACATTGGGAACTACTGAAGCGATTTCAATATTTTTAAAATGGTTTTAGCATTTGTTAAAGTATAAACCCATTCTGCGACAAGAAATAAATATAAAATAGTCACGCGATTTCAGAAACTAAAAAAAGTATAATTTTTAATTTTAATTAACGTAACTGTTAATTTTCTATTCTTATTTCTTTTCGCACTATCCATTTATAGTTTAGCTGCTGCCAAAATTATTATTTTTTTAAATAGCTTTAAATAGTTGAAAAATTTAAATTACACTTATTGTGTTTTATTACTTAAAAGATGATAAAATTATAAAAAAGATGCTAAACTATATTAATATTATTCAATGTTAATTGCTTCAAGAAATTTCAGCGGCACACATAGCCATCATCAGAGATAAAATACAAAAGTTTGCATTTTATCCTTGATGATGGTTATGTGCATAGCTGAAAGTGCTTGGAAAATTGACATTGAATAATATTAATGTAATTTGACATCTTTTTAACACTTTCCAACCTAGTTGAAAAGTGTTTATGACTTCGGTTTGTCTGGCCGTCTGGCCGTCTGCCGTCTGTCCGTCTGTCCATGCTCTAACTCCCGTAAATATGCTCGGATTGCGCTGCAATTTTTATATGTTATTGTCGATATCTATAGCATGTTCCCTATTTCAACTCAAGTGTGTAGCACTTATAGTTTTTTTTACAGGGACACGCAAAAGAATTCCGTTACATTACGGTCTATGGTGAAAAATAATTTGCGGTTTATTTTAATGATGTTACGCAAATGCAAATACATTGTAATTGATATATATGAGTAAGGTGCATTGAAAGAAGCTTAATATGGAATAGGGTGTGCATAGCACTTATAGTTACTTTACAGGGACAGTCAAAAGAATTCCGTTACATTACGTGTATGGAGAAAAATCGTTTGCGGTTTAATTAAATAATGTCTCACTATTTTAAACGCATTGAAATTTATGTATATCACTAAGGTATATTACAAGAGGTTTACTACAGAATATTGTGTATATATCAGTTATCATTCATTTACAGGGACACACAAAAGAATTCTCTACTGTCTGTTAACAATAATTCCTGGAAGTGCGTTTTAATTTACTGAACGCGATTTTAAATTTAACTCACTTTTTGTCTATTACTTGGTGTGTATAAATGCTATATTTCATATACAGGGCAGCACAAAAGTTCGCGAACACATTTCCGTTTGTTGACAGAAACTCCAGAAGGAGAATTTTAAACTGTGCTACGCGTTTCCTAACTAAACTAAAATTTAGCATCCTATGCAGTATATATACAAATCTATAGATCCTATACAAGGCTGAATAAAAGTATTCAGATATTTTTTCGAATATTGTATATGTTGGAAATTCTTGAAATTTCGTTTTTAAATATGTTATGCGTTTTCCAAACTGTTTATTTAGATGTTGTCTTTCAGCTTATTAAACAGTAATGATTTGTAAAATTATTTTGGAAGCGTTGGAAAGTGTTACATAATCTATGCTTGACGCATAATTTTTCGTTCTTGTTTATAATTTTATCATATTTTAAGTAACAACAGACAAGCTGTAATTTTAATTTTTGACTTTTTATAGAGGAATTTTAGTATACGACTGATTTATTTACTTAGCTTCAGTTGTTTCCGCGAAAATGCATACGCCAATATCATTTGATTACATGTGATATCGTAGCTGTTGTTGCCTTCTTAAAGCTTAAAAATATGAATTACATAAGTTGAAAGTAGAATTTGGTTGTTCAGATACTGTAAGGCCTTCCGGACACTTTTTAAAAATATTTACATTATTTAAGTGGAAATAATGTTGTTTTAAATAAAGTACAATTCTAAAATACATAAGACACACACTTTACTTTGAAGAAAAAAGGATATCATACACCTGTGTAATGTATCACTACACCATTGTAATATATACCATATGTACTACTGAATTGTAAAACATGCGCACTACATAGCAAGAAACTACACAGTTCCCTGGCATGTCATTTAATTAAGGAGGCTACAAACAGTTGTGAAATTGTATGCAAAATAATTAACATTGATGTACCTTTTTTTTATTAGGGTTTCGTTAATCTCTCAAAACCCTAATCGTTCCGCTTCTCTGTCTGTCCGTCAAAGAGCCGGTTCTCAGAAACTGTATAACTTACAGACTTGGAATTTTGTGTACTTACAGCTGAATACCTACTGTCTCCCTGAAAATCATAAAATTTTGAAAAAATTGTTTTATTTTAATACATAAAATTAAAAAACCAAAAATTTAACAGCTTTTTCTTATTAAATTTAAACATTATTCGTTATAGCAGTTGCCAACAATTAAAAATCCAAAATAAAAGTCTTTCTACAATAATTTATTTTCTACAAGAAAACATTTTTCCATGAAAAATGATTTTAATCAATGTTACTAAAATAGACGTAAGATAAAAATAAATATACAAAATGTCTTAAAAACTTTAAAACATAAGATCTTAAGAGTACATAACACTCATAGCGCTTTCAGCTTCAAACTAAGCCATTATCAAGGACATTCGACCAGCGGAGACCACAGCACAGATGTAGTTCAAGACCAGAACTGAACTACGTTTATTTTTATTTTTATATTACGTCTATTTTAGTAACATTGATTAAAATCATTTTTCATGAAAAAATGTTTTCTTATAGTAAATAAACAAAGGCGAAAACAAAGGTTTCGAACTTTCTTTTATTGTAAAGTAGTTATTTTTGGTAATTGATTTTCTATTGAAATATTTCTACATGAAAAATGAAAATGAAATAAAAAGTTTCACTAATTGAAAAAAAAGATTAATATGACATCATATTGGTAATAAAACGGAAATTTTCAAACATTTCTCAATAATACAAGGAGTATGGGTATGTGTAAGTACAGAAAACAGGTTAATAGGACGTCATTAGAGAATTAAACAGAAAGTTAATCTGACGTCATATTGGAAGTTTAACGGACTTTTTCAAATGTTTGAGAATAATGCAAAGAGAGTATCAATATGAGTAATAGAGAAAGCAAGTAGATATGACGTCAGCAAGTGATTATAACGTCATATGAGTTTGAGGAGCGTATTGAATCATGACAAAAACCCGATTATGGAAATATTGGCATATTTTAACATTTTGAAGGTCTCTATACAACATGTTTAATTTTGAAATTGATTTTTTTTTAAATATTGAATTTAGTCCACATTACAGATATTGTTATGACAGAGTATAATAGCAGGCTTCGCCCGCTATCGGGACGGTTCAGATATACGAAAAACGAGAAAAATAGACCGGGAAATTTTTCTTTATAAAAAACATTATTATTATTATTATTATTATTATTATTATTATTATTATTATCTGGGAAAATGAAATTTATTTGGATTTATTAAAGAAAGGATAAATTATTTTGAAAGGAATATTAAACGACCTTGCGATCTTCGATCACACTTGCGAACTTGTTGGAAACAACTGAAGTGGTCTAAATAGTTTTGTCAATAGTTAAAATATAAATTGATTAAGTTAAAATATAATTTGATTAAGTTAAAATATATATTAATTATTAAAATATAAACTGATTGCAACAAATAAATATAAAATAAATAATACAACAATTACGCGATTTTACAAACCAAAAAAAAGGTCTAAGTTTTTATTATATTTGATCTAACTGTTCTACTATTCTTCTCATTTCTTTCCAAACTATCAATTTATAGTTTAGCTGCTGTCAAAAATTTTAAAACAAACTCTGAAATCGCTTTCGTTGTTCCAAGGAAATGAGTACTCAAATATCAGCTGATTACATGTGATTTCGTAACTGTTGTTGCCTCCTTAAGGCTTAAAAATCTGATTTGCATAAATTGAAAGAAGAATTGGTCCAGTCAGATACTGTAAACCCTTCCAGATAGTGTTTTAAAATGTTTACATTATTTAAATGAAAATAATGTTGATTTAAATTAAGTACAAATATAAAATACGTAATGGTATAGGACGCATTATAATAAATAACTAATATAGTAAAATTATTTGTTTTTATAGAGACAGACAAGAACATCTTACACTTTAACACCACACCACGCAGTGATGCATATATCATCACTGCGCTGAATCAATTAACCTTCTGTAACTTAACAATTCCTATTAAAAAAAAATATTTATCCAGATGTTAGACTATATGCTACATACATTTTTACTTGCTTAAATCATGTACAAATTACAAAAAAATTGGAATATTAAAAAAATATACATTGAATACAAAAGGCACTTTTTTCGGATCTTCAAAAAACAGAAAATTATATACTTCTCATAAATATTGTCCATTTTCTAATACTAAATTGTAAAGTATACGAACTTACCTTTGAAAAACTCTATAACTGGATATCTTCAGTCTTTTTAATTTTACAAAATTTACGTTTAAATCTATTTTTAATACTTGGAAATTTTTCCATAGAAAATTTTTCCGTAGAAAATTTTTCTCGCCTTGCATTCATAATATTTCAAATTTTAATTGCTTAAAAGGGATATAGCCAACATAAGAGAAAAAGTATCCAAGTCGTGTTGCTGGATTCTCTTTACCGTAATTTCGCGCGTATGCGCCGCATCTTAGTTTAGTCTTTCTCAAACCTGAAATTTTATCGAAAATAAGAAGTCAAATAAGTGCTAAGCAGAAGTAAGTCACATTTTATTTAAAATAAATTCTGGTAGGAAATCGAATTGTCTGAGGTGCGGCGTATACTCGCGAAACTACGATAGTTTCGTATTTGCCCCCAGAGTTGGTCGCTCATGGGAAATATTCCATCTTGTGTTGCGATTGTAGCGTTGCCAATATGTGATAGTGAGAAGTGCCAGGCTAGGTATCGTTCCAAGTTATTCAGTTGGTAGAACGTCAGTCCGCTATACTGATGACCCGGGTTCGAGTCCCGGCTTGGATATTTTTTCGGTTTATTGTACAGAACGCACATTTTTCCCCATTCACTCTCTATTTTCCGAATGATTTGAAAATCTCAATACCGAAAACAGCATCTTAAGTATTTTCCCCTATTTTTCCCATTTATACATTCTTAGTTCCGTTTCCTGCCAGGCACCATTTTTTCACTATGTTGGCTATACGCTTTTTAAGCAATTAAAATTTAAAATATTAGAAAGTTTATTTTAACAATAATGATGCAAAACTGCTCAAAAGATAAATAAAACTTTGGCATGAAAAAATAACTCATTATCGTCGTCTGTTGAGAATGCTGTGAACAATTTATATTAACTGCTGTGTTGGCAGATAGCAGCAATAAATAAAATCGTTTTTTAAAGCCCACTGTATAAGTAACATTGACTTTTGTGTATGTTGCAAATATGCAATGTGGTGATAGAAAGGGTTAAAATTTAACCTTTAATAAATACATGCAGTTCCGGTCTACCACTGTATTTAAATAAATCTCCTTACGTAATCACAGAAATTCGGCTATTAAATAAGGCAAACAATTATTCTTTAAAATCCATGGTATCTAACCCTGTATATAAGTATTAAAATATACTTCCAAAAGAAATATTTGTGATGTTTAGAGTTAAAGAAACCACTCTTCAACCGTATCTCATCTATGTAAGATTTACAAATATGAGTTTTATTGATTTTTTTATATAAAACCCACTTCTTTACAGCTAAAATTTAAAACTAATTAACTGGTGATTTTTAGGTGTGTTTTTCCCAGAAATGATACATATACACAGAAAAAAATAATACTCCAAAAAATGGTTTTTAACAGTGCCTAAAATGGATACACAGTGGAAACTAAAACTGGCTTGACCCAATTTGGGCTAATACCGAAGAATCTTTCAACCCAAATTGGGTTTTTATTTTGTCCGTGTATAATTGGCATTTAAGAGACTTGTATGTTATTACCGTTTTTTAATCATACATTCATTCTTATCTTATTGACTGATTTTCATTCTGGTATCTTGTTTAAATGATTCCACATAATCTCTTTTAGAATAAATACTTTAGTTATTTGGTTATTAGAAGTATTATGCACCATACTTAAACATTCATTATATGTTTGATACTTCCTCTATATTGGAAGTATCATTGATTAGAAGATTTTATTTTATATTCCCACTAGAAAGCTACGCCCGCTACGCTGGTCAATTTCTTATAGTGAACTTTTAATCAAACAAAATATTGGCATTTCATAATTCACTTTTATATTTTAACAGAATAATAAGGCTACTATAATTTGTGACTCGTGCTATAGCCAATATACACGCCAGGACACGTCGCCCTTATCATTATCTTTTTACGCATGAAGGTTTTGCTATGGTGCTTCATTGTGAAATTTGGTAGTTTTTCAAATTCAATATTTGAAAAATGGCATAATCATCAGATTTGAAATTTATATAAAAAAAATACAATTTTTTATCTTTCAAACGCAGTTTGCCTAACAATTTTCTGACAAATACTTTTCGAGCTATTATTATTTTTCAGTAACTTCAAATGTTTAATTTTCCGAGATTAATCTGTTTAAGCAATTAGCGAAACACCCCTTCGTCAGCAACGCATAGTTTTTATTAAAGAGGCTGTTGGAGCAGGGATTGTCACCAACAATTTGCTACCATCACTTTTGAAATAGGTTCTGTAGTTCTAGCGATTCCATGGAAATTGTAATTTAGAATGTTTTTAGAACGCTTTTCGCTCATTGCACCCTTTTAAATTTCGAATTTTTTTAATTTTGTTCTTGGAGAGCATTTACATCTTATAAGTAACTACAACGCCAAATTTCAAATTTCTATGTCCTTCAGTATAAAAAAGATCGTAATTTTAGAAAGTTTTTCGCTCCTGCATCCCCCAGGGGTTAGTGACACCGACATAAAATATACTCTATGTTGGAGCAGGGGTTGTCACCATCAATTTGCCACCATCACTTTTGAAATCGGTTCGGTAGTTCCAGAGATTCCATAGAAATTGTAATTTAGAACGATTTTAGAACGATTTTCGCTCATTTGACCCTTTTAAATTTCGATTTTTTTTAATTTTGTTCTTAGAGAGCATTTACATCTTATAAGTAACTACAACGCCAAATTTCAAATTTCTAGCCCCTTCAGTATAGAAAAGATCACAATTTTAGAAAGTTTTTCGCTCCTGCACCCCCTTGGGGTTACTGACACCGACATAAAATATAGCCTATGTTGGAGCAGGGGTTGTCACCATCAATTTTATACCACTACTTTTGAAATCGATTCGGTAGTTCCAGAGATTACCCCCTACAAACAAACAAACAAACAATCATTACTCCTTTATAAAACAGTGATCTCTCACTTATACGCGACCTCTGTTATACGCGTTTTTTATTTATACGCGTTTTTTATTTATACGCGTTTTTCCCGCGGGCCCGGCCAGCGAAATAGGAAAACAATGCTAACACATTTTCATTTAAGCGCGAAAAAAAAATTCAAGTTGCTTATCGCAAGAATGTACCCTTCCTGTTCTGTCTCTTGGAATGCATTCACACGCCCTTAATCCATTGTTCGGATTCTTCCAAGAATGCGTTTTTTTTTCGCTTGTGATTGACATCGAGAGGGGAGAACGGGTTACATATGAAAATGTTGACGTCACTAAAAGTCGCAGCCAATCGGTGTGGACGGTAAGCACTGCTCGCGGAACAAGCTCTAGGTTTGCGCCATTCGCTTACGCACTGTACAGTGTATAAAAAATGGCAAAACGTACGAACTTGTCGCTTTCTTTGAAAATGGATATAATAAAAAAAATGATGAAAAATAGTTTAAATCAAAAACAGCGTTAGCTGATCATTTCCGTATTCTAGAATCAAGTTTAAGAGGAATTCTGAAAACCAGAGAAGTTATAAATGCTGCTTATGTAGAATGTGGAATAAAGGCAAAGAAAAGGAGTCGAATTCAAAGCGGAAAGAACGAAGAATTCGAGAAAGTTTTAGTTCTCTGGTTTAAAGAAACTCGTGCAACCAACATTCCTGTAAACGTTGAACTTCTAAGAGAGGAAGCCTTGGAATTATCGAAGAGTTACGACATGGAAAACTTTTCTGCGTCACACGGATGGGTTGAGAAATTTAAGATTAGACATGGATTGTCAACTCGTGTCCTTTCTGGTGAAAGTGGATGTGTCAATAATGAATCTGTTGAACAATGGAAAAAAGACTTACCTGATTTAGTTAAAAAAATACGAACCGAAAAACATTTACATTTGCGACAAAACTGGACTTTTCTATCGAGTAATGCCCGACCGAACTTTGGCGTTTAAAGGAGAACCATGGTGGAAAAAAGTATAGAAAGGTTAACTGTGTTGCTGTGCTGCAATGCCGATGGTTCAGATAAACTGCCTCCACTAGTCATTGGGAAATCAAAGAATCCCCCGATGTTTCAAAAATGGAAAGAAACTTCCATGTGATTATGCTAGTAATAAAACGGTATGGATGACTTCGGGCATTTTTCTGGATTTCCTGCGCAAATTTGACAGTAAAATGGAAAAAGAAAAACGAAAAGTGATCCTATTTATGTTTCAATGCCCAGCACACCCAAAAGATCTTCCGCCTCTCAACTATACAAAAGTTGTGTTTTTTCCAGCCATTTGCACAAGCAAACTTCAACCTATGGACCTGAGCATCATTCGTTGAGTGAAAATGCAGTACAGAAGAACTTTAATCCGGCGTCGTCTAGCTGCTATAGAAATTAAACGTTCGGTGAAAGATGATTTGATGCAGATCACTGTCCTTGATGCTATTCACATGGTGTGCTCTCATGGACAAACATTACTGACATCTGTATCAAACACTGTTTTAAGAAGGCAGGATTTCTGCTCCCAGAAGAAAAGGAACGCGAAGACGATAAAGAAACACAAAGCGAGGCCGATGTAAGCGAAGATGATTGGAAAGTTATATCTGGCGAACTGGCTTCGTGTACTTTCTCCGAATTCGTGGATGTCGACGAAACCTTAATTAAAACTGACATGCGGAATATCAGCGATATTGCAGCGGAAATTGGCAACAGCAAATACAAAGATGTGAAAGACGATGAAGGAGATACAGCAAAAGTTCCCCCAACCTACACAACAGCATATGAAGCATTGGAAACTCTGCGGGATTTTTTTCAATTTAATTCCGGAAGTGAAAACTTTTTCGCACCTACACTGTAAAAAATGACCGATGTTTCTTATTTTATGAAAATATGCTATAACCACGAACGAAATTATAATATAATCTTCTGAGTTATCCGAAATTTCAAATAGCATGTTACATTGTCTTTTGAATCCCCAGAAACGAATACATCTTCAAAATTTAAAGAATAATTTATAAAAACAAATTATTTTTAGCTGCCCGAATTTTTCAGAAACGTTTCCGAAGGGTTTTTATAGTGTATTAATTAGTGTCCTCAGGCTGGAATACCTGTTTTTCGAATGTTATCCATTCTCAAGTACACGTTTTCAGCCACATAAGTTAATTTATACATGAAAGAGTAAATAAATAATCTTAATTTTAATGTTATTGTTAACGCTGTTAATTTTGCATGTTTGTCTGTTAAACATTTTTTTAGCATGAAAATGTTTACTTCAGAATGGATAGCATTCGAAAAACAGGTATTCCAGCCTGAGGACACTAATTAATACACTATAAAAACACTTCGGAAACGTTTCTGAAAAATTCGGGCAGCTAAAAATAATTTGTTTTTATAATTTATTCTTTAAATTTTGAAGATGTATTCGTTTCTGGGGATTCAAAAGAAAAAGTAACATGCTATTTGAAATTTCGGATAACTCAGAAGATTATATTATATTTTCGTTCGTGGTTATAGCATATTTTCATAAAATAAAAAACATCGGTCATTCTTTACCGTGTAGATGAACTTGAAAAGATTCTGATCGACAGTTCCCGAAAACAAAAACAAACCTTTATTGATGACTTCTTTGTAAAGAAAATGTAATTTAACAAAAGTTTGGTACGTATGTAACAACTTTGAATTTTTACATTCTTATTAAATTACAATACATAAACGGAAATTATGTGCGTATTTATTTATTAGTGTATTAGTAGTGTACTATTAGTATTAGTTATGTTAACTTTTCGTGTTTAAGCTTATTTTATGGTTTTTCACTTATGCGCGAATCTCACTTGTGCGCGAAAATTTCGTTGTCCCCTTTTGTCACGCATAAGTGAGAGATCACTGTATTAGTATAGATAGACTACTATGCCAATTTTCTAGTTTCTTCTGTATAAAAAAACGTTTTTCGCTCCTGCACCCCCCTGGCGGTAGTGGCACCGACATAAAATATAGTCTATGTTGGAAGAGGGACTGTTACCTTCAATTTGCCACCATCACTTTTGAAAACGGTTCTGTAGTTCCAGAGCTTCCATAGAAATTGTAATTTAGAATGTTTTTACAACGCTTTTCGCTCATCTAACCCTTTTAAATTTCGAACTTTTTAGAAACTGTTGTTAGAGAGCATTTATATCGTATAAGTAACTACCATGCCAAATTGCATGTTTCTAGCTCCTTTAGTATAAAAAAATCAAAATTTTAGAATGTTTTTCGCTCCTGAACCCCCCTGGTGGTAGTGGCACCGTCATAAAATATAGCCTATGTTGGAGCAGGGACTGTCACAATCAATTTGCCACCATCACTTTTAAAAACGGTTCTGTAGTTCCTGAGATTCCATAGAAATTGTAATTTAGAATGTTTTTACAACGCTTTTCGGTCATCTCACCCATTTAAATTTCGAATTTTTTAAAAATTTGTCCTTAGAGGGCATTACATCTTATAAGTAACTACCATGCCAAATTTCCTGTTTCTAGCTCCTTCAGTTTAAAAAAAATCGAAACTTTAGAACGTTTTTCGCTCCTGCACCCCCCTGGGGGTAGTGGCACCGACATAAAATATAGCCTATGTTGGAGCAGGGATTGTCACCATCAATTTGCCACCATCACTTTTGAAAACAGTTCTGTAGTTCCAGAGATTCCATAGAAATTGTAATTTAGAATGTTTTTAGAACGCTTTTCGCTCATCTCACCCTTTTAAATTTCGATTTTTTTAGAATTTGTTCTTAGAGAGCATTTACATCTTATAAGTAACTATCATGCCAAATTCCATGTTTCTATGTCCTTCAGTATAAAAAAATCGAAATTTTAGAACGTTTTCCGCTCCTGCACCCCCCTGGGGGCAGTGGCACCGACATAAAACATAGCCTGTGTTGGAGCAGGGACTGTCACAATCAATTTGCCACCATCACTTTTAAAAACGGTTCTGTAGTTCCAGAGATTCCATAGAAATTGTAATTTAGAATGTTTTTAGTACGCTTTTCGGTCATCTCACCCATTTACATTTCAATTCTTTTTTTAATTTGTTCTTAGAGAGCATTCACATCTTATAAGTAACTACCATGACAAATTTCATGTTTCTAGCTCCTTCAGTATAAAAAAAATCGAAGTTTTAGAACGTTTTTCGCTCCTGCACCCCCCTGGGGGTAGTGGCACCGACAAAAAATATAGCCTATGTTGGAGCAAGGATTGTCACCATCACTTTTGAAAACGGTTCTGTAGTTTCAGAGATTCCATAGAATTTGTAATTTAGAATGTTTTTAGAACGCTTTTCGCTCATCTCACCCTTTTAAATTTCGAATTTTTTTAGAATTTGTTCTTAGAGTGCATTTACATCTTATAAGTAACTATCATGCCAAATTCCATGTTTCTAGCTCCTTCAGTATAAAAAAATCGAAATTTTAGAACGTTTTTTGCTCCTGCACCCCACTGTGGGTAGTGGCACCGACATAAAGTATAGCCTATGTTGGAGCAGGGATTGTCACCATCAATTTGGCCCCATTACTTTTGAAATCGCTTCAGTAGTTCCAGAGGTTACCCCTTACAAACAAACAAACAAACAAAAAAACAAAAAAAAAATCTTTACTACTTTATAATATTAGTATAGATATGCAATTGATGACGAAGTAAAAGCAATCATAATACATTTTGCTAATAATAATAATAAATTCATTAATTATGTTAGAATACATGTGATTAAGAAACAAAATCATAATATTTTTTGTTCTAACAGTAGTTTATGCATCATTAATGAATTTGTTAAAAAAGTTTTATTATGTTAGAAAAATTACGTATTTGTTAGGGTAACTATAGAACAATTTATAAAAGATTTCATTACCAAAGAAAAATTTATGTTATTATTTGGAAAAGTACGATATTTATGTCCGCTTTATTGTCAGTTATGTGTATATGTATGTAACTTTTATTTCTTTTAAGGACTTTCCTGTAAAACATTACCACTAATTTGAATGTTTCCTGTAACTTTCATGCAATTTTTTTTAATTCCCCAAAACAGAATATATAATCACCTGCTATGCACGTAACAATGAACTCCACCCTATCGTAAAAATAAAAGAACACACCCTTTAGTACCTAATTAATTAAAAACATTTAAGGCAAAAAGTGTAAATTATGGATGATAAATTATTTTGGCTAAAGAAAACATGCAAGGACAAATGTGTATACCAGTTTTACATAAACAGTTACATGACAGTCTTCCATATTGATTAAATATTCTCACTATCGAAATTTATTATTTTTCAATTAATGTGATTCGAAACATACATGCAAACTTCAACAGAGATATGAAATATCTTCAGAAATATGTTTAATATATTGTTCATTATGTTTTACAGAGTGATAAATACAGTGGAACTCCAGATATACGTTACCTGAGTTGTACGTTTTCCTCAGTTATACGTTTCAACTCAGTGGTCCCGGCCGCTTGCCATTAAAAATTAGCTGAGTTATACGTTTTGAATTTTACATTTCCCTCATTTATACGTTACGTTTTTGTTTCCCTAGACGAAATTTTGTCTCATTTATACATTTTGTAACCGGAAACACTGATTTGAGAGATCCCACTCAAACTTCGGAGCTGCTGTGAGGGCTTTTGCGTAGCAAAGCGGTTCGTCAGTAGTAAAAGCAGTAACAAAAAAGCGGCTGCATTATTAACAGAAATGCAATGACAGCTGTGTCGAAAAGGAACAATCAAAAATTAATGATTATTGTAACAAAATTTTGTAAAATACTGAAATGTCTTCTGATAAATGATTTATATGTCAAGGTGATTATAATTATTTCTTCTAAGTACTCTATGTATATTAAAAATATTTTTAATAAATCTTTTATAATAAAATAACTTCATGTGGTACTTTTCTTATGTACCATTTTTCTACTCTAATCCATTTCCGAAAATTTATGTCATGGGTGCTGTAATACTTAGGAAACTTTCATTTCCTATATAAAAGGTAACAAACTCTTCAGCGGAACAAAGTTTTTACGATATATTTAAAAACCGGTTCCAGTAGACCATTAATTGAGTTGTACGTTTAACTGAGTTATACGTTTTGTTTTCCGGTCCCGGACAAAACGTATAACTGGAGTTCCACTGTATATATTTCTTTCATGCAGTGTAATTAAAAGACAAAATAGTATTTCAGCTTCTTTTACATTATTATATAGCATGGCCAATTTGATGGATTTTTCAATTACCACTATTTCCGAATAGGAATTTTCTTTTTATTTACTTATTATAAAAATATCAGCCATCAAATACACTGTTAAAAATAAATCCGTCAATTCACGGTAAAACTACTGGCAGCAAAGTTGCCGGACTTTTTCCGTTCCGTTAGTACATTTTCCGTTTTGAAAGATAAAGGAAGGGAAAACTCCGTTTGAAGAATCGGTAAGTTTCCGTTATAAATAAAGTCGGTTTTAAAAATTGTCATCTCCATTTGTACTGCCATCTATTGATCATTACGGTACGGGAGTATTTAATATTTGATATAATGGAAGAACATTTTCTGCCAGACCTGAGGATTGAACTGAGGACGTTAGTGGCTGGAGCCTAGTGCTTTACCATAAGACCAGCGGGTCCTTGCTAGAGTAAGAGTAGGAAACGATTATACGGATGCCTTCAAATCGCAGCTTGGGACTTAAACAATTTGGGGTTTAGAAAACTGGTAATTTTGAAGTTAATAAGCGGGGATATTTCGTAATGAGATGGTGGTTGAAAACTATAGTAAAATATAAATATTATATTTTAAATTAAATTCGATATATATATTTTTTTTTTTTTTTTTTTGCTTTTTTGCGAAAATCGATTTTTAATCAACTATTATGTATTTTTTAAATGTGTTCGTTTAGAATATATTTTCAGTGTGAGTGTTTTTTATAACTTTAAAAAATAAATTGCGAATAATTTTAAAGGAATGAGTTTAATTCGAAAGCATTATTTTTGTTTGTTGCTTTTTTCAATAGAATCGATTTTTTTCACTTAATTTAGCTATTTTATATATTTATTTCTCTGTTTTTTTAGAATATATTTTAAGTGCGAATACTTTTTTATAACTTTAAAAAATGAATTGCAAATAATATTAAAAGAATGGAAAGAATTAGTTTTGCTTTTTAAAATTCGAAAGCACTATTTTGTTGTTGTTTTAAATAAACTTGAAAATTTAATTTATGGAATTTTTAGTTTTTCTGTGCAGCAACATGTCAGTTTTTGAAACATTGAAAATAAACATGCAGCAGATAACGTAATATCTCCGTTGGCTGCTTTCTTATATGAGAAAATTTTCTGCTTTTAACTGAAAATGCCCTCTTGTCATGAAAAGGGACTTTATCTGTGAAATTCAGGAAAAAAATTATCGTGAATTTCAGATTATTTTTAACAGTATACTGTAAAAAAAATTCCGTCAAATTACGGTAAAACGACTGGCAGCAGAATTGCCTTAATGTTTCCGTTTTTGAGAAATGTTCCGTCTTTGTAGTCCATAAATGGCGCGATACAGACGCGAAGGAGTTTAAGCGCATGTGTGGCGATCAAAAATACTGCAATCCCATTGGATGATAGATTTTTACATTAATAATTCCGTACTTGAAACTCTGTAATCTTAAAAGTCAAAAAGTGTACATTTTAGGTATACAGTTTATGCACTTTTTGTGCACAATTCAGTTTGCAGTTTTTATGCATAAGTAGAGGTGCCAAATACGCTCAGATTTTGTGCACATTTTTTTGCAAACTTTTTCTAGCTGGGTAGCAACAGATATACGGGAGAGATTCCATTTTTCTGAAAAAACGGAAACTTTCTAAAGAAACTTCTGAAAATTCACGGAAGACAACCTGTCAATAAACGAAAATTTCTAACAGTGTAAGGCGATTATTAATATTCGTAAATATAGGTGCTCAAAAATCCTATAAACTCGTAGAGCTATTAATATGGTTAAAATAAAATGTTAAATAAATTTTATCGCATTTCATTTAATGTGATACGAAAAACACATGCAGTCATGAACAGAGATAAAAAATATCCTTCGAAGTGTATATATTATGCTGTTTCTCATCCATTAGATGTTAACATTTATTAAATTAATCTTTCTTTTCTGCAATATAAACTTCAAGACAAAATCCTTTTACTGATTCTTTAAGCTTAAATTAACTTACAGATGAATTTTTGAATACAACTATTTCCTGTTAGCAATCTTTGATTTATTTAATAACAGAATATCTGTCATTAAATAATGTGAAGATTATTAATTGTAACTAATTGTACTCAAAAATCTTATAAATTGGTAACACTGTTAATATGACTTAAATAAAATTTTGAATAAAATATATCTTGTTTCATTTAATGTGATACGAAAAACACATGCAGCCATGAACAGAAATAAGAAATATCAGTAGAAGTTTATTTATTATGCTGTTCATCATCCGTTAGAGATTAGACAGTTGATAAATTTATCTTAAACCTAATCTTCAAGGCAAAATCCTTTTTCAGATTCTTGAAGCTTAAATTAACTTACAGATGAATTTTTGAATACAACTATTTCCTAATAGCAATCTTTGATTTATTTAACCACGGAATAACTGTCATTAAGTAAGGCGAAGATTATTACTTGTAAGTAATTGTTCTCAAAAATCCTATAAATTGGTAACACCGTTAACATGACTTAAATAAAATTTTTAATACAAATTTATCTCGTTTCATTTAATGTGATACGAAAAACACATGCAGCCATGAACAGAAATTAGAAATATCAGTAGAAGTGTATTTATTATGCTGTTCATCATTCGTAACATGTTATATATTTATTAAATTAATCTTTCTTGCCTGCAATATAAATTCAAGACTTTTTTTTCAGATTAAGCGTAAATTAACTTACAGGTAGAATTTTGAATACCACTATTTCCTAATAGAAATCTTTGCTTTATTTAATCACGAAATATCTGTCATTAAATAAAACGATTATTATTATTTGTAAGTAACTGTACACAAAAATCCATTAATTAGGTAACGCAGTTAACATGGCTTAAAAATGTTAAATCGAATTTATCCCATTTCCTCTAACGTGAGACGAAAAACACATGCAATCATGAACAGAGATAAGAAATATCAGTCGAAGTGTATTTATTATGCTTTTCATCATCCGTTAGAGGTGAGACAGTTGATAAATTTATCTTTAACGTAATCTTCAAGACAAAATCTTGTTTTAAAGCCTTTAAGCTTGAATTAACTTGCAGATGTTTCAGACATTTAGTAATATATCCATAATAAAATTTTCCTTGATTCAAAATGTACTAGTGCGCATTATTTATTTTAACTAAATCAATACATAAACTAAAAATGAATAAAAAAAATTGGTATTCAAATATTTAACTAGACAGCATAAATATGCATCGAAAAGTTTTTTTAATGTAAAAAAGTTAAATCAGTTTGATTATTTATGTAATAAGCATCTATATTTATTAATTTTTCTCTGTCGAATATTTATTACATTTCGTGACATGTCATTCGAAAAATATACGAAGATATTATGCTTAGAAAAAACATATGGAATATTTTGTCTTTCTGAGTTAATCATGTGTTTGAGAGTTTGTGGATTTATTGGCCATTAGTGCAACAAAATCTTCATAACAAAATCTCCTTTATATTAATTTTAAGTAAATAATGACTGATCGATATTTTCCAAAAGTGTGATTTAATTTTCACAGTTTTAAAATCGATAAGGACCACAAAATCCGTAATAAATATTTCAGTACAGAAATCAAATAAACAAAAAATACGAAATTTTAGGTATTCAACTATAAAACTAGATTGCAAATAGCAATATAGAAAATCAATCTCCTTTTTTAGTTTCTTCTACATACGAAGAAAGTATTGGTATCGGGAAATTTTTAGACATCCGTTTTTTAATAGATTACAGGTTTTGGGATGTCCTGAACACGATTTGACTATTTATGGAAAATGTCGATATATTAGACTGGATAACACAATTTTGTGACCGCTCTATCTCAAGAACTAACGCATGGAATGTCACAAAATTTTATATTCTGCTAGACCTTAACGCGAACTTGTGCATATTAGGTTTGGGAGTTTACCACCTAACAAGTGACTCTGATATGGTGCATCTTTCACTATTTCCGTGATAGATATATCTCGAGAACTGATGCACGGGATTTCATGAAAGTACATATTCTTTTAGACATTGACATTAATGGATGCTAATTGGATTATGTTGTACACCGATCAACAGGTGGCGCTGATATGCTATTTTATGCACGATTTTCATCATAGATAAATCTCGGCATCTATGAGATGGAATTTCATGAAACTTCATATTCAATTAGACCTTGACATAAGTATATACTGAATAAGTTTTGGGTGAATATAGACTAACAAGTGGCGCTGCTGTGCTGTCTTTTCACGATATCCATGATAGCTATATGTCAGAAGCTATGGCATGGAATTTCATCAAACTTGGTATTGAGTTCGGTCTTGACATAATTTGGTACTGACTAGGTTTGGATGCATCTTGCTCAACAGGTGGCGCTGCTGCACCGTGTTTTGAGTGATTTACGTGACAGCTATTTCTCGAATTCTATCGGATGGACGTGTAAGACATTTATTAAAAATTATGTTGATTCATTTTTGGCGTTGTCCATTCAAAGGGTGGGCTGCTGTGCTGTTCGTTTTACGAATTCAATGATAGTATATACTATATATATATATATATATATATATATATATATATATATATATATATATATATATATATATATAATTATATATCGGCATCTATGCGCTGGAATTTCACCAAATTACATATGTAAGACATTTTTAAAAATAATGTTGAGGAGCGCTTCCGTGCTGTGCTTTTTTACGATTTAAATGATAGCTATATCTCGACATCTATGAGATGGAATTTCACCGAATTTAACATGTTAGACATTTATTTAAATTTATGTTGTTTCAGTTTTGGCATTGTCCATTTAAAAGGGAGAGCTGCTGTGCTGTGCTTTTTTACGATTTCAATAATAGCTATCTCAGCATCTATGAGATGGAATTTCACCAAATTTCATATGTAAGATATTTATTAAAATTTATGTTGTTTAAGTTTTGTCATTGTGTCCATTAAAAACGAAGCATTGCTGTGCTATGCTTTTTTCGATTTCAATGATAGCTATTTCCCGGCATCTATGAGATTGAATTTCCCCAAATTTAATATGTAAGACATTTATTAATAAAAAAAGAAAACTGCCCAGTTAAACTGAGGGCATTGAGCTCACAGGCTATTCACACTAATTGTACATTATACTCTTATTTCAAAGAATTTGAAATATGCCCCTCGAAAAATAAAGAGATCAACAATATATTAATGGGGAGGGTCATCCCCCCGTTACCCCCCTCGTAGTTAACTAATGAATCCCTTAAACTAATCAGCGAAGTCTCTAATTACAATGAATATATATACAAAATTTGAAGAAAATCGGATAATTCTGCATGGAAAACCCATTTATCTAAATTAAGGGGGGGATAAGCCCCCCTTTCCCCCTTTATACTTAACCAATGAACCCCCAAAACTATTCAGAGAAACGCATTATCACAATGAACCTATATACAAAATTTGAAGAAAATCGGATAATTCTGCATGAAAAACTCATTTATCTAAATTAGGGGGGGGGGTATCCACCCCTTTCCCCCTTTATACTTAACCAATGAACCCCCAAAACTATTCAGAGAAGTGCATTATCACAATGAACCTATATACAAAATTTGAAGAAAATCGGATAATTCTGCATGAAAAACTCATTTATCTAAATTAGGGGGGGTGTTATCCCCCCTTTCCCCCTTTATACTTAACCAATGAACCCCCAAAACTATTGACAGAATCGCATTATCAAAATGAACCTATATAAAAAATTTGAAGAAAATGGGATAATTCTGCATGAAAAACCCATTTATCTAAATTAAGGGGAGATTAGCCCCCCTTTCCCCCTTTATACTTAAACAATGAACCCCCAAAGCTATTCAGAGAAGCGAATTATCACAATGAACCTGCAAACAAAATTTAAAGTAAAACGGTTAGTTCTATCAAGAGTTATCGCGTTACGTACATACGCTTTACGCATACGTTTTTTACATACATACATACAGAACAGGCGGGCACATAAGCTCTCAGGCTTTGATAGCCTGTGAGCTAAAAATTATATTTCTTCAGTTTTGGCATTGTCCATTCAAAAGGGAGCATTGCTGTGTTGTACTTTTTTACAATTTCAATTATAGCTATATCTCGGCATCTATGGGGTGAAATTTCACAAAATTTCATATGTAAGACATTTATTGAAAATTATTTTGTTTCAGTTTTGTCATTGTCCATTCAAAAAGGAGCGCTGCTGTGCTGTGCTTTTTTACGGTTTCCATGATAACTATATTTCGGCATGTATGGGATGAAATTTCACCAAATTTAATATGTAAGACATTTATTAAAAACTAGCGTAGCTTCCCCCGCTATACTGGTTGGTTTATTCCAAAGTGTCCTCAAATTAAACGAACTTACGATTGGGCGCCCAGCTCTCTCCGGATCCGGTCAACTCGGATTTAAATAAAAAACAAAAAAAGAAAGTTTCCTTTAGAATTCCGCAGAAACTACTTCAATGTATTTTTAAAAACTGTGATTGTCGATTTATTTTTGTCCGAAGGGTGAAGCGTTTCTCTTCAACGAAAATAGACCCAGGCTCCAGGCAACAAAATGGCTGCTTGTAAAATTCATCTGAAGGAAAATCTGTCATTTCAAAGAAAGAGAAAGTTTTTCTTCCAATTGGAAATTTGGGAGTATGATGAATGGGTTTCTCATTGTGTGGGTTTGAACCTCTCTAGCTCACTCTCAAACTATGGAAGGGGAGAATCCCCCTTCTATTTCCCTTTCTATTCCTGCTTTGAAAGAAAAGTTGGAGCATGTGCATTAGGGTGGATCGAAAAATTTGTTTTCACAATTTCAAAACCTACCTATGCGGAAAAGATGTTCTGTTGTATGTAGATTAAGAGAAAAATAATTTTAAAAATTAATTTCAAAATTTAATACTGCCGCAATGGGGTTGAAATTTCTAAAAAAATGAAAAAAAGACATAATTTTGGTTAGATGATTTTTGAATAAAAATAATTGTTTTAATATGAATCAAAACCTACCTATGCGGAAAAGATGTTCTATCGTATGGAGATTAAGAGAAAAATAATTAAGAAAAATAATTTCAAAATTTAATACTGCCGCAAGGTGTATGAAATTTATGTATTTGAGTCTTTTTACTGCAAAAAGTCAAAGTGATTTTTGTTAAATGAAATATACATTTTAGTAATTTTAAATATTAATTGCAATAAGAGGACACTTACTTGGTTACAAGAAAAAACGTCAGCTTCTTATTTACCAGCTTCTTTATTATTAAATAAAGAAAAACCTATAAAATTGTCGAAATTACAGTGGGCGATAATCACGTTTGGTATTGAAAATTGGCATGAGGTTTCGTGATTCGATGCGATTTCTTATAAAACCGTCTCTTCTATATGATCAACAAACAGCAGAAGATGCTTCCGTGACTGTTTTGTCTATCCGTTCTGTAGCTTGAGTGTGGCACGTAAACCCCTTGATAGTAGATATTATTGGAGTCGAATAATTGCTTGATTTACTATTGCTTCTGAAATCATGTCGTCACTAAATTGTTCAATTAGTGGAGGTTCTGTCACATTTTCCTATTTAATCAAATCAATATAATCCGTCGCACAAAGTTCAAAAGCTGGTAAATTGAAGATACGGATATTATTCTTTGAAATGTTTGGAATTGCATGAAATGTTGGGACCGTTTGCATTGAAATGCATTGAAATGTTGGGACTGTTTGACTTCGCTCGCTTTTAGAATTCTTCGAAGGGACAGTTGCCTTATGTGAGTTCCGTCGTCAGGTAACATCGATATCAGGATATTTTCAGGATGACAAAAAACCCATTTCTCCTAATAACAAGGTCCTATTCCACTAGTGAAGCTTCTGGGCCCAGTCGTGATTCCATTTACGTACGCGAAAAAATGTCGTAGTAGAAGCTCATTGGCGTGTAACTGGCACACAAACCATTTTAGTGGACGCTTCAGAATCAGTTCTAAATTTCGAATAACACCTTATTTAACACCTGTGTTAATAGATGTTCCTTCGCTACCGATCGCAACCAACTTTGTTACATCTATATTGTTGTCAACGCAGGACAAAAAAATTACAATGTATTTTCCAATGACTGGCACTCTCCCAGAATTTACAGATACGTGTCCGATGTACTCTGAACTAGGTTCTTTTACCAAGCTTACGAGTTCTTCTATTATGACTTTTCATCTGTTATCTCCTAGTGATATAGTCCTGGCTTTACGTCCATCGGAATATAAACCAAATTGGTCATGGTCAGAATCTTTCACAACTGACTGAGACGGTAGAGTGGTTCTTGTCTTTGTTCTCTCACGTCGAATTTTATCACGTCAACGACGTTCCATCGCCTTGTGAGATTCTGCCCACATCTTGAAGCGCAGCTGACACGATGGCAGCGCCTGCTCGGTCGGAAATGCCAAAACGGTTTAATGTCTTTGCAACGGCATGTAATTTCGTCACTACAGATGTGACAGTGACACCGTCAGCGTTTTGGGCGCCGCTTTCAACGATAGCTGATGATGAAGAAAAGTCAGTATGCTCGCATATACGCCGCTTCAATTTACACCTGTTATTTATATTCATATTCAAATATATTGAACTGGAAGAAACATCAAGAAATGTTTTGTTTTTCTCCACGTATCGCCTTTGCTTTAATTTTCGTTTCTCGGCCTTAGTTATTTGTAAAGGGACTTTCCGATCCAGCGACCCGATTACCATTTTTCTTACAGTTCGCATGTCTAATAGAAATTGTCTCTCGTTCATTGGTACTTTCCGTTCTTTCTTACAGAAGCAACATTCAAATGATTTACAAGTACACGCCGATCTATCAAAAACAGCACTTGCGTTTTTCCGGAAAACGTCAATCTGCTTGCGATAGCTTTCAATCCCTTTTCTGGCTTTGTAAGATTTAAGAAGACCGCGATATTGGTCGTGGTATAATCGAACTTTTTTCAAAATGCTATAGTGGTCAATTATTGGGATTGGAGCTCGTTTCCAGGTCTCTTCTAACTTATTAGCAACTTCTTCACATGAGGAGGAAAGTGTAGATGTAGACAATGTTTCCTTGCTTCGGTATTCTTTTGAATGCCAACATACGCACTTTATTACGTTACTGTAGGTAGGAAACATATTCGTTGGCATATCACAACCAGACCAATATATAGGGCAAATCATGTCTTTTCTTAACATCGCCATGGTGCAATAATATTCAAAGTACACTACGCAACACTTACAAAGAAAACTTACACAATGAAATCGAAATTTATTTCACTTTTCGAGAACAGCGTCCGATTCCGTAAGCCGGTAGCTTTGAACTGAATAAGCGAGCGTAGGGAACACGTTTATCCAGTATTATTCAGAGTAAGGCTCCTTTAACTATTATAGAAGCCCTAATTCAGAGCCACGTTTGCGTATCATATGACGTAGGGAAGATTCCATGACTTAGCGCTTCCAACTTATGGAGGGGTGGAAGGATAAAGCGGTAGAATGAAAAAGCTGGAAATGCCCTTTTTTTCGAAAATCCAACCCCGTTGCGGCAGTATTAAATTTTGAAATTATTATTTTTTATTAATTTTCTTTTAATCATATAACATCAATCATAAAACAACATACAATATAACATCTTTTCCGCATATGTATGTGTTTTGATTAAAATTAAAACCATTATTTTGAATCAAAAATCACCTAACCAAAATTAGGTATTTTTCCAATATTTTTCGAAAATTCAAACTTTTTGCGGCAGTATTAAATTTTAAAATTATTTTTTTAAATTATTTTTCTCTTAATCTCCATACAATAGAACATCTTTTCCGCATAGGTAGGTTTTGATTAATAATATTTATTTTTTCACCATATACCATCGATCCACCCTAATGTGCATTGAGGTCAATTTCATGTGAAATCTGAAAAAATGCTCTTTTAGCTTTAAATATATAGATTACGTTGTTTCAGTTTTGGAATTGTCCATTAAAAAGGGAGCGCGGCTGTTCTGTGCTTTTTTTACGATTTCAATGATAGCTATATCTCGGCATCTATGGGATGGAATTTCACTAAATTTTATTTGTAAGCCTTTTATTAAACGTTCCAGTTTTGGCATTGCCTATCCAATAGGGAGGGCTACTATGCTGTGCTTTTCACTATTTTAATTTTAACTATATCTCGGCATGTATGGGCTAACAAAATGGCTGCTTGTAAAATGCATCTGAAGGAAAACCTGCCATTTCAAAGAAAGAGAAAGTTTTTCTTCCCATTGGAAGTGGGGGAGAATGATGAATGTGTGGACTTTCACAAAAGTTTAATATGTAAGCCATTTATTAAAGATTATGTTGTTTCAGTTTTGACATTGCCCATTGAACAGGAAGCGCTGCAGTGCTGTGCTTTTTTAAGATTTCAGTTATAGCTATATATCGGCATTAATGGTATGGCATTTCACCAAATTTAATATGCAAGATATTGATTTAAAATTATATTGATTCAATTTTGAGTTTGTTCTCTCAACAAGGGGTACCTGTTATGCTATACGTTAACGATGAACATTATAGCGGTACCTCAGTTTCTATTGGGTAGAAAAACACCAAATTTTATATTTGAAGTTATAAATTAAGAGGATTCATAATGGTCCAATTTTGTACTTGAATATCAAACCGGGGATGCTGCGGAACTTTGCCTTTCTTTATTCACTGATCACTGCAACTCTAAGTTAAATTCAAAGAAATGCACTCTTTTTCATAATTATTAGTGTGTAATTTCATATGTAAGACATTTATTAAAAATTATGTTGTTTCACTTTTGTCATTGTTCATTCAAAAAGGAGTGCTGCTGAGCTGTGTTTTTTTACGATTTCAATGATAGCTATATTTCGGCATCTATGGGAAGGAATTTCATCAAATTTCATATGTATGACACTTATTTAAAAATATACTGTTTTAGTTTTGTCACTGTTTATCCAGAAAGGACCGTCGCTGTGCTGTGTTTTTTTATGAATTAAATTATAGCTATATTTCGGCATCTATGCGATGGACTTTCATAATATTTAATATGTAAGACATTTATTTAAAATTATGTTGTTTCAGTTTTGGCATTAACCATTCAAAAGGGAGCGCTGTTGTGCTGTACTTTTACGATTTTAATAATAGTTATATATCAGCTTCAATGGAATGGCTTTCACCAAATTTAATATGAAAAATATTGATTAAAAATTACATTAATTCAATTTTTACTTTGTTCACTCAAAAAGGGCAGCTGTTATGATATATGTTAACGATGAACATTATAGCAGGAGCTCAGTTTCTATTCGGTAGAAAAACGTCAAATTTTATATTTGAAGTTATAAATTAAAAACATTCATAATAGTCCAATTTTGTACTTGAATATCCAACATGGTACGCTACTGAACTGTCCTTTTCTTTATTCACTGATCACTGCAACTCCAAGTTAAATTCAAATAAATGCACTCTGCTTCTTAATTGTTAGTGTGTAATTGCTCTATATAAATTAATATATTAGACAAATACACAAGAACTTCTTGTGAAGCTGCAGCATATAAAATTGAAATTATAAATTAAAAACATTCATAATGGTCCAATTTTGTACTTGGATATCCAACATGGTGCGCTGCTAAACTGTCCTTTTCTTTATTGACTGATCACTGCAACTCCAAGTTAAATTCAAATAAATGCACTCTACTTCTTAATTGTTAGTGTGTAATTTCTCTATATAAATTAATATATTAGACAAATACACAAGAACTTCTTGTGAAGCTGCAGCATACAAAATTGAAATTATAAATTAAAAACATTCATAATGGTCCAATTTTGTACTTGGATATCCAACATGGTGCGCTGCTGAACTGTCTTTTTCTTTATTCACTGATCACTGCAATTCCAAGTTAAATTCAAAGAAATGCACTCTATTTCATAATTGTTAGTGTGTAATTGCTCTATATAAATTAATATATTAGAAAAATACAAAATAATTTCTTGTGAAGTTACAGCATACAAATTTTCTTTATTGTTAGAAACTTTTTTTGGAGACCAAAGTGGTGTTTATAATTTACGTAAGTTTTTGCGTGTTTGAGATCCATATTCATAAACCTATCTTACATAAAAATTTATTTATTTTGATTTTGTGTTGTAAAAAAATATTAATCGATACGTACATTAATACAAATTTGTAGAAGAGTACATATTTCTTGGCTACTTGTGCGTTTGACAGTTGGTGGATTTATCCTCCTTTAATTCAATGCAATCTTTATGGGAAAATCGCCTTTAAGTTTTTTTCTAAAGTAAAAATAGCTGATATAGATAAAAGATAATTGATAACCCACGTGTATTTGATACTACTTCATTTTGAGTGCAAAAGTGTCCCATTTTACTTGTTTCAATAGAACTAATATAGAAACAAACGAAACATGGTTACATAATTTAGATATTCAAATATTTATCTAAACAGCATATATAGAAATTATTTTTAAAGAAACGATATTCCGAAACGTAAAGATTTGTGTGATTAACTTTTTTATTGATTTTATTGATTTCATATTTCAGATCATATCTCTTCGACGAAAAGTTACAACTAGATACTTGAATATATTTCTTTTAAATGCTAAAAGGTGTAAATTAACAACATAATATACAGTAAAATAACTTTTATTAGGTTGTTGACATGTTTCGGCTCCCTCCGAGTCATTTTCAAAAACAAATGAGAATATTCCATAATTCCACGGTCTTTGAAGTTATTATTTGAAATGCTATATCATTTAATTTTCATGTACTTTTTAAGAATTACGCACGTTATCTTTTATTTTTACTTGGTTGTTTATTTTCATATTTGTAACCATGGAGTAAATCGAGCCACAATTTCGGTAAGTTAAAAGTTAAGTTAAGCTCCAGTTCCTCCATGGTTACAAATATGAAAATAAACAACGAAGTAAAAGTAAAAGATAAAATGCGTAATTAAAAAAAAAAACACATGCAAATTAAATGATAGTATTTCAAATGATAACTTCAAAGACCGTGCAATTATAGAATATTCTCATTTGTGTTTGAAAATGACTCGTAGTGAGCCGAAACATGTCAACAACCTAATAAAAGTTATTTTACTGTGTATTTATTATGTTGTTAATTTACACCTTTCAGCATTTAAAAGAAATATATTATTACAAGGAGTTATAATTTATTATATTCTTAGATACTTCAAGTTTATTTACTTCCTAGTTAGACATTTACTTGATATTTATGGGATTTATTTTTCTAAAATGTAATGTAGTTATCATGAGATAATCAACTTATATATATATGACATGTATGAATGGCACTAGCAACGAGGAAATGAACAAATACATATAATAATTTTCCATGAATTAACATGCAATAGTACTACATTGACTTATATAAATAAATAAATAAAGGAATCAGAGAAAATATTTCAAATATGTAATGACAACTTTTAAGTGTATAGAAAATGATTTTTTATAAACGTATTACAAAAGGAATACATTTTAGTTTTACGTAAGCATTGCGTGATAGACTACCATCTTTTTAAACCATGTCTGTCGAAAATTTGTTTCCTGTTATTTTATGTAATGCCAAAAATATGTGAAGATGCCGTGATAATATATATATATATATATCTACGGAAATTTAATTTTCCTAGTTAATCAAGTGCTTTACATTTAATGAATTTTTCTTTTTTATAACTGAATCTTAATGTAATCTTATTGACAAAATCAACTTTAAATTCTTTAAGAGAAAAAAAAACAGCTGGCAGTATTTCAAAACAACCATTACGTAGGTATTAAAGAATAAATGAACAACGTGAAAATACCACAAATAAAATACATATGAAAATGTCATACAGCTGTTTCGGAGCTTTTAATGCTCCATCATCAGTACCAAGGTTAGAAATAGATGTACGTGTTTAAACCATGTCAGTATGCAAGCGGCTCCGCTCGCGGCCAAGCAGAAATGGCGATGAGCGTTGAAAAACGAACAGCGGATTCAGAAGTCCCAACGAAGAAGACCAATGACAAGTGCTTAGACAGTCTGGACGAATTTAAACAGGAAGGGGAAATAGGGGAAGAAAGTTAAGGGAGTGAATTAAAGCAAAAGGAAGCAAACGTTTGAAAAATTAAGTGCACTGGACATATTATTAATCAAGCTATTTGAATTATTCAATAGATGATAAACTTCCCAAAAATCAAGATCGTAAATCGATGAGAATTTCTGAATTATTGAACCTTCGGAAAAATTTCATCTATTTTTAACCATGGCACTAATGATGGATCTTTAGAAGTTCCGAAACAGCTGCATGCCATTTTCACATGTATTTCATTTGTGCTATTTTCACGTTATTCATTTATTCTTTAACATAATGGCACAAAATTCAATCCTTCCACTTCAAAGTACATGGGTATATTTTAATTTTCCACTGAAAAATTGCCTGATTATTTGAAACAATAAAATCAGTACAATAACCAAATAAAGAAGTTTCATAGTTTTAGGTATGTTATTAAACTGCTGCATGATAGACTGCTAAAGATTCTGGGTTCGTGTCCCAGCCTGGTCACCAAAATATGATCGGAAGCGTTGGTAAAGCAAGTACCTGTTTGGGAAAACCCAGATATGGGTATAGAGCACGACGCCGCTTCGAGCGTCCGATTTCCGAAACTCCTGGGAGACTCGAATGCGTCCCAAAGTGTCACGCGGAAATTCTCTTAAGAACACGGCTGTGCTGTTGTAGCGACCAAGTCGTCTATGGTGTGTTGGGTGCAGGAAAAGTGATGTGCAGGTGGCGGTGCTATTCCTTGGCCGGTAGCCTGCGTCGTTACGTCACTTTGGCTCACGCCAGTCCCGTCTGATACGTGACACATTTGGCTTCCTCAGAACCTATGCTGGCGGGACGATCGACAGTCATTCTGACTAATTTCACTTTTTCTCATTTTTTGTTGTACATAAAAAATATTTCATTTATCCTTGTATATACACAGATAAAAAAAACATCTGTTGGTGCCTATTTGTTAGCATGTTAGTCGTGCATTTGACAGTTGACTGAGTTTATCGTCCGCTAATTCAATGCAATCTAGGAAAATCGCCATTAACATCTCTTAAGACAAAAATAGCTGTTGATTGATATAAAAATATAATAACACAAGCACTCTTTTACTTTTACTTGATTTAAAATGCAGTAATCCCTTGCGTATTTTCTGATATAAATAATGCAATACAGGAAGAAAAGGAAAGTTTCTCAAAATTTTAGATATTCAAATATTCAACTAGACAGAATATAGATGCATGAAATATGATTTTTTTTTTCAGAAGAGATATTTCAAAACATAAAGAGTTTTATGATAAACTTTCATACTGATATTATTGATTTTAGATTTTAGATTCTTTCTTTTTTTTATGTTTATATATTTTTACTTTCTTATATCTATACAAGAAAAAAGTATTGGAGTCGTCAAGTATTTCGAATTCCAGTTTTTGGCGGATTTATATGTTTTAAAAGAAACTGAAAACGATTTGAGTGTTTTTAGATTTGACTGTTTTATGTCTGTCCACGAGTCTGTGTGTCTATTTGTATGTGATGCAAATTTTGTGGGCGCTTTAACTCACAAACTGCGTAGAATAGGATGAAATTACATATAAAGTTGATCGTGCTGATTATTTTTTGTGAAAAATCCCCCTAGATGTTGCTGAAAATTAATGATTTATTCTATTTATGTGATGCTGATATCTCCCGTTTATGTGCGCAGAAGTCAACAACAAATTTAGGATTCCCATTATAGGAATAGATTGTCATTAAATTTAATTGCAGTCATCTAAGAAGGTGGGCCGAAATTCGGATATTTGTATACTAAACTTGTAACTTGTAACTTTTCATAATTAATGTTAACGAAAAAAAATTAATAATTATTCAACTTTTGCTTGGTAGTTGGAGGATTTATCTACTTTTAATGTGATTTAATCATCATAATAGAATATTCTTTAACTTTTTAAAAGATAAAAATACCAGACATACATTAATGAAAAATAAGAATACATGCATGTTTTAATTTTCACTAGTTAAAATTCGATAAAGCCATATTATTTTATATAAATAAACCAGTATCGAAAAATATCTCTATAATATTTTAGATAAACGGATGTGTATTTTGACAGCTCTAAGATCTGTGGAAAAGGATGTTTAAGGTATTAGGAGAGAAATAGCATTTCATTTTTTACGTAAACAGTTGCATGATAGACTTTCTTATTGATCAATCCTTCATTGTCAAAAATTTATTGTCTTCAATTTTATATCATGCGAAAAATAACTGAAAATACACTGAAAAAAATTCTATAGAACTATATATATATCTTAGTAGTCAAACATTTGATGTTTAATGGATTTATCTTCTTTTAACATAAGAGAGATTTATCTTCTTTTAACTTAACACCTCCTTTTTTTATTGTTTTTTTTTTTCGTTTTATAGACGCGCTTGGCGGACCTTTTAGGATCGCGAATTGTTTTCTTTATGATATATGAAGTAAATAATGCACTTTTATAAAAATGTGTTGTACGTTCTTTGTCATATTTATTCCATGTCAATGTCAACACAATTCTGATTGCCATAAATGCATAAATTGTGTAAGATACAACAGTTCCCATTCACATGAAAAAGATTTTAGACCAATTTCAACTTGTCATGCAGCATCCAGCAATAATTGCGAAGTATTTCAATATGAAATCTTCAAAGTGAGGAGTAATTCTTCAAAAACAAGTTACTAAAATTTACTAAAGTCGGTTGTAACTTAAACCGACTATAAAATTTGTAAGAATAAGGAATTCAGAAAGATTTAATAGGGCTAAATTGAAATTTGAAATCAGTAACAGGTGTAAAAGTTCTTATACAATTTGATAATTTTTTATTATATAAGTTTATTCTTTATTTTTTTTTGTATTGAAACTATTTTGTTTGCATTTAAATATTTCCTTTTGTTATTCTGTAATTATATACCTTTCCATCTGGGCCCTTCAACAGCATAAGTAATTTTCTTTAATTCTTATATTAAGTTAGCATCTTCTCCATTTTGTATTAATTCTGTTCACGTATTAATATTGAATGTCTTTTAAGTATTAAGGATGTCCCAGCTGATTTAAAATTTCTTGTAAATTTTAATTTGCTGATATTTTATGCTTGTTTACTCTAGTTTTATTATTCATTCATTATTGTTAATGTAGTACTTACTTCTATCCAATATTATTATCTACTTCAGTTCCGTATTATTCAGTATTATGGTAGTATTATTGCTGTATCACACAGTATTATTTACTTTCTTTTATATTTTTTCTTAATTTTTTTAAGTATTAAGAATGTTGTGATCTCAACCAGTATTGTAAAAAGTAACTTTATACTAATTTTATTTTAATCTCTAATGTAATATTCAACATCTGTACTCTAAAATAGGAATTTTCAATAAACATTTCCGCTCGTGGAGAAAGTTCCTATGCTTAACGGCTGGATCTCCAAGAGAGGGTGATTTCATATTTCATATTCATTCCTGGTGCCTTTTTACTCAATTTAGTAACTCTATCACTTCTAAAATGATAATAAGAAAATTCACAAATGTCACTTGAATCTAATTCCTTTCAGAATTCTTCATCAACATTTTTCAATCTTCTTCGTTCAGGAATTTCTAAACAGTTCACACTATAACTAATAAGATATATCACTTCATGTCAGCTTTAAATTTCTATCACCCTAAAATAATAATACAGAAAATCATACATGCCCAATTCATCAATTAAATCTAATTACCTTGTCAGAATTCTTCATCAACAATTTTTTAATCTTCTTCGTTAATAGATGCCTCATCAGTTCACACTTTAACTAATAAGGTACATCACTTAACTTCGTAATTAAAATTCTATCACTTATAAAATATTAATAAGGAAAATAAGAAATGTAAGACTCATCACTTGAATTTATTTTCTTTTTAGAATTCTTCATCAACATTTTCATAATATTCTTCGTTGAGAAATTCCTCATTAATTCACACTTTAACTAATAACGCCTATTACTTCACACCATCGTTAAAATTCTATCGCTGCTAAAATAATATGAAGAAGAATCACAAATATTCGACTCATCACTCTAATCTAATTCCCTTTCACAATTCTTCATCAACATTTTCATAACCGGCTTCCTTTAGAAGATCCTCAACAGTTTAGACTTTAACTAATAAGGTCTTTCACATTACTTCATCTTTAAAATTCTGTCACTGCTAAAATAATAATAAGGAAAATGATAAATGTCCGACATGTCACTTGAATCTAATTATCTTTCAAAATTCTTCATCAACGTTTAAAAATTTTCTTCATTGAGAAATTCCTCATAAATTCACGCTTCAACTAATAAGGTCATTATTTCCTCTTTCAAATTCAAATAATGATGCATTTTCAAATTACATATTTGATTTCAAATAAAAGCAAGAGCGTTCGAAATTGGGTCTAACAGGCACAAGAGATTATTTTTATCTGCCACTTTTTACTTATACGTTGGCAAGGCTGCAACTTCGCAGCGCAAGATGGAATGTCATACATGAGCACACTACCCAGTGGCGTACATGTGTTATTAAATTTACGGGCACTTTCAGTCCTGCTGAAAATTTAATTGGAAATTTAGATATTATCCGATGCTGGGAATTTATTCGTCACATGTACGCCACTGGGAAGTGTCCTCATGTATTAAATTCCATCTTGCGCTGCGAAGTTGCAGCCTTGTCAACGTATAAGTGAAAAATGGCAGACTGGATGCCGTCCAGATGGCTTAAATGGTAAAGCACTCGATGCGCTGTACCAGGGTATCTGGGTTCTATCCCCAGTCTGGACACATTTTTCACTCTTTTGGTTAGTTGTTGTTTAGAAAAGGGAAAATTAATTCAAATCCTTTGTCAGTTTTATATTGATTTTATTGATTTCATATTTCAGATCATATATCTTCGTCGGAAATTTACAACTAGATAATTGAAGTTTATTTACTTCCTAGTTAGACATTCATTTGATATTTAGTGGATTTATTTTTCTAAAATGTAAGGTAGTTATCATGAGAAAATCACCTTATATATATATATGACTTATATAAATGACACTTGCAACAAGGAAATGAACATACACATATATTAATTTTCAACGAATTAACATGCAATCGTGTTACATTGACTTATATAAATAAATAAATAAAGGAATCAGAGTAAATATTTCAAATATATAATGACAACTTTTAAGTATACAGAAAATGGTTTTTTTAAAGGTATTAAAAAGGAAATACATTTTAGTTTTACGTAAGCGTTGCATGATAGACTGCCATCTTATTAATCCATGTCTGTCAAAGATTTGTTTCCTGTTATTTTAAGTAATGTCAAAAATAGGTGAAAATACCGTGATAATATATATATATATATATATTTATATATATATATATATCTACGGAAGTTTAATTTTCCTAGTTAATCAAGTGTTTTACATTTAAGGAATTTTCCTTTTTTAAACTGAATCTTAATGTAATCTTTTTGACAAAATCAACTTTAAACTTTTTAAGAGAAAAACAGCTGACAGTATTTCAAAACAACCATTATGTAGGTATTAAAGAATAAATTAACAACGTGAAAATACCACAAATGAAATACATATGAAAATGGCATACAGCTGTTTCGGAGCTTCCAATGCTCCATCTTGAGTACCAAGATTAAAAATAGATGTACGTGTTTAAACCATGTCAGTATGCAAGCGGCTCTGCTCGCGGCCACGGAGAAATGGCGATGAGCGTTGAAAAACGAACAGCGGAGTCAGGGGTCCCAACGGAGAAGACCAATGACAAGTGCTTAGACAGTCTGGACGAGTTTAAACAGGAAAGGGAAATAGGGGGAGAAAGTTAAGAGAGTGAATTAAAGCAATGGGAGCCAGACGTTTGAAAAATTAAGTGTTGGACATATTATTAATCAAGTTATATGAACTATTCAATAGATGATAAGCTTCCCAAAAATCAAGATCGTAAATCGATGAACATTTCTGAATTATTGAAACTTCGGAAAAATTTCATCTATTTTTAACCATGGCACTAATGATGGATCTTTAGACGTTCCGAAACAGCTGCATGCCATTTTCACATGTATTTCATTTGTGCTATTTTCACGTTATTCATTTATTCTTTAACATAATGGCACAAAATTCAATCCTTCCACTTCAAAGTACATGGGTATATTTTTATTTTCCACTGAAAAATTGCCTGATTATTTGAAACAATAAAATCAGTACAATAACCAAATAAAGAAGTTTCATAGTTTTAGGTATGTTATTAAACTGCTGCATGATAGACTGCTAAAGATTCTGGGTTCGTGTCCCAGCCTGGTCACCAAAATATGATCGGAAGCGTTGGTAAAGCAAGTACCTGTCTGGGAAAACCCAGATATGGGTATAGAGCACGACGCCGCTTCGAGCGTCCGATTTCCGAAACTCCTGGGAGACTCGAATGCGTCCCAAAGTGTCACGCGGAAATTCTCTTAAGAACACGGCTGTGCTGTTCTAGCGACCAAGTCGTCTATGGTGTGTTGGGTGCAGGAAAAGTGATGTGCAGGTGGCGGTGCTATTCCTTGGCCGGTAGCCTGCGTCGTTACGTCACTTTGGCTCACGCCAGTCCCGTCTGATACGTGACACATTTGGCTTCCTCAGAACCTATGCTGGCGGGACGATCGACAGTCATTCTGACTAATTTCACTTTTTCTCATTTTTTGTTATACATATAAAAATATTTCATTAATCCTTGTATATACACAGATAAAAAACATCTGTATGTGCTTATTTGTTAGCATGTTAGTCGTGCATTTGACAGTTGATGGAGTTTATCGTCCGCTAATTCAATGCAATCTAGGAAAATCGCCATTAACATCTCTTAAGACAAAAATAGCTGTTGATTGATATAAAAAAATAATAACACAAGCACTCTTTTACTTTTACTTGACTTAAAATGCTGTAGTGTCTTGCGTATTTTCTGATATAAATAATGCAATACAGGAAGAAAAGGAAAGTTTCTCAAAATTTTAGATATTCAAATATTCGACTAGACAGAATATAGATGCATGAAATATGATTTTTTTTTTCAGAAGAGATATTTCAAAACATAAAGAGTTTTATGATAAACTTTCATACTGATATTATTGATTTTAGATTTAAGATACATTTTTTTTTGTCGTATGTTTACATCTTTTTACTTTCTTCTGTCTATAAAAGAAAAAGTGTTGCATTCGTGAAATACAGTCGAACCTCGTTAACATGAAATTGAAGGGACTGTGAATTTTCTTCGTGTTATCCGAAATTTCGTGTTAACCGTCAAGATAGTAAAGCCATCTATGTTAGATATAGAAACTAAATAAATTAACCTACAAATATAACCCTGTTTTTAAAATTATAAATTAATAAGAAATAGAGAATTTAATTAAGAAATAAAACAAATTGATCACCATTTTAGGCAATATTAAATTTATTTACTTGCTAATCATTTTTTTTATTCTGTTATTGACTTTTGCTGCAATATTTGTAGAGTACTTCTTTTAAGGTGTATCGATCTCATCTATTTTGTCCGAAGCTCGGAGAAGAATCCTCTTGCTCCATAAAGAAACGTACAATTTTCAATACTGTGGTAGATTCATTTAATAACACTAAACTTTTCCATTCTGTGATTTGTTCAATCTATTTCTTCATCCTCTTCTGAGACTTCAATGTTGTCATCTTTTTCTTCAGCTAATGCAGCAATTATATCTTTGTCTGTTGTCACATCCGAAGTCAGCACATCTTCATCTAAGGAAATGCACTAGGAAAAATTCCCCGTTTTTCGGCCACATATCTTTTTGCAGACAATTCTATGACGCTCTTTGAATCTTGTCAGTCACGTTGTAGAACATGTGAAATCGCTCTCATCAAGAGCATATAGCAAAAGTCTTTGCTTTTTCTTGCAAAACTGCACCAGATAAAACAATGTTCTGGCTTGTTGCCTCTTTTATACACCGCAAGGGAACACTGTCTTTCTTGTACACATTCGTTTTCTTACTGGTGCAAATTAACTCACAGCGTTATTTGCTGCAATTTTTTATCTTTTCAGCACTTTATCGCTGACATCGTTTAAAATTTTTTGATTGATCTCTAAATATACAGTTTACTATGTTTTTGAACCCGAACAGAGTTTCAATTATGTTAGTCAGGTAGTGAAGTAGGGATTGTCACTCCTTTCACTTGAAGATAGGACATTTCGGAAACCCGGTTTATGGTTTATGCCACTGTAAATACAGTCAAACTAGTATTGGAACAATCACTTTAAAAAAAGGAATTCCTTCATGCAAACTTTTATTGTGAACGATCGATAGCTCACATATTTTGTGAGGGAAAATTTTCACATACCAGAGGACAAAGAAAAGCAGAGATTAGTGAGGAATTCAGAATTTCTCCCTTTTCTGAAACTCTTTTCACTTTAGATCTTTTTCAAACCATGAGAAAAATTCCATTTTAATAAGAGGATGTGACATGTAAGTTTCAAATATCGAAAACTTTGCATAAGGAATCGTGTTTTGACTTTAGAGTAAAAAAAAATTTCGCCTTAAGCGTGATTTTCCGACATTCTATTTCGTGTTAAACAAATTAATTAACATTGATTTTCAGACTTATCTGGCGGGACCTCAGTATTATTTCGTGTTAAGCAAAATTTCGCGTTAAGCGATTTCGTGTTAACGAGGTTCGATTGTATAATTAATTCCAGTTTTTGGCGGATTTATATGTTTTAAAAGAACCTGGAAATGATTTGACTGTTTTTAGAAAATGTTTGTCCATGAGTCTGTGTGTTGGTCTGTATGTGGCACAAATTTTGTGTGTGCTCTAACTCACGAATTGCGTAGAATACGATGAAATTACATATGAAGTATTATCCTTTTGTAAACTGGTGCTGATTATTTTTTGTGCAAAATCCTCCTAGAGGTTGACACAAATCGATTATTTATTCCATTTATATGATGTTTGTATCTCCAGGTTATGTGCGCAGAAATCAACATCAGATTTAGAATTTTAATAGGAATGGATTGTCATTAAATTTTAATTGCGGTCATCTATGAAGGGGCACCAAAATTCGGAGATTTGTACTGAACCTGTAGCTTGTATCTAATTTTCATAATTCATGCTAACGAAAAATAAATTAATATTAATTTAGTTTTTGCTTGATAGTTGGAGGATTTGTCTACTTTTAATGTGATTTAATCACCATAATAAAATATTCTTTAATGTTTTTAAAGATTAAAATAGCAGATATGTATTAAATACGTGCGTGTTTTAATTATTACTCGTTAAAATTCGATAAAGCCATATTGTTTTATATAAATAAACCAGTATCGAAAAATAGTTCTATAATATTTTAGATAAACGGATGTGTATTTTGACAGTTCTAAGATCTGTGGAAAAAGATGTTTAAGGTATTAGGAGAGAAATAGCATTCATTTTGTACGTAAACAGTTGCATGATAGACTTTCTTATTGATCAATCCTTCACTGTCAAAAATTTATTGTCTTGAATTTTATATCATGCGAAAAATAACTGAAAATACTTTGAAAAAAATCTATATAACTATATATATATATATCCTAGTAGTCAAACATTTGATATGTAATGGATTTATCTTCTTTTAACATAAGAGAGATTTATTTTCTTTTAACATAACACCTCTTCTTCTTTACTGTTTTGTTTGTTTTATAGAAGCGCTCGGCGGATCTTTCAGGATTGCGAATTGTTTTATTTATGAAATATGAAGTAAATAATGCACTTTTATAAAAATATTTTGTGAGTTCGTTCTCATATTCGTTCCTGGTGCCTTTTTACTTAATTTAGTAATTCTATCACTTCTAAAATGATAATAAGAAAATTCACAAATGCCCAAAACGTCACTTGAATCTAATTCCTTTCAGAATTCTTCATCAACAGTTTTTAATCTTATTCGTTCAGGAATTTCTAAATAGTTCACACTATAACTAATAAGATATAATGAACAGAGGGAAGTATATTCAACTAAGTAAATTATATCCAATGGTTGGAGTACTCAACCCATTGGATATAATAAGATATATATATTACTTCATGTCATCTTTAAACTTCTGTTACCCTAAAAAAAATAATACGGAAATTCACACATGCCCAATTCATCACTTGAATCTAATTACCTTGTCAAAATTCATCATCAATTTTTTAAAAATCTTTTTCGTTGACAAATTTCTCATCATTTCACACTTTAGCTAATAAGGTCTATCAATTAACTTCGTATTTAAAATTCTATCACTTATAAAATATTAATAAAGAAAATCAAAAATGTACGACTCGGCACTTGAATTTATTTTCCTTTTAAAATTCTTCATAAACATTTTCTTAATATTCTTCGTAGCGAAATTCCTCATTAATTCACACTATAACTAATAAGGTCTATCACTTCAAACCTTCGTATAAGAAGAAAAATCACAAATGTCCGACTCATCACTTGAATCTTATTCCCTTTCAGAATTTTTCATCAACATTTTCATAATCTTCTTCCTTTAGAAGTTCCTCAACAGTTTAAACTTTAACTAATAATGTCTTTCACTTCACTGCATCTTTAAAATTCTATCACTGCTAAAATAATAGTAAGAAAAATCATAAATGTCGGACTTGTCACTTGAATCTAATTACCTTTCAGAATACTTCATCAACATTTTTAAAATATTCTTCGTTGAGAAATTCCTCATTAATTATCGCTTCAACTAAAAAAGTCTTTACTTCATCTTTTAAATTCAAGTAATGATGTATTTTCAAATTACATATTTGAACCCATATAAAAACAAGAGCTTTCGAAGCAGGGTCTAACAGGGCCAAGAGTTTATTTTTCTCATAATATCAAAAATAAAACACCTAAATTCCCATGATTAGCAGGTAAATAAACTTTAATGCAGCTAATGAACATTTGGATAATTTTGATTGATAATTTTAACTACAGCGTCATATCAACGTGCGTGCTCATGGGTTAACCCATTAAAGACCAAGGTCAGAAAAAAATCAATGTTTTTCTTAGTTACTTTTTGCATTGGCTTTATGAGTACGACGGGCAGTCGGAAAATAACTTTCCCCTGGCGACTGTGGACAGAGGTGTGTATAAAAGACAAAAAATGTAATGAGACATTAAAGATACAACATATCTTTATTTTTCCACATATGTACCAAGTACATTGAGACATTTGTCATACCGCTTTATAAGCTTCAAAAAGCCCTCCAGGAAAAAATCAGGGCTTTGCATACGGACGAAGCTTTGAACGGCTGTGGGCGAAAAACGACACAGCAGGTGAACACGAACGTGCAAGACACCGATACCATTGGGTAGAAGTCGACCGCGATCAAGCAGATGGTGCTGTTGCAGTGCCTGCGCAGATGGCACTGTTGACTGCAAAGCTCTGATTTTTTTCCTGGAGGGCTTTTTGAAGCTTATAAAGCGGTATGACAAATGTCTCAAAGTACTTGGTACTTATGTGGAAAAATAAAGCTATGTTTTATCTTTAATGTCTCATTGCATTTTTTGTCTTTCATACACACCTCTGTCCACAGTCGCCAGGGGAATCTTATTTTCCGACTGCCCCTCGTATATCCAAAATGTTTAAGTATTATTGTTAATACTAGCAGGCTTCGCCCGCTACGCTGGTCGGTTTCTCCAAACGAACCTTGAATGAAATAAAAATCTATTGGTGAATTTGATCTAGTGTTTTAGAGCAATATAGGCCTTTACGTCGAATGTCCTTTCGCATTGTTGTAAACGATGCAAACGCAATTGCTCAACTATATTTTCTAATGTGTCAGACAAAATTTAGGCTTTTAAGGGCCAACTCTTTTAGTTGAGCATTCACAGTTTGACTTGATAAATAACGATATAACGATATGCAATTTACTAAAACCGTTCCTGAAAAATTATCTATTAATGCAAGTATCATCAAAACCGCCCAGTCGAACTTTTTAAAAAATATAATTTTACATAACAGGGTTCACCGGAATATAGATGTTTCACCATAAATCTATAATCAAACAAAGTAGAAAGATGTGTAATATACTAAAACCAGTCCTGAAATTTTATCTAACTAACAGTGCAAGTTTCATCAAAATCCGTCCAGCAGAACTTATTAAAAAGGCTAATCCTTTACAATCGGGTTCACCTTATTTTTGGATTCCCCACTACATAATTCTATAAATAAGCAACGTAGAACGATATGTTATATACTAAAACCTTTCCTGAAATATTATCTAACAATAAGTTACAAGTCTCATCAAAATCCATACAGCAGCATATTTTTAAAATGTTCATCTCATCTTTCATAACCGGTTTCACTTAATTATAGAACTTTCTCCCATAATTCTAACTAAGCAACATAGAATAACATATTACGTATTAAAACATTCCTTGGCAATTTATCTAACTGACCATTTGCATTTTATATATACTAGGGTTTCCAACCCGAGTTTCCCGAGATAGAGAATATAGGGGAAGATCATTAATTTTTTTTATAGAAAACTCTAACAGATTTTTTACATTTAATAATTTTTTATTACCCCTTAACAACACCAGAGAGCATTTTTATATAAGAAATATGTCAATTATATATTCAAATGAAATTTTGAAATTTATTAAAAGTGGCAATTTCCTATCGGCCACGTGCCAGAAGATAACAGTCGAAGAAATCGCAAGTAGATTTTTTCCCTATATAACAGTGTAAAAATTGAAAATGTGCGATGTTTAGAAATTAAAAAATTGCAGTAGTAAAAATAGCAAAACCGAAATTTCATCGTCAAGTGTTGCCATTCGCAAAATGACGTCAGCGCTACGCACGGACACGTTTGTCCTTTATAATATAGATAGTAGATTAATCAAAATATGGTATTATGGTATACGACCCACTGGCCCCATCCACTACTCTGAGTGATAAGCTTGAAGACAATCTCGATGCAGTTGATCCCGAAAATTTTCACACAAATATAATGCCTTTTATTGACATCAAATTATGATCGTTACAGTTCGACGTTCTGCTATCCAAACACATCGAAAATACTTTTTGAAAATTATCCTAGAAAAGATTATGAAGATTTTTTTCTCGTTTTACTACACATGCTTTTAAAAAACAGACGGCATCATACAGTCCAAATAAAACAATGCAACGAAAAAAATAGGAAAGAAAAATTATGCATCTGGCATAGATTATGAAGCACTTTCCAACACAAACAGAATATTATTAAGAAATTTCATTTTTTCTTCCTAGAATGAAATGGTAATATAAATAAACAACATAAACATCCACATTACTTAGTAAAATTCCATTTTCAGCAACTTTTGTTCATATCCGGTAATGTGTATGAAATCTTACTTGTAATCCTGTATGTGGTCTATAAAATTTATACACGCCATCTCAACCTACACAACAATCAAAATTAGATTAATTTAAAAAAGCATTCTAAAGAGGTAAACGCACTTCCAGTAATCATCAATCTTACTCGCTCCTTTAACCGGATTTATGCGTGTTTGTAAATGAACGATAAATGGTATGCACATCATATGCAAATGATATGTTGTAGCCCATCTCAATGATGTATACCAATCTCGTTATAATTCAAATATCGCTTTTACAAGAAATTTTTAACATAATTTTTTATACACTAATTAATTTTTCAGCAGAGCTGAAACTACGCTGTAAATTAACGAATTACAAAGGATGTGAATTATCACATTACTAAACAGCGTACAACCATTAGAGTGAAAAAATGTCCAGACCGGTGTTCGATCCCGGATCCCTTGGAGTAGCGCACCAAGCGCTTTACCAATTAAGCCATCCAGTCTAGCATTCTCTCACTCGTACATGGCAAGGCTACAACCACGCAGCACAAGATGGAAAGTTAATCATGAGCACAACACCGTTAGCATGCATCAGACAAATTAAACCCAGTATCGGTGAATATTTATACACTTATTTATGTTTCAGCAGATCTGAAACTACGATAAATTAATGAAATACAAAGGATGTGAATTATCACGTGCTGAAAAATTAATGAGTGTATAAATATTCACCGATACTGGGTTTAATTTGGCTCATGCATGCCAACGGTGTTGTGCTCATGATTGACTTTTCATCTTGTGCTGCGTAGTTGTAGCCTCGCCATATAAGAGTGAGAAAATGCTAGACCGGATGTCGTCTGTATGGCTTAAATGGAAAAGCACTTGGTGTGCTATACCAAGGGATCTGGGATCGAACACCGGTCTGGACATTTTTTCACTCCAATGGTTGTACGCTGTTTAGTAAAGTGATAATTCAGATCCTTTGTATTTCATTAATTTATAGCGTAGTTTCAGCTCTGCTGAAAAATTAATTACTGTATAAATATTCACCGATACTGGATTTAATTTGTCATGCATGCCAACGGTGTTGTGCTCATAATTGACTTTTCATCTGGTGCTGCAAGGTGGTAGCCTTGCCATGTAAGAGTGAGACAATGCTAGACTGGATGGCTTAATTGGTAAAGCACTTGGTGCGCTATACCTAGGGATACGGGATCAAACCCCGGTCTGGACATTTTTTCACCTTAATGGATGTAGGTTGTTTAGTAAAGTGATCATTTACAGCCTTTGTATTTCAAGAATTTTTTTTTTTTAATTTAGTATTTAAATAGTAGGAATTGTAGATGCCTCGTTTAATTGAAGGATTCTTAATACTTTTCTGTATTTAAATAAGGCGGAAAGGTCTACTAATCCCTTAACCCCTTCGGGACCGGCGGCTTTTACACAAAATTTATTCGGTTGGCACCACTTTTTTTTTAAAAAAGCTACCTTTATTGAAACTATCACAAAAATGCTGTAATTAGAGAAAGCAAATATTACTTTTATTTTTTACTGGTGCCTAAAACAAATTCTGTATGCTCTTTTTGAGGGTGCATATATGCACCCATGCTCCCGAATGGGTTAAGCATCAAGGCGTACATGTGTACGTCATGAACTCGTCTATTTGTTATACCAGGACGTATGTGCATACGTCCTCGTCTTAGGTCCAAACTGCAATGTTCTAAGAATTTTTTTTAATGCGCTGCTAATGGCTAATGTGATTGGTTTTCTATGGGTTTTATAGCAATTATTGTTTTCACCACCAATAGAAGGCATTACGTATAGAAAAAACTCATTAATTTCCCTTTTGCTTCGTTTCTTTCTTCGTAGTTCATTTGTTTATGTTTTGACCATTCTGTTCAGTTGTGTTTCGTAAATTGTTGTGTTTCGCTTTCGGTTTTATGTTTTTTGTATCACTGATAAATAAAAATAATGATAAACTACTTTTCACAAAATTTAGTTTATCTGGTATTCAGTATACTACCACTAATTTGAATATGATGCTTAAGGGACTAAAAAAATGGTAAAAGCGTACGAACCCTGTAAAACGCAATAGCAGGGCTGTCACTGCGATTATTTCTAGATTTGATTCACACCACTAGTTTTAAAGTATAAATTTTGTAGTATATTTTTCTTGCACATGTTGTTAAGATCTATTAAAAAAATCTCGTTAAGAAAATAGTGCAAGTAGACAGCTTCTAGATATACGGAAAATGATTTTAGAAATGTATTTGAAAGGAGTGGCTTTTCAGTTTTACGGAAATAGTTGCGTGATAGACAGCCATATTGGTTAATCCATCTACGTCGAAAATTTATTGCCTCTTATTTTCTATACTGCGAAAAATATCAGAAGAATTTTTTATAAAAAATTCTGTAGAAGTTTATTTATTTTCTAGTTACTCAAGCGTTTGACGTTGAATAGATTAATCTCTTTTAACATAAAGTAATCTCCATGACAAAATCTTCTTCAATTTCTATTAAGAGAAAAATAGTTGACATGTACTAAAGAAAATTAATAACACGTGCGAGTTTTAATTTTCCAAGAATTAAAATCCAATAGTGCCACATTAACATATATAAATAAACCAGTGTGCCGAATCACAAAAAATAATGTCAGACATTTTAACATAAAAATAAAACTAATTATTTACCTTATACATTAATAGAACACTCAAAAAGAGTTTAAAGTGGAATATCATATTCACATTGTAGTTAATATATTGGGTTGTCCAGTAAATTCGTGCCGGTTGGGCAAATTAATTCGTATTTTTTATTGAGGATACTTTCACTTTCGAAACTTAATTTTAAAAAATCGTCTTAATTAAAAAAAAAAACCTTACAATCAAAATCGAAAAAGTACAGAAGGACCTGCATAGAATTCGATCTCAGCTATCAAATGCAAACATAAATATTTTAAAATATTGAAATGCCAATGAGATACAGTGGTGATAAAATTATAAGGAGAAGGCAAAAATCGCCAAATCTTGGCTACACTTGGCCGGAAAATTATGCAAATTCAATGGCTGGAAGCCAGTGAAAAATGAAGAATAATTTTATAAGTTTTTATGGAAATAAGTGAAAATTTCATATTCATAAAGTGTATTATGGATTTATACAGCCATGTGATATGGACAAAATTATAAGAACAACTGTATTTGTGTGTTCTAAAAAGTAAAATTTGCATGTTTTTTGTTCTGCACACGGAACTCCCAGATGATATAAATGCGTTTGAGACCGTCATATTCTATTTTTCAGTAAAGCTGCTTAGGTACAAAGCTTTCGGAGTTTGAGAAAGCGAATGTGGATGCGTTTCAATGTTCAGGACTTTCTGTACGTCAAATCGCGACAAAGGTTAATAGATCGAGAACGGTTATTTACAATTTTCTTAAGACTCCGGTTAGATATAGACGGAAAATAGATACAGGTACGACATCTTCTGTTTCAGTACGGGAGAAAAGAATGATAATAAGGCGAGCTTGCTCCAAAAAACAAGCGTCAGCTGAAATAGAACGTGAATTGAACTTAGAATGCAGTGCTCGAACTGTTCAACGTGTTTTGAAAAAATGAAAAAAGTTTCGCTATGGTAAACATATGTCACGACCGACTCTTACAAAAGTTCATATGAGACTGAGGGTGGAGTTTGCCAAAAAATGCATTACTATGGGAAAAAAGTGGGATAATGTTGTCTTTTCCGATGAGAAAAAGTTTAATTTGGATTGACCAGATGGTATTCATTACTTCTGTTATGATCTCCGTAGAAAAACAATTTTTTTCTCAAAGCGTGCATTTGGATGTGGCTCAGTAATGGTCTGGGGAGTTTTCGCAACTAGTGGAATTACTCCAATAGTTTTTGTGCAGAGAAGAATGAATTCTGAGAGTTATGTTGATGTATTGGGCGATAATCTTTCACCAGACGCACCTTTAATAATGAGTGGAGACTATCTCTTCCAGCAGGACAATACCTCACTACATGGTTCCCAAACTTCAAAATCATGTTTTGATGCTAATTTCATGAAACTACTTGTTTGGCCGGGCAGAAGCCCTGATCTGAATACAATGGAAAATCTGTGAGGTATTATGGCACAAGAAGTATAAAAAATGGTATACAATTTGAAAACAAGCATATGCTCTATGGAAAAAGCCTGGTCAAAAATTTCCAAGAACGTTTTGAAGGAACTGTCAAACTGCATGACGTCTTGACTGATAAAAGTGATTTAGAAGAGTAGTTGCGGCCTTTCGTGAAAACCCATTTGTCAAGGATACATAACATTTGGTCAAAATGTTTTGAATTACTGACTGATGTAAATTTTGTCAATGATAGTTTGCCTTTAATACTCATGGTTATCTCTATAATAAAACCGTAAGTCATGTGACTGTCATCAACAGTTCCGGAATGTCCGTTTCACTTTTTCATATGCCAGGCGGCCATTTTTATTAAAAATTATTTTTTCGAATAAAACTTCATAAATGTGACATTTTTAGAAAGATCGTTCAAAATAAATTAATATTTGAGAGATGACTTACGTTCAATTATGTATATATTCTCCAATAACTTCAGTTGAAATTAGCTTCGCAGTTCAAATTCTCTATCCATGAAAGTAAACAAAAAAACAAAAGATTCATTCGTCGTGAAGGTTTAAAATATTAAACCATTAAACCATGGAGATAATCGTTCGTAAAGTTAGTTTTCCATGAAAGACTTTTTGGAGCGCTGCCTGGTGTCAAAAAAATAATTCGTACCAGTGACACAATCAAAGTTTACCATAATTATGTGCTATACAACTCAACTTCATTCTTTATCTTTTCTTCATGTAAGCTGAATGTAAACAAATGCAACTCATGTAATGATATTTAATGAATCAAATTTCGAAACAAATTGTCAGTTAATTTGGTATTTATGTATTATATGTGAAAGGAAGAGAGACCACCGAAAATGACTGTTAATCACCAATCATATTTACCATTATTAATGACCAATCGTTTTCAAAACAGTAATTTAATATACATTTACAAAATACATAACATCATTAAGTACTTTTGTGTTATTTGGGCGCAAATCTCGCCAATAGAATTTTTAAAATCGCCAATACCAGCTTTTATTTTTTGCGTGTGCAAATTAGAAACGATACTTTTATTTTGAAATCAAATGTTCTGATGGAACAGCTGTCGTAGACGCACCGGGGCACTATATTAACTATTGAGTTGCAATATAGAGTGAAAAAACGGGTTGCTGTAATTAGAATTATAGGCGGTAATGTTGGTGTGACATATTTACGTGATTATCAAAACTGGCTTCCAAAAGTTCAATGTTTCACCAAACCATACTCGAAAATTACGTGTTATAATATGCACTCCGATTATGTCACATTATTCAAGACGTTTTAAATGAAAATAATGATAGATTTTCTTCTTGATTCTCCCGTAATCAAGTCTACAGCCAAAGTTAGCGAGAAACAAACAAACAAACAAAAAAATATTGGCAACAATATAGTTCAGTGTAAATGGTGGATATCATTAAAGACTTTCACAAAATAGACTTCATTGCACCAAATCGTATTAACTAAAATACGCCATTTGGCAATGGATCCAATTACAGAAAACTACTTAATATGTTTAAGAATCTCCTCATTAGCAAGAATATTGCAACTGATAAGCAAACGGATATGAAGCATAAATGCTTAAGTTGGTTAAGCGGTTTTTGTCAAGAAAGATGAAATACATTACAACAAAAAATATGCGAAATGCTACCATAATCGAAAAAGTTTTTGATTTGTCTATTAGAATCTTCCGGTTTGGCGAAGGATTACGGAAAAAAAATAAATTATGAATAAAAGTAACGTGTTACAGTGCTTAACATACATTTAAGGGAGACCAAACTGGTCGCCAGTGGCGGCTAGTATTAAATAATTAGCTAAAATAAATGAGGCACTAAAGATATTTAAATTTTTATCATAAACAATTCTAACCAAACAACATAATCAAATATCGTTAGAAATACTGAGGAATTCAGAGAGAATAAATGTCATTTGTGGGATGTCATGGAAAAGGTGTTTCATTTTGTAAGGCAAAAAATAAAATGTAAAATTTTTCTGGACTTTGCTTACGCCCCGAATTTCAGTGATGTAAAAGATATATATGCCAATTTTCAAGAAAATTGTATAATATTTAGAGGTTGCACATTTTGATCAATTTTGTAAAAGTAGGCAAAAATTATGATTTTTCTGTGTCAATTACTTTTATTAAGAAAACTAGAAATAACAAACTTAAAATAATACTATAACTAGACACTAAAATTAATAGGTAGTATGATAGGCAAAACATGTGTTATATTAATCAACTTTGAACAATGCAATACATTCTTTTGTTCTCTTGGTGACAACTTTTCTGCGATTCTCGACTACCCTTAACAAGAATTGTTTTTGTTGTTCGTTCAGAATCGATGGGTTAAACTTTTTTATCAGAGCAATACCTCTTTCTGCGGCATCATTGACCACCTTAAGGGCATTCACATGGCTTCTTACAGAATTACTGCAGTAGTCTGTCACGTTGTGGATCCCAAACATTTGAAAGAACGTCTTTGTTTTATTAGTAACGAAATGGCTCAAGTCCTTTCCTTTAAACATTAGGTTTTTACCCTCTAATCATTTCATTACCTTTTTCTTTGCAGATTTGGTTTCTAAATTTTTAGTCATATTTTCCTTATTAGCCTGAGTAATACGTTCGTCCAAAAAAGTCAATCCTACGTTTTTTTCTGACAGATAGCAAAGGTGTCTCTTAGCAACTATGAGAGCACTTTTTTTGACGTTTGCATCTATGTAAGTGCTCAGAAAATGTAGCATATCCAAATCATTCTTTGGAACCCATCGACTTACAATTGCCTCGCGCCAAAAGCAAACATGTATGAAGCTAACAAAATGTGCAACCCGTTTCATTTCTTTCAATGCTCATTGAGGAATATTCAACTGTTTAGTGAAGAGGACAATTTTAACGCATATATTGTCTTCGCCATCCACCTTGCTTGATGCAGAGCTCCTGGGATCCTGAAACTGATGTCGTTTTCCGACCAACCTCCTAGATACAGGAGTGAGAGTTGTAATAACACTTTGTAGTCTTCTCTTGGATAACCTCCGTCTTTTAGAACATTTTGGAGGTAGTTAAGCATTTGCACTTGTTGTTCTTCTAGAAAGCCTTGAACGGCATTTCTTCATCCAGCATTGTCGTATATGACTTCTTATCATATGAAGCCCACAAGATTTGGAACTCCCGACAAATCTGGATCTCAGAACCACTTGATGGTATGCCACAACACTCCTCTCACATTCCTTTTAATATTAGTTCATGGGTGTGATGACGGCAAGTAAACTACAACAATGTTCGTCCGAATTCCCGTTCAATTCTGGTACATGCTCCTTGGATGAGTCCTGTATTATATGCTGTAGTATCAAAAGACATACCGATGACATTGTCACGTAGCTCCAATCGTTCCACTTACCAAATAACTATTTCAGCCAATTATTCACCAATGCCTTTCAAGGCAACAGGTACGTCAAGCAAATGCTTAAAATGTTTTCCAAGCCACTAGAACTGCAACTCTATCTTTCAAAGTTTTGACACTCCGATGGAAAACTGAGGGCAATAGTTTACTATCCCAATACAAGACCAAATGAGGAGAATTTTCAAAGAGTGATCCTTCGATTTTCTTTGCCATATCACTTCTATTCATCACCCGAGCTCGATAAACGGTAGCTGGGGATACAGAAATTTTTGAAACAACGTGGCCAACGCTTTTTGAAGTTGCTGTACATTAAGTACTTGCTTGTTAAATAGAGAGCTGTTCTCAATTTCACGTGGACATAAATGTCAACGTAATTTTTTCTTTGCTGGAGGCAAAAACTCAGTCTCGTCGTCGCTGGTGCTGATGATGATGGAGATGAGTCTTCAAGTATAACTGTCTTATTGATTTCAGCGATAGCTTTGTAATGTTTATTCTTATAGGAATCAATTTTCTCTTCGTTTGTACACTTAGTTCTTATTTTCGAGGCGAAAACCTAGTCTACACTACTCATTCACAAACTCATACGATCTTGTCGCTGTGAGCCAAGAAATTCTTTATATTCACGTGATACGTTACTTATGTCCATCATATTTTGACAGGAAAGGTGAAATATAATTCTAACCACCATTGTAGCTTAAAATATTTCCCCCATAGGATTAACATTAGCGAGTGGGTGTTTTCGCGTGAGTAAAGTAGCCTCTTAAGGTATCTCCTTGAACATGATCGCGTTTGTAATCGAAAGATCTCGGGGTTAAAATTGTATATGTTTAAGATTTTTACATATGGTTTTACATATGGAATACATTTTATGCACCTTTTTAGTAATTTTAATAAGTGTTTTAGTTAACTTATAGATGCTCGGAAATGATTTTTTAAACGTATTTGAAAAGAATTAGTATTTCAGTATTACATATACATTTGCTTAATATACCGCCATATTGATTAATCTGTCACTGCCAAAAAATAATTCTCTACCATTTTAAATCAAGCGGAAAATATCAAAAGGTAACGCGATAAAAAATATTTCTAAACTTTTATTAATTTCCGAATTAGCCAAGAGTTTGACGTTTAATAGATTTATCTTCTGTTTTTTTTTTTTTTTTTTTTTTTTTTTTTTGACAACATGAGAGCTTTGTGAAAAATTAGCTCTGATATTTTTTAAAGATAAAAATAGCTGACAAATATTATCGAAAATTGCTAAACACATGCATTTTGAATTTCCCTAGTTTGAAAAGCACACCCAGAAAATGGAATTGATTCAAACTACAAAACATGTTTTGCTCAGTACATTTTGATTGTTTTAAGCAAAATTTTTAATTGAAGTAAAAAATTGGTTTTGTTGCTTAGACAAAGAAATATTGTTAACACTCTTACAAAATTTTAACAAAATTTCATGAATTTTACTTGGATTTACAAAATTTTAACAAAATTTCATGAATTTTACTTGAATTTACAAAATCTGTTTTTCTAATTTTACAATAATTTTGTTATTTAAATTTGTAATTCCAGCAAAATTTTGTTCTTTTTGCAAAATTTAAATTGTTGTGTAGTAGCCATATCTCTCTTACGTAAATTGATTTATTGGACTTATATAGCTATACAATTAAAGGATTAAGATAATTTTTGGTAATTAAAACTTTTTTTCATTGGGACGGACCAAGGTAGTTTTAAAAATTCCCCAATCCCCATTTATTACTTTATTCTATCGTTACAAAAATAAAGTATTGGATTCATGAAAATTTTAGATTTCCGATTTCTGACGGATTTTAGCAGGTCCTGAACACGATTTGACAGTTTTTCTCTCTAGAACTAATGCACGGAATTTAATAAAACTTTATATTCAGTTACTTCCTGATATAAATTGTTTCTGATTATTTTTTACTATAAATCGTGTACCAGGTGGCGCTACTATGTTGCATTTTTCGTGATTTCTGCAATAGCTCTATCTCATTTTCAGCAGTGAATTGCGCCTGTAATCTTTGAATAGTAACCAGTGAATTTTTATCCTGCTTTTTAGAGGCGTAATTCACTACTGAAAATGAATTAAAAATTAACTATGTGTTGCCGTATGGTGCGCTTTGTATTGTCGACTCATCTTTGCCGCAGAAATTTGCGTGCTCCTGATGACATTTCCATCTTGTGCTGCGGTTGCAGCCGGACTGACATATATAAGAGTGAGAAATGTCGAGTTGGGATATTGTTCGTTGTAGCTCAGTGATAGAGCCTCAGAGCGCTGTTCTGAGAACCCGGATTCGAGTCCCGCCTTGGGGTATTTTTTAACTCTGTCGGCTTACGCTTGAAGAAAAAGCAGGATAAAAATTCATTTGTTATTATTCAAGGATTACAGGCGTAATTCACTGCTGAAAATGAATGAAAAAATAATTAAAATTGTACAGTAGATTGGTTCATTTAACAAAAAGTATTGTAGTATAACCAAAACAAGTTCGTAATATAACATATTTTATTATTTAAAGAAACAAAATGTATTTTGTTGAAAAAAATAAAATAGATTATTAAAATAACACATAGCATATATCTATGTAACAAAAATAATTTTGTTAATTCAAGTAAAATTGAACCACTTTACTTGAATTAACAAAACATTTTTTTTGCTGACGATACAAATTTTTTTTTGTTGGAATTGCAAAAATATTTTTTTGTTGATTCAAACAAAATTTCCATTGACCCATATTTAAACGAAAAGTTTTGTTGGGCAAACCAAATTTTTGTTGATTCAACAAAAAATTTTCTGGGTACAGTAGTGGTGCATTTATTTAAACAGTAATTAAACCCAAATGGAAATCTGCTTCTGAGGTTACTAAAGATATAGAATGCTTTTCGGGATCGTGAGTAATATTCAAAAGGTTATTGTATATTTTCGTATTAAGAGTTAAATAAATTTACTATTCAAGTATTTAAGTAGTCAGCGTTTAAATATATGAAAAAATAATATTTTAAGAATACAATACTTTAAAATGAGTAATTTGTTTCTATTTAACGTAAACATCTGCGAAATTAAATTTCATGTTATACCCACTGGCATCATATATCAGTTTACATCAGTACAAATTCACCATTGTGTTTTCCATATATAAAACAGTTAAAAAATATTAGCTGTAAAAATAAATATAAAAAATTCTACATATATATATATATATATATATATATATATATAAGTAATACCATACGTATGTTTTAATTTTCTTTGACTTAAAATCCAAGCACTGCATTTTGGAATAAAAACCGCGCGGTATACATGAGTAAAAATAAATAAATAAATAAATAAAATATGGTATAACATCAAATTTAAACTACCTTTTCATATTAAATATAAACCTTTTTGCTCAAATATATGTACAAAGAGAATCTTGTATACTTAGATAATCATACGGCAAATTGATGAATCAATGCATAGGGACAGCACTTTTCAAGACTATGTGGGGAGTGAAGATTTGAAATTTTCTAGAATATGTGGAGAGAGATGATTAACAATTTTTGAAGAAAACGAATAAAATATTGCTGCGAGATCCAAAACCGATCGCGTACTTACGTATGCTGTCATCATATCGGCGTTACCATGTCAAACTATCCAATGTGAAAAAATGCATTTTTCATTACTTTTAAAAATGGCCGATTGCCACCACTAAATTTTCTTTGAATTCTTCGCCTAGTATGGGTACTAATAAAATTTTTGTTGAGAACAGGGTTGCCAGTCTGGCCTTCTTGTTTATATAGAGATGCCAAATTCATACCGGAAATTTTGAGAGAAAATGTTTAATTTAAGTAATCAAGAAATGTATGTCATTAAATGAAGCTAAAATTTCAGTTTGAAATTTCTGGTATGAATTCATAATTTTAGAAAAAAATAAGACCAAACTGACAACACTCATGAAGAATACCATTAAACTTTAGTGATGGTGACAATAGGCCAATTTTGAAAAGTAATGCAAAATGCATTTTTTCACATTCGATAGTTTGACATGATAACGACAAGTGTCTCAACCTCTAATTTCTAGTCGCCAAATTGCAACATAGTCACCAGAAATTTCCCTGTCTATCCTGGTTAGTCATGCATTTGACACTTACGATCTTCATTTAAGCAAAATCGAAAATCTAATTTAAACATCATAATGAAAGTAATTGCTGACATATATAAGAAAAAAATAGCAGATACACATTTTAAAATTGCAAGGCTTAAAAAAAAGCAGTACCATATCATTAACCGCCAAAAGTTTAATTTAGGTATTTTAATTTAAGCAATTTTTGCTTTATTTAATGACAAAGTTTCTGTCATTAACTGAGGCAAAGTTTTTATTCTAAAATAGTGATAGATAGGTAGCATGCACAGCTTTTTTGACTGTTGCGCCAACGCAACACCAGCCATTAATTTCCGATTAAACGAGTTCGTACAGTCGTGGAAAAAAAAGTGAGCACACCCTACTAACTCAGAAACAAGTAATTGTAGAAGAACGTTACTGGTACCAAATGATTGGAAATAATGTCTACTTTTAAATGATGCATGTAAAATATTCTTAGAGACCATCTACATATCAAAACAAATCCAAACTTTGTTTTTCTCAATGGCATGACCAATTTTGACAAGATATTTTAAATCTTCAGTTCAAACTGTGCCTAAATACCAAATTTCATGAAAATTCTACGATTAGTTTCAGAAAAATTAATTCTTTTAAAATAATCATATTTTGGGGGCTGTATCCAAATTGAGGTTCGGTAGTCGACTGTTGAAATGCTACAGATTGACTAAATCACTGCTATTAATGTATTATTTCTTGCAAATATGACCATTTTACTCACTTAATAAGTTTCGGCTATTGTTATATACGGTAAAATCCTTTTCATTCCTTGTAATGTATTATTTCTTGCGAATATGACCATTTAACGCACTTAATAAGTTTCGGCTATTATTATATATGGTAAAATCCTTTTCAATATTCATTTTAATATAATGTTTACAAGAGTTGAATTATCCGATTACAAATATATATAAGGTTATATCTGATTAAAATAGTTTTTGAATGTATGAATGTGCTTGGAATTTTATGTGTGTTTGTATATTGCTTTTTCTCAGATTTTGAATTTATTTTACTTGCTCTTTTCTAAATTTATATGTGAAAAATATCGGCGAATACAAAATTTAGAATAAAAAATAGTATGAAGCAGTATAAGGAAACAATGTAAAAAAAACCTAGACAAACTGCTTTTTAGTCTGAATATAAATCTTAACTCGATATCTAATGGCATATTTTGAAAAAAATTTCAGAAACTTTACTAAAAAAAAAAAAAAAAAAAAAAAAAGGGTTTCTTAGACTGCAGCAAGAAATTCCATTAAAAGTAACAAAAATAATGAGTAAAATATTTTTTCTAAGATAGTACAGTTCATTTTTAAAAAATGAGCTTTGTTAACTTAAAATTAAAAGAGAAATTAATTTACATAACTGACGTAAAATTCTATCTCATGCAAATACGATTCATGTAATTTTAATTTTAAAAAAATTCAAAGCTGACGCAGAGAACGTAAAAAAAAAAATCTTATTCGAATCAACAATAAAATGAGTAATATATATTTTTCCAATTATACTTTTCTGCACATCACAGACGGCTTCTTAAACCAGCATCTTGCCGTTTTTTAAGCATAATTTCAAAACTACTCGGAAGAAAAATTAGAAATTTTGAATCTGCATAAAAAAAGACACAATAAATATAAGTCCATCAAAAAAAAATGTAGATTGCAATTCATAATTTTTTCGAATATTAATTTCATAATTCATAATTCATATTATAAAATTTAAAAAATATATACAAATTCATCGTATTTATGTTTTGGTTTTTTATTATTATTACCAAACAAAATATTGGCACATTAGGATTATAACTTCAGGAGATATTAATAAAAATATGAAAATGTAATTTAACATTAGAAGCTCTAAATTTTTATGTTTATAATTCAAAAACATATCATCCGAATGACTTGAAATTTGGTTTGTAGGCGTAGTGTGAACCGGAAGATTTGAAATATCGTGTCAAAATTGAGTGTTGTCATTGAAAAAAAATAAACTTTGGTCTGGTTCTGTTATGTAGATGGCCCCCTTAGCAAATTTTATGTACATCATTTAGAAGTAGACTTTATTTGCAATCGTTTGGTACGATAATTTGTTCCAGAGTTAGTGCGGGGTGTTCAGTTTTTTTACACGACTGTACATCAAAGAAAGAAAGTTCAATAAATTGAAATATTTAAAACAGATAGAGTTTAGCTGAGAAGACTTTTTTAAACATGCGGATACGACTACGTAAAGATTAATATTTATTAGAAAATTAATCATTTATTAGACAGTTGGCAGAAATATCTGCCTTATCCTAAGTAGAAATATCTTCCTACAAAGAAATATTCCTTAATAATATCTTTCTAGAAAGAAATATCTTCCTTGAAATAAGAAATTCTTAGAAATATCTTCCTAGTCCTAGGTTTAAATATCTATCTATTTTAATATCAACGTGTATGCAGGAGAACTCAGATTGATATGTCTGTAGTTTAAAAATATTACTTTTAAACAATTTAAATTGGCATTTAATACTTTTTTGTAATTTTTAGATGTTTGAACTCGGCTTCACCTTACTATTCTTATTTGACATGAATGATTTTCATTTTTAATTTAAATAATTGTATAAAGAAAATTTGCTTTAATCATGGCTAGTAGCATATATATTAGTGATTAGTATATCTGAGTAGAGCTCAATAACTGTAACACAGATCTACACAATTTATTGTGGTGGAATGTACAGTTCCAAAAAAACCATCACCACATGTTTTAAAAATATACGAGTGGCAACGTTTGACTGGAAATTGTGTGTACATTCTGCATATTAATAAGATATTTGAAATAAAGGTCGTCGACATATTAAAAATTAAACTAACTTTGAATTTTCAAAAAGTAGTATCGCTTTTGATACCATATTCGAATTCCTCAGATCAATGCAGTTGAAAAATATAACGTTTATATACCTTTTTAAATTTTCATAAAGTTAGAAGAAGTCAAAGTTTAAGACTAATAATTTTAAATACACATGACAAACTTTAATTCATATCTTCCCAAAAAGCATGTATATGAAATATCTCTTTTCAATGAGTTACATTAATTGGCCCAAATATATTCCAGTCATCTTTACCGTTCAAAAACATATTTTAAATTATGAAAATTTCTTAATAATTTCATATTAAAAGTTAGAAATTATGAGAGACGTTAATTTTTACATACAACAAAACGAACCAAAATCGCCAGAAACATATGTATGTACAGCCGTGGATAAAAAAAAACTGAACACGCCTTACTAACTCTGCAACAAATTACTGTAGAAGAAAGTTACTGGTACCAAACGATTGGAAATAAAGTCTACTTTTAAATTATGTATATAAATTTTCTTAGGGGGCCACCTACACATAAAAACAAACCCAAGCTTTGTTGTTGTATTTTTCAATGGGATGACCCAATTTTGCAAGATATTTTAAGTCTTCAGTTCAAACTATGCCTAAATACCAAATTTCATGAAATTCTACGATTAGTTTCAAAGAAATTAATTATTTTAAAATGAGCATATTTTAGGGTCTGTATCTAAATTGAAGTTCAGTACTCGATTGTTGAAATGCTGCAGAATGACTAAAGTTTCTTCTGATGTATTATTTCTTGTCAATATGACCATTTTACTCACTTTATGTTTCGGCTATTGTTATATACGGTAAAATCTTTTCCAATGTTCATTTAGTAATGTTAACAAGAGTGGAATTATCCGATTAAAAATATATAATGTTATATCTTCTAGTTTTCGAATATGTGAATGTGATTATAATTTTATCGGAATTTTTGTAATGCTTTTTCTCAGATTTTGAATTTATTTTACTCGGTCTTTTCTAAATTTATATGTGAAGGATATCGGCTAATACAAAATTTAGAATAAAAATTAGTATGAAGCAGTATAAGGAAACGGTGTAGAAAAAACCCAGACAAATTGCTTTACAGACTGAATATAATTCCTAACTCGATTGCTAATGCAGGCCCGTAGCTAGGTGGGGGCCAGGTCGGGCTTTGCCCGACCTGGAAAATTTTTTGCCCGACCTAGCACGAGACTCTACATTCCAATATAAACAACCAATATAAATTTCTATTTCTTTTTTCAAATTTTTGTCCTACCTACCATGAACTAGCTAGACATTTCGATCACATTATCACCCACTATTTCATTTTAAATAACTTTTATGTAATACAGCATTAAATTTCCATTTTTTCCTCCTTCATGCCAGACCTAATCAAAGAAAACCCCCTCACCCTCTATCCCTCTATTTCGTTTTTTGACCGGCAAACAAAAATTTCATCTACACTTTTTTTTCTCTCTTTCTCTTGGCCTGTCGGAGACCTGTCGGAAACTGTGGCATTGTCGCCATTTCCCACAGACTTCTCATATAAGTATCTTTACTGAGGTCATTCCTGGCTTTTTTGCTTTGTAGAAATTATTCCACAGTCGTCACCACCGCCTCACAAAGAAATCTGGATTACCTTATATCCGTAAAACTTGCTTTCTTTGTACAATTGTCACCATACAAAATTGATCGAAGGAAGGCGGGGTTGAAACCAAAGGCTTCTGAAATTACAATGAAACAGCCTCATAGACCTTACAATATTATTTCGTTAACTTCAATAAGCTGTACCTGACAGTTCTGCTCAGGGTACTTACAATACATGTGTTCTACTTACTGTGCTTCTGCTTGTTTCACCGAAAATTGATGGGATTCCATGAAACTTCGTATTCCAACTTTCAAGCATATGGACTTTTTTCTTTTTCTTTTGTCATGTATGTTTACTTGTTTGCTCTGGGAAGAGGGGTCAACTAAACCCAATACGCTCTTTATTTCATTTTTCGCAATTTTTATTGCATATTAAGGTATAATAAAAATTTGGCAAACAAACCTCTCAAAATTTTTCTGTAGGAGAAATGTCATTACATTGAAAATATTACCTTTAAGCAATAGAATATCAAATTTTGCATTAATTAACTGATATAAATTTAACTTTCAACCAAGAAATTTACAGAATTTTCTAAAATGTTTTTAATATACACGTGTTTTAAACTTTTCATTCTTTTTACGGATTTACGTGACTTTTAGCAATTACCGTGTGACACTTTTCCATGAATTTCACTTTAAATAAATTTTATGTAACATAACATAACTTTTCATCTTAAACTAAAAACAAATCTGAAAGGAACGAAATAATATCAATTAATAATAAATCAAGGGATAAAAGGGAAAAAGTTTTGATAAGATTTAAATAACTACACTTTGATTTTATAATACAATGTTTTCTCTTGCAAAAAATATTACTTTTTCATATTTTTTAAAGGGAATTGTGTGCCGATAATAATATAATTCAAGTAGGTTAAACAAAATTTCATACTTTTGCTTACACTTTAAAAAGACTTTTTACTAACGAACAGCATAACAAATTAAGTCCATTGTAAGCGCTGACTACAAGCGTTTGGGGGTACATGGAAAAATAAATCATCTGGAAATCCTCCTAGAAAATTTCAGAAGAGAACCTCCCCCCTTCGTGAAAATAAGAAATAGATAGTAGAAGGTCTGTCCCTTCGTCTCTTTGATTGTCTCCTTTCCTCTGAAATTTTAAAAAGTCGGCACTTCTAAATTAAACCAATTTTTATTTTGTATTTAAGTAATATAATTTGTCGGGCTACATTGGTTACTTACTGGCAGATTCACAAGGTCATTTTCATTTTTAAATTCAAAAATTTTATGTGTGCTCTTATTAAGAAACAAAGAAATTGAATAGACTTTTCTACATTTTCGTAAAGGCAAATCAGTTTCCAGAAAATGTCGCCAAAGATGCTATTATAAGCAAATTCTTTGACGCGACAACCGGATAAAGCCCATCATTAGATAGAAATAGATTACAACTCAAAGTGTAATACATTTACCGAAAAGTGAAAGTCGGCATTCGATTCCAGTCCGAAAAGTATATGCAAATATAAAATATTTTTTAACATTATATATATGAAAGGATAAAGATTAACCCTTTTTTAAAAGTTAAGCCTTTTTAAAATTTAAAAGTAAAAGTTCAAAATTTAACAGTTCCAAATTTTATCTAACTTTTGAAATGCCGTATTCTAAATCTGATTTGCCCCTGTTAACTTTGTTTTCCAATCCAACATTTATTACTTTCATACTTCAAAATTGCTCGATCTTTAAGAGTAAAAATGTTGACTTGATGCAATTCTCATTTCTTGTGGTTAGAGCTAAAGCCCAGATTTGCCAAACCCATAAAACGTCATGATGCCTGAATATTTTTTAGCCTATTAAATGAGATCACTCCTATTTCTTTAGTGTCGCACTGTAGCGGAAACATTCCATATTTAAAACGGGACAACGAAAAACCCGTGGCTTTTTACGACCATGATTTGCTAAATAAACTATCGCCACTCGACAGCGCATTTTGGAATTCGGGCCGCGACAACACTCAAAGCAACTGGACTGGACCTGGTTTTTCAAAAGACAACCTGTAATTAAAAGGAAAAATAAAACCAGGTCCCAACGAACTCTATCTCCATTTTATTTGATTCCTATCTACTCACAATGAAAATGCCACGACTACCAGAAATGTCAATTCAACGAACCAGACACAGACTGTAAATCCCCGCTGCACAGTAACGGGATTCCGGAGCGGGCCACTATGCTAAAAAGCGCCCTGTAGTCGTCGCCCCCGAGATAGAGCACACCGTATATATTATACTTACATATATATATGCAGTGAAATCTGTCTAAGGCGAAAAAATTTCAGAGACCCACATTTTTAAACATAGATAGTTTCGAGAAATCTGTCTAAGACGGAAACAATCTGTGTAACGCGGAACCGGACATTCATTTTGGGGTCCCATGTATCAAAATTACTGTTTAAGACGGAAGAAAATTCCGCTTGGAAATATAAATGGAAAGAAACCTGATATTTTTCTTTCATAATGACATGTATTGTTCAGTCCAACTTCCAGATTTCAGAAAGGTGCCTCACTGATTGATGACAGTGACAAAAAAACAATATTCGATTTTTTTTTTCTAAATAAGTTTAAGATAATAGAATTTTAAGGCATTTATTAAGGTAAATATAACTTTATTTTCACTAAAACCTGTAATTTTGATTTATAACAGTCTGTTTGTGCACTATCAGTTTGCAATGTAAATTAATATTACTATAAATATATAAAAATATGTACCAAGATTTCATGTTTATTTAATTAAAAAAAATTTGAAAGATACGTTAGTTTTAATTTTTAGTCAAAGAAATGTTTAATACTCTGTGAACGGGATGTCTATAAAGTATTTCTGTCTAAGCCGGAAATCTGTTAAAGGCGGAATTTTATTTCAATCCCAAGCGATTCCGCCTTAGACAGATTTCACTGTATATATATACATACACATAAAATAGCCTCCCTCCACTCCATACATAAATTTTTAAAACTCCTCATTAATATTATAAACAATCGAATAGCGTTTTCATTTATTATGTGATGATTTCTTTATGATGACTACCTTTTTGTAATATTTATCAGGACTCTCACTTGCGCCAATTTTTATATTTTATTGGCACCATTTTTTCAAAACAAAACTAATTTACACACAACTCAACAACATGGGCAAGAGAAATACACTACAAACTTTACTTTTCAAAATTAGCGGTGCCAATAAAGTAAAACTATGCGCAAGTGGGAGCCCTGATTTATGCAACAAAAATCAGTTTAAACATTGACACTTAACCAGCATTTTCTGAAAAATGCATTCTTTTGATAAGAAAATATTAACAAAAAAAAACGCTATTCGTTTTTTTTTAACCTCATGGAAGGTATATGAAATAATTATGGATGAATGTAAACCGAGCAGACAACAGTCTTAAGTACAGTAGAACTCCAATTATCCGAACTCCGACTATCCGAATCGCTGATTATCCGAATCGCTTTCAGAATTTCAGACAAAAATTAAGACGGAAACGTATTGCGATTCGCAAATTAAGGATTCTGTCTACGCGCGCTATTGTCCTTGCGAACATTATTGGGATGATGAGTCACCGTCTCATAGTGCAGTTCCATTATTGGCTGTCGTCCGTCGCCAGGTGGCCAGCCCGGCCCACCTGGGTTTCAAATTGTAAATGATGATGAACTTATTGAAAGTGTGAGAGAAGAAAGTGTCGAGGAAGAAGATGACCTTAGTGTCGAAGTTGAATCAGACACGGGACCATCAGCTAGTGAAGTATTTGCCGGCCTTGAAACTGCGTTGAAGTGGATGGAGCGTCAGCCTGAGTGTGACCACATGCAGCTTCTCAAAGTCAAGCGGATGCGCGACTTGGCTGCCCGAAAACGGATGAAGACTGTCAAACAGCTTACCTTCACCGAGATGTTCAGCAAGCAATGACTTTCATTTACAGTACGGTACGTACATATTGTACTAATGTACAGCACTTGTAAATACGTTTAACATGTAAAAGTGGTGTATTTTCATTTAATTAATTAAAAGATCTTTTTATTCAAAAATAGTTTTTCTCTCCCGTTTTCATCATACATACAGTAATTAATTAAAATAGATCCTTTTTTCGGAAAAAATTCAATTATCCGAATTTTTGATTATGCGAATGGGGTCTGGTCCCAATTGATTCGGATAATTGGAGTTCTACTGTATAAACAATACGTATATCTATCTTTTAAAATTAAATTAAAGAAATATTGATCCTTTATGGGAAATGGACAAGTGAAAATATAAATTAAAAAATATTTTATATTTGCACAGACACTTCTGCTCTAAACACTGAATTGTATAAATATTGTTTATTTTTAATAAAATTTAGCACAGAGCAAGCAAAAAATGTCATTGTTTATTCTGAAACTGAGAGGGCACTGGTTTGTATTAAGTCTTGAATAACAGAACACAAGCATGAGAATTTAGAAAACTTGATCTACTTTAAAAAAAAAAAAAAAAAAAAAAAAAAAAAAACTAGAACGCCCGTGTACAACTTTGAATTTACCCCCACTTGCAAGCTTCCTTCCTCCTCCCCCCCCCCCCATCAGTTTGTCACATTTGTAATGCTTATAGTTAAGATTGCCTAGCTTCAAGACTGCAAAGAGATCGCCTCTCACAAGAATCATTAAGCAGCCAAACTGTCTAGCACCCTTTAGTACTTAGATATTTTTGGATATTTTAATTATAACTTTTAAGTTTTTTAAATATTTTTTTGCATATTTTTTTTTTTGTAAAATGGAGAATGAATGCAATAAGGAGTGTAAAAAACAATGAAGATTAAAAAATTTGGAACATGGACTTCAAAATCGCGGGAAGACTGTAAAAATTTTTTTCTGACACATTTGTATTATGCACTTGGAAGAAATAAAAAAAATATATACTGAGTTTAGAAAAATCTTATATTTTAAATGAGAAACATTTACCTTAAAATTGCAGTACATATTTTTGAAGAACTATAAATAAGTGACTGGGAAAAACTGAAGAAATAATCTGCCCTCCCTGGAAAAACGTTTGCCCTACCTGGAAATATAATCTAGCTACGGGCCTGTGCTAATGGCATATTTTAAAAACTTTTTCAGCAAATACACAACACACATGCATTTATAAAAAACTTTACTTCAAACATATATACCGAAGAAAAAATAAAATAGGTTTATTAGACTGGAGAAACTAGAAATTCAATTAAAGGTAACATAAATAGTAAGTAATTTTTTTTTCAAAGGTAGCACTGTCAATTTTTTTAATGAGCTTTGTTTATTTAAAAATAAAAGGGAAACTAATTTACATAACTGAAGTAAAATTATATCTCATGCAAATACGATTTACGTAATTTTAGTAAAAAATTGAAAAGCACACATAGAAAAAGTTTTAAAAAAAATCTTATACTAACCAAGAATAAAATAAGTAAAATATTTTTTCAAATTATGCTTTTAACTTGCCGTTTTTTAAGCATAATTTCAAAACTACCGTAATTTCGGGTGTATAAGCCGCGGCTCAAATAAATCGGTTTCGGACCGGAAATGGTTTTTAATGAAATGTAACATGTTTCAACTTGGAACATATTTGTATTTATTTCTATAAAAATAGTTCTGGTTTGAAACAAACTTAATTTTCCCGCGGCTTATACACCGGAAATGGAAATTACGGTACTCGGAAGAAGTATTTTACATTTCAAATGCGTATAAAGCAGGATATAATAAATATAAATGCATCAAAAAGAAATGTAGGTTGCAACTCATAATTTTTTCAAATATTAATAAAAAAAAATTGAAAAGCAGACATAGAAAAAGTTTTAAAAAATCTTATACTAACCAAGAATAAAATAAGTAAAATAATTTTTTTTTATTATGCTTTTAACTTTCCGTTTTTTAAGCATAATTTCAAAACTACTCGGAAGAAGTACACTATATTGCCAAAGGTGGCCGGTCACTTGCGATTTTAGACGTTTTGTTAACTATCTAGAAAAATACATGAGGAATTAACCTAAAACTGCAGGTGTGTAAACAATATAGTATAGGTTATATATTTCCGTGAAGATTTTTTCACGAAACCCCATAGGGGACTGTCGACAAATTGAAAAAGAACGAATATATTTTGGATAACCCTGTAAAAACTAATGTAGCAAAGGCGTTGAAACTCGAGATTATAAATAAGTGGCCTATTGCAATATACTATGTTCATTTTTATGAGAATAGCATGTATACTCGTAGAGAAATTAAGGTTTTTATAAAAACAGTCCCAAATTTTGCCTAGTTTTTTGCTTATAATTTGCAGAGTTCTTAATATGAAAAAAAGTTCTTTTCAGAAAATATGACAAATAACATTGTACATAATACTCTGCAATCAGAATTAAAAAATAATAAAAATTAGATGAAAAATGAGCAGGTTTACTAAAACATGTTTCACTGCGCATGCGCGAATGCAATCAAAATATAATATGCATAATGTATTAGCTAAGTATATAGAGCAACTTTTCTGAAAGTCTCAAAATCATAGCTTGAAAATTCTGAAAATTATCGGCGATAGAATAAGCTCGAAATCCTTTGTTCCCAAAAGGAAGCAAAAATATGAAGGGTTGTATCCAAATATAGTAGTGCGTGCAATATGCTCTACGCTATCTTGTCACTGATCAACAGATATTTGATAATATCAATATAATATAATTCAAACTCATATCATCCAAGTTGCTGAGAGGCTCTGTTCTCAAAGCTGGTAGACGGGAGGTGCTGGGTTCAAACCCCTGTCGCGCTCGTCGACCTAACCACTCGGAGTTTTCCGTGGTTTTCTTCGAACCTTGCCGTAAATACGGGTTAGGATCCCTTAGAAAGACCCCCCACGGAGGGCACTCCCCCCTGGGGACTATATCGCTCGTGTTGATAATTGGCCGTCATAAATCAACCCAACCCAACCCATATCATCCAAACGACTTACAATTTGGTTTGTAGGTATAGTTTTAACCAAAGATTAATAATACCGTGTCAAAATAGGGTCTTGCGATTGACAAAAAAAAAGTTCGGGCTGGTTTTAATATGTAGATGGTTCCCAAAGCAAATTTTATATACATCATTCAAAAGTAGACTTTATTTACAATCGTTTGGTACCAGTAACTTTCTTTTACGATAATTTGTTCGAGAATTAGCGTGGGCTGTTCAGTTTTTTCACGACTGTACGTTTACAAAGCAATCCAATCATTAGTTTTCGAGACATTGTAAACATTTACTTTTCAACGGTCTATAGCGACAGTCTTCTGTTATCAAATTATCTACAGAACGTAAAAGCTACAAATACGGGAGAAAAATTTTGTAGCATTTACTTTTATAAAAAGGAAGTTTGTTTCATATGTAAAAGTTCTGTAATAGTTTTACTGTTGGATAATTGTGTGTTATTGGTACTTTTGCTTGAAATATTTTATTATATTTTTATAATTTATGGAGAAGCCACTAACACATATATTTTATAACTTTATGAATATTTAAGAAAAATATATAAACCATACCATTTTCCGGCCTGTCCTGATTCCAGGAACTCAAATTTGTTGCCAAAAGTGGGTGTTATTATTTGAAAATTTATAGTTAGTACAATTATTAATAATTGTCGCTACCATGTCAAACTATCGAATACAATAAAATGCATTTTTCATTACTTTTAAAAATGGTCCGATTGTCACTACTAAATTCTTCGCCTAGCAAAAATACTATTAAATATCTGTGAACAACGGCTTGTCAGTTAGGCCTTCTTTTTAATTAAGAGATGCCGACTTCGTACCAGAAATTTTGAGAAAAAGATTTTTACGTTAGGCTGTCACGAAATCTCTGTCATTAAATATAGCAAAAATTTCTATTTAAAATTTGTAGTATACATTCAAATTTTATGAATACAAAAGGAATCCAAACTAGCAATCCTGCTGAAGAATACTCTTAAAATTTAGTGGTGACAATCGGCTCATTTTAAAAAGTAATGGAAAAGGCATTCTTTCACATTCGAAAGGTTGACACGGTAGAGACGATATTGTCGCTACCATGTCAAGCTATCGAATGTGAAAAAATGCATTTTTCATTTCCTTTAAAAATGGGCCGATTGTCACCACTAAATTTTAATAGTATTTTTCAGCAATGATGCTATTTTGGCCTCCTTTTTCATTCGGAAATGTCGATTACATACCAGAAATTTCAAGCAGAATTTTTTGCTTTGTTAAATGACAGGCATATCGTGATTCCTTAAAGTACAATTTTTTTCTTAAAATTTCCGGTATGAATTTGACATCTCTGAATAGAAAAGAAGGAGAAATTGGTAATCAGTTCTTCACCAAATTGTTATTAGTACTTTTACTAGACGAATAATTCTAATAAAATTTAGTGGTGTCAATCGGCGCTTTTTTAAAATAGTGAAAAATGCATTTTTTCGTATTCGATAGTTTGACATGGTAGCGGCGATATGTAGACGACGCCAATTTCGGCAAAAATTGTATTCATATTCGGAGGGTAGATACAATTCCTAATCCAACGTTACCTCTCAAGTTTCTATACGGTAATTTGGAGACGAAATTGCATAGGGTGGTGTGTTTCGTTTTTCAGTACTGTACCATCGTTATATATGCACGACAGTTTGTAAAAAGGACACAGAGGAATTTTTGGGAATTTTTAGAATTTATATCTTTGTTTGTGCTATTATTAGACTGAAATAGCAAGTGTTCAAACATTTTATTTTGCTAAAATATTTTTTATATAGTAAAAAATAGGTTAAGTGTTATATGATCTTCATTACAAAGTAATCTAAAAGTTGTTTAAGCACTAAATTAGTAAATAACATAAAAAAAATTTAAATTAACATTATCCACACCCTTAGTTTATAAGCTATATCAGCATTATCTGTAAAAGCTAAACCTTGTAAAAATCGCATACAATTTTCACAAAATTTAAGAACTGAAATATTGAATTAAAATAATGCATTGTATTAAATTTATATCCATAATTTAAAGAGGTAGTGCACTTTCAAAATTTTCTTTTTACAAAAATTTATTTTTGGATTTGTTTAAGACTTCAATATAATTAATAATTTGGAAATTAATCTTTAAAATTTCGTTAACATGTTAAATAGCTTATAATAGTTAATGTTTAACTATCAACAAATTAATTAAACTGAAAATGATCCATACGCATGTATAATTTTCTGAATATTCATTTTTAAAAGTTGTTCGTGTGAAAGCTAAAAACATCAAAGAAATTTCCTTATTAGAGTATAACAAAATAAACTTTGATCTAAATTATCATTTTTGTTTTATGTTAAACAACGTATTTAAACAATCATTTTTAATGATATATGATTTTAAGTATAATAATACTTTTGAAAAGTACTTATTTAAACTAATATTTGTAAAATATATAGTGCAATATATAATATAAAACTTGAAACGATTTATACAATTAACGCTATAACACGAATAAGTACCATGTTAATCATACGAATAATCTATGGAATTTCCTTAGATTACAACAAAATTATCTTTGATCTAAATTACCTGTTTTATTTTAAATTAATCAACGAAACATCTTTAATTATGAAGGATATTATATATTATCATACTTTTGTAAAGTACTTATTTAAATTAATATTTGTAAAATGTATGGTATAATACATAATGTAAAGCTTGAAAGATTTATGCAATTAACTCTATAACACGAATCATTTCCATCTGAAAGTCTATGGAATTTCTTTATTAGATTTCAACAAAATACTGTTTCATCTAAATATTCTGTTTTAACTAAAGTTAAACAACGATACATTTTTAATTATTATAAAGATTTAAAATATTATAGTACTTATGAAAGTACTTATATAACATAATATTTGTAAAATGTATGTTACAGTATATAATATAAAACTTGAAGAGATTTATGCAATTAACGAATAATTTACATGTAAAAATCTATATAAAAATTTATTAGGTTATGACAAAAATCGCTTTGATCTAAATATTCCGTTTATTTTAAGTCACACAACGATGCGTTTAAAATTATGTACGCTTTTAAATATTACACTACTTTTGAAAAGCACTTATTTAACATTAAACATGCAGGGAATTTTTCATAAATTTTATAAAAATACTTCACACCAGAATTTTTATTTGAAACTATTTAACTTTTTAATTTAACTTATTTCTGAGTAATTATATTCTATTTATTTAAAGAAAAAAATTATGGTTCGAATCGACTTATTTTTATTACTTACCCATCATACGTAGTGTAGGGTAAGTCTTGTAATCGTTTTGAAAATCGAAAAAAAAAAATTGACGGATTTACACGTTTCAGACACTGGAGATTCCGAAAAAATTTTGCCGTCCGTCTGTGTGTCTGTGTGTCTGGATGTCTTTAAACGCTCTATCTCCCGAAAAAATTGAGATAGAGACTTGCAATTTGGTATGTATTTAGTATGTAATAATGGGAAGAAGCCTATTTCATTTCAATAACCTCGATTAACCGGAACAACTTTTTTCGGACTCTCGAAATATTCGTTCTGATAAAAGGTATATAAAATTTTCGAAATTGTTTATTTTAAGGAGCAAATATAAAAGACAATAAAAAAACATAAATTTTGCATAAAACATGAAGTCGATCGGATAATGAGTTGCCGAGATATTTGTAATCCTATTTTACACACTCTTCGATTTTTCATGACCCTGTATTTCATCCAAATTTCACTTCAAAGATATATTTTAATTGGAAATTTGACGCTTAATCAGATGCAATAAACCGCTAGTTAATAGGATTATTATTTTTGGAGTTATAAGGAAAAACCTCTTTCAAGTAATTCAGTAATCGAGCCTTTAAAGTTTATGACGTCATCAATCCACGATTTTATTTGAATTGCAATGCATTTTATAAGTAGTTTACACATTTTTATTTTAATATTTTACATTATGCATATCCATGATGGGTAAGTATTACGGTGACCCCCCAACGTCTAGTTTTATGATGATCTAATGACCAATTGTTGGTATGTTTTGTGTTAACCCTCTCAGGGGCAAGCAATTGTGCTCTTGTAACGCTGAATTCCCACCGGAATTTATAAAAGAATTTAGTTCAAAATAAGAAAAAGCAATTTTTCAACTTTTTTCCTTCAAAGTTAAAACAGTAAAATTTAAATAAAAGTTTCTCGTTCAAATGAGATTAAAATTAGGTGGTATATAATATGTACCACCGCCCCTCAAGGGGTTAAAGGTAGAGGGAGGGGGGTGTCTACATCTTTGGGTCAAAATTTTCGTGTCTTTTTCTTATTATTATTTTGCATTTTTTGTTTTCCTCAAGTGTTGTAGGCTGTGCCCTAAAGCGGTTTCGTAATGCTCCTATTCCTTAGAATCTGTTTTGCTCATTGATCGTAACGCTTTTCGTTGAACATAACGCTATTGTAAAATTTTAACCTTGTTTTTCTCAAAACCATGTTTTTCAAACTGGGTGACCATATTTCTCGAGAACTATTCGAGCAATTTCTTTCATTTTTTATTTAACGGAAAGGTAATCATTTTTGCTGGAACTTATACCACCGAAAAGTATAATTTCCATTGATTATTTTTTTTATTCGCAAAAAGTATAAAAAAAGGCGAAAAACGACGTTTTTTGTTCAAATGACCACTTTACTGTAAAAAATCAACTTTTTAAATTATATGTTTGTATAAGTGCCAAAGAATTTAATGCCCTTTTGAATTCTCGTGACCAAATTTGTTTCAGATGCTTGTGACAAAAACGGCCACCCGACTGGGAGTCCACGGTGCACACTTGCAGGTACTTTTCGTCACACATGGTGTATTATTACCTTTTTTGACACACAAAATTTAAATATATAAATGAAATGTCAAAACATATAATGCAAAAAACCCGAAGGCGGTATCGCTTTTCTTTGTAACCTGAGCTATGAAATTTCGAGACAAACAGAATCTTAGAATGTCGAAGATATATATTTTAATGTGCAGATTAACTGGATCGATGACACAGACCGGAACGCATTCGAAACTGCAAAGATGTTCCTCCCTGTAAAAAGGAAATTGTGAAATGTGGAACGAAGCAGGTTTATTTATGAAAGTCATTCTATGGTTGACAAACCTTTCTATAAAAATCTTTAACGACATTTTATAGAAACATTACATAATAATCACAGTGATGGAACAGTGGCGCAGCAGAGAATCAATTGACACTGTTAAATTGTACCTTTTGTCTTAATTAAGGACAGAATTTCAGAGATTTTTTTAAGCAGAAGAATACTATTAAAATTTAGTGGTGAGAATCGCCATAGTGCTGCGCTACTGTTTAATCACTGTAATCAGCAAAGTCAACTCTTCACTGATGTTGTGAATTTATTAGACAGCTCAGTTCGTAGGAAGACAAAATACCAGTAAAACGATGAAAGGTTCTAAACTAAGGAAAAGACGCACCGTGGTTCTCCACTGGCGGAAGAATAAAATATGTGTGCTTTGGTCCTGCTTTACGATGAAAATACATTCAAAGCGTCCCTGAAAGAAATAAAAATTGGGCTTATTGATCAAATGTATTATTCTAAATGCGCTAAAATTTGAGACGGGAAACCAAAGCATCAAAGCAATTGAAATTGAGAAAAGGGAAACGAAAGAAAAATATTTTAAGATGTAAAATAGTAAATTAAATGGGGAAAAATTTAGAATAATTAAAATAAGTTTCATATACATCCTTTTTAAGGAAGTTTTCGCTACTTTCAAGTTCTTGTTTATTGCCTCATTAAAAATTTTACTTCTGGACAAAGCGTCTTTGGACATTTTGAGCCTTTGTGCTGAAACTATTTAGAAGTTGGCGAATATTTTTATAGTAATTCATGAAGTGAGACGTTTCCAAAGGCAAAATTAAAATACAAGTTCACATAATATCTTATATAAACATTAGAATTGGCATCTTCGTAACTATAAAATGCATTCTAACTTTTCATTTCCAATGCCATATATTTCTGTAAAGATCTCACATTTTCAGCGTCCTTTTCCAGTTATATATAAGTTTAGTTTTATATTCATCCAGATAATCTACCTATAGCAATATAACATTCATTTGCGAAATTCGTGAGCTTAAAAGTTTCCGAATTAGATTTATTTATCGCCTTGTATTATCTTTAAGGGGAAAAAATATATTTGCTTGAAGTTCGCATATTAACTACTAACCCGATTAATCTTTTGTTTCAACTTATAAATTCAAAATTCATCATAATTTATAATATTAGTATGACATTTTATTTTAAACATTTATGGAATGCGATAAAAAAATAATGAGAAATAAAAATAAAATATTACGGAAAATATATTCATTGCTTAGTTACATTGTCACCTCTAAAAAGCTTGATGGTCAAAAATTTCATTAAATGAAAGAAATATAAATATTTTATAAAGTAAACTTTATTGCATAAAAGATTTTCAAAGTAGCTCCCACATATTTTGCATACATAAACAATTTTATCGTATAAAATGTCATTTTTTAAAAAGTAGGTCAATTCAAGCTGTTTCACTTAAATTACTGCCTGTGTCAATTTTGCATTTGTGTTGTATTAGGATAAAGGGAATTCGGATATTTAATTTTATTGTTATTTAAAGGTAACGTACATTTAAATTTTTTGTAAAGTCGATTTTTACTCTTTTCTCTAAAATTATTTTTAGATTCATAAATAAAAGATACACTTGTTAAAATAAAAAAAAGGATAAATTATTTAGGATTTTTGCATATAGAACGCTATTTATTATAAATAGTCCTTATTTGATTGTTTATTTATTTTGTAAGCAATTTCTATTATTTGAAATTGTAAGAATATTTTGCTAAAAACGCTAAGGTTTATTATCCAATTTAAAATGAAAAAGCAATACCAGTATATATTTCAATTTTAAATTCAGACATTACTTAGTTGTAATGTACAAGTGATGATGCTTCAGCTGGCGTGAAAATGTTTTTGTAATGTTGATAGTTTTATGGAAACTTTTTAACGGTTTTAGAGTTGATGGACTGTTTTTTACGGAACTTTTATCATGTTTTTAAGTAATTATTTAGGATTTTTGAATTTAAAACACTACTAATTATGAATAGTCCTTATTTGTTTATTTATTTATTTTGTAAGCAATTTCCATTATTTGAAATAGTAAGAATTTTTTGTTAAAAAAACTAAGGAAATGTCTATTATGGAATTTTAAATAAAAAAGCAATATAAGTATTTATTTCAATTTTAGACTCAGGCATTACTTAGCTATAATGTACAAATGATGATGCTTCAGCTGATGTGAAAACGTTTTTGTAATGGTGAGGGAAACTTTTTAACGGTTTTAGAGTTGATGGACTATTTATACGAAACTTTTATCATGTTTTTAAGTAATTATTTAGGATTTTTGCATTTAGAACACTACTAATCATAAATAATGCTCATTTGTTTAATTATTTATTTTATAAGAAATTTCCCTTATTTGAAATTGTAAGAATTTTTTGCTCAAAAAAATTAAAGAAATGTTTATTATCGAATTCTAAATAAAAAAGCAATATCAATATTTATTCTAATTTTACACTCAGACATTACTTAGTTGTAATGCACAACTGATTATGCTCCAGATAGTGTGAAAACGTTTTTGTAATGGTGATAGTTTTATGGAAACTTTTATAACGGTTTTAGATGGACTGTTTTTTACGGAACTTTTACCATGTTTTTAAGTAAATATTTAGGATTTTTGCATTTAGAATGCTACTAATTATGAATAATCCTCATTTGTTTGTTTATTTATTTTGTAAGAAATTTCCATTATTTGAGATTGTAAGAGGTTTTTGCTCAAAAAAACTAAATGAATGTTTATTATTGAATTTTAAATAAAAAGTAATATCAGTATTTATTTTTCACATTACCAATTTTACACTCAGACATTACTTAATTGTAGAGCACAACTGATGATGCTCCAGATATGAGATGAAAACGTTTTTGTAATGGTGACAGTTTTATGGAAATTTTTAACGGGTTTAGAGTTGATGGACTGTTTTTTACGGAACTTTTATCATGTTTTTAAGTAATGTCTGATTGTAAAATCGGTAATGTGAAGAATAAATATTGAAAATACACACATTAGTAATTGAATATCTCTTTTCAAGCAATATCAGTGTTCGTATGCCCCAGGGATTTAAATACATGATTTTTTAGGCTAATATTTGCCTTATTTAATAAAAAAGTTATGCGTTTAAACATGGTGACTATTATTTTATGAAAAATATGGTAACCAAATTCCCTGAGGCGTACGGACACTGAATATGTAAATATTAAATGCAAAATGAGTAATACAATTTTTGTATACACCACTAAGACAGTGCAGCATTGAACCGTAATCACACTTTAGAACTATTCGAAAATCATTTCATATTTTTTCCAAATTTTCGAAATCATTGCTCCCGTCTAAAGAATCACTTAAACTGAATTGATAGAGAAAATATTTCATTTTATTATCGTAGGTCCATAAAATCCACTAAACATCATTCCATAGGATATAGTATATTCAAACATCCTGAATCTCTATTTATCTTGTAAATTGATATCAGAATATATAGTTCATTAAGAGTTTACTCCTTCGCGTTTGCTCATCTCAAAGCATGTTGATTTACATAAAGGGTAATACAGCAGTGAAAATTAAAGTAATTTATTCTCCTTTTATCTCAATTATACATTATTGATATTATAGCTTTCGATACGATTAAAAGAAATAATTCTTTCTTTCAAAAATATACTCTCTTTAACATCATCTTTCTCCACAAGTGAAGTCAATGAGAAAGAGCAAAAATTTCACTTTTATATGTTTATTTGACATGAAAATGCAGAAACTAAATTTAATTAACTCGTAACGATCTTTTACTTCATCGTTCTCTGCAAGTAAATGAGAAAAAATAAAAATTTCTCTTTTATATGTTTATCACACATGGAAATGCAGAAACTAAATTTAGTTAACTTGTAACACTTCTTTTTACTCAACATTATCAAAATAAGTATAATAGCCTTTTATTAAAAAAATAATTAAATAAAAAGAACATACTTTCTTAATTCTTTTTTGTCTTATGGCACTTTATAGAAAATAGAATTCTATGCCAATTGGAGAATATTACGGAAGATTAATGGATTTAAATGGGAATTTTGCTAAATTAGCTAGTTATCGACAAGTTGGTTTCATGTATGACAACTTATTTTTGTTGCCAAATTTGCGATACTTCGCCAATTTGGACAAAATTTGGCGCTAATGTGGTAACCCTGCCATTAGTACTTTCCATAAAATACTCCTTGTATTCATATGTATTCATTAATACATATTCATTCATATATATTTCAAATAAATGCTGACGTCTTAATGATGCTGGCTACAATGTGATTAAAATGGATGAATGTTGCAACAAAGGAGTTATTCTTTTTCAACTAACATTAAACAATCGCAACGTTATTTCTATGGGGAAAATACAAGTTTTGGGCCGACATTGCTCTTCCCCCCTTAGGGATCGAGTTTTAAAACATCAATATCCAATTTATAAATTGCCCCCAGGAATACATATATATTCCAAATTTCAAAGTTGTATGTCAACAGGAAGTATGTGAAAAATGAATGACAAGATTTAACTGCCACGTACATACATAATTATAAGGTAATAAATCGACAGAAAAAAACTAATTTATTTTGATTGTGTGAATCCACTTGCAATTTTGGCTGGGTGGAAGAGAACATCTATATGAGCCATACTCACATAAAAAGGCATGACCGAAAACATCTCCCGAAAGAGGTATAAGGGACATAAAAATACATCAATGGTAAAGTTACAAAATAGCTCAAAAAGCTTTGTTAGGCGAAAATCCACAGTAGAATAACTGGAAGACACAGAGTAAGTTTCCAGAGAGCATAATATGTAATTTAAGGTTGTTCTCAAATCCAAACAGGTTACTTCCTGGCACAATAATAAATTCATTGTTATTCGTAAACACAGAAAATTGGGAAGTGCTCATATTCAGAAAATATGAAATAGCGTTTTCCATTTTTCCATAAAGAAAAAAAAGCTTTGAAAACAATGCGTCATAGTTGCCTTTTTGAACCAAATTTTCGTATTACAATTCAATAGCGAAGTAATTTAATATAATTTTTCTGTTCGGAGAAATTAAATTTCGCAAATTTAGAAATAATGTATATAAGATCTGCGCAAATGTGTACATAAAGACTTTATTTAAACAAAACTGCTTTTTGAAAACCTTATATGTTTCCCCCTCTGCTTTAAAAAAAAAGCATAAACTTAATAAAAAGAACCTTTTCTAATACAAATTTCCATCTTAAAAAATCCTTATAACGATCAGAGAGCCTTATCGATGTATTAAACAGAAAAACAAATCTAGATACAGTGTAAAGAAAGATTAAAAGTTTTAAATTCACTCTAAAAACGACATTTTCAAAATTGAGCAAAAAATACTCAAATCTGAGTATGTCGCATAGTCAATATGGTTCCAAATCAAACTTACTAAAGTTTGAAACATGTATGTACTCATTTATGAAAATAAGCACACACTCAAAAATAAAACATCATGTGCTCATATTTGAGTATATCCATGTTTCAAAAATGAGTATGGACTGACTTCTGTGTACTCATTTTTGAGTATTCACACGTTTCAAAAGTGAGTTTGAACTGATTCTAATCATTTTTGAGTATGTCGTTGTTTCAAAAATGAGTATGAACTGATCGCTATGTGCTCAGTTTTGCGTATGTCCAAGTCCATGCTTCAAAATTCTGAGTATTTCAGGTGTTTCAGAATTGAAAGCATTGGGTCATCATTTTTGCACCAAAAAGTTTCATAACAAATGAAAACATCGATTTACTCAGATTTCAAAGTGTCATTTTTCTCAGTATACGAACCCTGCTCTAACATTGGAGTAAATAATTTTTTCAATTCTGAATTGTTGAGTCACAAAGGGTTAATCCTGTTATAAATATCTGGTAATAAAATTTATTATTCATGATACCTTTCCTTTTCGAAAGTTATTTTCTGTATATTTTTTCAAAACATACTATTTTAATGACTATATTCTTTGCATTTTCACACTCGCTTGTTGATATTTATTTGAAAAAAATTTACATCAAATAAATGATACGCTTTCAATTGTTTATTTTTGCTACGTTTCACTACTGTATTTTAGTATTCTGGCCATTCCCAAAACATATAAAATAATGTTTAAAAGTTTAATGCCGGCATCTTACAGATGTGATACTGTGTTTCTGTTCTTAACATTCTCAACTTGTTCAGGAAAATAGGAACGCTGAAGATTGCTTTGCATATTTAATATAAAAGAATTTCTAAGTACGTATACGAAAAACTAGGTTAAGGAGAAGAATTTTCCAGAGAAAGAGCTCTTAACGTAATCATCATTTTTATTTTTATATATATTAGTTCACATTTATTTTATAATAATATAGTTTTTCGGACAAAAAAGAACTGTGCAAATAGTATCTCACAAACTACTATTTACATTATTTACGCATTTAGAAAAAGATTCAGAAGGACAATTCGAGAATTTTCTATGCAGTTCTGTTATGTAAACAAATTATCAGAGGATTCTTATGCAAATAAATAAATAAATAAATAAATAAATATTGTTCATCTTGCATATACCGTAAAAAAGTTTTACAGAATTTAAGAATCATAATAACGGCTAACTATGACACTAGTAAAAATAGAGCTTCGTTCCACTGAAAAGCATCGAAAATGGGTGTTACAAACTGAAATGTTTGAAATTAAGACACTTATGTGTCTGAAATGGATGGTTTGAATATATTTTAAAATGTCTTTTTTTTTCAGACATTTTATGCGTCTAAATTTCAGACACTTGAAAGTCTGAATTGCTGCCATTTTTTACCGGCATCGGCGGCCTGTTTTGACTGCTTTTTTTAACCCTCCTGATTTTAGTCACAAATGTGGTATGAAATTTCATTAATGCTGATTTTTAAATCTGTACCGACCTTATACTGATTAAAATCCATATTTTGAACTTTTAAATTAGAAAATGGTTAGAAACAAAACAAGAAAAAAAAATATTTTAAATATGTATTTATGTACTCAGATATTTATTCTAAGGCATATATATATCTTTAATGTTTTCTGACAGTAAAGAAAATGGGCTTCAAATAAATTCCAGGCAGAAAATCTGATATTCATATGTCCCTATCTCGTTAAGACCATGTGACACAATTTTATCACAGTCATCATACACATGATACAATTGTATCAAATTCAGGCCCTTAAGAATCTAAATTTCTAAATGTCTTAATTTCAGACATATCATCATTATTCAGAAATATATCTGTTTCCATCTCAGTTCTCTCATACCATGATCATTGAACGGCACTTGATTTGTCTTAAAGTCATACATCTATGATGTATGAAGTTTCACATTGTATTGTACATGCTGGATCTTTCCATTTCGAGCAAATTAACATGCAATATTAACACGTAAATTATTGCACAGTAATTATTTTCCTTTGCATTTACTGACCAATAGACTAGAAACAACAATGATTTTATCAACTGTTAATTAAAATTAATAAACTCAAAACTAGCCTAATAAAAATACATTACATCTTTATTATGTTAGCGTTTCTACAAATAAAACGATAAAACAAAAACAAGTAAAAATTCTATATACCATATATCTAGATGTGCTTCACAATTAATGAAAGTTGTCATAAGTACATCATTTATTGCCACAGTTACAACTAAAAACGTCACTGAAACAGTCTATATCTTCATATATCGTATCATTTACACTTACTTCCATCATACTTGATATTAGCATAGCTTTGAAACTTTTAATGGCTATCTCTATAGTTAGATATATACATTTCTGAGTCGGAATTTCTACAGAACGGTTTGAAATTCGATTTTCTGCTATTTAAATTCTATGGTAATCGATATACATCTAGCTGATCTCTTTTGTTTTTCCCAATCAAAATTACGACTTCGCATTACATACGAGTGGACAATATACTTGATAAGGTATTTCATTGCTTTGGAATTAATTGCAACGCATCCAATTTGTGTGTGTGTGTGTTTTTGAGCAATTACGGGAAGGCTACCGTTCATAAATACAAAATGATGTACATGTATATAGTATGTACATATATATTACATTTTCGGAATCTAAGTGAAAATAGAAATATTTAAGAAGTTACAGTCAATTGAAAGCGAGCACTGACCGAATGAAAAACGGGTATACAGAAACCGCAGGAATACAGCTTCACGTGTGCTGAATTTATGGTTTCCTAATTATAACTAAGAACTAACTGTAAGTTTCAAAATATAACGATTAACGAAAAGATTTCATACTGTTTTCCTTTAGTAAAATCTTTATTATGCGTTTTTCTACAAATGGCATTTTTCAGCGCGCCATGTAAAGTAGTCTTTAAATAGATTAAGTAATCAACTTTTTCCTTTTTGTAAATTAGAGATTATTTAGTTTCTGTGGCCATAAGCCTTCCATATGTAAAATAATAATAATAATGATTTATTAAAGCCAAATTGACGTTAGAAAGTAAGGGCGAAAAAAATGACAATTGTTTAAAACGACTGCCATTTACTATATTTCTTTCAATTTCATTAAAATATCAATTTTCATTGATTAATGGCTCCTTGACTTATATTTGTTTTCTGAAGAATTTTATATTGTTTGTTTCAGATGACTTTGACAAGCTGCGCAGGGTTATGCGCATACGGCATATCCATATTCAACTGACAATATCTCCATCAATTTTATTATTTAGTGTATAATAAAAGTATTTTTCACAGTAAAAACTCTGAATGGGTAAATTCAGATTTTGTGTTACTTCATTCATTTTATGAAAAGAAAAATCCAGAAGTTTATTTCCTTTTACGGTCGATGAACAGTAACCTCCCCGTAAGAAAATGTAACTTACACCTATATAACTTTAGACGCTTGAATAGATTGAATGATGCAGAATCTTCTTTTATATGTTGCCATCAAGGCTCTGTTAGTATAGGGCTGTACTTTAGGAGTTTAATGGTCGTTTATTTTGAACCTATTTAATGAAGATATATCTGAACGGAAATATTCTTATATTGAATATTCTGTTAGCACTTCTGTGTGCGATGGAAACTTTAAAAAAATAATCATATTAACATTAAATTGTCACCATCAAATTAATATTTTTAGTATTGACCATATAATAAATTCAAATATTCGCGACAAAAAAAAAATATTTTTGCTCTACAATTTAAATTATGCTGCTTTTTATTTACATATTACAGTTTTTATTTGATAAATGGTTTTTGTATATGATATAACTATTGCGTTTAATGTCTACAATATTGTGAAAACTTAATAAAACTTGGTTTAATATACAAACAACAAGACATAACGTCACAGCACACACATTACATTACTACACAACATACAGTGGCTAATGAAAAAATCTTGTGTGGATAAATATACTAAAAATATCAACGTTTGACACACAATAACATCGTGTAATAAACAGACGCACGTTTCATGAGTATCCTGGACTCATTTCCTCAAAATGGACTCATTTCCTCTTTTTATTCTATGTCAGATGGTTTGGCGATGGGTAATCCTTTAAGTCCTTTCCTAGCAGATTTGTATATGCATTATTTTGAGGATAAATTATTTAATGTTATAAATTTTCCATTTTATTGCAGATATGTTGATGATTCTTTTGCACTCTTGGACCTGTCTATTTCACCCATTGATAACGTCTTAACTATTCTAAACTCAATAGATCCTGTTATTCAGTTTACATATGAAGTTGAAGTTGAAAATAAATTGTCCTTTCTTGATGTGTTAGTCACACGTCAGCCTAATACATTTGATACCTGTGTATACCGGAAACCTTTTGCAGTCTCACTCCCCCCTCATTTTAATTCGTGTCACCCCCCTTCTCAGAAAGCCTCGGCTTTTCATTTCTATATTAATAGAGCAATTTCCATTTGTTCTGATAATGTTTCCCTTGGTACAGAATTGAATTATATTAGATCTGTTGCTATTAATCGTGGTTTTAGTTTGACTTATATCAACCGTTTAATTTTTCGTTGTCTAAATAAAAATAGTAATCTTGTTCCTTCTGATGTCCCAGAATCTTTTTCTAACCTCATTATTTTACCATTTCACAATAGCATTAGCTATAAAATAGCTAATATTTTAAGGCAATATGATTTTAAGGTTGTTTTTAAGCCAGTTAATAAACTAAATTTTTCACAGTTAAAGGATAAAATTTCACATCAAAACTTTTGGGGCATTTACAATATCCAATGTCAATGTGGTTTGTCCTATATAGGACAGACTAAACGACAACTCCGTTTCAGACTCAATGAACACAGAAATTACATTAAGAAAAAAGAATTACAAAAGTCCTCTATTGCCTGTCACTGTTGGAGTGAGGGACATAATTTTAACTTCGACTCAGCCACTATTATTAAGAAATGTAACACTCCATTAGATTTAGACTTCTTTGAGGCAGTTTATATTCATAAATTTGGTAACTCCCTGGTTAATGATTTTTCAAGTGTACCGTACATCTCACCTTTCTGGGTTGAGTTACTTTGTCATAGTGAATCCTCTACAACCAACCAACCGACTTAATCAGATTGGAGGAGTTTCTCGGTGTGTTGTTGTTTTTCATTTGGGTTTTTAGATTCATTTTCATGTCTTTGGGGGATACAATAGGGTTTAGTTTATTTACACTGAGGAAATGAGTCCAGGATACTCATGAAACGTGCGTCTGTTTATTACACGATGTTATTGTGTGTCAAACGTTGATATTTTTAGTATACAGTGGCTACTTACAATACAATAAAATTGTTCAAACAGAGGGCGATACCGTACAGACGGAGCTTTGCAAATATTAGTGCTGCCATCTAGAGACAATTAACAGATATAAAAACACCATAATGGCAATTAAATTACTGAATTATTGTGAAAAAAAAGGTAAAGAAAAGATAAATATTGAGTTATGAGATCTACTTTCCGAAAAGATGAACAATTTTTTTAATTATGCTTTGTTTGAATAAATCTATTTAACGCGTTGGGGACGAGCGATACGTATACGTGACGCATAAGATGCTCAGAATCCTTCAATATTCCCACCAGTTAATTTTTATTGTAAGCTTTGTCTTATTTAATCCTAGCATTTCTTAGATTCAATTAGCCGCAAATTTCTGTTTTAAAAAACCGGCGGTAAAAGATTAAAAATTCTGTAAAGGACGCTCGTCGTGAAGGGGTTAATGATTCTTAGTTTACATTCTCATTAAAAGAAAATGTAGTGTAAAGAATATTTATATGACTTACTTCCATATTTACTGTAATTATTACCAGAAAGCTGAAATATTTCTGTATTATAGATCCAAGATTACCATTTATTATTATTACAATTATTTCACGGTAAGCAATAAAGCACAAATTTGAACATGTTGCTAAATATTTCATCACGAATATAAGCACACACGCTTCAGTAACATAATGTAATGAAACACTTTAAGTGTTAATGATGATGAAGCGAATAAATGAAGTAAAAATAATGAAAGTGCTTTGACAAATGATTTGTTCAAGGAAAATATGTTTAAAATGTCATATAACTTCCATTTTTAAGATAAAAAATTGAGTTAAGGACTTACATATTGATGTATTACTTTCTGCGAAAAGATTACTTCTCTTTATTTCCCGTCCATGATAGTTGAAAAATATCTTTAAACATGTTTAGTGTTAAGAAATAGCTACAGCTATTTATTTTCAGGAAAATTACGAATACTGTGCATTTGACAGCTAGTTTTTTTTTTATCTTATTTGGAGCTGTATCTTCTTTATATAGAAATTTTGTAGAAGTTTTCTAAATTGTATGAGATATTAAGTTGTCTTAATGGAAAACAAATGCAAAGCAAATCGTAAGTTTTTGTTTGCTAATAATGTACAAATATCAAATTGTTTATAATTATTAGATATTGAAAACTTCTGATTCAAGAGCATTAAAGAACGGTAACTGTTAAATTATTATCCACAGTATATACAATTACGAAAATTTTAATGTTTAAAGCAAACATATATAGAATAAAAATTAAATGAGTTAACAATATGTAACACGTTGAATATTGAATGATTTCATCTTGCTATATTATCGGTAACATTAAATTTACTGTATAATATTTAATAATATACTGAATAATATACTGTATTTGTATTGAAAGCTAGCTAAAAATGTAGTGTAAATAATATTTATATGACTTACTTCCACATTTACTAAAATTATTACCATAAAGCTGAAATTATTCTGTATTATAGATCCATATGCAATAATATCTTCCGAATATATTTAAAATATAGATACTAGAACACGGAGTTTAGACAATTGGTGTCTGAACATATGGAATGGGCGTATGACAATTTTAAACGCTTACATTAATATTAAATGTACTGAACGAAGTTTTGGCCCAAATCCTCTCGACCAATGAAATTTTGTAAAGTGTATATCACAATTCCTTATAAAGGCATTCTACTATAACTGAATCAAAATTAAATTTTGAAAATGTAAATTTTGAAATTTTTATTTATTTTATGCAATAATAATATCATTATTATTATTTAATATCATTTTTTGCTCATAATAAGAAATTTAATAAAATTTATTTGATAAATCTTTTTAATGTATAATAAAATAACATTAATTTTTCCACAAAAATCGAACAATCTCATGCATTGCAAATGCTTTGGGTTGCTACCCTAGCTAGTATTTAAATAAATTTTGTCTAGTGAAAAAATTGTATTCGTAGAAGAATTTTAAAATAAACACAATACATATTTTATTTACAAAATGAAAATATCTTTAAAACATGAATTATTTAATACGCAAATGTTTAACTTTCAAGAAAGAAAATAATTTATTTAACTTCAAAACAGAGAGCATTGCTGAATAATGTATGTCGACTAACTATATTTTTATATAACTCATCGTTACTAACAGATGAATGAAGCAGTAGTTAAGTTACATAAGACACGTTGCGAAATGAAATGAAGCATGAGCATTGCATAAATTCTGCAAAACATTTCGCCTATTGAGAAAGTAAAAGCTGTTCAAGCAATATATTTCAAATATTTCAAGTTGTGATATCAAAAATAAAAATGAAGAGAATATTTCTCTATGAATTAAAACAGATATAGGTATATGTATCAGTGGTGTCACCGTATCGGAAGTTGACACTTTAAACTTTAAGCTCAATAGGCTTTGAAAGTCACACAAAGGCTCCCAGGTTATTCGAAGTTGCGCGCTAAAACCCTCAGATGTTCTTAAACCCATCCATTCCGGAACGAGATTAGTTCATCCACCGCTCCCTGAATACCAGGCCTGAGCGTTAACACAAAAATAGCGGTTGTCGTAGGCGTATTTTTTTAGCGTTTGTACGGTCCCTTGATATTACACACCATTATTTTCTAAAAGTTTCCTTCAACTTATTGAATTTCAGAAACATAAAGCGGAGAAAACTTTAGAAATTATTGGTATTAAATTTCAAGGGACCGTACACACGCTGAAAAACTTCCGTCTACGATAGTCGCCATTTTTGTGTAAGCGTTCAGGCCTAGTATTCAGAGGTTTTGGATCTTCTTAAACAGTACGACCGTGTAATTAACCTATCGTGAATTCTTGTAGTTTCGTATAATGTTTTTGTTTGTGCCTAGGATTAAACTATTTTCTTAAACCACTTGCTTTCATTTTATATGACTAAAATTACTATGCATGATACACTTATTGTGCATAATACGTTTATTTTTTAATTTTGCATTAAATAGATATTTTTCAAAAGGGTACTACGGATACCCCAAAACGGATACCCATTTACATTGTTATCTAAAAGTACCTTTTTAAAAACTGTGCAACATAGTTGCAAAGTGTATAGAGCTTCATCGGATTGTCTGGACACCTGTGGATCTCTTTGTCTGTACTATAACTTTTGTAAATATAATTGGATTACCACGTAATTGGTATTTACAACTGAGATTTACTACAGGACGTTCCCTACTGAATATCGAATGTGTAACAATTCATAATTCGTTTAGAGAGACAAATAAAAAAAATATGTTACATTATGATCTAATGGGAAAATATATTTGCAGGACATTTTTAGGATTTTACACGATTGCAAAAATAATAAAAGTAATATGCATTACTGAGCTTTACCACGACATGTTTTCTATGAATATGGAATACTCGGGGCTCTGGGGCTATTACTGCTTGCAAAAGCGTAGACACAATATTAGTTCGCTTTCATAAGTCGTTAACACGCCTCTCAGTGTAACAGGAGCCTTCAATGGGTCCTGTTCTAATGTCCGAAATTACCACCTGCAAGATTTAGAAGCGACATAAAGATTCATCAATAACACAATATAGGAAACAGAGAAAGGTCTTTGTTAGAGGAATCTTATCAGTAGAAAAATCGGTATACAGAGAATAGTGTTTCAGAAAATGTATTACTTAGAGGAAAGATGGTATACCTTATTACATATACTTATATGCATAGAAAGTACGCATACCTTTTTATTTGTTGGAGCTTTGAAGCCAGAATTTCTCACATAATTTAATGTAACTTTGCGCACTTATCTTTGTACTATATACTTTTAAATATATGATTAGTTTATCTCATTTTTCTTAATGAATGACTATTTATAAAAAAAATCAAAATTACAGAAAATGAAAAGTTTAGATTTTCTTTTCTTTTCTTTTCTTTTTTTTTAAAGTATTTTATCTTACAGCATTAAATAAGGAACTAACTTAATAAAATTTCAAATAAATGTCTAAGGAATTAATATTAAAAAACAAAAATAAAATTATCTTCACTACAATTTGAGAAATTGCAGAAAAATATTTCATCTCTTTATCAGCTTTGTAAAAATTCTAATCACTCTTGACCATGTAGTTTTGACTGCCGTTTCTTCAGAATTTGTTTCTGTGCTCTTGAATTATTGTTTTACAGTATTCCGTTTAATCCCATGTAGGATATCCGGTTTTACCCCAAGTGAATAAATATCGGAAAGCACGTCGTAAAAATGGCCTTTTAAATGCTATAAACAGCTCCATTGTGAGAAGTAGTAAGTGCTTATTAAAGATGCTAGACATAATGATGAAAAGTTTCAGTAACTTCAAATACATTCATATTTAAGTATTTTGAAAACTAGAAAAATATAGTTTTAAAATGATAAAATCCGCTTTTAAACAAAGAAAACTGCACAAATGTCCGTATGGAGATATTATAATGGGCGCGATTGAAATGCATTTCAAGGATATTTGAAAAATAAAATAAAAGTATTACAAGATTCAAAGAAAAGGTTTTGAAAAATATATATTTCAAACACTCGTTTCACACCACAAAACTTTCCTCGTCTGGATTCACAGCGATTTATATATATTCACATTCCCGATCAAGAACTTTTTGTCTATAAAAAGCTATGTTTTAAGCCACCGACAACTGAATCAGAAACATTTACGTCTGGTGGATTACCTTACTTTTGCGTTTGGGAAAATAAAACATTTCCCCTTCTACGTCTGATGAAACTAAATCGTTCTTATGTGAGATAATTCTTGAAAATCAAAGATCTCTCCGAAATCCCTGTCGAAAGCTATTGGATTGTAAAAAGTTTTAAAATATGTCAATATTTTTCGATATCTCCAAGTTTCAAGTCCGAGATCTCTGGATTATAAAATGTTAACATTACTTGTGTGACGCCTAATTAATAATAACTTTTTAACAGATAAATTAACTACACACATTAAGACGACAACAACATATATTAAGAAAATCAAAAAATCATATTAATTTACCAATTAGTCAATAAAAATTAACAGAATGAATTTTTTGCCCTTGAAAAGTTTCAGAGAAGATTCTAATTAAAGTTAATTTAGTTTTCTTTACAGTAATAAACATTATCAAAAATTACAATTCGGAAATGAAGTAATTTTATATTAGTTTTCTGTTGGGAGAAATTAAAGTTCATGAATTTGGCAATAATATATATAATACCTATGCAAAAGTGCTCTTAAGCTTGCATAAAAAATGTTTTACATAAAACTCGATTATCTAAAATTTAATTTTATATCCCATGCTTTTAAAAAAGCATTAAGGTAATAAAAAGAAACTTCTCTAATGAAAATTTTCATCCTAAAAAGTCATTTTAACGATTAGGGAATGTTATCAATATTGTAAACAGGAAAAAATTTAGATATAAACTACGGGTAGATTACAGGTTTAAAATAACTACTTTTTTAACTACTTTCTGCGGCGTATAATTAAGAAATTTATTCGTGAAGTTTGTTTTAATAATTTGCTAACTTGCTGCATTCTTGCGTTTTTATTTTGTTTATACATTTTTTTTATTACATATTTGAAAGAAAGAGTAAAAGCAGATTATCAGTGTTTCAAAAATGGGTTTTTAGGAGAAGTCGGGGAGGGCGGGGGCTAAGGTCATAAGACTGCAAAAGTGGCTATAATATACAATATTTATTTTATTAATAAATATTATATCTATGGATATATGTAATAAATAATTAAAAAATATGTATGTATATGTAAGAAATATAATAATAATAATAAATTAATTATCCTTTATAATTAGCGTAAATTAAGTAGGACAAATAAAATAAAATAATAAAATCACAGGTTTTGCACTGAAAATCAAACTTTTAAGGAATATAGAAGGTCTCTCAGGTCAGTATTTGACTATTAGAAAATGATAAAGCACTTTCTATATAAAACTTTCGTTGCAGACAGTTTAATTTAGTTACTTTTAGAAATGAAATTATGACTTCCTTTTTAATTTTATTTGAGTTATTGTAGAATTGAAACAATAACTGTCATGTAAGATTATGTATATAAAACGATTTTAAAAAAAGAATGTAAGAGAAAAGGACTAAAATGTAATTTTTTATTATAAATAACAGCACTTTAAAAATGACATTTTGAAAACTGAGCAAAAAATACACAAATCTGAGTATGTCGCAAAGTCAAAAAGTCTCCAAATCAAAATTACTCAAGTTTGAAAGTATAAACTCATTGCTGAAAACATGCACACACTGAAGAATAAAACATCTTGTGCTCATATTTGAGCATGTCGATGCTTGAAAAGTTAGTATGAACTGATCTCTATGTGCTCATTTTTGAGTATGTCCATGTTTCAATATTCTGAGTATTTCTGGTATTTCAGAATTGAAAGCATTGGGTCGTCATACTTGAAACAAAAAGTTTCATAACAAAATGAAAACATCGATTTACTCAGATTTGAAAGTTTCATTTTTCTCAGTGACTGATTTATTTTGTTTAATAAGCATTTGTGTTATTATTTTGAATTACTTTAATTATTAATTTTTTTCCTTGCACATTTGTAAGAGAAAAGTGCTAAAATGTAATTTTTTTCCGAAATTGAATTACAAATAGCACTGAATAATTTTGTTTAATATGCATTTGTGTTATTATTTTGAATTACTTTAATTATTAATTTTTTTCCTTGCACATTTGTAAGAGAAAAGTGCTAAAATGTAATTTTTTTCCGAAATTGAATTACAAATAGCACTGAATAATTTTGTTTAATATGCATTTGTGTTATTATTTTGAATTACTTTAATTATTAATTTTTTTCCTTGCACATTTGTAAGAGAAAAGTGCTAAAATGTAATTTTTTTTTCCAAAATTGTATTACAAATAGCAGTGATTAATTTTGTTTAATAAGCATTTGTGTTATTATTTTGAATTATTTCACTTATTAATTTGTTTTCCTTGATGCACATACAATTTGTGCAACATTAAATTTATATAATTGGCAGAAGTTTAGAAACATCAAACTGCAACATATGCTCCTTTCCTTTAAATAATTCTTCGTGTTTTTTTTTCTTATACAGGGTTTATCAAATTTTCCTACTGGTATTGGAAAATTTATTCTTAAAACAAATACATCAGAAAGTTTCATAAAGATGAAATTCTTCTTCTGTCAAGGCTCCCATAGTCACCTGGCTTAATCCCTTGTGATTATCTCATGAGATTACATCAAAGAGCATGTGTTTGTTCTATGCCATGGGATTTAACAGAATGACGAAGAAGACTCACACGTGCGTTCGCTAGCATTGAATTTGTTGGTACGAGCTTGCTGAGAACTGGATTTTAGAATTGACATACACCGTATCAACAAGGGTGCACTGAACACTTGCAAAGTTTAACATATTTTGAATTGATTCTTTATATGATGGTATGAGACTTTCTGCTGTTCTCTTTATAGTTTATTAAGACTATCTTTTCCAAACTTCAAAGGAAATTATGATACACCTTGTATTTTTATTGTACCATTCGCACAAAATATTAGAGAAATACTGCCTTAACTGTAGTATAAGACAATGTTTCCTCCACCGCACCGTTCTGGTGGAACAGGTAGAATCCCGGGCCCTTCAACATAAGACTATAAGGAAAGGTTTCACGATCATGGAAGATCCTAACAGAAAAATTTAAAAATGATTTTCGTTAAATTAAAGACATTTACCAACGGAAGGACTGGATCATACGATCCAAGAGACTTAAAACCTAATCATATTACCACGTTTGCGGTGACTCAGCGTTCGTACGATCCTTATTTTTAATTACCTTTACTTCTGAATATGTGATCTTTGCCTTTAATAATTTTCTGTAATTAAATAAAGCAAAGATTAGCACTTAGAAATCATAATCAAAATGAAGGATCGTGCGGAGCTCGTTTTTAGTCGCAAGTGTAAAAACATTTTGTATGAAGTACATTGTATATACTGGTGTCCAAAAATCTCCCAACAAACACAAAACGCTAATTCCTTAACGGCAAATTCAAATGTGAATGCTAAAATTAAAATGGTATAAATAGTAGGAATAGGAAATAAGTACTATCTTAAGTGTAGAGTCAGTCGACTTGGCATCTCCTTGACTGACGTCACAAATGGTCACAAGTATCACTGTCAATACAGAAAACTGAAATATGATATATTTCATTCGTCTCATTGCTTGTCTCAAGTGACCGCCGTTCGCTCACTCCACTGAGAATTCACTACGAATGTTGCTTTGCGACGAGTCACCAAGTGACTTCATTGTGAAGATTCAGATTTCATTATTAAGTTACCACGAACGTTGCATTGTAATGAATCGCCAAATAACGTCACAATGAAATTACCCTGTGAATTTCATGTGACCGTCATTTGTACGCTTCATTATAAAGTCCCCATTTTAGTTATGTTGTGGCGAATCTGCAAGTGACAGAAAAAGGAATTCATCTGGTGACTGGGCACAAACAAAAGCTCATGCTCACTCCACAAAAGAATCTCCAAATACCGTCAACGTGAGAGTCAATATCTTATTTACTTGTGACGTTATTTGGATATTCATTACATTGGAATGCTAATAATAACTTCACAATGAAATCTGGCATGATGACTTCATTATGCTGTCACCTGATGACTCATCAACAAGCAACATTCATAGTGACTTAAAAACGAAGTCACCAAGATAATGATAATTGTATAGCAAAATGGAAACGAATGAAAGATGTCACATTATAGTTTGCCATTTCTGACGCTTGTGATCATTTATAATGTCACAATGACTTTGAGTGGCTGCTGTGATTATTTGTTACACCTGATGTTTGTATCAATCTCTTTTGATTACTTTAAATTAAATTTGTTCTTTGAAAGTTACCATTTTATATTTGTTACTTACCATTTGGAGACCAGTGCATTTGAGGTGAATTTATATTTCCTAAAATAATTTAATCAATTTAATTACATTTCTACCAGGATTTTATTAATTCTAAAACTCCCCCTCTTCAAGGCTCACTCTGAATCTCTCACGTCATAGTTTTTTGTCATTTGACGTAAATGACATTAAATCAAACTGCATTTTCTGTGCCACGCACTGAAAGAATCATAGTAAATTTTACGAATTAACTGGCTCGTAATGGACAATTCTATTCTAGTATTGAAATAGATCTTGAGCATTAGATATTTGCAATGTATGAAACAATAGTTGCTTGTTTATTGTAGTTTATTAATCTAAAAAGTATTCATTTCTAAATATATTAAACTGATAAATATGATTCACGGGATGAAGAAATTACAAAATATGTATTTCGAATGTGATAAATATCGGTACAATGCGAAGGAGAAAAACGTATGAAAAACGGACGAAGTATATTTTCTTGGAATAAAATACGTTTTTATGTTTTTGTCACATAACGTGGCACATGCTATATTGGAGTTAAGTAAAATAAATTATGAGTAAAATAAAAAACAATTACATGAATTCAAAAAAGGTACGAATTCTAGTAAAAATATTTTAAGATACAGAAACTTAAATAGGTAGGGTACATTTTATATGTCAGGCAAAAAGAAGACAAAGGAGTAAATTTGAATTCATTCAATATAATTAAAATCGGAATTCATTAGATAAATAAAACACGTTTAAAATCAAGATAGGCTTGAAGATATTTTTACACGAATTTTGCCACAATGGACGAGACAGTATTGAATTGCCGATTGCTTAAATAAGAATAGTGAATTATGTTTTCATTATATACTTTACTGTTTTCGTGATATTTTAATATTATTAATATATAATTTGGTGACAAAATTATATAATTTGTAATTTTATTGATAAACTATACTATATAATTATATTTAAAATAAGGTCTGTTTTGTAATTAAAAAAATCTTAGTGCATTCCATGCCTGTTGGAGCAGTTGTCGTAGCACCCCACGAGTTTTTGTAACCCATCCTCATAGAATGCCATCGCCTGTGAGGAAACTCACACCACTGCCGTTTCCACTTCTTCGTCAATGTTGAATCGCTCATTAACGTATAACGTGAAATTATTTCAGGTATAGGGAGAAATTATAGTCAGTCGGCGCAAGATCAGGATTGTATGGAGGGTGCTCAAATTGCTCCTCATGGACGTACCTCCTCTTTTCAGTGAAGAGTCTCCCCGACATACGCACTTTCCTATCACAACCGAGTTTGTAGTCGGCGGGATGATCAATCGACTTCAACGCGTTTTTCGCTCACTCTGATGTAACACACTGACGCCAAAGGTGCACAACTAGCATTTGCTGTAGTGCAAGGGATTCCGGAAGTCAGCGCGAACTCGCTCTGCGGCAAACACACGATATTTAAATAAATATTTAGAGTAACGTGTTTTATTTCAACAACAATCCTCGTAAACGTGAAATCTCCATTTATCAAGTTTTCCACATTATAAATGTATAACAATGCGGTACATTCCGTCATAAAATAATGGTTTCTCATTAGCACTAAAAAGCAAACATTTATAATTCAAATATTTGCACAAAGAAAGTATTTTCTGTGATATTGCATTTCTGCAAAATACTTTTATTTGTGTAAGACAATATAATTTTCTTTGCATGGACATGCTTGAAGATGGAAGTTTAAAAAATGATCTGAACTAATTTGTAAACGTCTGTATAAGTATTTTCGTTTGACAACGCGAAAAATGTATCATATTTAAGTGTGAACTAGGGATGGCAGTTTCTCCCTCTTTTGTATTCAGAAATTCGGTATCCATGCTAGAAATTGCGAATGTTTTGCTTGATCAAATGATAAATATTTCGTGATTACATAAAGTAAAAAAAATTTCCTTTAGGAATTTTTGGTATGAATTCTGAATTTTTTAATAAAAAGTTATGAGAATCTGACAACACCCTTATTAACGCGATATTCCTACGAGTAGTAGCGACAACTCTAATGTAGCAAACGCTTTGGCTAGTTAAGCTCTTCATTTCTCTCCTGAGAGCTTACAAAAGTCACGGCTGGACATCAAAGCAACAACCATTTTATAATATTTGTGGAATGTATGTATTTGTGCAATTGTTTCTGATTTCAAATTAGTTATTAGATTAATGAATCAGATCCAATCAAAATATAAGATTTTGAAAGAGTTTAAAGTTTGAAAGAGATTAGTTTATGTAGTTTGAAAGAGGTTAGTTTATGTAGTTGGAAAGAGGTTAGTTTATGGAAATCCCAGGGAAACAATTATTCTGCATGAAAATCAAAATGACCTACACTCTATAAACTTTTCTGCTGGGTTTAACCAACTTCTGGTGGTGCAACCACTTTGGCTCAATTCGAGATCAAATGTTAAACGAGATTTCACACTATTATGATTTCAGCTTACTGAAGCATACAGGTTGGTTCAACCCAGCAGAAGTTTTTTTTACAGTATATATCTCAATTCTTCTATTTCGAATCATACATTTTAGCATCAAGTTACAATTATTGGAAATATAGGTCTAGATAACTGGTTTCATGATAAACGGTTCCATAGTATATAAACCTACTTTTTTAGTAGAAATACTTCTACGTTTTTTTAAAAAAGAAAACAGTTTTTTTTTTAAAGCTACAAATTTCTTTTTAGTTCGGACGCTGACTGAATTTAACATTTCATTTTCATCAAAATATAATGTTTCATTTTTGGATTTCAATAGAAAAATAGCTCATTATATTTCACCAGCATTATAAAAACGTTTTGTAATTTTTTTCTTTTCATGTTCATTTCAATAGTAAAAAGCGATATGTTCATTCAGTATGAAAATATTTACATAAATTATCTATAATTTGTAATCATAACATTATTTGAATAGAAAAATTTTAAGATAGTCATCAAACTTCATTTTTTAAGCTTTGTAATGTGTTTTCAATAACCCGAATATTTAAATAAAATTATTATGATATAATGCTATAATTAAAATCGTGTAATAATAATACTATAATTAGAATGTAAAAGATGGAAATTATTTTTAATTTGTACAAATAATTTTCAGAAAAATATGAAACCGAATTTAAGAGATTGATTTTTCCTTTCGCGTTTCTTTCTCAACTACGTATTGTTATCGATAAGAGAGTTCTGTACGGGTCGCGTTATACGACTCGAATCCGAAAATACTATCTGAAATCAACCCGATACCAGACTCAAACTAAACACATTTCAACCCGTAATGAAAGAAAATTAATGCATATTTTCATTCATTTATCAATATATACAATGTAATTATTTTTCTAACTCAATTTTACTTTTTATGTGGAAAAATAAACATATACATATATACTCATATATGTATATCTGTATATATATGTGTATATACATATATATATATATATATATATATATATATATATATATATATATATATATATATATATATATATATATATATATGTACTCATTTATTTTCCAATATTTAATTTTTTTCATCCTTAACACTATTGTTGCCTAACGCAAAACGCAACGAAACGTGTTATTGCAAATCTGATTTCACATGAACCACACCCGAACCGAGGAGTGATCATGGTTCAAGTAAAAAACAATTGACGGATTTGATGCAGACTATAATCTACATTCTTTTTAAATCCCATTGTTGTCAATATCCATTATTTGATGCGCAGTTGATGATGATATATTTATTTTGAGGTGTCCCTGTGAAAACACTAAACACGATACGACGGTAATTTAAACACGTACACTAATACTGTTTTTCATAACCCCATATTAAAAATATGCGAATATTGGTCCATTTTTACGAATGCAAAAGTCACTACATTTAAAATAGACATGAAAACAGACAGACAGATAAACCTAATTATTTTTTTTATCCTAATGATAATGCAACGCGACCATCTGCAGAAAAAGACCTTTCCAAAAAAAGAAAGTTGTTTAAAAATCGGACCATTCGTTTAAAATTTATGCAAGGACATACATAGAAAAAGTATACAAACGAAATGCATAACGTCCTTCTTTATAGAAGCGGTTGAAAATTCAGAAAATAATTTTAAAAATAGCATTTAACATTATAAACAGACTAGAAAATTAATTTCAACAAAAAAAATAACATAAACTTTGCTAGAAAATACTGCACTTTTTAGAATAAAAACATCATAAAATTACTTTACATACTACATTTTTACTTACAACGTATCCTTACGGCTACTTACTTTTAACGCTACGTAATTCATTGTTAATTACTTTTCGGAAAACTGTTCACAGCATTTAAAGAAATAAAAATTCACAACCTTCAAAATAAATGGCAAATAACTAGAAATAACTTTTTTGTAAAATACCCATAAATGTTTTGCTCCCAGAAAAAGCCTTTAAAATATCATTTTAAAAGTACATTTTACTAACAATAAGCACGCTAATAAACACTCGTTGCAATTTTAAAAAGTAATTCCTCTAGAAAACGTTTACCTTTTTTTTCAAAAACAAATTTGCCGTTACATAAATTTGTTTACGCAAAATAAGAAAACAATTTATTTACAATGTAACGTTTAATAAATTAATTCCGTTCAATGCAATCACTATATTTAAATAAAAATAGTCCTCTAATGTCATCAGAAAAGTATGCTATTAAATAAAATAAAAATTACTCTTTAAATTTCTGGTGCATAGCTTTAAGTATGAATATAAAAAATTTTACTTCAAAAAGAAAAATTACTGTAGTGTAATGTTAAAATAAAGAATGAGCATAAAAATATATGAATAAAATCCAACTTAACTTTTTATTTTATTAATATATAATATATATATATATACAGGGTGTTTTTTTTAAACTGACACTATTCAGAGCCGTCTGTAGCTCGTTCTAATAACTGGATTGACACAAAATTTTGTGAATGGACTAAGAAAACCATGGGAAAAAAGATTCCAACAAAAAAAAATTAGTTCCAATCACCCCCGATAGGGGGAATGTGGCGCTGTACATTGAAAAAAAACCATCAGAAACAGACAAAAGTAATAATTTGGATAAAATGCCACGTTTTAATCATCATTTACAATTTCCCTTTCGTTGATCGCAGTTGAAACATCCATTATCACTTTTTCTGCCACCGGTTTACGTCCTCTGCCTGACCGAACTGCTAGCGAGCCTGTTTCTTCGAATTTCAGAATCATTGCTTTCAATACATTAACGGATAAAAGTCCTTTGCGCAGTTTATGGCGTGTTCTAAGTAAACGAAGAGCGGCTGGTGCATTGTACTGGTTACAATATAAGAACTTCACAAGTAACGCGCGCTGCGGTAACGTGAGATTCATTTTCAACCTGAGCTGAAATTGTTTCTCGGTGTTTTAAGCATGCATTTATAACTTAAACTATTGGCGCTACTGTCGCTTGCGTAAGTAAAAATTTGCATTTTCATTTTTTGCCCGTATTTTATGCTAATTCCCAGTTGCATAAATGACCACAGCGCCACATTTCTCCCTATCGGTGGTGATTGGAACTAATTTTTTTTTTTGTTGGAATCTTTTTTTTCCATGGTTTTCTTAGTCCATTCACAAAATTTTGTGTCAATCCAGTTATTAGAACGAGCTACAGACGGCTCTGAACAGTGTCAGTTAAAAAAAAAAACACCCTGTATATATATATATATATATATATTGGTTATATATAGGCAGATAAAACAACATTTTAACTAATTGTACACTTGCTCCTGTAGCATTTAATGAACCGTTATCAGTGTACTATTGACTATAAATTGTGGCGTAAACGTTTTGTTTCTCAGATATCATCTAAATATTTTTCTTCGAAATGTTTTGTAGAGACATATAATTTTATATATTTTATCATTAATATTTTTTAATGCATGGCTTTGAATTTGATTTTTCATTTTATTTATATTTACAACGACCGTGTCAATTTATCGAACATAAGGGAAAAATGTCGCTTTTATTATGATATTTATAATTTAACAACACAACAGATAATAATATGACACGTATGAATATCAGTGATTTATATGTACATTAGGTATCGTATACACACGAAATTCGAGATTAATAACTAGTATAATAACAATATTTTCAAATAGTTATGCTCGCTTATTTAATTGCAGAATTAGTAGTATTTTTTAAAGAATAAATAACACGATGATAAGTATACAGAAATACTGGTATCACAGTGGAATTTGACTGTTTACTTATACGGTCGTATAAACAGTATTTTAAAAGTTCGCCATCGCCAATAACGTATAATCATTTATCGGCCACGTTAGTAGTCGAGGTTCAGCTCCCGATGGTTCTATTTCACACACTACACATCACTGATCTCCATAATAGAATGGAGGGCTAGCTCATGCGGTCCACTTTTTGCCGCAAACGCATCACAATTTCAATGCGCACAAGCAACGAATCCTGCATTTTTCTTAATATTACAGGCATTTTTTTAAACTTTTCCGCAAACTTTTTATCAATTTTTCTTATTTCTAAACCTTTTTCATATTTTTATAAGTAATACTTAACATTTGCTTTTTTATTATTTACATAAAATTTCATCATTAACTAATATCAAATTAAATATTTGCAATGAATTTAAATGAAATCTGTAGTTTTATCAATAAAAAAATATATGTGAGTGAAAATTGTAGCAACTTCGTCATAATTTTGAAAGATATCCAATTTGAAAATATCTCCCTCATACTTATATATGAGAGGAAATCTCTGTTTTGCCAAAACATTTCCTCGGAAATTCTTTGTCATTGTATTTATGGGTGTACCGCTGAATGAAATGTATCAGAATAGGCAGTTAGCTCTCCATTCTATTGTAGAGCTCAGAACTACACACATAGTGTGGAACTCCAAGCTGTATTTTGGTCGTCCGATGGATCACCTACATCAAGGATGTCACCTTGTGTATGGAAGAATAAAGAAGATGATATTATGTAAAAATAAAAGTAGAAAACGTGTCTCAAATCTTGTATGTATTCTAAGATTATGTTTGTTATGGTCTTGTCGCCTTTTGCGGTAACCGTAGTACTTCTCCTAGCCTTGAGACCTTCGTCGTATGGTATTTGCTGCCACCACCGGTATTAGACTGATACCGACACGTTGTGAAAAGAAGTTCTCACGTAAATAATCAACTAATAATTTGTTGATTAAATTAGTATGAAAAAAATGTTACAGTGATAGTTCTTATTGGTCCATACAGATTGTTATCACTTGCCATATACGACTGTCGAATGACAATATCCCTGATCGCAAGTTTTACTCTATTTCGTTATGCACCCCTCATACACACAGCTCCATCTACGCTGTAATTAGTTCACCTCGGACCAAGCTGTCCGATGCACGTTCTCTCTGCGATTATATACACTCCTCTACACACTGGGCTCTGGTGGTATACCCTCTCTTCTGCACACTGGGCTGTGCTAGTCTATCCTCTACTATCTCACAGGACACTGCCTACTCACTACACTGCACACCAACGACACTGCAGCAATACCCTCTCCTCTGCACACCAACGATTCTGCTGCAATACTCTCTCCTCTGCACACTGGGCTCTGACGTCCTACACTCTCCGCTGCACAACAGCCACTGACTCGTCTTCACGCCACTCTCCAGATGAACGAGGCATGTCTTTCTTCCTTCACGGGGTTTCTACACCGGTCGAAACATTTCTCTAGAACATTCCCCTTTTTTATTATATTCTTAACCCAGTTCTCTAGGAATCCAGGCCTCATTGTATTCTCATTCCAAAGCCGGATTAGTTGATTTCACTATGATGTCGTGAACATCCTAAAAAAATATAAGCGGATCAGGGAAATCCCATTGTCAATCACATACGGAAGTTTTACAGAAAAAGAAAATATATATCAAAATACAGTAATATATGATAATTATTGAACATAATTAATTAAATTAATTAGAAATATACAACATAGGTTCTGTTAAAGTCAGAAACCTGACAATGTTAATAAAGGGATCATTTAAAACAACAGTCGTAGCAGCTTAAGGGTCTCAAAGCAACTCCCTTTTAATGTTCAATGTACAGTATTTAAAATTAATCCTTTAAAAATTTAGTTTTTGTCACAATAAACTAAAAATAGGGACTAAACCAACTTTTTCCGTACTAAAATATTTGCCTTATATAATCGAAAAATATCTGTCAATTATTCAAACGAAGATTGCAGTTAATGGTATCCAAAAGCAGTTAGTGAAGATGCAAGCAAACTCATCTTGCCCTTGCGGCGTTCGGGCAAAATTGTAAAGTAGTTAAGAGTGACTAAATTTATATAGAGTAATTTAATATGATCATCTCATTGGAGTCATATTTTTACTTTAACAGAGTTATTTTTCGTCAGTACGTTCGTAAAAAAAATGTTAATCGTTCCATTTTTTGTTAGATATTATTTAACAATATAATAAATTATAACACCTTGTAATAATATATTTCGTGTAAATTAACAACATATTAAATATACACTAAAATAACTTTTATTACCGTAATTTCCAGCGTATCCAACCGCGCATCAAACAATCATGTTTGGACCCAGAAATTTTATTTTATAAAATATAACTTATCAGATCACTGTTAATATTTGAGTTCAATTATCGAATAACAATTTCTGGTTTGAAACAGAATTGTTTGATCCGCGGATTATACGCCGGAAATTACGGTAGGTTGTTTGACATGTTTCGGCTCACTCCGAGGCATTTTCAAATGAAAGAAAAATAATTTTTCCCTGCAGTCTATACTATTCATCCATAATAAGAGAAAACATAGAGATACTAACACGCACAAATACAATATGTAACGATGAAACATCTTTTATCTTACCGAAATTGTGGCTCGAGTTCCTCCATGGTTACAGATATGAAAATAAACAACCAAGTAAAAATAAAAGATAACTTGCGTAATTTTAAAAAAAGTACATGAAAATTAATTGATAGCATTTAAAATAATAACTAGATGGAACCCGTCAAAACTTGACGGAAAAAATTACAATAACAATTTACTATTTGTACATTTTACCAATTTTTCTTTCAGACATTATTTTTAAAAAGCATGGTTAAAAATTCTTACTAAAAACTTTCCCCATTTATAAAAATGTAAAAACAGTCTCCAATAAAAATCTCTACCACTTGACAATAGCGCTTTCACACCCCCCCCCCCCCCCCGCTAGGGCAACATCAGTTGTGATCTTCAACTTCCTTCCTCTCCATTATATATATGACTGCTGGTTGAAGAGCTCCCCCTATCGCCATTCAATATTCTCTCTCTCTCTCTTTCCCCCTCTTCCAACATTTTTTTCCAGCGGCAATCAAGTAATGAGTGTACCATGTCATTGCATGCGACTTTGGATGCATTGATTTCTATTGATTCTCTTATTAAAGCGTTATGTAAATTTTCTTAGTTAGCTATTTTATGTATTTGTAGGGTTTCAAGTTTTATTGGGGTTTTAGTGTTTAATCTTGCAAGAGCTGTTGACTGTTTATTTAGTTTTATATCTCGGATATGTTCTTTCATTCTTTCTTCTATTTTTCTCTTTGTCATTCCTATGTAAGTAACCTTTTCATTTCTGCTGTTTAGACAATTTATTCTGTATATTCCTGCTGTTTGTATTTCCTCATATTTTTCTATTTCATTTGTTATTGATTTGAAGAGGGATGGATTGGGGATTAGTGGGACTATTTTTCCTATTTTTTCTAATTCTCGTTTTATTTTCAAAGATACACCTTTTATATATGGAATAGGAGGAGTGTATGTTAGATTCCTCTGTGCTGGTTGTATATGGTCAATTCTTTCTCTTACTGTTTCAATTAGTTTAAGTATAGTTTTTCTCGGATGTCCTGCCTTTACACCTGTGTTTTCAATGATTTTTAATTCTTCCTTTAGTGATTTTTCTGTTGAACAAATATGTAGAGCTCTATTTATATATGTATTCATGGCTGCTAATCTGTATGGTAGTGGAGTATCAGCTTTATAGGAGACTAGCTTACCCGCCCGGCGTTGCCCGTGCCAACCACCTTAAATGTACCTGAAATCAGTGTTGAACATTTTTTTAGTTTTAAACAAATCTAATGTTGGGGGCCCCACTACCTTAGACAGCAAACACTGGGCGTGCCATACACACTCCCATATATTACCGTAAGTCGAGTCGAAAGAGCCATACCCCTTCATAATCCAGCCCATAGAACCAGAGATAGAAAAGCACCCCTGGTGGTGAAAATCGAAAAGCTCTATCTATGTAGAGTCGAATGAGCCATACCCCGTCGTGATCCAGCCTATAGAACCAGATATAGGAAAGCAACCCTTGTGGTGAAAATCCGAACTAAAATCAGTCAGCTCTATCGATATCAAGTGGAAAGAGCCATACCCCATTGTGATCCAGCCCATAGAAACAGAGATAGGAAAGCACCCCTTGGTGGTGAATTTCAGAACTAAAATAGGTAAGCTCTATTGATGTTGTGTCGAATGAGCCAAACCGTGTCGTGATGTGACCCATAGAACCCGAGTTAGTTGCAAAATCCTTTAGTTACACCTTCCACCGCCAGGGGGCACAATATGTTCTATACGAACATAACTGAATTCATTAAGGTTATCGATGCCGAGTCGAATGAGGCATACCCCGTCATGATCCAGCCCATAGAACCAAAGATACGAAAGCGCCCCCTGTGGTAAAAATCCGAACTAAAATCAGTAAGCTCTATTGATGTCGGGTGGAAAGAGCCATACTGTAATGACTTAACGAACTCCAGTGATCCAAGGTGATGATTAACATCCAGCACTTTTTATTAGGCATCGTTGATACACAAGTTAAAATAAGATGAACAATTAAAAAACATTACACTCTGCCATCAAAACCCCAGCGTACACAACCATCATATACTGTTCACGTGCACACATCATTTACCGCTCACCATCTTCTGTTCAACTCTCTCTGCATCTCTCTTAGCTTAGCTCGGTTCACTTCTTTTTGACCTGCCAACTAACATCTCTTGCAGTCTCTTTGCATATCGAAAACTGTCCTTTCGATTCGATTACACGGCTTACACGGCAGTCAACCTCTGAAGCTAGGCGACAAAACCATGGACAAAAACTGGACAACTCTAGGCCAGCAACTCACGAGTCAGGCTAGGCCATAGATTTCTTCGGTCGTTACACTGCTCTCATTGGCTGGCTGCTTCGTTGCCGAGGCTATTTCATGGGAGGAGCTTAAAATAGCCTCGAACCCAAAATCCATATACACGTTTTAATTTTTTTTTAAAAATCTAAATTAAAATTTAAAAATCCGGCCGCGAGGTATACTATCCGGTGACAACATCTACACATGACAAAAATTTCTGAGTCCTAGGTGTTATAATTACGGAGAAATCCGCGGGCAGGCAGGCAGACAGACACTTACTCTTTTATAGAGATAGAGATTATATTTAAGTTTGCTGTGGGTTTTCTATATACTGTAGTATTTATTTTAATTATATCATGAGTTATTTTTACATCTAAGTAGTTGATCGAATGCTTTATTTCTTTTTCTATTGTAAACTGGATATTCTTATCATACGAATTTACTTTGTCAAGGAGGTTATCTAGATTAATTCGTTTATTTGTGATAATAAATATGTCGTCTACACAGTGGCGTATCTAGACTTATCATTTCGGAGGAGGCTGAGATACAGTAAAATTTTCTAAGAAGGAATCGCAAGAAACGGGGGAAATTCCGCTTTAAACAGGTTTTTATCTTATTAGCAGGTAACGCATCTAGTGTACAATCAAATCTACTAAGACGAAATTGCATGGGACAGGGGAAAATGTCGTTTTAAACAGGTTTTTGTCTTCGCAAGTGTAATTACATCGTTACACAGCATTTTTTAAAACGGAATACTGAAAATTATCTACTAAAAGTATTTAATAAATAGTATATAAAACCAAATAAACAGCAAATTTAAAATTATATAACAGCATTCTCGATCTACCAAACCTCTCCCTCAACACATTCTTAGACTCATTTTGGAGCACATACATGCACGGCATTTGTGAAATAACACACTTTCTTAGAAGAAAATCTGTCTAAAACGGAATTTTTTTTCTGGTTCATTTTGAATTTTATCTTAGCAAGTTTCATCACATTTTTCTAAACTTTCGTAATTAAACGATATTTTCTACTAATTTCGGAGGGGGCTGAAGCGGGGCCTCCGAGATGTCGCTGTGTGTCCTACACCGGGCCTGCTATAAGTATTAGTGACGTCACAATAGTGATCCACTTTGGTCAATGTATCGCAGCAGAAAGATGTAATAAAAAGAGCATTTTCGCTCTTATAATTTGTGATTATATAAATAATATTAAATTTCATAATCGTGAAATAAAAGGGAATTAATATACTTGTTTTATTAAAGGAAATTAAAAGTTTTAAATTAAAAAAATTGCTAAGATTAATAGATCAGATTGAACCCATTGACTTACCTTTTCCTAAAAACATTATTTTACAATAAATATACGTACAAAAAATATAATAAATCTACCAAACTTTACAAAATCAATCCCATTCCTCCCTTTTACAACTACATACCATAATTTAACCATCAAAACACAATAAATGTCAATTTAAATAGAGAAATAGACATTTTTTAACTATAGAGACCTTGGCACTTTTTTTTAACGCTTTGGCGTAATCCGGGCTTCAGAAAGTTAGATATGTTTTAAAATTATATACACAATTATGAAAACAAACCTAATGTACTTTTACGTTTATTTATATATATATATAAAATTATTTATATATACAATTCTGTTCTACCAGCATATAAAAAGAGATAAATGGCTTCTTTATATTAAATAAATTATATAAATATTGAAAAAAATACTTATTTATATGAAACTACGAATAGGTTGCCAGAAAATATGTTGCAACTTTCCTTCTCTCGCCATAAGCCTTTTTCTGTACTTTTCGGTTAGCCGGGCGCCAGTGATACATGTACATATATAAATATATATATTAATTCATACATATATGTGTGTGTAGATATGTATATATATATATATGTGTGTGTAGATATATGTGTATATATATGTGTGTGTATATATGTATATATATCACTGGCGCCCGGCTAACCGAAAAGTACCAAATTTTCTATCTTGACTTTGTAACTGATTTGTAATATTTTAAAAATTGTCTATTTATTCTACTTGGGTCTAGGACCTAATAACCACTCAAATTAACTTATCAAAAGATTTATTTTCATAATATATTTGTACACTTAAGTTAGTTAAATGTTAAATTGAACTACGTAGAATTACTAAGTTGTGTAAATCAGTTACTTTTAATTTTATAAACAAAGCACATCACTCACTTCTAACTAAATGTATCCAGATATTAGTCAATTTATTACAGTATTTCTTTCAAAATCATTTTTTAAACTGTTTATCGTCTGCTTCTTCTATTTATTTACTTTTTTTCTAAAGATCATTTGACTATTTTCGATTTGGAAGTACAAATTCATTCAAATATGCTAGAATATTTCCATTACAGTAGGTTAGACATTTGTTGTTACGTTTTTTTTTTCTGCACAACAAGCTCAATACAATCATATTAATTCTAGCTTCACGAATTCAAACGTTTATCGAAACATTTAATGCAGACTACTTCTGTTGAAATGTTAAAATAATTATCACAAGGTAATTTTCGTAGCTAAAATTTCTTCTTTTCATTATCAGTAGCGAATTTGAAGACTTAGATTAGAAACTAGGAGCACAACATTTTCTTCTCATTATTTTATAGATATAATCTACACTTTCTTTAATAATTATAATCAATAATTATTGATAGCTTTATAATCTAAATCAGTGGTTCCCAACGGGGGGCGTACGCCCCACAGGGGGGCAATTTGACATTTCAGGGGGGCAATTCCAGATTTTTGTGAACTCACACCCTCTGAATAATTTTTGTAATAGTAATGCTGTAGACTGAAAATAAAAGTTACACATTGAAATTTAAAAAAACAAGTTTTTTTATTTACTTTTTAACAAGTTTCCATTCAAAAGTTTTAAATGCAACCGTACCAGAATAATTATAAAAAAAATTATTTAAAATATTTAGCTACTTTTATATATACTAAAATACTTTATAATTTTTCTGATTTATAAGTATTTTAGAATTTTAAACAACTTTTTCAATTATTTATTGAATGAGTCGCACTGCAATATGTCACATGGAAATCAATTTTATACATGAAACTATTCAATTGTATACTTAACAATTACTTGATGACCTTTCTTTACAGAACCTTTTATCACGTTTTATTCTGATTAGAAATTGTTATGTACTTTTATCTCAGAAATTCTGTGATTAAATAAGACAAAAATGTTTTATTCAAAATTATTAATTGGTCTAATAAAGGATTCTGAGCACTCTATATATCACGCATACGTGGCGATCGTTGCGAAGAGATTAAAAGCGACCCTTTATGTGCCAACGATACTTTAAACTACGAGTAGTATCAGATGATTATAAAAAATATTTGATTCATCCATCATTCTGTTCGGTATGTTTCAGGATCAATGTTAAATGTTTTTTACTCTATCAGTTCATTCATTTAAATTTTTATAAGAATTATATTTTCAGGGGGAAGGGGGGGGCATCATCATTTTAGAGATGTTTTGGTGGGGCACGGCCGAAAAAGGTTGGGAACCACTGATCTAAATACACTGAAAAATATTATTAATTACTATATAAAACAATAAATAAAATCAAAATACTATCGTAAACAATACGTACAAACGAACAAAGTACATGAAAATTTTTAAGTTATTATGGATCACTGTTTTGACGTCAGCAGGTTGTGACGTCACCTGTAGCAGGCCCGGTGTAGGACACACAGCGACATCTCGGAGGCCCCGGCTGAAGCCCTATCAGCCCACCCCGTAGATACGCCACTGCGTCTACATATCTAAGCCATAGCCTGATTTCAGTTTTGTGTTCGTTTATGATTATTGTTTCCAGATTTCTTAATTTCCATTCTGCGACTATATTCTTGCTATATCTTGCGATCGATCAAATAATTGAATTTCGTTAAGCATTAAATTTTCTGATTACTTCTCTATTATCCGGTCGACCACTTTTCATAACAAAAAACTATCGCCAAAAATGCAGTCCGATTTACTTTATGTCAGAAGCATTATACGTATTTGTTACGTCATCAAATGGTTTTTAATTGAACATTTGCGTCTATTTTGCAATATGTTTTACTGATTTATTAGTTATTTCATTAATTAAAATAACAATCGTGTCCTTAAATTCTTATATTTTATTTATTTATTTATTTTTATATTTCAATGGCAACGTTCTTCCGTTTATTTGGCGTTACAGTTTGGCGATAGTTATTTGTTATGAAAAGTGTTCGACGGGATAATAGAGAAGTACAAATTTTCTTATTTTTAATCTGAGAAAGAAACAATAATCATGGATTTAATTAATTTTGAAATAGGCGGTGCAACCAAAACAATTTTGATTATCGCAGACGCACAGGGGTTAATTTTTGGCGCCTAAATGACGATTTTTGCTTTGTATGGCAACCTGGTGTTTTATAATAAAATTGAATTTTTGTGTAAATAAATAAAATAAAATAGGTACTTTTATGTTAGCTGGGCGTCAGGGATAACTCTCCGAATCTTGTTTCAATTGGAATCATTTAAATTGCAACATTTTACGTGAGATTTGTTATTCATATTGATATGTTTATGTTTAGATATTTTATTATTATTATATTCTAGCTAATTTTAAGTAAGTTTTTTTTTAAGTTTTACATTTCAATGTTTAAATATTACTTAGATGATATTAGCTAATGTCAAAAGATTGGCGAACCCCGGAGTTCAGAAAATAAACTCTATTCTTCGCAACAGTGGGAGTTACCGACTTTATGACGTCCTAAGCAGAAGTAAAAGTTTAATTGAAAATTACGGCTAATTAATTAAATTTTCGAACAAACGAATGCACGATAACAAATCTGTGTCCAAATATCTTTCATTTAAAAAAAATGGTGTAATTTGATGCAGTAGTTTGTTCTCACGGATTGTCGAAAGAAATCGCTTAGCGTTTTAAATATATAGATGTCAAAGACTGTGCAATTATGGAATATTCTCATTTGATTTTGAAAATGGCTGATACATGTCAAACAACCTAATAAATGTTATTTTACTGCGTATTTATTATGTTGTAATTTACACCTTTTAGTTTTTAAAAGAAATATAGATATTATTTAATTTAGATTTATGTCTTCTGCTGCTGACTAGATGACAATACCTGTGAGGTTTATATTTGTTTTATTTTTGAAATGGCAAACCTGTATCTCTTCTAGTTGTATTCTATCATGAAAACATGATCCATAATGAACCATATGTTATTTAATATGAAACATATGTTATTTGGGAATTTATTAAACGTTATTATTAATTGTTTCTATGTTAATTAGTTCATCTTTACGTCTTAAACTTTTAATAATGCTAATTTCAAATCATAATCAATTTACGAAGTTAATTTAGTTGTATATCCTTCATTTAAGAACTATGTCTAAGAGAATTTCGTTTACATTACCACATGATAAATGATAAAGCACACAGAAACAGCCCAACGATAATAACGATAATTTCATTCATATCTTCAAAAACCAGTGACCTAATTTTATGACTATTAAGTTTCAAGATACCAAGCAATAGATATTTATTACATCGTTATGTTCATCACTCTTCTAATAATGTGAAGTATGTTTCATGATTTGTGATTTGTGATTATGTTATTATAAACTTGTTAAATAACTAAAAAACATTTTAAAAGACAGTTTTTCATCATTAAATGTAACATGAACTTACACTCGTGCAATAATATTTCGTCAGAAAAGCCACAAATAAATTGTGAAATATATGTTAGTGACGTCAATTTATTTCAAAGAACTCGTGCAACTTAATTATTTTTAACTTTCCCGACTTAATGAAAATGAGTCAGTGTACTTCTAAATCCCATTCTGTGAACACACAGGAAAAATGTCTCCTGTTAAATAATATATAATTCAAAAATGTTAAACCTTTAAGTAATTGTAATTAATGTTGAATATAATCGTTAAAATCAAATTCAAAAATTTTTCATTTATTTATTAGTTACCCACATCTAATGTCATTGCCTACAAGTTTTATTTCAGTCATGGTGTATAAAATATGAATATTCAAGAAACTACTTAATCTAGTGTGTTATCTTCTATTGGAATACCTAAACTACTGGATATATATATTGGATACATCAAATATTCGATTGACCAGAGAAAAGGTAAGCCATTCCGTTTTTTTTCTCTATTTTGAAGACAAGAGTTAATTTTAAATCTGACGAATTTAATATTCTGCTGTTCAGCGCTAATAACTCGTTGACCTCGCCCCTTCTACATTTTTTTTTTGGGGGGGGGGGTGGAAACTGTTTGCACATAAAATACACTAAAATTAGCATATAACTAACAGTTAGAAAGTTATACAAAAAACTGAAAGAATATAATCTTTTTTTTAATTTTCGGTTAGATTTTTTAATAAACGAATCAGAAAATATTTAAAAAAGATAATTTCAAAATTTAAATATGTAGTATCTATATTATAAAACAAAAACATATCGGTGAGTAAAGGTGACGTAATATTGACAATGCTAACACTTGACCAATAATTTCGCTTTCACTGCAGTTATTTACGGCATTCTGAATACTAAAACTGCAAAGGGAACTTTAATGCAAATCTTCGTACAATATCAATCTAAATATAGAGACAACTACTACCTCGTTACAGGAAAACATATTAGCTATTACGCATATTTATTAAAGGTCAACGGCATCTATTATGCCGAGTATTTGATCATAAATGACGGTAAAAGTGTTAAGTTGATCGATATAAATGATGCAATACTGTAGGAGATATAACATATATTTGGAATGAAATGTAAGATCAGCATCGTTTATATTGAGAAAAGCGTTTCGTATTTTGAGAAGTTAGAAAGCATTCAAGTAATATATGTGAAATATTTTATGTTACAGCTCGGAAAATGGAATCGAAATATTTGAGCTGTCGTATAGATTAAAAATAGATGACTGAGTAGAAAATATTCAGTCAGTCAAACATATGAGATTTTCAAACGAGAGTTAAATAATTTTAAGTAAAGAACTTCAAATAAGATATATAGTTTCTACATTCAGTATTAAACATGTCTTTTATATTATCAAATATACAAATTACATTAAAACGTTTCAAACCGGAAACTGTCCGTAACGGAATCCTGACTTAAATAGAAACAAATTGTGACAACTGTGAAAAAATATACAAAGCTATTTTATTTTTATGTCCACATAAAATACAAAAGAAACTCATTGTTCGTTTAGTACTTTATTACGATTTCGAATAAATGATAGTCTACGTCGACATCAAATAATTTTCTATGGTTAGTTAGCTTCTTCTTCAAAGAAAATGTATATAATTCATTGATTTACACAATTAAATAATCAAAAATCTTCAATTTTTGAGTAATATAAACAGCTTGAGTGATATAAATACTAAGAAACAACGTATACAGATGTAAGTATAGTCGTGCAAGAAAATTAAAATAATCACAAGAATATTTTTAGATAAAAAAAAATCAGAAGAGAAAATGAAATCTTTTAATTCAAGACATTCAATATTACAGAATGACAGATAGCATCAAATTGCATTTTTACATAACCACCAGATGAATTATAGAATATGGAAATTAAATAAGATCCATTAAAAATGAAATAGAAAATCATCATTGTTTAAATTCAGAAAGACATTTCGCTGTTTGAGATAAAGCAAAGCATTCAAGAGATATATTTGAAATATATTCAGTTGTGATATCGAAATTGGAAATGGGGATATTTGAACTGTATGATTTAAAATCATAAAAGTGTAAAGCATTCACTGTTTAAAATATATGAGATTTCGAAGTATGTGCTATAATTTTAAATAAGAATGAGATAATCTGAATAAGAAATATCTTACATGAATTTTTGTAAATATTGAAGGGTTTTTACTTTTTTTGAGAGAGACAAATCGTTGCTGGCCAGCTTCATAGAAAATGAAATTACATCTTTTTAATCAAGTGATTTATTTCAATGACTTAAAAGAAGATTATTTGTAAATTAAAATGTAATTATTGCTTAAAGTGCTAAAAAACATAACACAAAAGGTTTAAAAATACTTTTTAATATAGATGACATATGTTTCCTTTGCACAAAAGGCGACATCTTCAGATCAAAATGATAAATAAAATATTCTCGCAAAATTTTTGAAAATGATAAACATAAATCACGAAATCACATGTCCAACGTCAGCAGCTGCTTAAATTGATCAAACTGGAACACGTGAAAATGATTTATTTTTATTGCTTTTTTCATTTGTAAAACAATTTCCAATATGTTACCAATATGACATCATATTAATCTTTTTTTCAATTGGAGCAACTTTTTATTTCATTTTCATTTTTCACGTGGAAATCTTTCAATAGAAAATTAATTATTGTAGAAAGAATTTTGTTGTAGAAAGAATTTTATTGTGGAATTTTAATTGTTGGCACTGCTATAACGAAAAATGTTTAAATTTAATAGGAAAAGGCTGTTAGATTTTTGGTTGTTTAATCTCTCTAACTATATTACAATAATAAGATTTTTTTCAAAATTTTATGATTTTCAGCGTGACAGTAGGTATTCAGTTGTAAGTACACAAAATTTCAAATCTGAAAGTTATACAGTTTCTGAGAACCGGCTCTGTGACGAACAGACAGAGAAGCGGAAAGAATAGGGCTTTGTGAGATGCACGAAACCCTAAAAATTGTATTAATATTCAATTATTAAATGATAAATGATTATTTTCGTTTTAAATTTTTTAAGCTCCTTATTTTTATTTGTATTTAAATTTTTAGTGTTTAAAATATTCCATTGTTGCAGTTTCACAGCCCGTTGCTAAATTTGGCGAGAGTGATTTGTCGAATGATCAACTCTATGGTTTTTGAAACTCGTAAATAGTTGTAACCCATAAAAAATATTTGGCGATGTATCACCTGCAGCCGTCAAATAGAAAATGCCCTAAAATTAAGTCATTAATTTATAATAAAGTTCTAAAGATATTGAAAAAAATCTACTCTCATCGGAAACACACCTGTGGATATACTGTTTTTTAAAACCCTTTGAGCGTTAGGTCCATGTTTTTCCTTTACTAGAAGTCATGTTAAAATGGCTGTAGACAAAAATATTTTGAACACAATTCTTTTTTTAACCTTATATAGAATGAAGGGATATAAAAGCTATTATGGCATCAAACTGTGATTAAAATAAATATATATCCTGTGATTCACAAGCATGCATATGAAAAAACAGGAAAACCCTCAAACGCTCAAAGGGATTTATACTCTATTTTAGCTTTTAAAATCGATTACCAATTACCATCTTTTCATATAAAAACCAAGTTAAGTTAAATAAAAGCGTCCAATTACCTCTGAAGAGACCTATGTATAAAAAAAATCCTGCCTTAATTGGAAAAGTTTCGTCGCCTGTTAAACAGACTAAGATGCAAATGTAACTGTTAAGATGGAACCTCCATAAAATCTTTCCCCAGTAGTTTTTTGTAGTTCTGTGTTATTGTGTTTGGTTAGTAATTTAAATAAGCGACGCTTACGTAAATATAACATTTATGAAACGATCACTTACAATGCCTGACTTACGAATAACATGCTCTTCTTCACTTTATATAATGTTACATGAAGTGTAAAATATGTGGATTTTACACACACACACACACCAGTGGCGCAGCCAGAATTCGGTTCTAGGGGGGGGGGGGGGTTGAGTTTCTGATAAAGGTGGTCGCCTGTTATCTGAATCACCGGTTAATGGAATCAGTCTTTTAAATGAATGAAATCATAATGCTTATCTCTGCAATTACGTTGGTTACGGTTCATTTAAACAGCGTTTACAATATTAGAGTGACAAACTATAAAATGCCCCAATGAAATAACACAAAAATTGATTAGATTTATAAAGTGTTTAAAAATAATGAGTAGCAAACTTTAAGATGGAAGAGCACAGTACAGCAAATAATTTTTACATAGAAAATAACAGATTTGCAATCCATTTGTTCAATAAAAATCCACAAGGTTTCATGAGAATCACGAATTCTTATTCCTAAATTTAATAATAAAGAAGCAATTTTAACAAAATTTTCAATAGACTTACTTACCTTGCTTTTTGCTAAATGTGACAACTGAATTAAGGTAATCGATGTTTTGGAATGTAGTTGATATTAAGCACGGTATTGTAGACTAAATTACTGTGCCCTTACAGTACTTTACATGACATCGAATTTCGCATTATCTAATGTAAATCTGATGAAAATTTTGTTAAAATATATTTATTATTGTTAAAGTTCTCTAAAAATATCCGAGTTTGAATTGTAGTCGTATCTATACTAATATTATAAAACAGCAACATTTGTTCTTTTTGCAGGGGTTAATTCTGGAACTACAGAACAGATTTAAAAAGAAATTGGTCATATGCGAGTTTTATTCGCGTACAAAGGGTTCCACACAAAATATCAGAACTGTTCAAAGCAGTATTCTCACATGACATAGTCACATACCTAAAACAATATTACATGCCAGAATTTAATTTTATTGGTATTGGAATGAAAAACAATGAATATATCTCCCTCTAAAACAAATACCTTGTACAAAGTTTAAATTTGGTAGAGAACAAATCACACTTCGGAAGAAGTCGCTGAGTTTCACACGAAAAGTTGATCATATTTGTCGTAATAGTAGACAATTTTAAAGCATTTAAAAAAGTATGCTGAACAACGCGAAACTTTCCGATTCATTTTCAAAAATTAAAACCTGCGAGGTAGGATAATTCAAGTGATTTGTTAACGAAAAGATTTTTCATTATAAATGAATTATATATTGAATTATAAGCGATTGCTGTCTCAAAATTACTTACTCTTAATGTCTTAGAATTATTCTATGAATTATTTTTCAATATTTTCCCTCAATAATTGAATTCAGTTGGTCTGAAAAATGTTGACTATCATGATTCGTCTTACCAAAAGCAAAGATCTTGTTACAAAGTTTAATCTTAGCATTGTGTCAAGCGCGCTTCAAAAGTAGGTCGCAAAGTAGCAACACAGTTTTGATCCGTGCCGCTGTTTTCTAGATGGATTTTAATTAATATCTCAGCTATTTACAGACATATTTTTTCGAAAATCATTACCAACAATCCTTAGATGAATCTGCGTCGATAACCCTTAACACCCCGCTGAGCACCAGAAGAATAAGACACATGAGTGATCTTTTAATAGTTCCGTTTTTACTTTTTAAGTACGGAACCTTAATAATGGTGTCAAAATTCTGTTAACCATCTCCTCTCTAACATAGGCTATATTTTATACAACAATTTCCAAACTTTTTTTTTTCGGTACATCACGTTCCAAATGTGTGCAAGAACAAAAAAAATGTCTAAAGTTGCACTTTCTATGATATTGTTGATTCTAGAAATTTGAAATTTGGACTAGCGGTTACTTTAAAAAGATGTAAATGCTCACTAAAAATGGTTTCTATAAAGTTCGAAATTTAAAAAGGGAAAGGGAGCAGGAAACGTTCTAAATTACAATTAGGACAATTAGGGCTAGAAACACGAAATTTGGCATGGTTGTTACGTTATAGACTTATATGCTAGCAAAGAACAGTTTGCAGTAGCAGGGAAAAAAAATTCTAAAATTGCGATTTATGTGATACAGTTCGTATAGAAGCTTGGAACTTAGCATGGTGGCAACTTTTGGGATGTAAATGCTCTCTAAGAACGATTTCTAAAGAAATTCTAAATTTAAAAGATGAAATGACCGAAAAACGGTCTGAAAATGATCTAAAAACATTTAATTAGGAATTGTTTGTGCTAGATATGTGAAATTTGGCACGGCTGTTACTCCAGAAATGAAAATGATCATTCAGAACAGTTTTCTAAAAATTCGAAATGTAAAAGGATCAAGAACAAAAAAGTTCTAAAATTGCGATTTGTGTGATACAGTTGGCATAAATGCTTGTTTTTTGACATAGTGGTTACTTTTCAGATATACATACTCGTTCAAAACGGTTTTTAAAAAATTCGAAATTTAAAAATGTGAAATGAGCAAAAAACGTTCTAAAAATGTTCTAAATCATAATATAATTTGAACTTTTAGGGCTAGAGTCTTGAAATTTTATTTGGATGTAACTTAAGAGACGTAAATGCTCGCCCATAATTTATTTTTTTAATTCGAAATTTGAAAGATTGCAAGAGTAAGAAGCATTCTAAAATTGCGAGTTATGTGATACAATTGGTATGGAAACTTGGAATTTTGCATGATGATTACTTTTATGTAGTAAATGTTTCCTTAGAACATTTTTTTTTAATTTCAAAATTTAAAAGGATGAAATGACGGAAAACTTTCTAAACGCGTTCTAAATTATGATTTAGTTGAAACTATTAGTGTTAGAAACTTGAAATTTAGTATAGAGATTACTTTTAAGATGCAAATTCTCGGCATAAAAAGTTTGAGTAGTTTGACAAATGAAGTATAGTCTTTAAATTTGTGTACAGACCCCCTACGAAACAAATGATTCGAAAGAAACACTGATTGCAAAAATATGTTCACAATCGAAAAATAGCTTTTTATAACTTTAAAGTACTTTTTATTAATTCTTACTTTTGCAAAGATTTTTTCCTGCGTTCACACATAGCTTGGTCTTAGTAACTGAGAGCAAAAAACGCAAAAAAGAGCCGTTTGAAACTGAGAGAGACTTACAAAGTGTATGTTTTATTTTTTCCCTGGAATTCGATGTCCTGTTATTGTTTCGAACATGGAACAAAGACAGAAATGCAATTAAGAAATGGCCCACTGTACACAATATATAACTCAAAGCGTACGTGTGGCAGTGGTGACGAAACCTGGCTATACTATTATGATGTGCCGACTAAGTCTCAAAACAAAGTTTGGGTCTTTGATGATGAGGACACACTGGTAGCTGTCAGAAAATCCCGATCTGTCAAAAAAAATGATAGCTGTATTACTATTTTTCAAATCGAGTGGAATTGTTGAGCGTATCGTTTTGGGCACACAGAAGACAGTTACAGCTAAGTGGTACACTGAACAGTGCCTCCCTAATGTCATGGAATCTTTGAAGAACCTGCGACCAAAGTCACGAATGAACACCTGGTTCCTCCATCATGACAAAGCTCCAGCTCACCGGGCCAACGCCTGCACTGAATATTTGGCCACTACAGGACTGAAACTTCTTGAACACCCTCCTTACAGTCCAGATCTTACCCTCTGTGACTTCGCACTGTTCCCGCATGCGACGTGTCCGTACAAAAAATTCTTTGACCCGACCCGGTGTAAAAGCTAAAAAGTTCGGTTCGAGTCTGGACCAGCTCATACAAAAAAATTATTGGCCCGGTTTAAATGCTAAAATTTCGGTTCGAGCCTAGCCCTACAAAAACTTAATTGGCCCGAGTGAATTTCTACAAAAGATAAATTTTTAAGCCGATGTGGTTAAAAATTCTCTTGTACAAGGTATTCTGACATTTTTTTTTTTTACTTTAGCTATTTTTCATGTTTATATTCTTCATCTTTTAACCCTTTCACGACGGCATCCCTTACAGAAATTTTATTTGGTTGGTACCACTTTTTTTAAACAGTTCCCTTACTTGTAAAATACCAACAAATTAAATAAAAACGACAAATATTACAATTATTTATTAGTGGTGCCAAAACCATATTCCACATACAACTTTTGACGATGCATATATGCATTACCCGTCCCGAAAGGGTTAAAAAGCGCCCAGAGCTGCGAAGTAGAGGCACACCCGTTCCAAAATACTACCCTCCCTAGATTTATTTCTGCCTGTGCCCATGTAAACTATGTTTATTTTTTTATGATTCTCTTTTTGTACGCAAATGTCTGAGAATTTATTATTAATGTCATTAAACCATATCCCATGGCTTAGAGATTTATAAATCTGAAAAATTCGATACAGAAAACTCTTCTAAGACGAAATCACGTAGGAGCTAAAAAAATCAATTATAGACAAGTTCCCATCTTAGCTGGTACATCACCTGTTCTAAATGCATTATATTCTTTTCACACGTATTATTATATTCATTTTGTATGAATTAACACATTTTTCCGTTTAAGACAGGATTCCATCATAGACAGGTTTCTTTTCACATGTTTTCGTGCACTTTAATTTAATTGCCCAGAAATATACGAGTATGTGCTATTCTTCAAAAAGTATAAATTTAAATTTTTAATTGTAGAATAATAACGATTTAAAAATATATGCATTTTTGCAAAGAATGTTAAACCAGATCAAATTTTACTGATATCTGCACGGGCCGGGCCATGCCAGGCCAGGCCAGGCCAATGACTTTTTACCATCTGGGTCGAGACCGGGCCTGAAAATTTCTTCCCGTCTAGACCTCTAGAAAGAATGTCCAGGTCCGGCTGGGTCCGGAAAAAATTAATCTGCCCCTGCCCGGCCTGAGTCTGCAGGAAAAAATAAAGCCCACGCCCGGTCCGGTCATAAAAGATTGATGACCAGACACAGTTGCTTTCGACCTGAAAATATTGTCTTGCACTAACTGTCATCAAAAAATATTTTGAAATATTTCGAGTATACTTATGTCTATCGCTATCGCGTAGCGTGATGTATCACAAATAATTAATTTCCGTTCATTAGGAGTTCTTGGGTATGTATTATCAATCTTTTCACGCGTCTATTCAACAACTAACTGCATTACACTGCTAACATAGTTTAAAAATGCAATACTCAGGAAAATTCTGAACGATCCTACTTGTTTATCACACGACAATTTTTTTTTTCGCATAGCAACATTAAGAATTAAAAAGCATTAGCAAAACCATTCAGCAAAAATGTTTCAGCCAAAGATAAAAATCTTCATTATGCCCCCCCCAAAAAAATGTTCATATTAACTTCTAGAAACGAATTCAAAGACTATACAAAACAGACAAGCATGTATTTCCTGTTGTGAATCAGTAATTTGCGGATAAAACACAAGTTGTGGTTTAAACTTTATACCAGCTTCAAATCTGGCACGAAGTTTGAATAATCAAGAAATGTATTTTGAGTATTTTCAAAATACATGGAAAAATCATTTCAAAATACATTACCAAAATACTTTAGTTTTATCTGTTTAAAATACAAAATACAAATGTATTTTGAAAATGTATTTCAAATACATGTATTTTCGATACTGCCCGGCTTTGGTCTTGACAAAGTGACGCAGTCCAAATAACCAGTTTTGACTTTGACTTAACCGATGCTTGTAATATGCTCTTGCACAGTCTTAAGTAGAATTTTCGCCGTTTAATTGAATCACATTGTTGAATAGAATTTGATTTAACAAAGTGGCGGATTCCGCCAAGGCGGAAAGGCCAAAAAATTTAATTTTAACTTTAGTTTTGATTCATATAAACGGCAATTATAATATATTTTTTTAGCTCTGGAGGGGTTATAACCCCCCAACCCCCCAACCCCCCCCCCTTGGCTGCGCCACTGACACACACAAAAAAAAACCTCTCGGCCAGGATGTTTAAATAAGAAAAGTGGTTCGGAAAATGTTTAGGTCGTACCTTTCATGCGTTTTCGGCTCTTAGAGTTATTTCATAAAGCATTGTCTGCAAATTTTCATCACAGGACAAAATAAAGTAAATAAGTAGTATTTTTCCAATGTACACATTGCAAAACTCTTGATTTTAGCAAAAAAGTCTATCAGCTAGGCCGCTAGTAAAAAAAAACGTTTATTTTACGAAAAAAGGCTGTATTTATTACGAACTCTCTGTTATTTCAACAAATTTTGTAGAAAAATTTACAGCTTGCAGATATTTATTGTAATATAAACATTTTTTTTTACTGGCGTCATGACTGAGAGTATTTTTTATTGTAAAATCACTTTTTCTAGTGCGGTCACCTTCAAAAATCTTAAATATTTTGAGTTCCACCTTTTTTTAGTATATCCAGTTTCACTGTCTTTATTTTCATCAACAAACTTTGTGTAATAATTCATTAGTAAATTGTAAAGTCCCAAAGCCACAAAGAAAATCACAGAACTTATTTACTAAATCCGATCTTCTATTTCCTTAAAAGATAAAACTGATTCTAATCAAAGTCGAAAATTGGAAAACTTCCCCCATGAAAAGTTCCTCCAAATGAGAAGGGGGAAGTTTTCAATTTTCGACGAAAGTAAAATTCTCTAGGACTGGAAATCTGCCCCCATCTGCTGTGACGTAAAAATGACGTATGGGGACACTTTTCATGGGGAAAGTTTTCAAGATATCAGTGAAAAGAAAATTCCCTGCCACTGGAAACCTTCCCCTTTCTGGTTTGGGGGAACTGTTCATGGGGGAACTTTTCCAATTTTCGAAAAAAGTAAAATTCTCTATGAATGGAAATCTGCTCCCATCTGCTATGACGTCCAAATGACGTATGGGGGAACTTTTCATGGGGACATGAATCAGGCGCCTCTTGGAAAGTGTTACATAATCCATGCGTGATGCATGATTTTTCATTCTTGTTTATTAACACTTTCGAATGTCGTTGTAAAGTGTTTATGATTTCGTTTTGTCGGCTCGTAATTCTGCCTCTGCGTAATCTGACTACGTAAATACTCATGGATTACCATGAGCTTGTTGTATAGGATTTAGTTTGATAGAAAATGAAAGTAAATGATGTATTTAGAACAGTGGTTCCCAAACTTTTGGGTTCACGAAGCCCTTTTTGGGAAGAATTTCTAAGGCGGAGCCCCTTAACCTCACGGTACTCTATGGTTTACAAATTAATGTTTTTTTATGCCTATGGAGCAGAGCATGATCTGCTGGAGATGAGTCCGAACCAATAGTTTCCAACATAGGGCCAAGGTTCTCATTTTGGCCCTTTTCTTGATACAGAAATTCTGAATTCATACTAGAAATTTTTAAAATCAAATTTTCTATTATTTAACCCCTTAACAGTTTTATTTAATATTACTATTATTGGACAATAAATTAAAAATAAGAACTAAAGACCATTTTTGTTGTATTAAAATATTTGCCTCGTATAATCAAGACATAGCTGCCAACTTTTACGCTTTTTTGTCACCTCTTAAATTTAATAGAAAATTTTGTTTTATTAAATCACATGATTTCGGCGATTTAATAAGATAAAATTTACTATAAAATTTTAGTGGTAGGAAAAAAGCTTAAATATTGGCAGCTATGTCAAGATATATCTGCCAAATACAGCAAAAATTATAGTTGAAAACTTGTGGTTTCTGAAAGCTTTTAGTAACGAAGAAAACAAACTCTTCTTACCCGAACGACGTTCGAGCAACATTGTTAAGGGGTTAATGACATCCATTTTTAAAATATAAAAAAAATCTTCCGGGATTTCCAGTGTGAACTCAGAATTAAAGATCAAAACGGTAAACCTATCCTATCTAGGTCATGATTGCATTGGAGCTTACGTGAAACTATTATTATTTATGGCGAAAACCACACACACACAGAAAAAAGGTAAGTTGTACAGTTTTCGTTTACAAAGAGGGACTTCTGTATAATCCCAATATGCTACTCGCGAAAAGAAAGGAAATGCGTAGGCCCAGTCGCCCATGAGTAATTATATAACACGTTTTGGCTAGTGCCGTCCACCCGTAATAGAATCATGCAAATAAGGATTCTTTTTTCGTTCTTCATTACGTTTCTAGTACTTTTAAACCTGCAACGAAAACGAATCGCCTCTGAGCTTCTTCTTTTGAACCAATTTTTAAAAATACATTTAGAAGCAGATCATCGTTTTAATGTTTAAGTGGGCGAGGCGAAATCTATAACCTGTATAGTTAGGTGCAGCATCGTTCACTTTTTTTAGATGTTTTATTTGAAGTATTTAGCTATTAATTATGGTTTTGAAAGAAACTTTCTTTCACCATTTTGTTGCCTCAAAATAGATATACGGTTAAAAACTAACACATGTTAAAAGAACTGAAACTAGCAGAAAACTTTACTAACAAAACGGGATATATGGGTGGGGTTAAATTTATATCAGGGTGGGTATTCATTGACGAAAAGTCTAAGCAAGGGGTGGAGCTGAGCAAAAGTTTATATTGTTAGTGTGATGACAAATGTAAAGAACCAATATATTTTTAATTGCTACAGCCTTATTTCTGATAGGAAAATGTGGCAGCATTAGCCAAAGCCAAGACCAATTAAAACAAAATTTTAAAGAGGTGTTGTTAAGTGATACTAGATGTTAAAAAAATGAATTTTCAGCAAGATACATGTGCCTTTGCTTTTTCGATTCACGTTGTGCATTCGATTCAGAATACTATTTCTTGTAGCATATTTTGAATCGAATTTTTAAAACGCATTAAATGCAGAAACATAGCATAAAGTAGTTGAAGCCAAAAATATAATTTAGAAAATGGATACATGTATAATTCAAATTTTTATATGGTTTAAAAATATATATATATTATAGTATTTTTTAACCCAGTGAAAGATTTATTAATTTTTTACTCACACACACACACAAATTCTTACATATTTCGAAAAAAATTCACTTGCAATATGCTAATTTCTTTCATGTTTCGTTTATTTTCCTAGAGCACCGCGGAGCCCCTGAAAAGTATAGGCGGAGCCCCAATGGCTCCGCGGAGCACACTTTGGGAACCTTTGATTTAGAATTCAAAAATATTATATGTTCTAGATATCATCATCATCATCAACATCAACCGTTTTCAATCCACTGCTGGATGTAGGTCTCCCCAGATTTTTCCATTGTTGCCTGTCTAGTGCTTTAGTATGTTCTCTCTCTCTCTCTCTCTCTCTCTCTCTCTCTCTATATATATATATATATATATATATATATATATATATTAGTACATTCCCTATTGAAAATGGGGTGAGTAGTATTTACAGTTCATTTATAGGGACACACGAGAGAATCCCGTTACATTATGATTACAGCTGCAAAAAAACGGTTTATTCCCAGGTTTATTTCCAATAGACACGATTTATTACCAGGTTTATTTCCAATAGACACGGTTTATTCCCAAAAAGCTATTTTATTTCTAAAAAACCCGGTTTATTCCAGGGTTAAACCGGGTTTTTTTCTCGTCTTTGCAACTCTAATTATGATGTATGGTTAAAAATCACTTGCAGTGTCTTTTAATGAAATTACACTTTTTCAAAATTATTGAAATTGAATTGCATTATTGAGAAGGCAATGCAACATTCTTTCTGCAGAATATGGAGTGCACAACATTTATCATTCATGTACAGGGTCACACCAACTAATCACATTGCATTATTGTCTATGGAGAAAAATCATTTGCAGTGTATATTAAAGATGTTACATTATTTTAAATATAAGAAAATTGATGCGCATAGCTAAGGTGCACTACATGATACTTATTGTAGAATATGGAGTGCATAGAAATTACTTGTTCATCCATGGGGACACAAAACAAACTCGGTTACAATACATTTTCAGATGCAGTATGCGTTTTTAAACCTAAGCAAATTTTAGAACATTAAGTGGGGTGCATAAATTGTATAGCTGTTGTAAAAGGATTCGCAAAAAAATCGCAAGCATTACTGTCTATGGGCGTGAATTTCTTAGAGGTATATTTTAATTGTGTTATGTACAGTTGAACTTACTTTTAACGAAGTCCCTATTTAACGAAGTTTTCTACATAACGAAATTTTCTGCAGAACTTTGACTTTGAACACCATTAGCATGTAAATTAATCTCCATATTACGAAAAATATATTTTATATAACGAAGTTTATTCCATTTTTGTACTTGTACAGATTTCAAACTAAGTGGTTGCTCTTGCGATGAATATGCTAATTTATTTCAGCGGATTATATGGAAATTAACACATTTAAATAATCTCCATTTTGCTTGGTGCTAAATAAAACAATTGTTTTTCACACTAAGAAAAACACTTGTAATTAGTCTCCCACACTGAGACTCCAGCACTGACAGTTGGGGAAGTCAAAATCCCCTTTTTACATTCAATGATATAGAAGATGCAGTGACGCAATGAGGTCAGATGCATTGAAGCAACAAATATCAATTAGAGTCAGACTGGTACCATTCCCATCTTCCATTGCTTATAGACAATTGCTTTGTACATCCACAAGAACGTGCTTCTAAATGCAAATCGAAGAACATCAAAGTTATTTTTGTTCCTGCCAATACAACTTTTAAACTTCAGCAGTTAGTCTAAGGAATAATAAAAATCTTGAAGTACGTTATGGAAAAAGACAGAAATAAGACAATATAGGGAAAACATTAGTTTGAGAACGTGTGTATCAGAAATGATGGAAACTTGAGCAAAAGCTTGGGAATGTGACGTGATTTCATCGACCGTATACAACTGTTTTGTAAAAGACGGCTTCATAATTGAAACTGAATCAAATGCTTCTGAATCAAATACCTGTTTGTCATATCTGAAGGAAAAATTTCATGAATTTAAGTTGATTTCTTTTTAACGAATTTCTTCATAACGAAGTTTTTAAGTGTAACGATGAGACTTCGTTAAGTGGAAGTTTCACTGTATTTTCAAAATTAACTATATTTAGTATACTAAGATGTATTTATAGAATATAAATGAATTTATATACATGAATACCAATACCTGGATATGTTGCATAAAGCCTGCCTGAAGATAAAGATTATCCTTTGTTAGTAAAAAATAAATTGTCTGGAGGTAAAAAAAATAGTAATTGACAGTGAAAAATAATCTGTTAAATAGATTCTTTAAGGAAATAGCAAAATAGTTAGTAAAGAAGACTTCCGTAAAGTTAAATAATATGATACATAAAAGTAAGAAATTGCGTCTTTCTGATATTTTTTGCTCATTCATGGATTTTCCATATTTTTAGTAAGAAAATTCTACTGAGAATTCTTATGCAAATTAGAAACACACAAAAGACTCAAAATGATGGCGTTATTTGCCAAATACGATAATTTTCTTCTTTATAAAATAGAACCTGATTTTGATTCTTTCTTCATTTCTAGTTCAAAACCATGGAATTTCTGAAATCAGATGCAATCTCAATTTATTTTCGTAGATTATTTCACAACTGCCTAAAGAAATAAATAATGTATTTCTAAAAATAAATTTTCAAATTTCGAAATGAACGTATTTGGTAATCCCAGAAGCGCATTTTCTGATTTTATATGTTTACTCTTCTTTTGATATTCAAACACTTTACATATGTATTCTCTCTCAGAAAAATTTTAATGGTGCCAAGTACATTAGTTTACAGAAGAATACGTATACAAATTCTAACAAAAAAATAGCATTTTTATTTCCATGCAACTGATATATGTTATGGAGTGACTATGTTTCCTCACGTTTTTAATTTATCTGATTTAACTTAAATTGACTTTTTAGTATTATATAGCAAGCTATTAAAGGATTTTAAAAGTATTTTTCTGCGAAGATTATACCCATTTTAAAATATAGGTAAGTCCGGATTCAGAACGTTAAATATACCGGGTGTCCCAAAAATTACTGATGAATTTTAAAATTCAATAACTTGAAAACGATGACAGATATTTAAAAAATTCTTGCAGAAGGGTTATGTATGATCTCAGGAGTTTTCTTACTGCGATTCATGATTTTAGTTCGAATTCTGAACAATAGATGACACTGACAGCGATTGGCGCTTCGTCGAAGCCGAAACCGTCGCCACTCAACATTGATGCACCGTCCCTTGAATACTAGGGTTGCTTTTTTTCAGCGTTTGAACGGTCCCTCGAACTTCAACACCAATAATTTCTAAAAGGGTTTTCTTCTAGTTTTACGGAGATCAAATAAGTCAAAGAAAACTTTTAGATATTATTGGTGTTGAAGTTCGAGGGACCATACAAACTTTAAAAAAAAAAATCCGCTGCCACAGTCGTAATTTTTGTCGTAGTATTCAGGAGGCGGTGCATCAATGCTGAGGGGCGTTAGTTTCGACCTTGACTGAGCGCCAATAGCTGACAGCGCCATCTATTGTTTGAAATTTGAACTAAAATCAATAATCACAGTAATAAAACTCCAGACATCATACATAACCCTCCTGCAAGAATTTTTTTAATATCTGTCACCGTTTGCAAGTTATTGAATTTTAAAATCCATCAGTCATTTTTGGGACACCCGGTATGAGATTTGCGAGCAAGAGTTAAAAAATTTTAAGAGAAAGAACTTCAAACAAGATTTAGTTACTACATTCACTATTAAACATATATATAGTTTAGTTATCTGATAAAAAAAAATACATTAAAACCTTTCAAAACGGAATGATAGAATAATCCTGCCTTAAGCGGAACAAAATTATGATAATGGTAACAGAATACAGTACAACTCTACGTGTGTTTATCTATTTTAAATAATAAATAAACAAATTGTTCACTTAGTATTTTTATTACGACATCAACGGCTATTTCAACATCAAATTATTTTTTTATGGTTCGTTTGGATCTTCTTCAAGTAATATATGTTTAATGCATTGATTTATAATTTAGGCTATTAACTAACCGACAATCTTCAATTTTTAAGTCATATATGCTGTTCGCATTTACATTAATATTAATAATTAACCTTTACAGGTGAATTATATTCGTGCAAGAAAATTAATAGAACTATAAAAAAAATTTAATTAACAAATTTCAGAGAAAATAATATACATTTCTTCAAGACATTAAATATTGCATAATGATAGATATCATCAAATTATATTTTCACATAACTTATCTTTAACACCAGATGGATAATGAAATATTGAAATTAAATAAGATATAGTACGAAAGAAATGGGACATCAGCATTGTTTAAATTCAGAAAGGCATTTCGTCGTTTGAGATAAAACAAAGCATTCAAGAAATATATTTGAAATATATTCAGTCGTGATATCGAAAATGGAAACGGGGATACTTGAACTCTGTGATTTTAAAACATATAAGTGGAAATCATTCACTACTTAAAATATATGAGATTTTGGAGTATGTGTTATAAGTTTAAATGAGAAAGAATTCAAGTTATTTTACATGAAGTTTTAAAAATATGGAGTGTATATATATATTTTTTTCTTTTTTGATAGTCTTTGTTCGCCAGCGTCATAGAAAACGAAATTTCTTATTTTTAATCCAGTGATTTATTTAAGTGACTTAAAAAAAGTTTATTTCAATGTCACTTCTCGTAAATTAACTCAGCAATGCTTAAGTTAGTCGAAACTTTTCTTATATCATGAAATAAATATGTACCAAAAATCATAGTTGTGCTCTTGAAATTTTAATGTGTACAATTTTTTATGAACATAAATCCTTATAGCAAAAGCAAATAATTTAACTTTTACTTCCTAACAACGAACTTTGCAGAACAATAAATATTGTCAAATATCCTTATTGTGCTATTTCTCGTTACTACCAGATGTATGACAGAATACTTATATAAGATATTTTTTTATCTATTCAGGATTTTTTTTTAAGTGAAATTTTCGTTGGCCAACTTCTTACGAAACGAAATTCTATCTTTTCGCTCAAGTGATTTATTTCAATGATTTAAAAAGTGATTATTTGTATTTCACTTCTCGTAAACTAACTCAGCTATACTTAAGTTAGTTTTACTAAATTTTTTTTATATGCTGAAATAAATATGTAACGAAAAACGTAGTTGTGCTCTTGAACTTTTAATATGTACAATTTTATTATGAACATAAATCCTTATAGCAAAAGCAAATAATTAAACTTTTACTTCCTAATAACGAACTTTGCGCAACAATAAATATCGTCAAATATCCTTATTGTGCTATTTATTCTTACTACCAGATGTATGACAGAATACAAGGCTTGTAAACGATAATTACATATGAAATTAAACATACGCATTGTATAAATTGAGAAAGATATACAGTTATTTGAGGAACATTAATATGTTCAAGAAATCATTTTAGTATTTTTTGTTTAATATCGATATATGAAAAATTTGATTTGACACCTGATTTAAAAACAGATAAATGCGAAAAAATAATCATTTTTTAAATCAAATGTATGAGAGTTTGGCCTATGTGTTATAAGCTAAAGAGAGAAAAACTTTCTCGTAAAGAGCGGGGAAACAACATATTTTTGCAGCCAGATTTTTGTTTGTCAGTTTCTTACAAAACAATATTTTGGATAGAAAGTTGATTAATTTAAATAACAATTAAAAGTCCATTTCTTTTAAAATTAAAAATAGTTTAAACAAAAAAATACAACTCTTTCATAAGAATTCAATGTGTATCGTAAAAATCACACCTAATTTCATGATTGAAATTCATGTAGTTCCAAAACAATTCGTTATAAAGCATAATTTAATATGGTCCCCGATTATGGAAAAGTCAGCCCTTTGATTTACGATTGTTAAAAAACAGTTACTAATAAATATATTAAATATATATATATATGCATTTTTTTTAGGATACGGCAAAATGCTTTTAGGTAGATTTCGTAAGAAATACTACCTATTACATTCTCACCTAAGTTGGAAATTTTGAAAAATTTTTGCAGATCTACGCCGATCATGACTCCCAGAACCCAAAACCACCCCCAGTTCAAAACTTTATATATATATATATATATATATATGTCACTTTTTTCTGACCACGATAACTGGAAAAATTCTGCATTAATCTTTTACAAACTGATACATAAAATCAAGGGGCATAAAATCTCGGTCAAGTTCGTTAATGGGCAAAATCGAACCAAGGGGGGGAGGGTGGGGGGGCTTTTTGTGAAAACAGAAATAAAACCATAATTTCTTAATTATTATACGTATCGAATCCATTTAAAGTTATTAATACTTCTAGGAGAAGGGCCGAAAATTTTGTGTATGACTGATTTTTGAAATAATTAAAAATGGCTCCAAGGGGGGGGGAAAGGGGGGTTTTAGCAGAAAAAAAATCATAGCTTCGTCAATTCACAAGATATCAAATCCGCGTAAATTTATTATTAATCCTCTTAATATTATCTAAAACTTTTATATTGACAAGTTTTTTATAGGACCAACCGTTATAGCAAAAAAAAAAAATTAAAAACAAAAAAAAATCCCTGCGGGCTCCGCCTGCAAACAAGTTATTTTTCGAAGTAGGCGGTTCCAACTCCCGCATCTTTTCGAAACTGATACATAAAATCAAGGGGCATAAAATCTCGGTCAAGTTCGTTAATGGGCAAAATCGAACCAAGGGGGAGGGGATGGGGGGGCTTTTTGTGAAAACAGAAAAAAAAACATAATTTCTTAATTATGATACGTATCGAATCCGTTTGACGTTATTATTACTTCTAGGAGAAGGGCCGAAAATTTATGTATGACAGATTTTTGATATAATTAAAAATTGCCTTAAGCGGGGGAAGGGGGGGTTTAGAAGAAAAAAATTCATCAATTCCCAAGATTTCAAATCCGCTTAAATTTATTATAAATCCTCTTAATATTATCTAAAACTTTTATATTGACAAGTTTTTTATAGGACCAACCGTTATACCAAAAAAAAAAATTAAAAACAAAAAAATCCCTGCCGAATCCGCCTGCAAACAAGTTAGGTTTTGAAGTAGGCGGTTCAAACTGCCGCATCATCGTAAAAAAGGTCATTTCTTCCGCAATTCCCAACAAACAGGCGCCCCACGGTCTGCGTCTTCGAAATCTACCTGTGCCTGTAGGCCGAGCCGTCAGGGATTTTTTAACTATATATTCAGGACTTCTAAATTGTTCTCTCAACGCATAATAAAAACTTGTATTAATCTTCAATTATTAATTGATAAAAGAAGATTTTCGTTTTAAATTCTTACACTCCTTATTTTTTATTTATATTTTCTATTTTTTTGGTGTTTTTAATATTCCGTTGTTGCAGTTTCACAACCCGTTGGCCTATTTGGTGACAGTGGTTTGATACACAAGTAACTCGATATTTTTTTTGTAACGACTAAATTGTTGTAACACTAAAGAATATTTGTCGATTTATCACCTGCGGCCGGCTAATAGAAAATTGAACCTAAAATTAAGTTAGTAATTTATAATTAAGTTTTAAAGATATTAAGATGTTAAATTGTCGTCGAAAACACCTCTGTGTATTTTAAAAATCGATTTAAACACTTAAAATTGATTACCAGTTTCCATCTTTTTATACAAAAACCAAGTTAAGTTATATAAACCGTCCAATAACCTCTGAAGAAACCGATATATAACGGAATCGTACCTTAATTGGGAAAGTTCCATCGCCTGTCAAACAGACTAAGATGCGAATGTAATTGATAAGACGGAACCTCCATAAATTCTTTCCCCAGTCCTTTTGTAGTTGTGTGCTATTGTGTTTGTTTAGTAAGTTATTTAATTAAGCGACGCTCACGTAAATATAACATATAAGAAACGATTACTTTTATTTCTGTCTTACGAATAACAAGTTCTTCGTTACTTTATACAATGTTACATGAAATGTAAAATAAATATGTGGATAAAATAATAATAATAACCTCTCAGCCAGGATGTTTAAGGTGTACCCACACATTTAAAACGTAATTTTCGATGAAAATATCGTTTTTTCACTTTTGCAATAATATTAAAATACGATATTTTATCTATCGATTTCTGCTTTAATTGTGTCTATATCTGATTTAGAGCCCGAGTTACAGCCGTTTAAAGTTACATCTATTACAGCTTGTCGAAGAATTTTATAACCAGAAAAAACGCTCTGCTAGCCGGTAGTAAGATGAAATGTATGTTTACATTCTTCTTTTTCGAGATTTAGCATTTAAATTGGATTATATGTTCAAGAACATACATGGAGTACATAATTAAACCTTTAAATAATAATTATTATTTTTTTAGCAAGAACCGCGTTTAAAAGATACTTTTAGCTTTTTCTCGAAAGGAAGTTTTTCAGATTTTTACTGTACGCAAATCATCCTATAGCAAAAGATTATGCATGAAATTCCTTGAAATTGTTCTTGCTTATTTTACAAATGCTTATTAAGGGAACAGACTACAATCATGATGATATATTAATTAGTTTTATATTTACACGTATAAATTAAAAAGTTGCAAGAAATTTTACGAATTTTTCATTACATTAGTACTTCAAGTGCCATTGCTTCTGCGATAGACATGCTATTACAATGCGGTTAGTTTAGGTCATAGAAAAAGGTATTCTCTTTATTATTCAATTTACAAAATATGAATGCATTGATTTGATTTTGAGTTGTCATGTTTTGCACAATTGTCAATTTTTCACATAATTTTGACTATTTTTCACTTTAAAAAAATTATTTCTGTGTAATTTCTAAAATGTTTATATATTTTTCAAAGTTTTAACTTAAATGTCATTAGAAAAAATTGGTATATAGAGAAAATTTCAAAAGTTTCAAAAAATCACCTCCGAAGTTGTGCGGATACCTTAAACAAAGAAAATAGGTTCGGAAAATGTGTAGATCGCATATTTCACGCTTTTTCGGCTGTTAGATTTATTTCGTAAAGCATCTGAAAATTTTCATCACGGGACGAAAGAAATTAAATAAATGGTCTTATTCTACGTACACAATACAAAACTCTGTTGATTTTAGTAAAAAACACTGTCGGCTACGCCACTAGTAAAAAAAGTGTTAATTTTACGAAAAAAGGCTGTATTTATTACGAACTTTCTGTTACTTCAACAAATTTTGTAGAAAAATAAACGGCATGCAGATATTTATTGTAAAATAAACAGTTTTTTTTTACTGGCGTCATGACTGAGAGTATTTTTTATTGTACACTCTTTTTTTTAGTATGGTCACCTTAAAAATAGTAAATGTTTACAGTTCCCCCTTTTTTTTAAATTTTCCAGTTTCGGTGTCTTTATTTTCAACAACAAAATTATTGTAATAATTCTTTAGTAAATTGTAACGTCCCAAAGCCATAAAGAAAATCACAGAAATCATTTACCAAATCCCATCTTCTATTTACTTAACAGATAAAACTGATTCTAATCTTCCCTGCATTTCTTTTTCAAAAGGACTCAGTTTCTAATTACAGATATAATATCGATTTTTCGCTCATGATTTGATTAATGTTTGACAGAAATTGAAAGCAAAATGATGTATATTTAGAATTCACAAAATCACATATGTTCTATATTTATCTCGATGTTAAACAGATCACTTAAGAAAATAGGTGAATACAATGCTTTTGAAATAAAATTTCATAAAATACACGAGGGTAAGTTATTAAGTAAGTTACAAAAGATAATTAAATAATAACTTACAATGATATTCACTTCAAAATTATTTTTATTTCTCACATATTCTCCACTAATATTTAAGCACTTATATCACCGTGTTATCAGTGCCCCAGCACCAGCTGCATAACATTCTTTGGGTTGCTGTCTCAGCCCCATTAAGACTTCAAGTTGAGCCTTTTCATCATCTGTGAACATCATCTTGCAACTTCTTCAACATCCACCATACAGCTTCGACTTAGTCCCAAACGAATTTCATCTGTTTAGTCCACTAAAAAAACCATCTTGGAAACAAGATGATGTTCACACATGATGAAAAGGTTCAACTTGAAGTCCTAATGTGGCTGAGACAGCAACCCAAAGAATGTTATGCAGCTGGTGTTGGAGCACTGATAAAACGGTGATATAAGTGCATAAACATTGGTGGAGAGTGGTAGGGAGAGTGGTGGAATATATGTTGAGAAACAAAAATGGTTTTGAAGTGGATATCATTGTAAGTTATTATTTAGTTATCTTTTGTGACTTATTTAATGACTTACCATAGTAGATCATGTAATAGATAAAAATATATAATTATATTTTCCCGATATTTGTATTACATTCATGCATTCTGTTTACTTTCAACAAAGCATACATCTAATAATACTTTTTTAAAATGAATTTTTTTGAAATCGTAAGGCAAATTACAGCTCATTTAATATTTATTTTACTTAATCCCCTGACCATCGAGCAAAAGTGCAAATTTGTAATGTTGTTTTCTCTGTAATTTTTTTAAAAGGTTTAAAAAATCTGAATTTTCAAACTTGGGATAAAAAACTTAATTACGTATATAAGTATAATCCTTGAGAGTATCAATCATTATTTGATGTTTTAAAAATGCATTATATTTGTAGAATTATATTAATTTAAACAAACTTTGTATTGCTGTGAAACTTACAGCATAGTAAACGGATATATCAGGTCGCCGCGCTGAGAAGATTAATACATAAATTTTCATTTCAATCATTTTTATTAACACTTTCTAACATAGTTCAAGTGTTTATGATTAGTGTTTATGATTTCGTTTTGTCGGTCTGTCTGTCTATTTGTACATACTCTGACTTGTGTATATACTTGGATTACCATGAGCTTCTTGTATAGTATTTAGGTTTAATTTAGTACATTCCCTATTGAAAATGGGATGAGTAGCATTTACAGTTCGTTTATAAAGATACACAGAAGAATTCCGTTACATTATAGTAAAAAATCGTTTACAGTGTATTTTAATGAAGTTACCCTAGTTCAAACACAATTAAATTGATTTGCATAATTGAAGTGCAATGCAACATTCCTTCTGTAGAATACAGAGTGCACGGCATTTATCATTCATCTACAGAATCACACAAAGAATTAAGTTACATTATAGCCTATAGTGAAAAATCGTTTGCTGCGTATATTAAAGATGTTACAGAATTTAAAACATAAGGAATTTTATGTGCATTAATGTGGTGCTCTGCAAGTTGACTACTGTAGAATATGGACCGCATATAATTTAATTTCACACACACGAGAATTGCATTACATTATGGTCGAAGAGAAAAAATCGCTTGCAATGTATTTTAATGAAGTTTCGTGTTTAACACAATGAAAGTGATTTGCATAATTGAAGTGCAATACGACATTTTTTTCTGTAGAATGTAGAATGCACGGCATTTATCATCATTTATAGGGTCACACAAAAGAATTGAATTACATTATAATCTATGGTGAAAAATCGTTTGCAGTGTATATTAAAGATGTTACGGTATTTTAAACGTAAGGAAATTTATGTGCATTAATTAGGTTCTCCTCAAGTTTCTTACTGTAGAATATGGAGCGAATATAATTTAATTTCTTATTTAAAGAGAGAGGGAAAAAAAACATTCAACTAATCGTTGAATGTGCGTTTAGAGATGCGGTATGTGTTTTTAAACTTAACCAAATTTTGGACTATTACGTGGTGTGTATAAATTCTATAATCATATACAGGGATGCACAAAAAAATCAAAATTACTCTTTATGGGCATGATTGGCGTAGATGCTTTTTTAAAATTGTGTCATGCATTTTACAGCGCAACTATATTTAGTATACTTAGATGTGCTTGTAGAATATAAATAAATTCATATACAGGGATACGTAAGAATTAAATATATTGCCTTAAGGTTGTCTGAAAATAAAAATTATGCCTTTCACAGTAAAAAAGTAACCTTTTTAAAAATATCTTTTAATGTAATTTCTTAACATAGTTAGCATAGAAGACTTACGGAAATTGAAATAATATGATATGTAAAAACATGCAATTACGTCTTCCTGGTATCCTTTGCTCAATAATGGATTTCCTTTATTTTTAGCAAGAAAATTTAACTATCAATTCAGAAGCAAATTAGAAACGACCAAAAGAAACAGAAAGATGGCGATAACTTATTTGCAAAATATTATCAATTGCTTCTTTATCAAATAAAAACTTATTTCTATTCTTCTTTCATTTCTGTTTCTAAATCATGCAGTTCCTGAAAATTACATGCAATCTCAATTTCTCTTTGTTGACTGGTTCACGACTGCCTAAAGATAAAAAATGTATTTCTAGAAAAAAATTCCAAACTTCGAAATGAACGTATTTGGAAATCACAGAAACGGGCTTTTTCTACGTTTTATAAGTTGACCCTTCTTTTGATATTCAGACACTTGTATATCAAACACTTATACATGTATTCTCTCAAAAAAACTTAATGGGTGCCAAATACAGTAGTCATATTAGTGAATATTTAGTATATTAGTGAATGCATAATACATTAGTAAATACATAGTACATTAGTGAATACTTATACAAATTATAACAAAAGAAAGACATTTTCATTTCTTCTATAACACTTTCCAACATTGGTGAAAAAAGTTTATGAATTCGGTTTGCATGTTTTCCGCATGCCTTCATCTGCCCTTGCTCTAACTGGTGTAAATATACTTGTGCATCAATGCAATTCATATATGTTATTGAGGTTTCCAATGGTATTCCAAACACTATTATATGATTTGTTCTGTATTGAAAATGAAATGTTTAGCATTTATAGTTCGTTTACAGCGACACTCAGAATAATTCCGTTAAAATACCGTCTATTGTGGAAAATTGTTTGCGGTATAACTTAAAGATGTTATACTATTTCAAACATATTAAAAATGGCATATATCTCTGAATTGCGCTGCAAGATTATTACTATAGAATATGGTATGCAGAGTATTAATCATTGATTTACAGGCACACACGGCATAATTCAGTTACAGTATTGTCTATAAATAATATATGCTGGAAGTGCATTTTCAGTTGTGGTTCGCGTTTTAAATGTAACCAATTTTTTGAAATAATTATCATATTTGTCTAAAAATTAGTACATAACAACTTCATTATATTTCAATTACATTCATGCACTTCTGGTCGTCTGAAAAGACATTGTATCACCAGTATTTCCGAATAAAATAAAAATTATATACTTGGCTGTACAGCTTTTTAGTTTTGTTTTCGTGTTCTGGGGTCCTTAAAAAGTCCAAAAATTGATTTGCGTTCATCACTTTGGTCGCCTACAAATATGTTGTATCAGCAGTACTTCCGAATAAAATAAAATTTTATTTTCGTGTTTTAGGGTACTTAAACAGTTTGAAAATTAATTTACGTTCATCACTTAGTAACTCTGAACCGCTATTTCCGAATAATGCATTTTTTATGCTCTTTTGCGATTTCTCCTTCCCTAATAGTATGATTTCTGTTGTTCTTCTTTCGTTGCATAGCGATTTTTTAAAAGTTTTTTCACCAGTAATTTTTAATTTTATGACTAATTTTTCATGACTAGACTGAGCTTTTAATTCCAGTTTCATATTTTTTCCACAGTAATGATTCTCGGATTTTCCTAAGAATTGGCAAATAACTCCATTATAATATTTACATCCCATTCCAGAACCTTTGGCTTTCTATAGGAAATTTGTATCACCACCATTTACGAATAAAATCCACTTTTTCTACAATTTGTTCTACAGCCTTCCGGTTTGTTTTTCGTGTTTTGAGTTCCTTTAAAATCTTCAATTTTCTTCTTCCCTCATTATCATTATACGGTGTCGTAGGCAACAGGGACCGTGACGGAGTTTCATTCGGAAAGAGGTTTGTTTAGAAGGAAGGTTTTTTAGAAGGCATGTTTAGAAGGAATTTTCGGCACAGCATGCCCGGTATACGGTGCGAAGACAGCCGGGATTTGTGCCAGAGTTTCGTTTTTAAAGAAATTTAAGTTATTACACGGGACCGGGCAACGCCGGGAGGGTTCGCTAGTATTGAACAATTAAACAAGAACGAAAAATCATGCGTCAAGCACAGATTATGTAACACTTTCCAACGGTTCCAAAATAATTTTACAAATCATTACCGTTTAATAAGCTGAAAGATAACATCCAAAAGAACAATTTGGAAAACGCATAACATATTTAAAAGCATAATTTCAGGAATTTCCAACATATACAATATTCGGAAAAATATCCGAATACTTTTATTCAGCCCTGTATATGATCTATAAATTTGTGTATATACTACATAGGATGCTAGTATTGAATAATTAAACAAGAACGAAAAATCATGCGTCAAGCACAGATTATGTAACACTTTCCAACGCTTCCAAAATAATTTTACAAATCATTACCGTTTAATAAGCTGAAAGATAACATCTAAGTGAACAATTTGGAAAACGCATAACATATTTAAAAACATAATTTCAGGAATTTCCAACATATACAATATTCGGAAAAATATCCGAATACTTTTATTCAGCCCTGTATATGATCTATAGATTTGTGTATATACTACATAGGATGCTAGTATTGAATAATTAAACAAGAACGAAAAATCATGCGTCAAGCACAGATTATGTAACACTTTCCAACGCTTCCAAAATAATTTTACAAATCATTACCGTTTAATAAGCTGAAAGATAACATCTAAGTGAACAATTTGGAAAACGCATAACATATTTAAAAACATAATTTCAGGAATTTCCAACATATACAATATTCGGAAAAATATCCGAATACTTTTATTCAGCCCTGTATATGATCTATAGATTTGTGTATATACTACATAGGATGCTAGTATTGAATAATTAAACAAGAACGAAAAATCATGCGTCAAGCACAGATTATGTAACACTTTCCAACGCTTCCAAAATAATTTTACAAATCATTACCGTTTAATAAGCTGAAAGATAACATCTAAGTGAACAATTTGGAAAACGCATAAAATATTTAAAAACATAATTTCAGGAATTTCCAACATAGATTTCCAACATATACAATATTCGGAAAAATATACGAATACTTTTATTCAGCCCTGTATATTATCTATAGATTTGTATATATACTACATAGGATGCTGAATTTTTGTTTAGTTAGGAAACGCGTAGTACAGTTTAAAATTCTACTTCTGGAGTTTCTGTCAAAAAACGGAAATGTGTTCGCGAACTTTTGTGCTGCCCTGTATATGAAATACAGAATTTATACATTTCAAGTAATAGACAAAAAGTGAGTTAAATTTAAAATCGCGTTCAGCAACTTGAAACGCACTTCCAGGAGTTAATTTTAACAGACAGTAGAGAATTCTTATGTGTGTCCCTGTAAATGAACGATGACAGCTATACACACAATATTTTGTAGTAATCCTCTTGTAATGCACCTTAGTGATATATATATAAATTTTAATGCGTTTAAAATAGTGAAACATTATTTAATTAAACCGCAAACGATTTTTCCCCATAGACCGTAATGTAACGGAATTCTTTTGACTGTCTCTGTAAAGTAACTATAAGTGCTATGCACACCCTATTCCATATTAAGCTTTTTGTAATGCACTTTAGTGATATATATTAATTACAATGTATTTGTAATTGTGTAACTTCATTAAAATAAACCGCAAAATTTTTCCCCCATAGACCGTAATGTAACGGAATTCTTTTGAGTGTCCCTGTAAATAAACTGTAAGTGCTACACACTTCATTTGAAATACGGAACATGCTATAGATAACTATAATAACATATAAAAATTTCATTGCAATCCGAGCATATTTACGGGAGTTAGAACACGGACAGACGGCAGACGGCAGACGGCCAGACAAACCGAAATCATAAACACTTTTCAACAATGTTGGAAAGTTTTAAAAATAATTTGATCAACTCAGTGGCATCACACTCTTCCTTTAATTTAAATATCCTTAGTCAGTATATTCCTAAAAAGTTTTAATCGATCTATTATTTTCGTTTTTGAAAAAGAGTATTAAAAACTAGATAAAAACGTATAAACAGGGATCCTACATGAAAGGGAATTTCCCTGATTTCAGTAAAAAAATTACCAGTATTTACTTAGAGAAAAACTTGCCTTATGCAATCTAGCGATTACATAACTCGAATTTTTCTATACGAAAATACTGGTATTTTCCCCTGAAATTGTAGAAATCCTGATGAAACATTTTAAATTTAAAATAATGACATTACATAGAAAATAAATATGCTAAATGAAAACAGTGACTTATTTCATCGCTTTAGTCTGTGTATTTGTAATCTATCTCATTAATGTCTTAGAAGTCATTAATGTTTTTTTAATAATGTGGCAGAAAAAAAAACTTACAGAATTGCAAATAATAAAACTGTCAGGATACTTTACTGCAAATCTTCGCAAAATATAAATCTACATTTATAAAATACTACCTCGTTACAGAAAAGCGTATTAGCTATTATATATGTTTATTAAAGGTCAACGGAATCTAATACCGAGTATTTGATCATAAATGATGGTATAAGTGATATGTTATCCAGATAAATGATACGATACTGTAGCAGTTGTGTGACAAATATTACAAATAAATGAAACGTCAGCATTGTTTATATTGAGAAAAGCCTTTCGCTTTTTAAGACGTTACAAAGCATTCAAGAAATATATTTGAAATATTGTAAGTTACAGTTTGCAAAATGGAAACGAATATAACTTGAACTGGCGTATAGTTTAAAAATAGATGACTGAGTAGAAAATATTCAGTGTGAGTCAAACATATGGAATTTTTAAATAAGAGTTAATATTTTAAGAGATAAAACATCAAATTACATATAGTTTCTACATTTACTATTAAACATGTCTTTTTTATTATCAGATAAACAGGATAAATTAAAACCTTTCAAAATGGAACCTGTCCATAACGTAATTCGTCCTCAAACGGAAATTATGATAACGCTGTAAAGAATACAATACAATTGTGCGTTTATATCTTCATAAAATACTAAAGAAACAAATTATTCTTTTAGTATTTTAATTACGATACTAAATAAATAATAAGTTACTTCAGCATCAAATTATTTTTTCTGGTTAGATGAATCTATTTCAAGTAATATGCATAAACTTGATTGATTTGGACTATTAGGTAATCGCCAATCTTCAATTTTTAACTCATACAGGCTCACATGAATAGATAAACTGACATGAATATTAAGAAACAACATACACATGTGAATTATATTTGTGCAAGAAAGTTAAAAAAACTGCAACATTTTTTAATAATGTAGTCTATACGGGGTGCGTTATAAACATGTATGCATACTTTGAATAATTATAACTCCAGTTTTTATTCATATATAATTAATATTTAAACTAGATGGAACCCGTCAAAACTTGACGCAAAAAAATACTTTAACAATATCAGTAAAATAAGCTTCTTTATTATTTATGAAGGAGTGCGTATAAAACAGTCATTCAAATATTTTTTTTCCCAGTCAAATAACAGTACTATTTCCGATGCCAGCTCCAAACAAACAATCCGTAAGTAAAGCTGTAATGCAAATCAGTTTGACATTACCACCATATTCCCCACGGCAAGAAAAAAAATTCATGGACCTATGAAGTATATACAAATAGTATATTCCTACGTTCATATCATATTCAGTAAATAACAGAACATAGTAAATAAAGCACACATCTCCCCCACCCCCTGTGATAATGCAACCGAATGAGCCCCTATGCGCATGTGCATTGCATCTCCCCAAAAGCACCGTCAACATTCGACGTTAAAAAGGTTTTAAAATGATTAAATTAAAAGTTTTAAAATGTCCTCTTTAATCATTGTTCGTTTCAAATCCATATCTTCTAAAACGCATCCATTGTTTTAAGCTAATCAATTTTTATGCAAAGTTTAAGAAGTTTTTTTACAGTAATAAATCTATCTGCAGATGAGGGAGATTTTTAATGTTTTCAAGTGTAATTTATTTGTATGGTTTCTTCGGTTCCTTGACATAATCAGGATGATTATCCCTTTTCCATCACAGTCGGGGATATTTTTCCTCTTATACAGTTGGCAAATGTAAAAAAATAAAAAAATACAATTCCTAGCATATCCTGATATCTGATGGAACATATTCATCAACGAATTCAACATATCAATATTATGTTCAACATAAACTAAAAATAGTCTTTTTTTCTTTTTCTTTTTCCTGACAGATTTTTGTTTAGCGCCAAAATGTTCTATTTTATGGATAATCTGATCTTATGATTTATCACTTTTTTTTTTATTCACTTTTTATGATGGTTAGGGAAATCTATTTTCAATTGTGGAAACTTTCCCAGGGGCTATTTTATATTATTGAAGCAAACTGGTGGTCATTGATAAGATAGAATTGAAAAACTTTTCATGCTTGAAAATTATTTAAAAGGTCGTTAAATTACGCGGCAGTTTTCAAATAAATTTCAATCGAAAGCTAATTTTTTTTCTTATTGATGATGTAAGAATTGAAATTGTAAAATGTAGTAAAAAATAGAAATTTGTAGTATTTCGAATTGATGTAAGCGCGATTAAAGCTAAAGCGATAGCGCCTTTGTTGTCACAATTGTTGTACATTTCTAAAAATTGCCACTGTATTTTGGCTGGCGTCCAAAAGTAGAAAAACATTTTTTGACATCGAAAGAGAAATTCACAGTGAAAGAAATAGGACTTTGCGCTAATAAGGAACTGTTAAATGAACTTATAATAAATCTACCAAAATAATTCTTATGAAATATTAGTCTTACATTGTTTATTCTAGCTAAAAATACAATCACTATTTCAAGATTTTTTTTCTGCCATAACACTATTTTTAATAACTTTAAATTTCCTGAAATCCTTTACTTTTGTGATTTTTTTTTACTAAAAAAGGAAATCTTCTATCCTATAATTTAAAAAAAAGCAATTGGTAACATGTAATGAAGGTATGCAATCAAAATGAAGAAATCAATGACGGCTCCAATTCTAATCTTTATAATTATGAATGCAAAAATCAGTAAATTTATGTCATGTTAACACAATCATATATATTTTTCTCTTTAGTTTTATCAATGTTAAAATGCACTTCAAGCTAAGCGTAACGTCATTTTCACCGTCGCAAACTTTTCACACGTACTTCATATACCTTACATTAATGCTTAAACACCATGCACATAAATATAAATATATTTTGTATTTAATTGTAATGAAAAAATGGCATCAACAAAGTTAAAATGCATAATGATAAAATAAACCCAATGGACAATATTCCCGTGACGTCACAATAAATATGAATTTTTATTCGCTTATAAAACACGCGGATAAGTATTTTTACCGAAATTTAACTTGCAAATTAACAAATTCGGCCTTAAAACCGCGTGCTTTTAATATTTATTATTTCTCTATTATTCAACCACAGAGCTTAGAAAATAAACTCTGTGCTTCGCAACAGTAGGCGTTATCCAATTATGACGTCATTAGCAATAGTAAAAGTTTAATTGAAAATTATGGCTAATTAATTAAATTTTCGAACAAACGAATGCACGATAACAAATCTGTGTCCAAATATCTTTCATTTTAAAAAAGAATGATGTAATTTGATGCAGTAGTTTGTTCTCACGGATTGTCGAAAGGAATCGCTTAGCGTTTTAAATATATAGATTGCAAAAAAATCTACATAAAATGTATAACTTTTCCTCTTACCGCAGATGTACAAAATTATTACCGTTCTGGTCATTATACTGCTTATAACGGTGAGCTATTGAACATTTCATTTGGTGTTGTGGAACATTCTTGCTCAATTGCAGTTCCGGAACTTTGTCTTATAAACATCCCTTCGTTTCAAACTTATCTTTTATCTGATGAATTGTAAGTCGCATAGAAACTGCCTGAAACTCCCTGCGATGCCGTTGTTGTACTTCTGCTACATCTTCATACTTACAATTACATTTCAAAATAATTTTCTTTTTTCAAAAGTTAATCTTGGTTCACTAATTATTTCCATTTAATTGCACTTTGAAAAGACAGAAAAAATAGAAGTTATGACCCATTAAACAGTGTATATGTACTTTTTTTCTGACGCACCCTGTATTTTACTTCAAAACATTCAATATTACTGAGTGATTAGATATCATCAAATTACATTTTTACATAATTTATCTTTACTACCAGCTGCTTGATTCAACACTGAAATTAAATAAGATATATTGCGAATGAAATGGAATATCAGCATAGTTCAGATTCAGAAAGGCATTTTGCCTTTTTGAAATAAAACAAGCCGTTCAAGAAATATATTTGAAAAGTTATGATATCGAAAATGGAAACAGAGTTCTTTGAACTGTATGATTTAAAAACATAAAAGTGGAAATCATTAAGTGCTTAAAATATATAAGATTTTTGAGTATGTGTTATAATACAGAGTATATATAAGTTTAAATGAGAATGTCTTGAAATTATTTTGCAAGTAATTTGGTAAATACGATTTTTTTTTCTTTTGTTAAATCTTTCATCGCCAGACACAAAGAAAATGAAATTTCATAATTTTAATAAAGTGATTTGTTTCAATGATATTAAAAAACGACATTTTTAAAACTGAGAAAACAATATTCAAATCTGAGTATGTCGCACAGTCAAAATGTCTCTGAATCAAAATTACTCACGTTTAAAAAATGTATATACTCATTTCTGAAACCATGTACATACTCAAGAATAAAACATCATGTGCTCATATTTGAGTACGTCCAAGTTTAAAAAATGAGTAGGTACTGACTTCCATGCGCTCATTTTTGAGTATTTCCATGTTTCAAAAATGAGTTTGAACTGATTCTAATTATTTTTGAGTATGTTCATGTTTCAAAAATGAGTATGAACTGACCTTTATGTGCTCTGTTCTGAATATGTCCATGTTTCAATATGCTGAGTATTTCTGGTATTTCAGAATTGAAATCATTGGCTCGTCCTATTTGAAACAAAACATTTCATAACAAAATGAAAACATCGATTGACTCAGATTTAAAAATGTCATTTTTCTCAGTGTAGTGTAGATTCAGAAAGGCATTTCGCGTTTTTGAGATAAAACAAGCCATTCAAGAAATATATTTGAAAAGTTGTGATATCGAAAATGGAAACGGGGTTCTTTGAACTGCATGATTTAAAAACATATAAATGGAAAGCATTCAGTGTTTAAAATATGTGAGATTCCGAAGTATGTGTTCCAATACAAAGTATGTATCAGTGGATGATGAGAATGACTTGTAATACGACTTGAATAAGTAATGACTTAAATAAGTAAATGAGAATGACATGAAATTATTTTGCATGTAATTTTGTAAATACAAAGTTTTTTTTTTTTTTTTACAGTCAAATCTTTGATCGCCAGATTCAAACAAAACGAAATTTCATATTTTTAATCATCTGATTTATTTCAATTATATTAAAAAAGCTTATTCGTATTAACTTTTACTAAATTTACTGATTTTGTAAATACGTAGTATTTTTTTTACAGCAGGGCTCCCAAATGGTCCGCCAACTGAATACCAATAATTTTTAACAGAAAATTTCTTGGTTGGTTTCTACAACATTTTCGCAAAAATTTACCTCGGAAGGTGGTTTCTGCAAAATTTACAAGAAAAATCTAAAAATAAAATTTTTGTAACAAAATACCGTTATTCAAAAATTGGACCATTTGGGAGCCCTGTTTTACAGTTAAATCTTTGATGGCCAGATTCAAAGAAAACGAAATTTCTGATTTTTAAACACGTGATTTATTTCAATGATATCAAAACAGCTTATTACGTATTAAATTCTCATAATATAACTCAGCAATGCTTAAGTTAATTTTACTAAACTTTTCATATATGATGAAATAATTATGTAAGAAAACACATAGTTGTGCTCTTAAACTTTTAACGTGTCTAGATTTACTAGGTACATAAAACCTTATTGCAAAAGCAAATGATTTAGATTTTATTTCCTAACATTGAATTTTGTGCAACAATAAATATCGTCAAATTTCTTTATTGCGCTTCTCAACGTTACAGCCAGATGTAGGACACAATACAAGACTTGTTTAAGATAATTACGTGTGAAATTAAACAGATACATTGTATAAATTGCGAAAGATATTTCATCTTTTGAGACAGAAGACGCTATTCAAGAAATTATTTTAGTATTTCAGGTTTTAATGTCGAAAAAGGAATAAAAATACTCGAATTGTCAGAGAGAAATAAATGTCCGGAAATCCCTTTACAGATAAAAAAATGTACGCTGCAAAAAAAGACAAAAATTTCTTAATCTACGAAAATATAATATAACCCCATACGAAAATCTTCAATAACTTCATCCGTGTCAGCCACGATTCCGAAATACTTTCTTTATCCTTAGAAACATGTGTAACTAATATATTTTCGAGATCTACAAAGTATTTTTAAAACACCGTTTCGCTTACTGCCACTGATTTTCCGAGTATATTTTATAGTATATTAATCAATTTTCTCAAAACGGGATATCAGTTTTTAGGATGATATAATTCTGAATTGAACATTGATAACTGAAACTATACATGCAAGAGTAACGAAATATTTTTAATTTTAATGTTATCGTTGTTGCTGTTAATTTATCATTTTTGTCAGTAAAACATGTTTGGTCAACATCAAAATGTTTACTTGAGACTAGATAGCAACAAAAAACAAACGTATATTTCACATTGAAAAAAACTGATTAATACACCCTAATAAGTAATCAGAAACGTTTCCGAAAACCAATGGTAAAAAAAAAAGAAACCTTTTTTTTTATATGCTTCTTTAAATCTCGAAAATATATTAGTTTCTGAGATTTCTATAAATAACAAGTTGAAAATTGTACCTTAAACGTGACAAATGAGGTACGTTCCTATTATAACTAGTTTTACAATGTAAAAAATTATCCTTATTATTTCAGTGAAATGAATTATATCGTCTGCTATGAGCGAAATGAGCATGCTTATTTTTTCCTTATTATGTATGCCACGTTTCCAGATGCGATTTTTTTTCGACACCAAAGAGCGCTGCAAAATTCACCATGGAGATCTTGCTTTGCGAAGGATTACGTCCAAGGTTTAATATTTTTCTGACTCATAAAGAACGAATATCCTGTGTTTATTTACTGTAATGGATTGAGATATTCGGTTGTTAACGTAATTTCCACTGAAGTTATCTCATAATCTATACATTTTTTAATGTAACCCATCTTTCAAACAAACAATTTTTTTCAACGATCTTTCTAAAAATGTAACTTTTACGCAATTTTATTCGAAAAAATACTTTTGAATAAAAATGGCCGCCTGGCATAGGAAAAAATAACTTTTTGCCCGTATTTGTTTTCCTCAGTTACATGAATTGTGCTTTCATTATATACATTACGCCCGATAGAATTTAATAGAATAAAGAAAACTTTTATTGATATTTTTTTAAGTTTTGATTCGATTTTCATAAAATTTTAAATGAGTCGACAGAATTCTGCAACGATAATATATATTAAATTTCTAACCATTCGGTTGGGTAGTTTTTGCGCCATTATATGCGGACAGACGGACGGACGGATGGACCAGACGACAACTATAGGTGCTACGTATTTATATAATTAGAAACGCACCTAACAAATGTTTCTGATTCGTGGGTAACTCGGAAGAGATTATTGTATATTTTCGTTTGTAGTTATATTATATTTTCCTATGTCAAGAAACGTTTGTCTTTTATTTCAGTGTATGAGAGTTTGGAATATGTACTATATATAAGCTAGAGAGAGAAAAACTTGCTGGTAAAGAGAGAGAAACGACGTACTTTTACAGTCGCATTTTTATTTGACAGTTTTTACAAAACAATGTTTTGGATAATAAATTGATGCATTTCGATAATAATTAAAAGTTCCTTTATAAATAACTGTGAAGGGACTTATATATAACGGAATTATATATCAACTGTAAAATTGCAATGTTCCAGACAAAACGAATACTGTACAAATATAACTTATAAGACGGAAACCTCCATAAAACTTTTCTCCTGTCGCTTTGCGATTCTTTGCTATCGTGTTTTAATGGTAAATATTGTAAAAAAAAATTGCACATGCTTTCCTAATCTACGAAAATACAACATAATTAAGAACGAAAATATATAATAACTTCTTCCGAGTTGTCCATGATGCTGAAAAACTTTCTTTATATTTAGAAATCTTAGAAACCAATATGTTTTAGCAATTTAAAGAATCAGTTACATAGTTTACTTTGCTGCCAGTGACTTTCAGAAACATTCCAGAATAATTTCTATAGTGTATATTAATCAGTTTTCTCAAACCGCAATATCAGTTTTTTGAGATGCGATCAAATCTCATATAAACATTTTCTCTTGCGTAATTACATTTATACATGCAGGTGTAACAAAATAATATTAATTTTAATGTTAATGTTAATGCTGTTAATTTATCATGTTTGTTTGTAATACATGTTTCTTAAACATGAAAATGTTTACTTGAAAGTAGATAGCATCCGAAATAAACATATATGGGTTGAGAAAGCTGAATAATACTCGACAAAACTACTAAGAAACGTTTTCGAAATTCATTGGCGGCAAAAGAAAGTTTGATTTTATATTTCTTTCTTTAAATCTCAAAAATATATTAGTTTATGAGATTTCTAAAAATAAAAAACACCTTTCGGAATCGTGGTTAACTTTGAGAAGGCTATTTTGCATCTTCGTTCGGTGTTATTAAGAAGATTGTGAAATATTTGTTATTTTTTTACAATGAAATTTAAGTCAGAGACACTCACGTGAATGTAACATTTAATAAATAATGCTTCTATGACGAATAACAAGTTTTTTGTCACTTTATATAATGTTGTGTACACTATTGAAAAAAAAATTCTATCAATTTTACAGAAAAAAGCTGTCAGTGAGGACGTTAATACTCAAAATTTAATTGAATCTTAAACGTACTGAAAATATTTAGGTGGAATATTTCGTGATTTTCCGGTTGCTAGATTTATTTTGTATTGTTTTATTTTTGTATTTTTGTAAAGCATTATCTACAAATTTTCTCCATACGACAAAAGAAAATATATAAATAGCTTTTTCTCTGCACACATTACAAAACTCTGATTTTAGAGAAAAAAGTCTATCTGCTAGGCCATCAGTAAAAAACTGTTTATATTATGAAAAAAAGCTGTATGTATTACAAACTTTCTGTTAATTTAACAGATTTTTATCGTAAAATAAACAGTTTACACATTTCTTCAGAAATAAGGTCTGTATGCATAACCAACTTTCATTTTAACAGATTTTGTAGCAAAATAAACTGTTGTCAAATTTTATTTTTGTAGAAAGAATATATATTATTTTTTATTGGTGTCCTTATTGAGAGTATTTTTTACTGTACAAATCAACAGTTTTTTTAATTGTGTTTAGGTGTAAAATACTTTTAATCTTTACAGGGTTTTTATTTGTGATTTGTCCAGTTCTTATGTGCTGTCTTTATTTTAAGCAAATTCGTATAGAATTCTTTAGTAAATTGAAAAGTCCCAAGGCCATACAGAAAATCGCAGAACACATTTACCAAATCCCAATTTCTATTTCCTTAACAGATAAAACTGATTCTAATCTTTCCTTCATTTTTAATTCAAAATAACTCAGTTTCTGAAATCAGATGTAATATCGATTTTTTTCTCTTGTCCTAATTAATGTTTAATAAAAATTGAAAGCAAAATGAAGTATTTAGAATTCACAAAATCATCTGTGTTCTCTATTTATCTCAGCGTTAAATAGATTGGTTAAGAAAATAGGTTAGAAAATGCTTATGAAGTAACACTTCATGAAATATAGATCATGTAATACATCAATAAATGTTGTTATATATTCCCAATATATTTATTATACTCTTTCTCTTCATTTATTTTAAACAAAGCATTCTTCTAATAATAAGTTTGTAAATCGAAAATTTTCCAAAGTCATAAGGTAAATTACAGTTAATTTACTAAAACATTTCCTTAAGAGATTAATTTTCATTTCAATCCTATTTTATTAACTCTTTCCGACATAGTTGAAAAGTGTATATGACTTCGGTTTGTCTGGCTGACTGTCTGTTTGTCTGTTCATACTCTAACTCCAGTAAATATACTTTGATTACCATGAGTTTGTTATATTCTATTGAGGTTTACCATAGGGCATTTCTTATTGAAAATAAAGTGTATAGCATTTAAATTTTTTTTTAGAAAAACATACAAATGAATTCCGTTACATTATAGTCCATAGGGAAAACTCATTTTCAGTGTAATTTAATGAAGTTACACTATTTCAAATATAATGAAATTGATTTGCATAATTGAAGTGCAATGCAACGTTTCTTCTGTGGAAGATCCCTCTAAGCGTTTTGCCTGTATTTTTCCGTTTCCCAAAAACAACTTAAATCGGCTATGGACAAAAATATTTTATATAGAATTGTATTTTAAGATATATGTATGATAAAGAGGTGGAAATTGTATTTTAGAAACAAACCTTGAAAGAAAATTTCAATTAATATTAGTTTTATGAGCGTTTATGTGAAAATACAGGAAAGCCCTCAGATGCTCAGAGGTATATAGAATACACGGCATTTATTATTCATTTACAGGGTCACACACACACACACAAAAAAAAAATCCATCACATAATAGTTTGCTTGGAAAAATTCGATTACAGCGTCATTAAAGTGGTTAGATTCTATTTAAACACAATGACATTTATGTTCATTAATGCGGTGCTCTACACATTGCTTACCGTATAATATGCACTGCATAGAAAGTATTTGCAGAGAAAACAATACTAATTCGGCTAGAGTATTGTCTATAAGCGATTATCGGTGTATGTGTGTTTACAGATGCGGTATGCGTTTTTAAGTTTAATAAAATTTTAGAATATTACGTGGTGGTGTGTGTACAAATTCTATAGCTCACAAAAAATCGTAATACTGTCTTTGGGTGGGAATAGTTTAAATTTTTTTAAAAATTTTGTCATCAATTTACAGTTTAACTGTATTTAGTATGCTAAGATGTGCTGGTATAATATAAATAATTTCATATTCAGGGATACTCAAGAACAGGATATATTGCTAAATTTGTTTGAAGATAAATATTATTTTTGATAGTAAAAAAAGTAATTGATTTAAAAAAGATCTTTTACCCCTTAAATGCATGAATTTTTCTTTTAGAATTGCGTTTTTTATACTTATATTAAGGATTAGACCCTAGAAAGTTTAAGATAGATTGTAAACTTAGTTTAATAGCATATTTTATGTGATTTCTACAGGATTAATATCATATTATATAAATTATATTATATAAATTATAATATATAATATTATAATATATAATATTAAATTATATAAATTAATATTATATAAATATAGTGGTGGTGAATAACTTGATTTATTTATTAAATTTAAATACAAAGTGATGCGAATTTGCATCACTATGCATTTAAGGGTTAAGTAAATTAGTTAACAAAATAGTTAGCATAGCAGACTTCCGGAAATTGAAATAGTATGATATGTAAAAATATGCAATTACGTCTTCCTGGTATCTTTTTCTAACTGATGGATTTCTTTTATTTTTAGCAAGAACATTTAACTATGAATTCAGAAACAAATTAGAAACGCCCAAAAGACACAAAAATATATGGCCAGAACTTATTTGCCAAATATTATCAATTCCTTCCTTATGAGATAAAACCCTATTTCAATTCTTCCATTTATATTTCTAAATCATGCAGTTTTTGAAATTACATGCAATCTCCATTTCTCTTTGCTGATTGGTTCACGACTACCTAGAGGAAAAAAATATATTTCTAGAAAGAAATTTCAAACTTTGAAATGAACGTATTTGGAAATCACAGAAACGGATTTTTCTGTGTTTTATATGTTTACTCTTGTTTTGATATTCAAACACTTGTACATGTATTCTCTCAGAAAAAACTTAATGGGTGCCAAATACTGTAGTTACATTAGTCAATACTTAGTATATTAGTGAATGCTTAGTACATTTGTAAATACTTAATACATTAGTGAATACTTACACAAATTTTAACAAAAGAAAGACATTTTCATTTCCTCTTCCAACATAGGTTGAAAGTATATATGAATTCGGTTTGTCTGTCTGCCGTCTGTCTGTCTGCCATCCACCTCTGCTCTAATTCTTGTAATATACCCGGATTTCTGTGCAACTGATATATGTTATGGAGGTTTGGAATGACATGCTCGGTATTGAAATTATGCAGCATTTAGAGTTTGTTTACAGAGGCACTCAAAGTAATTCCGTTACAATACCGTCAATTGGGAAAAATCGTCTACGATGTATTTGAAAGAAGTTTCAGTTTTTCAAACATTTTGAAAATGATATACATCCCTGAGTTGCGATACAAGATGATAACTATAGAATATGTTGTGCATATTATTCATTGTTTATTTACAGGGACACACACAATAATTCAGTTACAGTACTGTCTATGAACAATAAATGCTGGAAGTGCATTTTCAGTTGTGGTTATTAAATGTAACTAATTCTTTGCATATTACTTGGTGTATATAAATACCATAAATCATATAAAAGGCTGCACAAAAATTTTGACTACATTTCCGTTTATTGACGGAAATTGCTGAAGAGGAATTTTTGTGCTATGCGAATTTTAATTGAAGTACATTTTAGCATATTTGTGTAATATATATAAGAATCTATAGATCTACAACCTAGCTGCAGAAATACAAGGCTGCACGAAACAATTCATATATTTTTCCGACTATTGATAGTAATTGCAGAATTTGGGTTTTTAAACGTGATCTGGGTTTTTCATACTAGTTATTTAGATATCATGTTTCACCTTATTAAACTGTAAAGTTTTGTTACAGTATTCTGAATAATCTGGAAAATGTTTCATAATGTATATATGAGGAATGATTTTTTTTCTTGTTTGTTTCTTAAAACCAGTCTGATAAAAAGAAAAAAACGGAAGTCTAAACTTCATATTCAAAATAGATTTGTTTTATTTAAAATGCTATATGCATACATATATACAATATTTTTTGTTCTTTTGAAATACAAAAGAAAAATTTAATCATATATAGGTTATTTTTTTCACTTTAAAACGTAACTAAGGGTACAAAATTTAACTATAATATATTTATAACAGACTAATTGCTTTAACTGAAGAAACAAGTGATTTTTTATTTGTCATTTTAAAAAATATGTTTTAGGTAATAAATTATGTACTTACTAGAACTTTAAGCAAACATGGATATCTTAAGGAAATAGTATTGCAAGCTTAGTACGAAATAATAAACAACTAACAATAAAAATCAATAAATAGCTATGGCATGGGTTAATAAATAACTCCAGTTATATTTTGGTTTCTTTTTCTCTCGTGCGATCTCTTCAATCTAAACAAACAAAAAATTCTCTAATTTTCATATAAATTAAAAGAGTCCATTAGACAAAAAAAAGATTATAGAATTTATTCCCCAAATCTATTTATTTTATTCCTAATCAGATAGCATTAGATTCCGCCCCTATCTGAATTACTATTTGAAAATAATCAGGGAAATCCCATGTAATATTGATTTCGCTTCGTTGATTGATTCACGACTGCCTCAAGATGGAGATTTATTCTTCGTGGAAGAAACTTCGAAATAAATACATTTAGAAATCCGAGAATCTCTTATTTTCTACGTTTATTTTTCATCATTCCTTTATCATTTAACTATTTTTATTTAATATCTCACCCTGAAAAAATTATGTGTAACAAATACATTAGTACTCATATAAGTACGTTTTATAAATTCGAATAAATATATAATATCTTAATATAAATTTCTTTTTGAGTAAATATCTGATGTAAAAAATCTAAATAGAATTAATCTAAATAGAATTTTATATTAAATACCGCATAATTGTATATTTGCTTGTGAAATTAAAGAAAAAATCAAGTTTGTATATGTTTCATGTACAGTTCAGCATTTATCGAAAGAAAATTTAAAAGCGTTTCAAAATAAATTATTTTATTAATTTAAGGAGAATATTTTATATTTATTTTATTTCATATATTTATGTTCGCAAATGTCTACTTACAAGAACCGTAAAAAAAAACTTTGCTCAATAGATACAAATGATGTTTTATTCATACCTCGTTCAATAGATAAATAAATCTGGTTATATCTTGTTGTTATTTTTGTCTCATTCCTGAAATTTTCTTTATTTCAGCATCAACATTCATCATATAAATAATATAAAACAAGAACGAAAAATCATGCGTCGAGCATAGATTATGAAACACTTTCCAACACAGCCAGAAAACTGTAACGAAACTTTACCGTTAAATAAGGTGAAAGAAGATATGTCAGTAAGCAGATTAGAAAACACATAACACATTCAAAAATACAGTTTTCGAAATTACCTTCCTGTGTTACAAAAGTAGTCGAATTATTTTGTGCAGCCCTGTCTATGATCAATAGATATGGATATATAGTAAGACAAAATTTTGTTCAGTTAGAATGTCCACATTTAGCAATTTTCGCCAATCGTTTTGAAATGCATTTTAAATCTTTTGTACAGCCCTGTATATTATCTGAAGATTTTTGTACACACCACCTATTAAGCTAAAAGGCAACTTAAAACTCACTTGCAGCAAGTACCAAAAGTAAACGACAACGTATTTTTTTTTCGTAGCCCTGTATATGAATTTATTTATATTCCACAAACTTCTATTAGTCCACTAAATAAAGCTCAGCAGGAAAATGCGTAAACACAATTAAAAACTACCCTTAAGCAATTCACGCCCATAGTCTGTAGTACTTACGAATTTCCTTGTGTAGCCCTGTATATGGTTAACCGAGTTTATTAACACACACGTACTATGAAAAAAATGTTAAAAATACAAATCAGAGTTGAAAACGCACATATCACACATAGACTGTAAATATCGCACATATACTGTAACAATGTCTTTTGTGTGTCCCTGTAAATAAACGCAATGCACACAAGAGAGCAATTTATTGTGCACCTCAGTAATGCATATAATTTTCATTATGTTTGAAATTATGAAATATCACTAAATTACACTGCAGACGATTTTTCCCCATAGAACGATGTGTAAAAGAATTCTTTTGTTTGACCCTGTAAATGATTAATAAATGCTTTGCACCCCATATTATACAAAAAGCATGTTTTCAAGTGCATCATAATTATCCCTTAACCGGAAACGTACCGTCTGTGAGACGGTCGCGTCTACATATCTACCCTTTATGCAAAAATGAATGTATCCTCAATATTATCACGCCATCTAATCTTTACGCTATTGGTCCTCTCCACCCTGACCCATTTGCAACACCTGATCTAGTTTAGTTGTTGAAAGAAAAAATATTTTCTTTTCGCCGCAGTCTGTCAGACGGTGTGTTTCCGTTTATGTAATTTTTTGCTTTGGGATATCGAGATGGCGGAGCCGTCAAAGCGGGTACGCTTTGGTAATAAAGACTTTGAAGAGACTATTTTGCGATGGTTTGATGAAGTAGGAAGTGACATAAGCGATGTTGAAAGTATTTCAGATGATGAATTTTGAACACGAAAGTGATTCCACATTGTCAGAAAATTCTAATGAAAGCGAAAATGAAGATATAAGAAATGATGAAAAATTAGCAGACGCAGATACGAAATATATATATGAAAATAATCGGTACCGATGGTCTGTTTCCGAAGTTTGCCCCTCGTCAAGAACAAAAAAACACAATATTATAAAAGTGCCAGTTTGAAGAGGAAAAGCTTGAGATCACGGAGAAAAGCTAGATCCATTCTCTGTCTGGCAGTTGTTGTTTACAAATGATATGTTAGTGCATATAGTGAAATGGACAAACCATAAAATAATTCAAATGCGAATGAAATATGGTACTCTGAGCAGTAATATGAAATAAAGTAATATGGAGAGACGACTAGAAAATTCCCAATTACCCCGGGAATTGCGCTTTATAATAGCTCGCATTCTGCAAAAACCTGTTGAAAATGTGCCCCAGGTAGATGATGACTTAATACTTCTCAAAGGCAAAGCATGTTTTTTGTGTCATAGAACTAACCATAGAATGACAAAATACCTGTGTGTACAGTGCCGGAAGCCTGTATGCCTGCAATGCTCGAAACCTAAATGCAATGATTGCATAAAAAATGCTGATATTTAGAACATGCTGCAATATTTACTATTAAATGTTTTGTTAATTTTACTGTCTAATATATTTTTTTAATTCATATTCTACTAATATATATATAAATAGTTGCATTTATTTCATCATTTTGTCGAAAATGTAAATATTTGAATAATAGTGTGTAATTTTGAAATATTTCCTCTATCCGACATTTAAAACTTATTTTTATGCTGTGATATTAAAAATTTGTTCCTGTTAATGCATTACTGTTAAAGAATAAACGTTTAAGTTCACTATTTAGTAAATTATTATGAGTTGTTTTCTTTTTAAAGTTTTATAGCAATTTTTAAAATTTAGCAGTCTCACAGACGGCACGTTTCTGTTTGTGTTCTGAATTTTCACGTTTCCGGTTAAGGGTTATATATAAATTTCATTATGTTTTAAATGACGTAGCGTCATTAAAATGCGTTTGAACCGATTATTCTCCATTGACTGTAATGTAACGGAATACTTTTGACTGTCCCTGTAAAAAAACTATAAGTGCTACACACTTCTGTTGAAATAGGGAACATGTTATAGTAAACGACAATAACATACAACAATTTCAGACAATCGAAGCATATATACGGGAGTTAGAGCACGGACAGACGGCCACACAAACCGAAGTCATAAACACTTTTCAACTAGTTTGGAAAGTCCCAAAGGTTTAAAAATTTTCAGAACTCATTTACTGAAATTTATTTTTATTTTCTTAACAGATGATCACTGAAGTGATCTTTCATTCATATCTATTTCGGTATTACTAGATGCCTAAAAGCAAATGAAATCTTAATTTATGTTTTTTGGTTGCTTTACAAAAGTCTCAAGATAAAGATTTATCTTCGATATAAGAAATTTCAAACTTCGAAATCAACGCATTGAGAATTCTCAGAATCACATATTGTCTATATTTACCTTGCTCTTCTTTAGATATTGAGTGATTTGACTTTATACTTTCCTCTGAATGCATTAGTTCTCAAATGTATAATAATACCTTTACAAATTCCATTAAAAGAATATTATTTCCTTTTCAATTTCATTAAAAAAAATAGTTTGATATAAAGAAATGAACATTTTGAAACTAAAATAGAGATTTTAAGTGAAAAGACGCATATTTTTATAGTTTTCCTTTTTACGTTTTTGAGTTGCTATTCAGCATATTATATTTATTACTTCTCTTATAAAAAATTTTAATGGACCAATAATATTATTTTATTACTCGAAATGTTTCATAAATATAAGAAATGAATGACTTCTTCATATTTTATTACAAATACTTATAAGTAGCGTCCGGATTATATAGATACGCATATGTGCATATGTATCTGCATATTTTGGCAATATTTTCTAAAAAGGCTTATAAATCCATATAAATGCATATAAGTGCGTATAAGCTCATAAACGTTTTTAACACGAACACCGAAAATGCATATTTCATATATTTTTCATTGAAAGAATAAATAATTATAAATATACCATTTCGACAATATTCAACTATTCCCAGACAGGAAGTCGTTTAAGGGGTGATTATGAAATTGGCCAATAAGAGATAATTGGTACCTTGGAAAATGTTTGGCACCATCCTTCCATATATTTAATCGTTTTTGATTTGAATAAATAGAAGGTGCAGTAAATAGGGGAACTATTTATTCCATGTTTTTAATACCTCCATTTACTATCACGATTTGGTCATATGTCATTTTATCTAATGGAACCATATTTTCTAAAAAAGCTTATAAATCCATATAAATGCATATAACTGCATATAAGCCCATAAACGTTTTAAACTCAACACCGAAAGTGCATATTTCATATATTTTTCATTCAAAAAAGAAAAAATTATAAATATACGAATTCGCAAATATTCAACTATTCCTAAACAGGAAGTCGTTTAAGGGGTGATTATGAAACTGACGATTAAGAGGTAATTGCTACATTGGAAAAAATTTGGCACCCTCGTTTCATATGTTTAAACGCTTTTGATTTGGAAAAATAGAAAGTGTAGTAAATAGGGGGACTATTCCATGTTTTTAATACCTCCATTTACTATCACACTTTAATCATATATCATTTTATCAAATGTTCGTAATTAAAAAACTGTGTGATGTAAATAATGCGTGAAATGAAATCGGGTAAAAGTAGATTAATAAAAGCGTGGATAAAATAACATAATGAAAACTTGTACTTGATAGTGAAGTGATACATTGTGTCAATATGAAAAATAAAATGCCTTGTTAAAAGAAATTCAAGTGGACCACTACTAATTACATATAAGAAACAATAGTAGATATTGTGGCATGCTCTTTTGGGTGTGTTCACTTCAAAGACTGCCATGACACACATCTTAACAGGAACGCGACAATTTATTTTAAACGATGAACAAGATGATTGTATTGGTGCAGGCAGACCTAATTATAAACGATCAAAAATATGCTCAACTTACTATAAGAGAAGACCGAGAGCAGGTATCTTACCCCAAAAGATTTATCAAATTCAAATCATTTCCCTCAGATCTATTGTTGTCTTACTATTCGTTCTGTGATAATCTAAAAATGTTCCTTTTACTCACTATAAAATATCACTGTAAACACTGTAATAGGACTATGAAAATAACACTATAATTACTATAATAACCTACAAGATGGAACCCGTGGATTCCAATAATCATTTATTCAGTAAACACGAAGTAAAATATTTTACCACTCACTCTGGCGAACACACAGTCGTTGAATCTATCTGAAATCGCTAATGGAAAAATAGCTTGAAGAGCACGCGCTGTGAATTAGGCGTTCACAATCCAAAGTAAGATTAGTTTTCAGCGAAATGAGTTTAAATTTCATCGTTTCCAAATCCTACAGTTTATATACCAACTACACAACCACATATACCTACTTAAGATATCATTGCAAGAAATAAACGTGAGAACCAGATTCCTATAGAATCAGACAGACTTTGCAAAACTTAAAGAAATGACAGAATAGAGTCATCAAAAGCGCAATTGTTATAATTCAGGACACCGCGAATCAAACACAAAATCTCAAAACTCACTCGACCTTTATGAAAGAGTAGCTATGCATTGTGTTACAAAGTGACCATTCAATGAATGCAGACGACTTTGACAAATAGTTCATAAATAGTTAGATAAGAAAGGGAAAATGTAGATAAATACGAGATTAGAAATGGCATTCGAAGTAATGCTGTATGTATAAGGACAGACGATACAACTGATAGGTGTGGTCGCTACATATAACCCCTTATTTATGAAAACATTGCATCGAACCGTCTCATATGCCTATCATTGTTTGTAGTGTGCTAGAAAAAGTTGACCACATTACTATTTCAAGTGTAATTAACGATTCTTTAGCTAATTCATGGCCTAACAACGATACGTTTTGTGAAGCGTTCTTGTATTTATTAATGATACTATTGATGCTACATATATGGTAATAGCTGCAATATCGTTAAAATAATTGTATTCCTATTTAATTCATGTGACATGTTGGGCTCTCGGTCTTCATCGCGACGTCAAACAAACCAGCGAAAACTGCAAACAAGTAAATAAAACCATTTCTTGCATTAATAGAATATTTCTAAAATCACCAATACACGAAAAGATTTATAAGAAACTGTATCCCATACCATTAGTATCAGTATTAACAGGCTGGGTACCTGCATATATGCAGCTTTATTTTATGGAAAAAAATGAATTTCTTTACAGAATGTGGTTAAAACATTTGACAGTTCAAAAACTTGTATGCATTTTTTATAGTTCAGAATATATTGTCATATAAGACTGTCAAAATATATCATCTATAATGGAAAATCATTTTTACGATTACCTAAGGCGCTAAAAAATTTAGAAGCTTGTGATATTTCTCTCAATGATGCAGTTAGAGAAATCGAGAAATTCAGGGATCATATGTCTTTAGTCACAGAAGAAGTAGGACAAAAAATCCAACAGAAACTTAAGTGTTAAATAAAAATTCAGGCATCCTCAATCTTAAACAGAAAATAGCTTCGTTAATGAGGTTGGAGTTGACCTATAAGAAGTCACATCAGCTATCGTAAAATATTATAAATATTACCCTATTATATCAGTAGATGTTGAAAGAACATTTTCTTCAATAAAAACATCATTCAAGCCGGAGGTAAAATTTTACTTTGTGTAATTTGGAAAATTATTTGATTATCTGCTGTAACAAAAATAATTCGCGATAAAAAACAATATTTACATTCATTATTAATTACTATTATCTCTTTCTTGTTCATTTATTTATAGTAAAAGTCTTCCTGCGAAAATCAGTGAAATTTTATTGTGCCTAATTTTGCATATTTTAACACTAGAACGGCCGGAAATTTTACTCAAGTTTTATAAAACTAATTCACACCATAATTTTTATTTAAAACTATTTAACTTATTCATTTAACATATTTCTGAGAGATTTATATTTAATTTATTTTAAAATTAAATTTCTGGTTTGAATCGGAATATATTCACTTGGTAGCGGTCAAAATGACCGCTCATGGTCATTCTAGTGTTAAAAGGTTTATCTGTATATTGTTGCATATTTTAAAAGATTTAGTGCATATATTTGCATATATTTGCATATTTTAAAATATTTTAATTCATATTTGCAAGCATATTTTGTACTTTTTTAGTGCACAGAATCCGGAATCCATTTATAAGTAACAAAATATGTGTTTAAGCTAATCATTTCTTTATTTTTATTTAAAAATTCTCTTACATACAAAGTTGTACAGACCAATATTTTATGTTGGAAAAAATATATTTGTTATAAATGTTATTAGAGATTGAATATTACTAGTGATAGACTTCAATCAAATTCTAACAAAATGATCCACTCTATTTAGCAATAAATAACCGTAATGATACCAAAAAAACATGTCACGTGTAAAAAGAGCATAATGTGCATAAATGAACTTTGAAATACTTAAATTAAGTAAACAAACATATAATTTGAGGCAATTAAACTTAAACTGAATTAAAGCAATTATATACCGTTTAGCTGCTGCAATTAGCTGTCGTACCTAGAAGAAACAGCCGACGCTCTTTCAAAATTTTCATATTATAAAAAGAGCAAGGCACATTTTTGTTTCTCAACTACTTAAAAATTTTCATATACTAAAAATAGATATTATTCTTTAAGCTAAATAAAACTTTTCTCAATTAAAGTTTATTTTAAGTTTATTTCTAGGCTTTTATTTCAACAATTAAAGCCTAGGTTGAGTTAAACATACAAACGTACTAAAATTTAAGAAACATTTCTTAAAACCTCCTAACATAAAACTTTCTAAACTTAAAGCCTCATTCAGTATCATTAAGCTTAATATACTTAACTAGATTTGCCTATTTCGAACTTCTTACTTCCAAACGTTTATAGGAATACAATGTCGTAAAGTTAAATATTCAACAGTAAAGTCATTCTGTGAAATGTTGAGGTTGGTTAGACGCAAGCTTCGCACTTTCACGCTAAGTACCTTTATTCTTCAAACCTTCATTGTTACAAGGTTATACCAAGACTTTCGCAACGAATGCTCAACAAAACAAATTGTTAGACGGTGCAACAATTTTGATTTGCTGCTTGTATCTATGTCACAAAAAGAGAAAAAAAAGTAAAAAAAAGAAAAAGTAAAATGTTATAAAACATAAGATTGTTATAATGTAAATCAGTCATTCTCAAATCATCTGTCGCATTTTATCATCGTTGAAGGAATGAATATCAACAGCTTTCATCTCGAACTCTCTCGAGGGCGTCTGGCGAGATCGGTTGGTGGGTCTTCAACCATCTGTTACTTCCTGGGTCCGGTCTTCTGGCTGTGGTCCGGTGTGCGGTGGAAATGGTTTTTCCTCTCGTGGACTTTTAAACTCCTATACCACAAGGTTCACTGTTCCCAAGAGGGTGATTTCTGTAAACTTTTGTAAATTTTTGTCGCGTTTTATCATCTTTTTTCTTAAAATTTTAAATGCGTTTTTATTATATAAACAAAAATTAACTAGTAAAATGTAAGAAACTGGAAACTGATTCTCACAATAATGAAAATTTCTTTTGAAAGTAATAAAAGAAAATTGTATGGAAAAATCAGACAGGACAAGTTTAATGATATATTAGAAATAAACGTATCTTTTTCAACATTTCCTGACAATATTGCTCACGAAAATACTTATTTTGTACTTCTAAATGTTTCTTTACTGATATATTTGATTGCCCCTTTTCTGTTTTATATTTTTATAAATTTTATGTAGCCTTAGAAAATTCATTAAAAATTCTTTTTTCAGTATTAGAATGGATTTTTATTTCTGTATGGGTAGGATTCAGAAACTAATTTTAACTGAAATATTAAAAGCTTCTTGTTCAAATTTAAATGTCAAGTGCTTTTCCAGAATAGTTGCTATTTCCGTTATTTCAAAATTACAAAATTTTATTTACTGTAAATGAACAAACACCTTTTTTGAATTATTTTCAAGTTTAATTTACCCATAAAGCATAAATTTTGTTGCGATGAAACACACAATTTTAAATTACAATATTTATTTAAGTATCAATGGAATACGAGTTTTGCTATTTTTATTTTTTTTAATGTAAAATATTTTTTTCATGTAATTTATTAAAATGAAACTTTATTTCATTCTATTTGTGTTGCAGTATTACCAAACATTATTTTTAAATCTACCCTATATATATAAAATCCTAATGAAACGAATTTGTGAAACGATTTTATGAAACGAATTGATGAAACGATTTTATGAAACGACTGATTAAACGACTGATTATATTTCAGGGCTATTTTTAATAAAATATTAAACGCTTGATGGTGAAATTAATACCAATTGTCCATAAAAATCCGCGGATGTCAAAACTGGTAATAGAATTTTGAAATTGGAATTAGTTTTCGAGATATTAATTTTTTTTCTAATTTTAAATGACATTTCTGTAATGATGGCAACTAATTACTCAGTTTTTTTATGACAAAAAAGGGAAAAAAATTGTAAAGGATCCCGATAGGGATTATTGATTTCTTTTTATTTGAATCTACTTTGAATCTATATTCTTTTTACTTTGAATTTATCTTCTATTTCTATCATTAATGAAGACAAGATTGTGATTAAATTATGTTTTTCAGGAAAATTTGAAAAAAAAAAATCACATTTCTATCGTCAGGATTCAATCGTCTGCCAGCATTTAATTTAATTTATTCGGTGCTTTTCCAGTATATGGGGCCTTGACGAAATAGGGAAAATAACCTTGGCGGAAAAGGAAATTTGGCAACATACTTTCTGTCAACTTATTCCCTTTGTCATTTCGTATACAGAAGCATTTTTTCAATATTTATACAATTTGTTTAGCGTAAAATGTCATTTATCCTATTTTATATATAATCAGAAGTAATTTGTATAGAAAAAACAATAATAATATACGTATAATTAAAATACGCATATAAACAAAAAAATCTTCGAATTTGTTTCCATGGCTGTTTATGTCATTTGGCACCAAATCTCACTTTCTGATGCCCGAATTGCGCCAAGCTTTTTAAAAAAGCGTCAAGACCCCTGTAATAGAAAAGCCCCAAAAGTTCATTGGGTTTGTTTTCATAACTTTTGGCAACAAATCTATGTATATTAACGAATCTATCCCTTTTTGAAGCTCGAATTACGCCAAACCTAAAAGCAAAGGATCCTATACTGGAAAAGTACCCGATTTTCTTATGGATAATATTGAAGTGACATAACAAGGTGTAAAATTATCGCGGATAGCAAATTTATTTAAATATCTCATCAATTGATGCCGAATAAATGCAGACATGCATGCACAAAATATTTAATTAATTTCGTATGATAAATAATTATTAGAAAATTCGTATATACATAATAATTAAAATAAATAATTTACATATTTAAAATAACATGAAAATATGCATGATGGGGTACTAAAATAGAGAGAAAATTAAAACCTGTTACTGAAAATATCTATAACATAGTACTTTTCAATACCGTGGTTCTTAATGTTATTCGCAAGCAGATGGAATTTTTCTCATCCTTAAACGCAAAGGAAGAATTGAATACAGATCGTTGTTATAAAAGTCCGAGAGGTAGCCACAATTTAAACCTAACGATTTTATACAAGCTGGTTTTTCAAGTTGTAATTGATCTTACTTATCAATCCCGAAAACAGTCGTCAGTTGTCGCAACAGCTGTGTATGAAGCCATGATAATCAAAAAATGCCCCATTAAAACGTTAAAAGCATGGCAACCCAATTACAGATTTACCAATATTTTAAAAATAAAGCACGCTGTCATGTTTTTAGAGGCCTCGAAGTCTGAGCGGGGGTTGGCGAGCGTAGCTCGCGGGGGGTAGGCCCCCTAGTTTTTATATATTATTAATAAATTCGAAATAAGCATGATGAAGCACTAATTCATGTATGACTTCTAAATAAAATAAAAATTGAACTTTTGCTTTATTTTTATTAACACTTTCCAATCTAGTTGAAAAGTGTTTATGACTTCGGTTTGTCTGGCCGTCTGCCGTCTGTCCGTGCTCTAACTCCCGTAAATATGCTCGGATTGCCCTGCACTTTTTATATGTTATAATCGTTATCTATACCATGTTCCCTATTTCAACGGAATTGTGTAGCACTTATAGTTTTTTTTACAGGGACACTCAAAAGAATTCAGTTACATTGCGGTCTATGAGGAAAAATCATTTGCGGTTTATTTAAATAATGTTTCACTATTTTAAACGCATTGAAATTTATATATATCACTAAGGTGCATTAGAATAAGCTTAATATGGAATAGGGTGTGCATAGCACTTTACAGGGACAGTCAAAAGAATTCCGTTACATTACGTCTATGGAGAAAAATCGTCTGCGGTTTATTTAAATAATGTTTATATAAGGTTCATTACAAGAGACTTACTACAGAATATTGTGTGTATAGCAGTCATCGTTCATTTACAGGGACCCACAAAAGAATTCTCTACTGTCTGTTATCAATAATTCCTGGAAGTGCGTTTTAAGTTACTGAATGCGATTTTAATTTTAAATCGCTTTTTGTATATTACGTGGTGTGTATAAATTCTGTAGATCCTATACAGGGAAGCACAAAAGTTCAGGAACACATTTCCTTATTATTTAACTCCAGACGGAGAATTTTAAACTGTGCTACGTGTTTCCTAACTGAACTAAAATTTAGCATCCTATGTAGTATATATACAAATCTATAGATCCTATACAGGGCTGAATAAAAGTATTCGGATTACTTAGATGTTATATTTTAGCTTATTAAAGAGTATGATTCGTAAAATTATTTTGGAAGCGTTGGGAAGTGTTACATAATCTGTGCTTGACGCATGATTTTTCGTTCTTGTTTAAAGAAGTAATTGAGAACTGCCTAAAACCAAAAAAAATATGAAGATTTTGAAATTGTATTATTCTCCCTATAAAATCTTCACGATCTTGCTATATCGTACTTTCTTTTTAGTGCTGAAATAATTAAGTGAATATGCTGTAAAAATAAAATACAACAAATAATTTATGTAAGCTTGTGTCTGCTTCTTTACTGCTGTCATCATCCTACGCAATGTCACTAAAAATAAACTGATTCCTAAAATCTCACACACTTGTCTCACACACAACCTGTCCAGTCATTCAACCCTTTTTATAGAAAACGGTTTACATAACAGTTATATATCCCTATTCTAAACAATGAGAAGGCTTCATAATAGAGTGTCAGTAACCATTATCTATAAAAGCGGTTGAATAACTGTTTTATGCATATTTTAAACGGTATACATATTTAACACTATTTTTATTTTAATATGGATGCTAAACTTGAAGGGTTGTCCAAAAGTCTTTTCAACTAAGTAATATTCTTGGAAATGTATGAGAATAAGCTGTAATCCTGTACATTTTGTAGAAGCGTGTTTTTAAAATTAATTCTCTAGATAACCCGTTAGGCAAACCTTCAGGAAGCTTTTCTTTCAAGGCAAATAAACGCATTCGGAATAGAAAAAAAAAATTTTATGTGTGGCTTTTAATTAAATTCTTTTATTTATAACAAAAACTTGTTTGATTTGATTTGAAAAATAAACGGTTGACAAATGCGCAACTCGACAACTGAATAGAAGCTTTTTGGGCAGGCCTTTGCAACAATCACCAACAGAAACGCTTTATTAATACACTGCAGGGGTGATTGTGTTCCGGTATTTTGTACACCACTAAATTTATATAGTAATATTTTTCTTCTTTAATCGATGAATTCTGCGATGACATAATAAGAATATTGCTAGATAATTTTAGTGGTATTCAAAATACCGGAACACAATCACCCCTGACACTGTAAAAATGTTGCACCAAAGTATCTGGTCATTCGACCGTTTTTATAGAAAAGGGTTACATAACCGTAATTTAACTCTATTCTGACCATAATAGGCGCAATATTAGTGTCAGGATAGCGTTAAATTACTGTAAATTCCTTATACTTATTTTTTAATGGCTGTCGTGCAATAGTAAACGTTAATAACATATAAAAATTACAGGGCAATCCGAGTGTATTTAAGAAAGTTTGAGCACGGTCAGAAAGTCACACGGATAGACAAAACGAAGTCACGAAGTCATAAACACTTTTCAGCTAACTTGGAAAGTGTTAAAAAGGGAAGATTTTTCTAATGTTGTGATCAAGTGCAATCATAATAATATTTTATTAGCACAAATACTTCTGTAATTGATAATACGTAATATTTTACTATTTTGCATGTTTGTACAACATTGTGTGTATTCCTTTGTTTCTGTTAATATTATGAATGAGATAGTAATTTATTGAATATTTTCTCAAAGATAAGGATTAAATATAATATCAAAGATTACACCATTTTTCCCAAATAAACAATTTGGATGGAATATGCAATGAGTTTAAAAAAATTTCTCACTAAATTTCATTAAAATATATTTTATTAGTAAAAAGTTCTAGTAATTGCAACTGTTTGTCATAACTTTGTTTGTATTCCCATGAATATACTAATCTCTCGAAGGCGTTTGCACTTCATTCCATATATTTGCAAACTTAAGAGATGAAATAGAAAATTTTACTGCACATTTTCTCAAAGATAAGGTTTAAATATAATATAAAAGATTACACCTTTTTTCCTAAATAAACAATAAGGATGGAATTTCCAATGGAAGTTTAACAAGAACAAAAAATCATGCGTCAAGCATATATTATGTAACACTTTCCAACGCTTCCAAAATATTTTTACAAATCATTACCGTATAATAAGCTGAAAGATAACATCTAAGTTAACAATTTGGAAAACGCATAACATATTTAAAAACATAATTTCATGAATTTCCAACATAGATTTCCAACATATACAATATTCGGAAAAATATCCGAATACTTTTATTCAGCCATGTATATGATCTATAGATTTGTATATATACTACATAGGATGCTAAATTTTAGTTTAGTTGGGAAACGCGTAGCACAGTTTAAAATTCTCCTTCTGGAGTTTCTGTCAATAAACGGAAATGTGTTCGCGAACTTTTGTGCTGCCCTGTATATTATCTACAGAATTTACACACTCCAAGTAATATACAAAAAGTGAGTTAAATTTAAAATCGCGTTCAGCAACTTAAAACGCACTTCCAGGACGTATTGTTAACAGACAGTAGAGAATTCTTTTGTGTGTCCCTGTAAATGAACGATGACTGCTATACACACACTATTCTGTAGTAAGCCTCTTGTAATGTACCTTAGTGATATATATAAATTTCAATGCGTTTAAAATAGTGAAACATTATTTAAATAAACCGCAGACGATTTTTCTCCATAGACGTAATGTAACGGAATTCTTTTGACTGTCCCTGTAAAGTAACTATGAGTGCTATGCACACCCTATTCCATATTAAGCATCTTGTAATGCACCTTAGTGATATATATCAATTACAGTGTGTTTGGAATTGTGTAACATCATTAAAATAAACCGCAATTGATTTTCCCCATAGACCGTAATGTAACGGAATTCTTTTGAGTGTCCCTGTAAAAAAACTATAAGTGCTACACACTTCAATTGAAATAGGGAACATGCTATAGATGACGAAAATAGCATATAAAAATTGCAGGGCAAACCGAGCATATTTACGTGAGTTAGAGCACGGCCAGACGGCCATACGGCAGACAAACCGAAATCATAAACACTTTTCAACTATGTTGGAAAGTGTTAAAAAGCGTTCTCATAAAATTTCATTGAAATATATTTTATTAGTATAAAGTTCTAGTAATGGAAACTGTTTGTCATAACTTTGTTTGTATTCCCATCAATATGCTAATATGCCGAAGGCATTTGTATTTCATTCCATATAATTGCAAACTTAAGAGATGAAATAGAAAATTTTATTGCATATTTTCTCAAAGATAAGGATTAGATATAATATCAAATATTACACCATTTTTCCTAAATAAACAATTGGGATGGAATTTGCAATGGAAATTTTAAAAAAATGTTGTCACCAAATTTCATTGAAATATAATTTATTAGTAAAAAGTTCTAATAATTGCAACTGTTTGTCATAACTTTGCTTGTATTCCCACGAATATGCTAATATGTCGAAGGCATTTGTACTTATATTGTCCATATATTTGCAAACTTAAGAAATAAAATAGAAAAGTTCCAAAATTTAGTTTACATATAAGGGAAGTTGGTCATAAATATCATGTGAAATTTAAAAATAATGTAGAAGTATATAAACACAAATAAAGTAACAAGTATATAAATTACTAATTTAAATTCACCTGAAAATTAAATTTTGGTATCAATGGTTAACTTAAAACAATTCTTTGGGATATTTAATCTTTTTTGCATTTATTTTTATATGAACGATATTAACTTAAGTAAATATTTTTGAAATGAAAACAGGCCATAAAAATGAAAATTTAGGATAATAGTACAACAAAGATCTTGTATTATTTTAGTTAAATGCTTTTTTTTTTTGAAAACGTGACCAGAATGCATTCTGCGTTTAGCAGTAAACTCCTTTTACAATTTGACCAACAGAACAAACATTCATTTAAAATAATGGGACATTATCCATTTGAATATTAGAACTATAAGTCATTTTGAAAAACTGAAATGGTTACATACTAAAAGAAAAAAAAGAAAAAAACCCACAAGACTATCTGATGTATATGTATATATATATTTACAAACTTGTTATTTTCATTTATTTTCAAAAATTAAAAGGAAAGTGTACGTCTTAAAAAATTGACAGAAATGAATAAACAATGTTGTAATATTTTTTCATGAAACAAAGTATCTATTCTGATGCAATTTATGCAAATAAGTTTATTTAATATATAATTAAGTAAATGTCTTAACAGAGAGATAAATGTTTGAGTTAGAAAGGGTTAGAGATGAGTTCGGACCCTCTTTTCGGAGCCCGGGTCCACCCGAACCCGATGATTTTAAATCCGAGCCCGCCCAGCCCGAAACACTTTGGGTCATCAGAGCCTGAGCCCGTCCAAGCACAAAACTGAAAAAAATTGCATAATATTTAAAAATTGTTTTAAAAGTAGTATCTCATTTAAAAAAAAAACTTTGTACGTGAAAATAACTGTTTATCCCGTGCACACAATTATTTTATGGAAACTTACATTCAATCTTATCAAAAGAGAAGTTTGGAATCAAATATAAATATACTTCCTTAAAAGGATGTAAATATTTCTCTCTCCCAACAAGCAAATCTGATGGATACATTAACGAAGTGCGTTTTATGAATAAAAGCATGCATTTGCAGAAATTACTATTTCTATGCCGAAGAATCGAACAACGTTTTCTATTTTTTATAAAAGATTTATATCGTAACTTATAATTCATTCCTTAATTAAAACAACATTTCGTTTTCCTGAAAATCAGCTTAAATAGAAAAATTTACACCGTTATCTGAAAGATCCTGTGCTTTTATAGGAAAATTGAAAACAATCGTCGATTGCTTTCTATCAGAATAACAATACATGACAATTATATTTACTTACGAATGTGAGTGACTTCGTAAATGTTCAGAGCAGAGCTTTAGCATGAACAGAGTTCATGATTAAAAATAGAATCACTAACGTTATTTTCACACGAAGAGCGAGTATGACTCGCCCACAATAGAAGATTAAAAATTTGCAAACCTAAGCTAATGCTCATTGACTAGAAACAAAAAAATACATTCCTCTCGCATTAGATCTTTAATAAAATAAAGTAAAATAAACGTTCCAATTAAAAAATATCCTACTGACTCAAAAGAAAATGTAGCAACAAATATTATTCGCCCCTCTTCGTATTGGCGCCACATCATCCAGTCGTCAGTAACTTTCTTATGCTAGAAAAGAAAATAAGATTTCTGTTTCCCCTTCTATTCATACTGATCAAAATAACATTAAAATTACTTGAATTGAAATACGTATTTTTTTAGCGGAAAAGTTTTTTTCTTTCTATATGAGAAAAAATAAAATGTTCAGTTTCAGAAAGAATGAGCCCGAGCCCGCCGGGGACCGTAGGCTGGTATAAAAATGGAATCGAATTCAGGCTCAGGTTGAGCCCGTCTCATCTCTAGAAAGAATCAATAAAATATAAAAGAATGCTATATTTAAATTACCTTAATCTAACTCTTAAAATATTTCAACTAACATTCATTTCTTAAACAAATTTAAGTATCTGCAAACTTGAACAATTTTATATAAAAGTTATGCAATTCAAAAATGTAAATGTTAAAAATATCCTTAATGCAAAGGTTGAAAAAAATACTCTTCATATTCAACATGAGTTTTGTCAGAAAATTTTAGTAAATACTTATGACTTCATATTAAACTGTTAGTCTATACCTATACTCTCTAAAGCTTGTAATAAAGCTCAAATCTCTAAAATATTTATATTATGTTAGTATGAAATGTTATTATGTTATATTGAAATGGTGCAACGAATTTCACATTTAATGCCACAACATCCGTTGATCATACAGAGGGCGTCAGAAAAATGTATACATGCACTGCATTCAATAGCTTAACGGGTCATAATTTTTCTTTCTTTTCAAAGTGTAATTAATTGGAAATAATAAGTAGACGAAGATTAACTTTTGACAAATGAAAATTTATTTTAAAATACTACTAGCTGACCTGCCCGACGTTGCTCGGGCCCGTGATAATAAATTGTATAAAAATCAAGTTTTTATTATTTTATATCTTTAACCCGATTTTGTATGAAATATTTTAAAGGAAAAATTCTTGAAAGTATATTGATGTTTAGCGATAAGGATGCTCATTTTCTTTTTCTTTTTGTCAGAACTCTTTAAAATTTTATTGGTTACAAATAAAACGTTTTTACAGCTCGTGTAAAAATTTCGTGAAACGATATTGTTATCTAGTTGTAAAAGCTTCGTGTTATAGGTTGCACAAGATTCGTATTATATGTTGTGCAAGATTTGTATCACATGCTGTGTAAGATGTTGTGTCCGTATTATATGAAGAAATAAAAGAGATGGGAAAATATCAACTAGTGTGCTGCTTATTTACACATGGTCTGATACTAAGTGACAAGACAAGTGGAAATAATCAAACGATATTGTGATCTAGTTGTAAAAGAAATGTTTTCTTCTCGCTTTTTTGTTTGTCTGTTTGTTTTCGCGTCGGCTCCTTTAACATAGCAATAGAAAAATAGTTTTCATCTATGTGACATGATAATCTCAGACAAGTGACAAGAATCAAACAATATTGTTATCTAACTGTAAAAGAAATGTTTTCTACTCGCTTTTTTGTTTGTTTGTTTTCGTGTCGGCTCCTTTAACATAGCAATAAAAAATAGTTTTCATCTTCCGAACTCTTTGAAATTTCAATCATTTATAAATATAACTGTATTCCAGCTCTCTTTAAAATTTTACGAAAAAATATGCATATGTAGTAGTAAAAACATGAGTTCTTTAAAAAAAAGTTTTAGCTTTCCACGCAATGGCCACATATCGACATCCGTTTTCAATCAACTCTTTTCAATCCCCCAGGCTAAAGAGGTGGGAGCTAAACACGTTTCCCGTTTCTGAGGGTAGAAGCCTTCAAAAGAACATTGAAACATGCGCAAAGAGACGATTTTCGTGTGGAAAAGAAAGTGTTAATTTGACGAAGTGTGTTTCATTCAAAGTGTGTATTCATTTTTCTGACGCACTATGCATTTTTATGTATACAGAATAAGGTGTTAATATTTTGACGTATTTCTGTATCCATTTTTAGGAACAAATACATTCAATATTATAAAAAAATAAATCGTAATTACCAGAGTATTTGTTATAGTTAAAAGAAATGTTTTGTAAAACGAATATCACATTTGATGCCACAACATCCGTTGATTATACAGGGTGCGTCGGAAAAATGTATACATACACTGTACTCAATAGTTTAACGTGTCATTTTTTTTTCAAAGTGTAACTGATTGGAAATAATAAGGGTACCTAGATTAACTTTTGAAAAAAAAAATTATTTGAAAATACTATTTTAAGTATGAAAATGTAGCAGAAGTACAAAAACGATATCGCATGGAGTTTCAGGCAGATCCAACTATGCGACTTACAACTGATCGGATAAAAGATAATTTTTAAACGAATCAATGTTCATAGATAACGTTCCAGGACTGCAATTGAACAAGAATGCTCCACGAAATGTAATGAAATGTTTGTTGAAGTTTGTGAATCAATAGCCAGTCGGTATAAGCAGTGCATTGACTAGAACGGTAATAAATTCGAACATCTGCGGTAGGAGAAAAAGTTATGCATTTAATGTAGATTATTTTGCAATTTAAATATTAATTATATGTGAATAAAATCTGGAGTTATAATTATTCAAAGTGTGTATTATTTTTCTGACGCACTCGGCATTTCAATATATACAGAATAAGGTATTAATATTTTGAAGTATTTATGTATCCATTTTTAGAAGCAAATACATTCAGTATTACAAAATTAAATCGTAATTATCAGAGTATTTTTTATAGTTAAAATAAATGTTTTTGCTCTCTAGGGATGCATATTCCAATGAAATTATACGAACACATTTTTTATAAGTACTTTTTGATAACAATCTACTGAAAATATTTTCACTGAAGATTTTATAACCAGATAAAGTGAAACGTGATTTGAATTCAAAGTGTGTATTATTTTTCTGACGCACTCGGCATTTTAATATATACAGAATAAGGTATTAATATTTTGAAGTATTTATGTATCCATTTTTAGAAGCAAATACATTCAGTATTACAAAATTAAATCGTAATTATCAGAGTATTTTTTATAGTTAAAATAAATATTTTTGATTTCTAGGGATGCATATTACAGTGAAATTATACGAAAACATTTTTTATAAGTACTTTTTGATAACAATCTACTGAAAATATTTTCACTGGAGATTTTATAACCAGATAAAGTGAAACGTGATTGGAATTCAAAATCGAAATTGCTTCTAGCTGCTAATAACAAAACTTCTGTGTTTGTGTTTACTATCCTTATGAGTTTTTTTATTTATATAAGAAGTAGTTTTCTTTAATACCTTGGTTATTGATTTTGCTATCAATTTTATTCTTGTTTTATATGGTATGCTATGATTATGATAATTTTTGGCTTATAGAGGGGGAATCATAGATATTCATGTTATTTCAACACACTATAAATAAAAACAATTTAAGGTTTTTTATGTTATTTGAACAAAATATTTAGAAATATATTTGAACTTTCGTTATTTCTTTGAGTTTAGGACTTTTGAATAATTCAGTCTTAAGAAAGTGCAATTTTGTGCAAAATATTATAAACAATCACGAAAGTGAAACGGTGACCAATGAAAAAATTTCTTAACTTTTACGGTTTTTTTAAGTTATATATTTTGATTCAATCATTAAATGGGTTTTTCATGACAATTCATTTTATCTATAGATAAAACAAATTGCTTCTTAAGGTATGCATTAAATGGAGCAAATATAAAGCAAATTGCTTGTGCATTTGATACATTGATAGTTATTTCATTCAGATATAATAATCTGGTGACGTTTTTAAAAAGTAAATTAAGGTTGCTAGAAAGTACTTTTGAAAAATTCGCTTTTCTTGCCCAATTCGACCTCGCTCTGTATCTATTACACCAAGGCCACTTTAATAAAGAAGTAGGGAAAAGTAGGGTAAAACCGAGTACCTAACAGTTTTCCTTTGTTGTCAAATGTCTAAAAAAGCGGAAAAATCGCAACACCCCACAAAGGGTTTACAGACATCAAGACTATTGAAAAAACACACCTGTTGCCACAGAAAAATTCTTCACTACTTGGAAATAATTATATGTGAAAAAAATCTGGAGTTATAATCATTCAAATTGTGTATACATTTCTCTGAAGTACCGTGCATACGTTCAGTAATAATTTGGCTGTTTTCTAAAATTATTTGCATACATCCTCAGCAAATTTTCATGTTTGAAATCGGATTTTAAATAATTAAATATCATAAAATCTTAACCAAAAAGTAAAACATTCCACATGGAAAACGTTATTGATGTGTTTATACTCAAAGTGATAACTATAATGTTTCTAGATGATTTATACACTGTAAGAAATAGAAAAGTGTCTTAATCTAGGAAAATATATTAAAATCCTGAACGAAAATATATTATCTCTTCGGATTTTCTCATCAATCAGAATATAGTTCTTTATAATTAGAAACCTCAGAGACCAATATATTTTTGAGTTTTAAAGATACATTTATAGAAACAAAGTTTCTTTTGCTGCCACTGATTTTTGGAAACGTTTCCGAGTCGTATTGATAGTGTATTTTATGTTAGAAAAATCTTAAGGCTGTTCCTATATCCAAACTAGCTAATTTTTCAATTTTTCTAAATTCATTTTTGTTCATAAACGTATCAAATTTAGAGGTGCTTCTATTAAAAACTATCTAATTGAACTATTTTATCCGTTTTTCGGTAAATGCAGCAGATTTTTCAGAAAATGAAGGAATAACCCCGAATAAACTATGTACTCCTGGCCATTTCGCAAGATACGAGAATTGACTGAATACCCTGAATTGTTTTTGTTTATTCTTTTCGATTTGCCAGGTGGTGCACTGGTTTTAAAAAAGTTGTGTTGTTACGTGGAAGAAGAAGGAACTGTGAATGTTTTTATAACTGATGGCGAAAATGAAATGCACTGTTTAAATTGATTTATGATTTTGTGTTTTAAAGAAAGTATCTTATTATAACAGTATGTGTTCATTTGTGTGTAGTTCCATGTTATATGTTGTGCAAGATTCATATTATATGTTGTGCAAGATTTGTATCATATGCTGTGAAAGATTATAGGTTGTGTCCGGATTATATGAAGAAATAAAAGGGATGTGAAAACATCAACTAGTGTGCCAGTTATTTACACATGGTCTGATAAATTTACAAAACATGTAGCTATCGCTACAATTCGGTGTAAATGGGCGTTTTAAACCGTATTCATGAACGCTACAACGCAGGAAACGAAAAAAAAGCTGCAATATTGATACAACAATTGTTTATAACCAAGTTGCAATTCCTTTATTGGAAAATTTAAAAAAAATGTTCAATTGAAAATAACTTAAATAATTCTGCCTGCAAGTGTTATGTTTTTATGTTTAAAAATTAGTCAAAAGATATTTCAGAAATTTTCACGTTGTCCCTTTGTGGAAAATATTTTTTCGAGAAGTGCCTTAATGGATGCTAAGTACATTAGTTCACAGATGAATACTTGTACATATTCCAACATAAAAATGAAATTTTCATTTCATTCTATGTTTCATGAAAACAGTTTGATAAAAAGAAAAAAAGAAAGTCAAAACCTGGTATTCAGATTTTTCTTTTCATGTAAATTGTTATATGCATACATAAATACAATTTAATATATTTTTTACTTTTGAAATAGTCAATCATATGCATATTTTACGTACGGATTTTACGTACACTTTACGTACACTTTCAAAAAAAGAGTACAAAATTTAACTGTAGTATATTTGCAGCTAAATAACATTTTTAGATGAAGAAAGGAAGGATTTTAAAATTAATTTTAATTGTTTAAAGAATGTTTTATATAAGAAAATTTTTACTTACAAGAATTTTAACCTAAATTAATCTCTGAATTCAAAATGGTGCTGCAAAAGTAGTATCCGGTTAGTATCCGATAATAAATAATTTGCAATCAAAACCAATAAATAGCCATGCCATGGGATAATAAATAAATCTTGGTATTTCTTTGACATAAAGAAATTTATTCCTCTAATCTAATTATATATTTTCTAATCAGATACCATTAGATTTTGACTCTATCTCCATTACTCTGTCAATATAATCAGGTAAAGCGCATGTAATATAAATTTCGTTTTGTTGATTGAGTCACGATCACGATTTTCGCAAGACTGAGAATTATTCTTGGTGAAAGAAACTTCGAAATAAACAGATTTAGAAATCAGAGACTCGTATTATTTCTACATTTATCCTTTGAATCTTTCTTTTAACATTCAAAGATTTCACTCGATATTTCACTCTGAAAAAAATTATGTGTACAAAGTACATTAAAACTGATGCAAATAGTTTTACAAATACCGTCAAAAATATAATAATTTCATTTCCATTTCTTTTGCAGAAAAATCTGAGATAAAAAATTAAATATTGATAAACTAAAACGAAAACAGAATTTTATGTTAAATGTACATGATTTTATGTAATTACCTTTATATTTTACTTTTGAAATTAAAGTAAAAGTCAAGTTTGTATATGTCTCATGTACGTTTCAGCACTTCTCGAACGAAAATTAATTTAAAAGCATGTGAAAATAAATTATTTTATAAATTTAAGGAGAAAAGTTTCATATTTTTTTTTTATTTTATAAATGTATACCCGGAAATGTCTCCTTCCAAGATACACAAACAAACTTTGCTCTGAAGATGCAAAATGTTCTTTAATTCATATGCCATTTGATAGATAAGTAAACGTGGTTCATATTTTTGTATAATTCCTGAAAATCTCTTATTTTAAGAATCCATATTCATGTAAATAAAAAAAAACCGGAAAGTCCATTATGTTTTAAAAAATACACATTTCCCTAAAACACATTTTCTGAAAATTTTCTTAAGAGATAATAACTGATTTGATATTTCCTTCATATGTTTTTCGTAATTACTATATGCCTAAAAGCAAATACAATCTCAATTTTCGTTCTTAGTTTTCTTCACGACCATCTCAATATAAAGATTTATCTTTGATAGAAGAAATTTGAAACTTCGGAAACAACGTATTTATAATTCGCAGAATCCCATATTTTCTATATTTATCTTTACTCTTGTTTTTATATTCAGAGATTTGACTGGATATTTTTCACTGGAAAATTTTAAAGGGTATCCAATACATTAGTTGTCAGATGATTAATACTTTTATAAATTCCAAGAAAAGAATATTATTTTCATTTCAATTTTTAAATAGTATGGTATAAAGAAGTGAACATTTGTAAAGGAAAATAAAAATTTTACGTCATAGGATGCATATATTTATAGTTTTACTTTTTATTTTTTGAACTTCAAAATTTTAAAGTTGTGATTATATTTGTTACATCAATTATGAAAAATTTTATTGCGCAAATAATTCTATTTTACTTGTCGAAATTTTTCATAAATATCAGAAAATAATGATTTCTTCATACTTTTTAAAACATACTCATAAGTAGATTATGCATTTGCATATTTTGGTTATATGTTTTGTAAACGTGCATATAAAGGTACAATAAGTGTATAAGTGCATAAACATTTATAAATCCTTCAAAATTGGATATTTCGTATATTTTCGTTCGGTAAAAGAATGTAAAAACTGCAACAATGGCGGTTAAGAGATAGTCTCTATATTTTACGGTACTTGGCTCCTTTCTCTCATATATTTAATCGCCTTCGATTTGTAAACATAGAAGGAGTACAAAGGTAGAGGATCTATTTCATGTTTTATAGATATTGATTAATTATCTCGCTTTGATATTTTACCTAACGGAGATATTTCGCAAACAAAAGACTGTGAGATATAAATAATGCTAAAATATCTGCTAAAAATCTGATAAAAGTCGTTTAATTAAAACGTGGATAAAAAAAGCATAATGAAGAACTTGTAATTGATGGTGAAGCTATACATTGTGTCATATGTCAAAAAAGAAACGCCTTGTGAAAAGAACTTTCAAGTTGACAAACACTTAAAAACTACTAGTCATCTATATAAAAAAAATGATAATAGTTGAAGTTGCGACAAATTTTTTTGAGATATTTACTTGAAAAAGAGCTATGACACAGATATTAAGAAAAACGTAACTATTTATTTAAATCGATAAACAGGATGATTGGAAGTTGAGCAGCAGAGTAAATACAGGCGATCAAAAATAAGCTCAACTTACTAAAGACTGAAAGGGGGGATCTTTTCCCAAAAGATTTATCAAATTGAAATCATTGAACACAAATGCAAAATCACCTCACGGTTCATTCTGCAAGAGCCTGATAAATTCGATTTAACACACTTTAAAATATCAATATAATCACTATAATAGCACATTGAAAATATTTTATAATCAGGATAATAGCACTACAATATAGAACTCCGTGAATTTCAGTAATCCCTTATTCCGTAAACACGAAGTTAAACTTCTTACAACGCTGGAAAATTCACAACCGTATATTCTGTCTGAATCAGCTAATTCAGCCTTTCTACTTGGTTCGCTTATTAATATCTATTTTTCTTAGGAAATTCTTCCTTATAGATTTTTCTTACAAATTTTGTAGACAGCTACTCAAATCGTAGTCTTTGGTGCAAATGTCTTAAAAACCTAGCACTAAAAATATTCTTCAGAAATACTCGTATTCAAAAATTGGACACATGGGAGTCCTGGATAATGGGAAAACAACTTGTAGATGGCACGTGAAGAATTCGGCGTTCAAAATCCAGAGCTAGCTAACTTTTCTGGGATATGCGTTACAAATCCACAAATTCCAAACCTTACAGCACTATATATAACAACTACACACACCCAGATATCTAATTGACATAGCATAGCAAGAAATAACCGTGATAATCAGACTCCTGGAGATTCAGACATACTTTGCGAAATATAAAGAAATTACAGGCTATTTAGCTCATTCAGGTGCAAATGTTAGCATTTAGGACACCACGATCGCACGCAAAATATCAAAACTCACTCGATAACAAAGTACTTTTATAAAAGATTAGCTTTGCACTATTCTTCCAAAGTGACCATTCAAGAGTGCAAAAATATTTGACAAAGAGTTCATTTTCAGAAATTGAAAAGAAGAATTCTAGATAAAAAAGGGACTTTGATTTGGATATGGGTCAAGTAATGATTCAGAGTAATGTGCCATTAAACATAATGACTGATCCCAATTTCAAAAACATTCTGAAGAAATGCTGCATTATAGTCTCCCCGATGAATCGTTGTTTAGAAAACATTATTATGTATTTTGTTGTATAATGAAGTTATGAACAAGATTAGAAAATACATTAAAAGTAATTCTATATGAATAAGTGCAAACTAAACAACTGACATATGTGGTCGTTGTAAACTACACGTTATTTTTAGGAACATCTAACATTCTCTTCTGCATCTCCATTGTTTGCAAAGAGTTATAAACATTTACCACTCTATTATTGCAATGTTAATTAGCGATTACTTGCATAATGTCTGATCTAACAACGATGCTGTTTATGAAAGCTTATATTTATTTGTGATACTGCTGCTAGATACATGATCAAAAGTGCAATAGCGTAGAAAGTATTCTATCTCAATATCAATCATGTGACATTTTGAGATCACACTCCTGATAGCGTCGTCGAACAAACCAGGGAAAATTCTAAAGAAGTAAATAAAACCATTTATTACTTAACCCCTTGAAGGGAACCGGTATATTATATATACCACTTAATTTTAACCCCAAAATGCCACAATGACACCAGAATTTTATAATCAAATTTAGAATTTATAAGGTACATGAGGAAAAACTTTTACTTACTTTTGAAATAAATTCGTTCGTGAATCCTGGCGTCAATCAATCATTTCAATATTTTAGTTACGATAGTACTTTGGCCCTGAAGGGGTTAAATAAAATCTATCCTTAACCAATGCGAGTAAAAAGTTTTAAGGAAATGTATACGAATACTTCCGCTATTAACAGTAAAAGTATTAAGAAGGCTAAACCTAACGTTATCTGATGTCAGAAAGTTAAATATTTGATATTAAAGTCATTCTGTGCAATGATAAGTTTGAGCAAGCTTCGCACATTCACGGTAGATACTTTTAAAATTCAAACATTCAACAATGCAAAGTTATACGAAGACTCACTCAACCAATACACAACAAACAAATTCTTACACAATACAAAATTTTGATTCGCTCCATGCGTCTATATCACCTAAAGAAAAAAAATCCCTGACGGCTCGGCCTACAGGCACAGGTAGATTTCGAAGACGCAGACCATGCGGCACCTGTTTGTTGGGAATTGCGGAAGAAATGACCTTTTTGCCATGATGCGGTAGTTGGAAACGCCCATTTCGAAATTTAACTTCGGGAGCCGGCAGGGATTTTTTTTGTTTTTAATTTTGTTTTTGCTATAAGGGTTGGTCCTATAAAAAACTTGTCAATATAAAAGTTTTAGATAATATTAAGAGAATTTATAATAAATTTAAGCGGATTTGATTTCTTCTGAATTGACGAAGTTATGAATTTTTTCTTCTAAACCCCCCCTTTCCCCCCCCCTTGGGGCCATTTTTAATGATATCAAAAATCTGTCATATATAAATTTTTGGACCTCTTCCTAGAAGTAATAAAAACTTTAAACGGATTCGATATGTATCCTAATTAACAAATTATGGTTTTTTTTCTGTTTTCACAAAAAGCCCCCCTTCCCCCCCCCTTGGTTCGATTTTGCCCATTAACGAACTTGACCGAGATTTTATGCCTCTTATATCAGTTTGGAAGAGATTTGTGTGGGATTATGGGAGTTATCGAGTCCATAAAAAAGTGACATAGATAGATAGATAGATAGGTAAATAGATAGATAGATAGATAGATAGATAAAGTTTTGAACTGGGGTGGTTTTGTGTTTTGGAAGTCATAATCGGCGCAGATCTGCGAAATTTTTTCAAAATTTCCAACTTAGGTGAGAATGTAATAGGTAATATTTCTTACGAAATCTACCTAAAATGCCATAAAACATAAGATTATTATAATATGAAGCATTCACTCTCAAATCGTCTGTCGCATTTTATCGTTTTTTCCTTAAACTTTTGAATGCATTTTTATTGCATAATCAAAAATTTTAATTAGTAAAATGTAGGAAACTGGAAACTGATTCTCACAATGATGAAAAATTCTTCAAAGAGTAAAGAAAAAATTGTAAGGAAAAAGGGGGTTAAAGACATGCTTAATGAAATATAACAAATAAATCTCTTTTTAAACATTTACTGACTATATAGTTCAAGAAAATATTTATTTTATACTTTTAAATCTTTTTTACTGATATATTCGTTTGCCTATACTCTGTTTCACATTTTAAGTATTTTTTTCTAGTCCTTTGACAAGGAAATTCATTAAACATTCAGTTTTCAGTAATACAATGTTTATTTATTTATTTATTTTATCTGTGTTTGCTCACGATTCCGGAGCAAATTTTAACTGAAATATTAAAACCTTTTATATATATGTACTTCAAGTGCGTTTCTAGCATCGTTATTATTTCCGTTATTTGAAAATTTAGGAATTTTAATTACTACAGGTGAACAAAAAACAAGTTTGAATTTTTTTCGAATTTCATTTTCCTGCTAAGTATACATTTTATTCAAATGACTTTTATTTTAATTACAAGAGTAATTTGAGTATCAATGACAGAGATACGAGGTTTTGCTCTTTATTTGTTTATTTTTTTTAATTCTATCAATCGAAAACTTTTTGGTGGAATTATTAATTAAAATGCAATTTTTATTTCATTCCGTTTGTGTGAAAGCAGTAAATATTATCAAACAATTTTAGCAAATATTATACATTATTACTAAATCAGAAATAAGAGTTATCAAATATATAATCTTGCATGCTTCTTTGCTAACAAAAGAAAGATGTGTGTGTGTGTGTGTGTCTGTCGGCAATGGCTTAGCAAAATCTACTGCAAGTAGAAGTCTGAAAATTTAGATGAGGATAGTCCAAGCCGAGTTTTGATGTATGTGAAGTTCATATTTTTCATTTGTTTATATAATTACCCGAGGTATTAATTAAAAACCAAAACGAAAGTTCATCAAAAGAGCATTATTTTTCGAGCGCACGTGCCTGCGCAGTTCTGACGTTTGCGCGAATGTCCCGGCAAGGAAGAAAGTAAAGGTTGAGCAGGTTTTACTTTCGTCTCGCTTTCGTAAACGCGCGTCGGCCGAACCGTCTGAAATATGATAAAACTAAACCAATGTTTAGTAATTTATTTAAATTTTTACTAATTTGTTCAAATTTCACACTTTTTATTTTCGACACTGCAAACCCCATAAAAAATACGATTTTTAAACATTTCAAAAATATTTTTGAATAAAGTTCCATTTTATCCTTTTTTTCGACTATCACATCGGGATCTAAAGAGACAGAAAAATGCAAAATACTAAAAAAATAAAAATACTCATTTAATTCGAATACTTTCGTCTCTACGACGGGATGGTGTAATTTGTTTCCAAAAATATGAGTCTTAACACTTTCAAAAGAATTCGTAACTGGAAGTCACTTCGCTCCTCCCGGAGACACTATGCTAAACGTTTTCTATGCTAAACGTAACTAAATATCGGTATGTATTTTACCGCAATCGTTTTACATTTATTTCGTACCCTTTAGTTACACCATGCATAAAAATCTTGAAATATTTGAATGATCAGAAGTATTTAAAAAAATCAAATATTAAAAATGTTTGCTCAGAACCTAAACACGCGGTCGAAAATTACACATGTGTTTACAACTAAATATTCCTATTTTTGCACTAAAATTATCCGCAGATTTCCGAAACATTATATTTATAACTCATAAAAATTTCAAAGAGTTCGGACGATAAGAAGAATTTTGTTTTTAATATTAACCCTTTCACCATCTGAGGGTTTTCCTGCATTTTCATAGGTGTGCTTGTAAATTGCAGGATACATACATTTTTCAATCCCTCATTCAATATATGGTTCAAAATAGAATTCTTTTAAAAATATTTTTGTCTACATCCATTTTAACATGATTTCTAGGAACGGAAAAACATGGGCTTAACGTTAAAAGAGGCATGCACAGAGGTGCCAAGATCTCAATAATCTTCAGTAACATGAGGATTAATTTGATCAAGTTTAATAACGTTTCGAACCAGAAAAATTATTTGATGAATCTTTATTTACTTAATTTCTGATTTAACATTGAATATATTTCTTTCCCTTTCTTAAAAAAAATTCTGGTGCGAAACATATTAAACCTGTGTTAAATTAACTCACATATTATGGAAGATTAGTCAGAGCATGGCACCTTTGCATATAACACTCACTGAAAGAGGGTATTGCACTTTAAAACGACATTATGGATGGACAAATGGATTCAATATTTTGAGTCATTTCACTTTTATTCAGTTTCGAAATAAATACAAAATATAATAAGAAATTATTATGTTATGCTAAGTTAATTTTGTAACGAAAAATATTTGAGAATGCATGGTCTTTTCTACCGATATTATAATTTCGAAGAATGTAATTCAGCTGTAAGGTGTTTTAGTAGAAATATTTAAGTGTTTATACATGAATGCTTTGTCAGTTTGAAAATACATGTTCTGTGTTTAGAAATACACTGTTTAAAATTTGCACCAAAATGGCCAGTCATTCGACCGTTTTTATAGAAAACGGTTTCATAACCGTAATTTAACGCTATTCTGACCATAATATGATCAATAATATAATGGGATACGCTTCATAATATTGTCAAGTAATCGTTATCTTTAAAAACTGTTGAATGACTGGACAATTTGCTGAAAATTTTTAACTGTGCAATTTGCAGAACTGTCAAAGCTAAAAGAGCGATTATCCTGAGTTACAGGATATGGAAGCCCATCTAAGTTTTACCTTGTTAACTATGTGTGTTAATGTTATGTACAACTTAAGTCATTTACGTTGAAGAAATTTTGAATAAAATGATAGTTATTAACTATAGCAAAATCATCTGCTTTTAGTTTAATAGTTAGTTTTCATAACCGTAATTTAACTCTATTCGGACCATAATATGGTCAATAATACAATCGGATACGATTCAGAATATGGTCAAGTAACTGCTATCATTAAAAACTGTCGAATGACTGAACAGTTTGCTGCAGATTTTTAACAGTGTAATGTGGCAGAACTGTCAATCTGAACAACAAAGCTAAAACAACAAAAGATAAAAATGTGATTATCCTGAGTTGAAGGCCATTGAAGCCCATTGAAGTTTTAGCTTGTTAACTATGTGTGTTAATGTTATGTTCAATTTAAGTCATTTAAGATAAAGAAGGTTTGAATGAAATGACAATTAACTTTAGATAAATCATTTTTCTTTTTTTTTAGTTTAACTACTATGCGTGGTACCCTATTTGTCTACTAATATAAATGTTTTGCCTTAACATGTGCTATAGAGTAACATGTGAGGTACATGCATGGAAATATATTGTTGTGAGCTCGGGGTTCGAAAGGATTGATGCCAATATATAAAAACAATCAGCAAGCTTTATTTATTCTAAACAGCTCGATGAGAATATAAAATATCTTCTCAAAATACAAATATTCAGTAATCTTCAATTCCAGTAAAAGCACAGCAAAATTTCATACAGAACAATGCGTTCAATATAGCGTAGTAAATACGAAATCGCGCAGAGAAACACCGTCTCAATGCAAAGCCTTTCGTGTGAATTCAATCGCAGTCAACAGAGAACTAACTGAACTGAACTGATGGAGGTCCTTATATAGGTTTCAGAGATCTTTCCAGATTATTCCAGAGCCTTCAGATGCTAGAAATTACCAGAAAGTGCTTTAACTTTCGATAGAGTACTCCAAACGTGAAAGGATCCCAATGTACAGGTATAAGGGGGGGTGGTTGCACAAAAAGTCGCCAAATCCGTCGCCAACTTGGCGACATTTGGCGATATATCGCCAAATTTGGCAACAAAAATAAGTCGCCAAAACCATCGCCAACTTGGCGATAAACCCATTCCTTGGCGATTTTCCAATAGAACTCATTATAAAAACCGATGCTGTAAGGTTGTTTTCCTTGCAAACCACCTGAGGCCTTTAGCATTGAGTTACATGATGCTCAATAGGAAATACATTAATAATACTGCAATTTTCACAATAATAAAATAAAATAAATTTAAACAAATGGAATATTTACAGATATATACAAAATTCATAACATTGCCCCCCTCTCAAGGACTGCACGTCCCGGGCAGTTCAACCTTTGATCGGAAAGCAAACCCGTTACCAACAAATGCTATACTATTCAAAACACATTCATAATGCTGAAGTTTACAGAATAGACATTATTACATACAAGTATTTAAATAATAACAATAATAACGATAATGCTAAGCAAAATAAATAATTACATTAATTTATATACAAGACCATGGTCATACTAATTTACATTATTTACATTACACTATTTACAATAAATGAACTAAGTACTATGGCCATAGTATGGAGCCAGCCTGTCGTAATGAACGACTCTAGGCTTCGAATTTGGTGACTTTCGGATCCGAATCACGACATAGTTCAGTCTGTTTAGGACTGTGTAAGGACCGTCCCAGTGCGATTGTAGTTTGGGAGAAAGTCCTTTGCGTCGAGTCGGATTATAAAACCAAACCTTGTCACCTTCTTTAAATTGATGTCCCGTGGCTTTCGTTTCGTACCTGGTCTTCATCTTCTCCGTCTGTATATTGATCCGCTCTCGAGCCAAGTTGTGGACGTCTTCAAATCGTGCCTGGAGATTCTGCACGTATCCGTCTGGCGATGAAGGCGCATCTGGAGGGCGACCAAAAATCAGATCACAAGGTAGACGAAGATCACGACCGAAAAGCATCTGAGACGGGGAATAGCCGGTTGTTTCATGGACGGCGCTGCGATAGGCGAGAAGAAACAAGGGAAGTTTTTGGTCCCAGTCTTGTTGGTTTCTTGAGACTAGCAGTGAGAGATTGTTGAGGATGGTACGATTAAATCTCTCAACCATGCCATCCGATTGTGGATGTAAAGGCGTCGTCCTAGTTTTGTCCATTCCGAGAAGTTGACAGAGACCCTCAATCACAACAGAGATGAAATTTTTCCCCTGGTCAGAATGCATTTGAAGGGGGACTCCATACCTTGATATCCACTGGTGTACCAAGGCATCCGCAACCGTAGAAGCTTTTTGATCAGGGATGGCATAGACTTCAGACCATTTCGTGAAATAGTCCATGACAACAAGGAGGTATTTGTTGCCATCAGCACTTCTTGGCAGAGGACCTAGGATGTCAAGGGCGATGCGTTTGAAAGGTGCTCCTACATTGTAGAGATCTAGTCTTCCTCGGCTACGTTTCTTTGGTCCTTTCCGAGCTGCACTTGCATCGCAAGATCTGCACCATTGTTCGATGTCAGCTCTCGTTTTTCCCCAGAAGAAGCGCTCTCGGACTCTGTGTAATGTTTTCATGACTCCAAAATGGCCTCCGGTGGGACTGCCATGTAATTCTTCGAGGACCTCTGGGATTCGAGATCGAGGAAGTACCAACTGCCACCGAGATGTCTTCCCATCTTCCGATTCGAATTTTCGGTACAGGACACCATTCCTGACGTGGAGGGAGTTCCAAAGAGCCCAATATTGCTTCGTCGTAGGACTATAAGTCGAGATGTCTTTCCAACTGGGCTTCGTGCTAGAAGATTCTAATAACTCCAAGATTGGTTTGATGTCAGAGTCTGCCATTTGATCTTCTCGAATCTTCTCATCCCTCCAGGGATCTGGTGGCGTTGATAGTGAAGTCTTCGTCTGGCGTATGACATGTTCGGGATTATACTTGTTCTCCGCTCTGGAACAATAGCGACAACTTTCGGGACACGGTCTTCTTGATAAGGCATCAGCATTTCCATGCGAGGAACCTTTACGATGCCTGATGTCAAAGTCGTATTCCTGGAGTCGTTGTATCCATCTGGCTACTTGGCCCTCTGGGTTCTTAAAATTCATCAGCCATGTTAAGGATGCGTGATCAGTACGAAGGAGAAATTTCCTGCCATAGAGATAGTGATGGAAGTGTTCTATGGCTTTCACTATAGCAAATAACTCCTTACGAGTGACGCAATAATTCCGCTCCGGTTTCGATAAACATTTGCTCCAGTATGCTACGACTCGTGCTTGGCCATCTATTTCTTGGGAAAGTACAGCGCCGACACTTTCCTGACTGGCATCCGTGTCCACAATGAATTGTTTGTCGGGGTCTGGATAGGTAAGGACTGGAGAGGATGTGAGAGCTTCTTTCAGCCGCTGGAAGGAATTGTCGCATTCTTGTGTCCATAGAAACTTCTGTTTGTTTTCAGTGAGCCTATGCAAGGGTCTTGCGATGTTGGAGAACCCCTGTACAAACTTTCTGTAATAAGTACATAGTCCCAGAAAGCTTCGCAACTGATGGACATCTTCCGGACGTTTCCAGTGCTTTACTGCAGACACTTTTTCAGGATCTGTTCGAACACCTTCAGCTGAGATGATGTGTCCTAAATAGTTTACTTCTCGTTGGAAGAACTTGCATTTCAAAGGGTTCAGCTTTAAATTCGCCGCTCTTAGTTTCGCTAACACTTTCCGAATATTCTCTAGATGTTCTTCAAACGTGCGGCCACCAATGATGACGTCATCTAGGTAGATGAGACAAGCTTCAAAAGTCAGACCTTTTAACACTGTCTCCATGAGGCGCTCGAACGTTGCTGGAGCATTGCAGAGCCCGAACGGCATAACTTTAAATTGCCAAAGTCCTTGTCCAGTAGTAAATGCTGTTTTCTCTTTGTCATCAGGATGGATCTCTACTTGCCAATATCCACTCTTCAAATCCAGTGTGGAAAACCATTTATGTCCTGAAAGAGTATCTAGCGTGTCGTCTATTCTTGGTAGAGGATAGCTGTCCTTCTTCGTGATATCGTTAAGTTTACGATAATCCACACAAAATCTTGTGGAGCCATCTTTCTTTCGGACCAACACGATGGGAGAGGCCCACGGACTTGATGACGGTTCGATGATGTCACTATCCTGCATCTCTCGTAAGAGCTTAGAAACCTCTTCTTGTTTTGCAAACGGCAAGCGTCTTGGATGCTGTTTAATCGGTGGATGGTCGGCAGTATCAATTCTATGACGTGTCAGAAAAGTGCGACCTATATCATTCTCGTTTTGTGAAAACACATCCGTAAATTCCTGGAACAGTCTTTCTGCGGCATGTCTCTGCTCAGGAAATAAATTCTCATTTCGTCCAATTTCAGGTGTTAAACTTGTAGACGGCTTCGACAACGTCAAGCTCGGGTCTTTGCAAACACAGGTGACTGGAGCACAGGTTGCAAGCACTTCACCCTTCTGGATAATTCTAGATTTTTCACTTACATTCGCCATCCTCACGGGTATCACATCTCTCGACAGATCTACCAGCGCTGATGCTATTAGCACTCCTTTTGGGCTCTTCTCAGGATATCCAACCAAGCCACATTGAAAACTACTTTCGTTCTCAGTTAATCCAGGTATCATCATTTCGGTCCGAGGAGGGATGATAACATCTGCCTTGGCTGTGATCCGTTGAATAGACCCGGACTCATTTCCAAGTTTGAAAATAGTGACATCTTCTTGAGCAGAGCGTAATTCATTATTCATAAAGTCCAGTGTAAATCCATGCTCTTTTAAAAAGTCCAGTCCGAGTATGAAAGGGTCTGAAATATCGGCCACGTAGACTGTATGGCGATAAGAGGCGTTCCCAAACTTTATTTTCAGTGTCATTCTTCCATGTATATCGATCTTATCTCCGTTCACACTTTGAAGAATAACACGCGGCGGGGTCCAGAAGAGTTTTTCTTTCAGCCGCTGAGCTAGATCTTTCCGAATGATGGTCACATTGGCTCCTGTATCGATGATCATATTACAGGGCAAATCATTCACACTTCCGACTAGAAAAACTCCGTTCTCGCCGCAACTTCTTGCAGAAATTTCACATATTTGAAAATGGGGCTTCTCAAAATCTGGCAACCTCCGCCCCGCAAGATGGCCATTAATCAGTTTTCCTGCTCCTCCGTTAGCGGGAGAGATATTACCTTCGGTGCTGGGTCGTCTTGGGCAGTCGATTTGGATATGGCCTTCTCCACCGCATTTCCAGCACTTGATCTTCCTGTAAGGTTTGTTGGCCATTAAGGAGTTCATCTTTCTCATTATGTCATTCATCTGCTGCTGTAAATGCTCCACAGCTCTATCCGACGTCTCAGGCATGTTGGCTACTCACACAAAGTGTCGATCTTTCCTTGTAGCTTGCTGGGCTGCCTCGAATTTCAGGGCATAAACTAAAGCCCCTTTTAAGTTACTGAGATCTGCAATCCGGAGTTGTTTCTGGATCTCAGAGTCACGCACACCATCAATAAAATGCTACAGAGCCAAGCTTTCTCTAATTTCAGTCGGACAGTCAGGATAAGCAAGATGTGAAAGTCGCTCGACATCCGTAGCAAGCTCTTGCAGGGATTCAGTGGATTTCTGCTGTCGAAATTTGAGCTGGAGTCTGCTATATTCCTTCATGCATTTCTCGCCAAAGCGTAATTCTAAGGCACTGACGAGCGTTTCAAAATCCAGCGGTTCATTTGCAGGCAAAGTCTGTAGGACGTCGGCAGCATCAGCTCGTAGAGAAGCAGCTAACTGGCAAGCCTTTGTCTGGGAATCCCATCCATTGGCGTCCGCTACGATCCCAAATTGTGTCTTAAAAACTGGCCATGAGGTTTTTCCGTCATAGGTCGAGAGTTTAATGCAGGAACGAGGAAGCATAGATTGATACTTGACATCTTCGGTATAGTTTCCGGCATTTATCTTTTGTTTCTTCACATTTTCCAACTCTTTTTCTACACTCTCTATCCTTTCTTCTACGTTATTGGCTTTTGAACTTTTTCTTCTATTTCCTGAAATCTTCCTTCAAATTTGTTTTCCACGCTGTCAATTCTTTCATTTAAAGATGTTATTTTATTGTCTATTAATTCTTTCAACTCACCAAGGTTGGTTGACATATCTTTCTTTATTTCTTCCGACATCTCCTTCATTTCAGCCTGGTTTGCAGTCATTTTCTCATCTATCGCTGACATTTCCTTCCTCATTTCTTCCGACATTTCCTTCTTCATTTCTTCCGACATTTCCTTCATTTCAGCCTGGTTTGCAGACATTTCTTTCTTCATTTCTTCTTTCAACTCGCCAAGGTTGGCAGTCATTTTTTCATCCATAGCTCCTAATTTCTCCAATAATTTGTTCAGTTGCTCCTCCATTGCTCTTGTAATCGGCATTCAAATCCCACTTCTGACACCAAATGTTGTGAGCTTGGGGTTCGAAAGGATTGATGCCAATATATAAAAACAATCAGCAAGCTTTATTTATTCTAAACAGCTCGATGAGAATATAAAATATCTTCTCAAAACACAAATATTCAGTAATCTTCAATTCCAGTAAAAGCACAGCAAAATTTCATACAGAACAATGCGTTCAATATAGCGTAGTAAATACGAAATCGCGCAGAGAAACACCGTCTCAATGCAAAGCCTCTCGTGTGAATTCAATCGCAGTCAACAGAGAACTAACTGAACTGAACTGATGGAGGTCCTTATATAGGTTTCAGAGATCTTTCCAGATTATTCCAGAGCCTTCAGATGCTAGAAATTACCAGAAAGTGCTTTAACTTTCGATAGAGTACTCCAAACGTGAAAGGATCCCAATGTACAGGTATAAGGGGGGGTGGCTGCACAAAAAGTCGCCAAATCCGTCGCCAACTTGGCGACATTTGGCGATATATCGCCAAATTTGGCGACAAAAATAAGTCGCCAAAAACATCGCCAACTTGGCGATAAACCCATTCCTTGGCGATTTTCCAATAGAACTCATTATAAAAACCGATGCTGTAAGGTTGTTTTCCTTGCAAACCACCTGAGGCCTTTAGCATTGAGTTACATGATGCTCAATAGGAAATATATTAATAATACTGCAATTTTCACAATAATAAAATAAAATAAATTTAAACAAATGGAATATTTACAGATATGTACAAAATTCATAACAATATGTAAGTATACACTGTTAAAAAAAAATTCTGGGTTTAACCAACTTTGGGTGCTGCTGAAATGCAACCATACGATGGTGAAAGCTTGTTCCAACATTTGGAACTCTGTTGAACCAAAGTTCAAAATGTTATACCGAGATTGCACCATCATATGGTTGATGCTACTATGCATCACTAAACATTGTTTCACACGAGGACAAAATTTTACCAGTGTATAGGAGATACAGTTGCACCTCATTCATTACACAAGCCCACTTGATGAGGTAACGTTTTTTTTAAATATTACATATTTGTGCTATAATAATTTAACAGCTAAAAACAGACTAACCACTATAACCACATACTCTAATCAGATACATATAAAGGAAACTTTTCCAATATCGTGACACAGTTTAATCATAATATCTTTTATTAGTCAAAATATCTCTGCAATTGAAACTAATTTTTTGCCAGATTACATGTTTGTACAACATTGTATGTATTCCCAAGGTATTGTACATATCAATAATGCATTGGTATATTTTCCATATTTTCTCAAAGATAAGAATAAAATATATATAAGATTACACCATTTTTCTCAAACATACAGAGTACCTACTAAAAGATTCTGTGAAATACGAGGACATATTTTAAATGAATGTTTCAAAAATGTTCCCACCAATTTTCATTAAAATATATTTTATTAGAAGAAAGTTTTGGGCAATTGCAACTTTTCGACTTTCTTATTCATTTGAATAAGTTTGTTTGTGCTCCCAAGGTAATGTGAATATGTAGAATGCATTTGTATTTTATTGCATGTATTTTTAAACTAAAGAAAATGAATACAAAGTCCCAAAGTTTAGTTTACTTAAGGGAAGTAGGTCATAAATATCACATGAATACCCTTTTCGAGTCATGTAAAAAAAAATAGTATCAATAGTTAACTTCAAAAAACTCTTTGGAACAGTTAAACTCGTTTGTTAATTTTTTATATGGACAAACCGAACTAATGTAAACAGCATTAGAAATGAAAACTTCTCATAAAACGAAAACTTAGGATAATAGTATAACCAAGATCTGGTATTAACTTATTCAACTGCTTTTTTATTCTTGAAAACGTGACCGGAATGTATTCTTCAATTAGCAGCAAGCTCTTTTTGCTCTTTGATAAACAAAATAAACATTCGTATAAAAAAATGTGACTTTACAAATTTTAATAATAGAACGATAAAGTATTTTCTAAAACTAAAATGTTTACTTACAAAAAGAAGAAAAAATGTTCATGTAATTTAAGGCCACAAAGGATAAAAGTCTATCTGAATTACTTTTGTAAACTTTTGTTTCTCTTCTTTATTTTCTGAAACTAAAAGAAAAAGCACTTATTACAATTACAATTACAATTACTTATTACAATTTACAGACGTGAATAAACAAATGTTGTATATTTTTCTTTAAAAAAATGTTTTTTCGTATAAAATTCCTGCATTGAATTAATTTAATATATAGTTAAGTACATTTTAAATAGAGAAACGAACATCTAAATGAGAAAGAATTAGAAATCATGTTTATTTTCTATCCTTACAGTATTATATTTTCAGTAAATGAAAATTAAACGTAAATTAAACGCTTCCTGTAGATAGAATATACATTTTTTTTCATTTTGAAAAGTAAGAAAACTTTTATGGGAAACAAAACTTTGTTCATAATATTGCCATATTGATTCTTTATTTTTAAAACATGAAAGATGCTTATAACAGAAAGAAAACTTTGCAACGTTATAAACTTCTAATATATGAAATATGTAAAAAGTATTTATTTTAAAACTGTTGATACTTTTTTTTTTTCTGCAGAAAAGATCTTATTGTTTTGAAAATCTACTTCATGAATACCAGAAACTTCATCTGTTCTCTTTTTTTTACCAACTTAGGTACTTTGGTATACTATGTTTACACATTATTTTAAAAAATATATATCCAAATAAAACATTTCAATAACTATGTATATATGTGTGTATATACATGTTGTCTCAAAAGAGGTGCCAAAACATTAGGGTTAACTTAATTCTAAATTTAACTTAATCATTTTATAATAATATGGAAAAGAGTTCAGGAAACACTCTAATATTTAGAAACGGATAATTTCATTTACATTAGGACAAGCACAGAACGATACAGAATAACATATATAAATGAATATAAAACATTTTGCTGAACGTTATTGGAATCAACATTAACTAAACTTGGTTTGTCGCATGTCGTAGGATTTAACTTTTGGAGGACATTGTAGACCGATTAATATTTTTTTGTAACTTGAAAAGTTTAAAATCACAACCACATCGCCAGCAAACTCTCCACTGGAGCACTTTCTAGCCTTAATCTCGCCGGAAGGTTTCGTCTAAGGCGAGACTTCCTTGAGCCGCCTACACGTTCGAATTCAAATACATCCTCACGAGCCGTAATAAAAAGTGTAATTGTTAATTTATCACAGATTGCAGAATTAGATGTTTGTGTGTCTGCAGTTTTTAGAAGAGACCGCTGAAAGTAGAGATTTGTAAACGTGTATTTGAAGGTCTTCAATGCTCCCGAGACTCATATTTTTGGTGTTTTGATTAGATATTTTGTTTAGTTATCTTCAAGGCGTGATTTTGAGTATTTTTCGATTTTCTATGTTAGCCGACAAGTTTGAGCCAGTCCGAAAAGAAACGAAAGCAATCTATATTCACTCTTTCGAACCATTAAAGATAATAATGTCCTCTTTTCAATTAAGTTTATTAGTAATTCGTACAGCATTCTTTTTTTCACAATTTAATTTTAAAAGTCAGTTTTTTGACGAAAGGTAGTACTTTGGTTCGTATAAAACGATTTGTATTTAAAATCCTCGCCATCCAATCTTATAGAATTTATCCCTGTATGGACAGGACAACCAAAAATGAAAATGAGCAGGGTTAAAGAAGAAAGTTGTGAAAACCTTTTGCTATGGGGACAAATATGTGTTTAGAGGAGACAGAGGATACAAATTTATTTTTTCGCTCATACAAAGCTAACTCAGTTTCGGATAGACGAAGACATGTCAGTATGTAAATCATACTCCGATTTTAATGTGATTTGTTATTTTATTTAGAAAACGAAAATTTTTCTGTTTCTTATGTTTGCTGTCGAAATTAAGGCAGTTTGGATTTTCTCGACAGTGGGAAAAAAGATTCATTTTTATTTTAAGAAAAGTTGAGTTTTAAACGTTTTTACGGAGTCTACTTTTTTAAATGCTTCGTTTGAATAATGAGTGCTGCCTTTTACTGGGAATAATAGTGCACAATTAAATATTGTACAATTCTAATTAAAATAAACTTCTTAATAACGCCATAAAATTGGGAAATGTTCTAGGCCTTTCGAAGACTTTTCTTTAGTCTTTCTTGTCTATGCTTTTTCTGTCTGAGCGCATTTCCTAATTTTATGGTATTATTAAGACATTTTGTTTTTACCTTTACTGTTTCACATTAGTCTGTTCAGTATTTTAATGTAATTCTAATTATTTTGATGCGACTTTAAAAAAAGTAATATTCTCAGCGAAGAGTTGTCTGTTTAAATTAATTTTTTTACATGTTAAAATTGATAATCTTCAAGGTAATCCCAGGCAATGCCGGTTGGGCCTGGTAGTAACTATAATAAATATAAAGTTACAAAAGGGACATTTTATACGCCAAACCTTCCAACAGATGATGCTATACTGCGTCAAGCTAACGTGAGCTCAAACAAGGGCTTAAACTACTAGTTTCTACTTTTCATTCTGTTTGCTTATTAATCGTGAAAAATATTATTTTTCTTTTAAGTTTTAAAGAGTTATTTTCCATAAATGATCAAGAATTCAAGATCAAGTACATAATATTCTTGATTAATGGTGAAGAATAATATCTATTACTTAACACCTAATCATATTGTTTAGAAATATAATGGTAAAGTCAATCTTATACAGTTTGTAATAAAATATTAAATAACATATTTCAATTTATTCTAAAAAATTAAAATTTGAATATAAAACGTCTAGAGCGACTCCAATTGACATTTCGAACACATATATGTCTAATAAGGAAAGAAACAAAGGATTTTTTTTATAAATGTATAACACAATGCTGGTTTCTAACGCTGGACCTACCGTCTGAGACCTTCCACCTGGAAAATGGAGACGTTACCTCTACGCTACTGTTGCTTGATTAAATCACCAAAATATTTATCCCATACACTCTGTTACATTTCCTTGGTAAATTGTCCTATTGAATCGATTGCAAAATGGCTTAAAAATGAATTAATACCAAATCCTTCGGCCGAGTTTTACGAACATTTCTACAGTTCTTTCGACAGTAGTCTGTAGCTTATTACCGAAATGGGAGCTTAATTGGATGTACCGTTTGGCTGTTACCGTGTTCACTCACACAGATACATACAAATCAAATACAATAATTTCCGTACAATATGATTTCGGAAAATAATAAAAATGACTAATTTTTCTGTGGTTCTCAAAAAGCAGAAAAATTCTGTTACAATGTTTGAAACAAGATTATTCTTTGATTACTAACTCAGTTTTTAGATCCTTTAAATTTTATTATTTACGTTTTTTAAAAGTTAAGAGAAGATGTGTAAATTTTTACAATTTGTTCTTCTCTTTAAGTAAAACGAACTAAGATCTTTAAGATATTTACATTCTTTTACTTAACTTAATTTGGTTATGTATGTAAATATGAAAATTTATAATAAATTTGTCACGGACTTCCTGGTGTAATGAAAGTATAAAAATTACATACACATGTGTATTTCCGATAACAATACACCATATTAAAATTCTGAGAACATAATTATAAATTAATAAATTAATTGTAAGGTATTTTCCCGTTAACCAGGGGCAGGTGATAAATTGCCGAATATTCTTTATGGTTACAACTGTATGTGAGTTACTAGAACAGGTGATTGAATTATGTGCCAAATCACCTTCGCTGAAATATGCCAACTGACTGTGAAGCTGAAAAAAATAATTATTTTATACACTATATGTAGAAAATAAGATACAAATAAAAAAACAAAGTGCGTAATAATTTTTCAGACTTCCTTGATATAGCGAATCCCACAATTACGATTACGCAAAGGTTACAGTTACGATTTCACCTCAAATGTCTCCCAAAGCGTCATATTCAACTGAAGATCGTATTTTTATTGTTAAAATGGTATTTATGTGTTGAAAATGCAACACTGTTTCTTCAATATTCAAAAACCGACCTAATCCCCGAGTTATCGCCTACCAATACCCAAATCGTCATCCTGATGCATTGCATTGGCCATCTTGTTCACCAGATACGATTCCATGGGATTTTTATCTTTGAGATCATATGAAGCAATTGGTTTGCAAGAAGAAGCCGACAAACCTTATTAGCCTCAAAAGTTCCATAACTGACTCCAATTTTCCAGAATAAAAAAGGAAACGCTTCATTTTGTTAATGACAACTTTCTGAAGGTTCTCATTTTGAATACCTTATCCATTAAATTACTTTTCCACCTTCTTTTAAATAATAAAACGTGTGTAGTGCTATCTGCAATGGCTCAAGAGTTAATTGAATTAAAAGTTTTTGGTGAATTAAAAGTCACTCAATTTAATTAAAATATAAAGCGTAGGGTGAAACCCCCAGTTATTGACACCTAACCAGTAACTGACACTTGAGCAAAAATCTAACTCAAATAAGCATTTTGTTGTAACATTCTGCAAAGTAATGTCATCTAGTGGTAAATGAGACACTTATTTTTATTTTGGAGTTAATTGATTCACCACTAGAAAGCCAACAACATATGTAATGGGAAGAAACTTTTGAGAATGCAAAAAGTGCCATTTTGAAACAATCATCTTATTTCTAAAGTTAAGGAAGTGTTTTTCAAATCTATTTGTATTGCAACCATCATAAACTTTGGTTTGAAAATTATACACATAGAAATTAGTTTAAAGATGCATATGATATGTTAGGGACATGATTTAGGGTTTATAGTTATATAATTCAGCTTAATGGGGAGTTTCAGTTATTGGTTCCTAGAATTTCATTTCACCAGTCTCTCACAGAGGTGTTAGTTGATAGTTATATTAAAGAAAGTTGAAATCTATTATTTGAACTGTTTAAAAATGCATAATAATAAATTAAATTTATCTTGCAGTAAACACCATTAAAATGTAAGATGTTTTACCAGTGTCTGACAACAGATGTTAGTTACTGGCTCATAAATGCTAGTTATTGGATATCTGTATTAATAATAATGCAGTACTAAATATTACTGCTATATACACTTACTATACACTCTGCATTACTAATAATACATTACAGCTTATCAAATACCACTTTTTATAATACATATTAATGTATTTTGTATTTATAATAAAGAATAATGTTTTTTTAAAGTATTTTAATCTTTTAAAATAAAGTATCAGCCACTGGTTCACTTTGTGCCAAATATTGGTGTTTAAAAATAGGGATGGTGACAGTTACTGGCGTTTTTTACCACCTTTATGAATAAAATTAATTTTTAATAATAAAATGTATAATTTTTCAAAATTTCGCCAACAATAATTTTTTAATATATCTCTACTATTCTTTCAAACACAATGGTAAGTATAGAATAGATTTATGTTTTTGTAACAGTGATTTGAACAAGAAGGAATCCTTAATGTGTCAGTTACTAGGGGTTTAACCCTATAATATAAATATGCCTTTATTACATCTGTATTGAAAGAATAAAAAAATTCCACATTATTTTTCATCGGAAATGCTCTTGTAAAGTCAATTACCTTTAATTTAGAATCAAAATTGAATAAAAATCCTTTTTGGTGCTTCTAAAGTTCTGTTATTAGCATATAAATGACCGTGATTCCTGATGAAAAGACTCGAATGAACAAACGGTGAAGAGATGAATGTTCCGATTTCAATTAGCATATTGATTGTTGGGATCAATAATCTTTTCAAGTGTTTGAGTATGTATGCAATGGCACAATGATATGAGAAGTCAATATAACATAGCTTTTTAAAAAAAAAAATTAATACAAATGTTCTTTTTGGTAAGTTACTTAGTTCATAATAGTGAATAATTAATACACTAAGCGTCCATGCTCCTAGAGTTTCTGGGAACACAATGAAATTTATACTATGCTATATATATATATTATATACTTACATATACGAGTTTATCAAGTTACTTTTTCATATTTTTAAGTTGACACACACAACATAATATCACATAGTGTATATTATTTTAACATAATATATATATATATATATATATATATAGAACATAATATATATATATATATATATATAGAACATAATATATATATATATATATATATATATATATATATACCAGAGGGCCCGTGCGAAGATTTCGCACTGAAATCTAATATTTTTTAGGTACTTCTCTATTATCCCGTCGACCACTTTTCATAACAAAAAACTACCGCCAAACTGTAAGATTAAACGCCAAAAATGCAATCCCATTTACTTGATGTCAGAATCATTATGCGTGTTTGTTACGTCATCTAGTGGTTTTACATTCAACATTTGCGTGTATTTTTCATTATGTTTTACTGATTTAGTAGTTATTTTATTAATTAAAATAACAATTGTGTCCTTAAATTCTTATATTTTATTTCATTTTTTTTATTCCAATGGCAACGTTCTACCATTTATTTGGCGATAGTTTTTTGTTATGAAAAGTGGTCGACGGGATAATAGAGAAGTATCATTTTTTATCAATATGTAATATTTATTGGATGCTGGTTTAAACTTCTAAAGAAAAAGTAAGGAAAAAAATATCTGCAAACAACATTTAGTTGTTAGTCAAGCCAGAATATCATCTAATTTATTTCATCAAAGTTAGACTAAAAACTGATCGAAGATTGCTAAAGGCACGCGCGAGAAAAAAAATTAACAATCGTATTTTGACTGCATTAGAGGATGACGTCATCCGCTTCGGGAAAACCATAGGACTTAGAAATATAAATCTAAACATTTCAATTTCAATTTCGCTTTTTAATCATAAGTATAAAATAAACCCGTGCGGTGTTTTTTATAATAATTGCTATGAGCATCATATAATGTGGTATTTTATTTTTTTGGCAACAATAATTTCAGGAAAACCTTTCATTTCTTTTATGAAAACAATGCCGATTTAATTTTTAATTTTCAGCAAATTTTAATCAAAAACATGTTTTAACGAATTGTTAAGTGGGCTATGTCAGAAGCTGGTTCTAAAACCTTTCATATGGTATCTCATTCGTTGTTCTGTGTTTCATATTTTCTTAGAAAAAGGGATGTTGACAGGAGAAATAATATATATATGATATATAGTACATAATTAATATATATATATTAATTTAAACATAATATATATATAGAAAGAACATAATTAATATATATATATATAGAATATGATATATATTTTTTTCTTTTTTCTATTCCTAGCGAATGTCGAAAAAATATTGATTTTTTTTTTTTTTTTTTTTTTTTTTATTGACCAAAATTTTTGAAAAGAAACAATTAGATTTGATAATGCTGGATATTGCTCGAAATAAGCAGTGCATATAAGTAATTTTTTTAAGGGGGTTACAACTTAGTCATGCGGTAGAAAAACTAGTGTTTTTTTTTTTTTGTTTGTTTTTGTTTTTTTTGTGCTTTGCGATTAGCATTGTACCTTAAATTTGGTCCATCTGAAATTAAAATAAATCGCAATTTTTAATTGAATAAGATTTATTTTAGAAACTTGACGAAGGAATTTGTGAAAAACTGATCTTTCTTTTTTAAATGGAGGCTATCTGAAGATAAAAATTAAATTTCCTTTGCTTTCAAATTTACTTTTTGGCAAGTCATCCAAGTTTATAATAGAGAAGGATAATTAAAGCACTAAGCATCAATTTTAATAGAAATTCTGGAAACCCAAATTGACTGATTGAATTCTATAAATTTTTTCTCACCGTTTCGATCAGATATAGAAAAAAATATTGATTATTTTCATTAACTAAATTTTTTTGAAGAGGAATAATTGGATTATATATGTGTAGATATTTTTTCTAAATAATTAGTGCATTTAGTGTATTAGTGCATGAATGCTGTATATATTTATTTAAGGGATTACAACTAGTCATCCGATAGAAAAAAAATGATGTTTTCCTTGTCTGTTTTTTGTTTTAATTCATTGAGCAAATATGTTGTATTTTACTTTATTTATATTGACTAAAATTTTTGAAAAGTGATAATTCGATTTGATATGTGTGGATATATTTCTAAAGATTTAGTGCGTATACGCTTTTATTTAGATTTGATATCTGTGGATATGTTTCTGAAGAATTAGTGCATATACGTATTTATTTTGATTTGATATTTGTGGATATTTTTCAAAATATTTAGTGTATATACGTATTTATTTAAGTTATTACAAGTTTTCATGAGAAAAAAGTATTTCTAGAAAAAATTATGTTTTGCATGTGTGTGTGTGTGTGTGCGAGCGTGTGTTACGCTAAGCAAACATTGTCTTTCTTTTATTTTAATTTTTTTTTTTTAAATTCTATTACATTATTTAAAGACAAATTTAACATTTTTATTATAAATATATGAATTTATTATCGCATTTCTGGTGTGTCTTTTTTATATTTCGGTGCATTTCAATGACCATTGTAAGTCAAAATTTTAATTATCTTAAATTAAAATAAAGAGCAGTTTTAAATTAAATAAAGTTTAATACAGTGACTAGATAAAAGAGTTTATGATTTTTTTTTTTTCAAAATTGTGGCTATTTGAAGACAATAGTACATTTTTATCGTAAAAAACTTCTTTTTTATGATTAAAAAAAAAAATCTTTGATTAAACACTATTATCACCGTGATTCTTCGAACAAACAAACGGTGCAGAGATAAATGTTCCGATATCGATTGAAATATTGATTTTTGGGATCAATAATCACTTCAAGTGTTCGAATATGTATGCAATGGTACAATGATTTGCGCGATCAATAAAACCTAGTTACTTAAAGTAAATATTTTACTTTCAAATTTACTTTTTGGCAAGTCAGTTTTATATAGTTTATAATAGAGAATAATTAAAGCACTAAGCGTCAATTTTAATAGAATTTCTGAGAAAACAACTTGACTGACAGAGTTCTATAATTTTTTTTCTACTTTTTGGAGCAGATATAGGAAAAAATATTGATTTTTTTTTCCATCGAATAATATTTTTCAAACGTGATAGTTAGATTTGGTTGATATTTGTGGATATTTTTCTAAATAATTAATGCATATGAGTATTTTTTAAGGAGTTACATGTTGTTAAGCGGTGGAAAAATGGTGTATTGCATGTGTGTTTGTGCGTGTGTGTTTCATTAAGCAAACATTTCCTTTCTAAGAGTTACTTTTTATTATTTTTTATTACATTATTTAAAAGCAATTTCGATATTTTTTATTATACATGTAGCATTTTGACGAAGATGACACATTACCAGATGTAATTTTCCATGAGAAAAGTGGTAGTCCGTTAAAGAACTAATATATTGCAGTCGGTAATCACGATCATGGCGAAGTAGTGAGGCAATGAAAAGACACCAGAACAGTTTCTCCAATAAAGTCCAGCCAATTTTCAGATGAATAGTTTATTAAGAATAAGACCGATGCAGCACATTTCCCACAGGTATAAAACTTATAGCCTCGGGCTTCACGATGGTTCACTTCATTGATTTAAAGATGTTAAATGTCCAGATGAATATTCTACGACATAAAAACACCAGATACATATTTGTTTACACTTTCAGATACGTCGAAAATCTCATTTCTCCGACCGATGCGGGCGAGTTTTGTTCTCTCCGCGGAGACATACAGACAATTACGTCACGAGCGCACAAACCAATGAGTGAGAGGCGACCTACGGACCACCGAATGAGGATAGAGGAAGGAGCTAAGACAGTAAAGAATTCCTTACTTGGGCGCGGATCAATTTTGAAGTTAAAATCCCAAGCGCGCGAAAAAATCAGAGCAATATTAATAATAATAAAAAGAAAATGGCTTTTAAAAAACATTCGAAATGAGAACGCGTCTCAGAATTTTATAGATTTGGGAGCTGATAAAAGCTACGAATGAACTTAAAATTTTAGATTAAGATTTGGAATAAGATAATTATTAATATACGGCTATTTACTTTTAAAAGGACATTAAATAGGAATAAATATTTTTAAGAATTAAGGAAATACTGACTATGACAGAAGTTAGATTAATTTTAAAAGATTAATGCGAATAAAATGGAAGGATACGAAGGAAATAAATTTTTTATGTAACATACATATATGACTTTATTACCGCTGTTCTGATGGGTCTTTATTATAATTTGGAACCTTGCGGTGATCAGTGTACCTTAAATTTGAACTATTTGAAATTAAAATAAATAGCAGTTTCTAATTATATAGGATTTATTCTAGAGACTACACGAAAGAATTTTTGAAATACTGATTTTTTTTAATTATGCTATTTGTAGAGAATAGTAAATTTTAATTGTTAAAAACAACTTTTTTATCAAAAAAAAATTTTCTTAAACAATTTCTTATGAAAGACCTCGAACAAACAAACGATAGAAAGATAACTGTTCTGATATAGATTAGCATTTTGATTGTTGGGATCAATAATCACTTCAAGTGTTTGAATGTGTATGGAATGGTACAATGATCTGAGATATAAATTTAACACAGTTTTTTAAAATAATGTGTTTACTTTACAAGTTTACTTTTTGGTAAATTATTTAGTTTATAATAGTGAATAATTAAAGAATTAAGCGTCAATTTTTGTAGAATTTTTGGGAACACAATAAAACTGACTGCATTTTATATGTATTTTTTTTTTTCAATTCGAACTTTTTATTTTACCAAGTAGATATAGAATAAAATATTGTTTTTTTTTTCTTAAATAAGTTTTTTTTGAATAGGAATAATTGTATTATATATTTGTAGATATTTTTTTAAATAATTAGTGTATTTAGTGTATTAGTGCATTAATGTAATATATATTTATTTAACGGATTACAACTAGTCATGCGGTAGAACAAAATGGTGTTTTCCATGTCTGCTTTTTTTTATTCATTGAGCAAATATGTTCTTCTTTACTTAATTTTTATTTTATAATACGACCAGGGATGAGATTTCTCCGCTTTTTTACATAACTAGTATAATTTTAGAGAAAATGTTTTTTTTGTATTTAATCGGAACATTCTGCGATGTAGCAGAACAAAGTCTTCTCTAAGATTATACTGGTATACAAAAAGTCGGAGAAATCTCATCCCTGAATACAACACTTAAAGATAATTTTGATATGTTTTATTATACATACACACACACACACACAGATATATATATATATATATATATATATATATATATATATATATATATATATATATATATATATATATATATATATATATATAGTTATTGCCGCTATTCTAATTCTGTTTTCTTAGGTGCGTTCGTAATTATATACGTAGCACCTATAGTCGTCGTCTGGTCCGTCCGTCTGTCCATCTGTCCGCATATAACAGCGCAAAAACTACCTAAACAAATTTTTTGAAATGTAATATATATTATCCTTTTAGAATTGTGTCGAGTGATTTCAAATTTTATGAACATCGAATCAAAACTTAAAAAGATGTTAATAAAAGTTTTCTTTATTCTATTAAATCCTATCGTACGTAATATATATAATAAAAGCGCAAGTCATGGGACTGAGGAAAACAAATACGGGCAAACCACTTCTTTTTTCATGCCAGGCGGCCATTTATATTAAAAATTATTTTTTTTTAATAAAATGGCATAGAAGTTACATTTTTAGAAACATGGTTGAAAAAAATTGTTTGTTTGAAAGATGAGTTATTTTAAAAAATGTATAGATTCTGAGATAACTTCAGTGTAAATTACGTTAATAGCCGAATATCTCAGTAAATTAGAGTAAATAAACACTGGAGATTCGATCATTATGAGTTTATGAGTCATAAAAAAATTAAATCATGGACTTAATCATTCGCAAAGCAACATCATCGCATTAGTAAACGTGGCATATATAATAAGAAAGAAAAAAGGAATGCTCATTTCGTTCATAGTAGACGATATAAATCATTTCCCTGAAATAATAAGGATGATTTTTTTATATTGTGAAACGTTTAACGTAGAATTTCCAACTTTTTTTTTATTTTGGTGCCTTGTGTTAACTATTGTAGCTTAAGTTCGGTGTATCTGAAATTAAAATGAATAGCAGTATTTACTTAAATAGGGTTTATTCTTCTGACTAGAATTTATGAAAAACTGTTTTTTTTTTTTTTTTTTTTTAAGTCGCTATCTGAGGAGAATAGAAACTTTTTGTCGCAAAAAAACGACATTTTATGATTTAAAAAAATGACAAACACAAAAAAAGCTTTCCTCGATTAAACAATTTATGAAAATATTTCGAACAAACAAAGTGTGAAGAGATAAATGTTCAGATATGTATTAGCATATTGATTACTGGGATCAATAATCTCTTCAATTATTTGAATTATGTGTGCCATGGTACAATGATCTGAGCGATCAATGTGTGTTTACTTTTCAAATTTACTTTTTCGTTAGTTATTCAGTTTATAATAGTGAATAATTAAAGCACTAAACATCAATTTTCGCAGATTTTCTGGGAACAGAATTACATTTTAAGGTGTTGCAAGTTATCAAGTGGTAGAAAAAATTGGTGTATTCCATGTGTGTGCGTACTTGTGTTGCATTAAGCAAACATTACCTTTCTTAGATTTTATTTATATTTATTTTTCTATTACATTTATAAAAGACAAACTTAATATTTGTTATTGTACGTATATGAATTTATTACCGCTTTTCTGATGGATCTTTTTTACATTTTGGTACCTAGCGGAGATCATTGTACTTTAAATTTGAAATATCCCAAATTAAAATAAATAGCAGTTTTTCATTACAACAGATTTATTCTAGAGACTAGACGAAATAATTTGTGAAATATTGATATTTTTTTTTACAATTGTGGCTATCTGTAGAGAATAGTAAATTTTTTTTAACAAAAAAAAAAAATAATTTTTCATGATAAAAATTCAAAAAACGCAAAAAAGTTTTCCTTGATCAAACAATTTCTAAACAAAGAACCTCGAACAAACAAACGGTGAAAAGATAAATGTTCAAATATCAATTAGCATATTTCATTTCTGTGATCAATAATCATTTCAAGTGTGTGAATATGTACTCAGTGGTACAATGATCTGAGAGTTCAATATAACCTAGCTATTTAAAATAAAGTGTTTACTTTTTGTTAACTTATTTAGTTTATAATAGTGAATGCTTAATGCTCTAAGCGTCCATTTTCGTAGAATTTCTGGGAACACAATTATATTGACTATATTCTATATATATATATATATTTTTTTTTTTTTCAATTCGAACTTATTACTTCATCGTGCAGCTACAGAAAAAAATATTGATTTTTCTCATTGACTAAAATTTTTGAAGAGGAGTAATTAGGTTACATATTTTCAGATATTTTTCTAAATAATTAGTGCGTGTAGTGTATTAGTGCATTAATGCGTATAGGGTATATATTTATTTATTGGATTACAACTAGTCTTGCGGTAGAAAAAAATTGTGTTTTTCATGTCTGTATTTTTTTCTTTTTTTCATTAAGCTGATATTTTTTCTTTGACATTATTTTTATTTTATAATACAATACTTAAAGATAATTTTGATACATTTTATTAAATATATATATATAAATATAGCAATATTTGAAGTTATTGCCGCTGTTCTGATGTGTCATTTTTTTTATTATTTGTGGGCCTTGCGGGGACCATTGTAGTATAATTTTCGATAATCTGAAATTATATTTAATAGCATTTTTTAATTAAATAAGATTTAAAGTCTAGTGACTGGACGATGGATTTATGAAAAACTGACTTTTTGTTGTTTTTCAAAATGACGACTGTTGGAAGAGGAAATTAAATTTTTTACTTAAAAAAATCATTTATGATAAAACTTCAAAAACGCAAAAAATAGTCTTCGATTAAACACTGCATAGTTAGATACGAAAACAGCTGTCAAAATTAGAAGTTAATCGATTCAATAGTTTTAGAGTTATCTTGGTCACCTATGTGGAAAGTGCATTTTGAGAACAAAAAGTTTAAAGTTTTGTGTTTTAATCATAGTACGATAATAATTATAAATTTACTTACATAGAATCAACTAATCTAGCACTATAAAGTAGTTCATCTTTAATTGATAAAATTTTAAGAAAAAAATCGTTTTTATATTTATGACTGAACTGTAAAAAATACAAATGTTTCTTAAGATTTACGAAAATATAATGTAATCTCTTCTTATGAACGATTCCGAAAAGAACTACCTTATCTTCAGAAGCATCATAAAACAATAAATTTCCAAGATTTAAAGAAGCATTTCTGAAACAAAAATGCCTTTTGTTGCCCGTAATTTAATAGCCGGCCAATTCGCGAACTGGCGATTTCGGGATTAGGCCATAACATATACAAATATATGTTACATTTTGTAACAATTGAAGAAATATATAGCAAACTACTTCTATTAATACAGTCGCAAATTGAATTTTCATATCAGCAGCCGAGTAGTGTAGATTGATTACAAGAAAAACACGATGACAGTCAAATTATTTTATTAAAACATAATCCGATTCAGGGAAAATGCTTTCTTAGATATCGATAAATTTAATAACTCTCTACAGAAAAACATGTGAATTCGAAGACAAGCTAACGTCTATTTTCACAACTCTTCGATGACAAAATCACACTGTTCTCCGTCAAATTTGCTGCGCTTGCGTATTTAAGTTAAATCACGCAAAGTGACAAATCAAGTCACCTGTTTTCCCTACTCCAATCATAATAGTTTTTAGAGGCACTTATTAACAGTTCCGGTGAACTAATCTTGAAGTAAATTTACTTCCGGGCGCGAAAAAACTTTCTAGAACATTCTAATAGCCTCGAACCCAGGTACACGTCATGTAAACAAACAATAAGATCTGATTTCGAGAGTGTTTCTAAAAATAGATTTCAGACGATGCTTTTAGCTTGCGCTACAGAAAAAACAGAAAAGAAAAAGAAAAATTGAATTTATTGATGCGGAATAAAAAATAGAATATTAAAACATTGAAATATTGTGAGACACATTTTGATAATTTAATAAAATACTGATAAATAGGTTTTTTAGAACGGGATAATTTAGGAGTTATGACATTTTAACAAATTAAGTAAAGAGTTTAGAGAGGTTTAATATACATGGGAAATAATAGTGAATTTTAATAGGAATTTAAATAATAAAATGGTTTTATTTAAGGAGATTAAAAATAGTTAGCACCAATTTTAGATTTAAGCAATTTGGAATGAATATTATTATTTGGATTAAGATCTTATACCTTCACATATGGAGATTGATATATTAGTTTAAGAATGGGTTTTAATTTAATAAGCCGAACTAATGTATGGAATATTATTAAAAGGAAAATTTACATAGAATAATGCTAATTTTTTACGAAACAAATTTTAAATTTTGTAATATATATATATAAATAATGTAACATAAGAAGATAAAATATTTGATTAATTTAAAGTTTAAAATTTTTGGTAAAATGTATTTTTAATTTCGTTTATGGGTGTAAATTTAAATCAGAATAAAAGAAATTTCTGCAAATATGCCTTTGAAAATTAAAAACTTTAAAATTCTAATGTTCATGGCTCTCAAATGCATGTTATTTATTAATAAACATTATTTTCAATAAATTGGTATCAATATACTTTTTATGTTGGTATTCTGTAAAATTAGTGCGTGTGTGTGTGAGTGTCTGATTACTTTTTTCCCCACGACTGTATATATTTGTTTCTTTGTTTACTATAATATTTCTTTTCAATAAAAAAAATCCAAAAAAATATTAATGCAAAAGAAATATTTCCTTGGAATGATCTTGGTAGTTTTTTAAAAATAATTTAAAAGTTTCTTCTTCAAACATGGTATTTCTTGAAATACAAGGGAAGTGAATTATCACTTTACTAATGAGCGTACAACCAATAGAATGAAAAAATGTGCCGACCGGGGTTCGATCCCGGGTCCCTTGGTATAACGCACCAAGTACTTTACCATTTAAGCCATCCGGTCTAGCATTCTCTTACTCTTATATGGCTAGGCTACAACCTTGCAGCACAAGATGAAACGTGAATCATGAGCACAACTCCTAGTGGCATACATGAGATAAATAAAACCCAGTATCGGTGAATATTTATATACTAATTAATTTTTCAGCAGAGCTGAAATTACGCAGTAAATTAATGAAATACGAAGGATGTTGATTATAGCTTTACTAAACAGCGTACAACCAACAGAGTGAAAAAATGTTCAGACCGGGGTTCGTAAATATGTCTAGAATTGCGATCGAACCCCGGTATGGACATTTTTTCACTTTATTGGTTGTACGCTTTTTAGTAAAGTGATAATTCACATTCTTTGTATTTCATTAATTCACAGCGTAATTTATGCTCTGCTGAAAAATTAATTAGCATATGGTATTTCTTACTGTAAAAACGAAAGTATAGAACTACAGCTAAAATGATACGACCTTAATTAAATTTTCGTCACAGCTGGCCGGAAATTAACCACAATAACACAGGATGTGACTTTTCGCTTTGCTACTGGCGTGCAACCTACAGAGGCAAAAATGTCCAGACTGGGTATCGTATCTTTTGTTATTGTTATTAATTTCCGGCGTAGTTTCAGCGCTGCTGAATATTTAAATAAAATGTAAATATATATTCTCCGATGCTGAAAACTTGTTCGTCTGATGTATGCCACTAAGTTGTGGGCTCATATGTGACTTTCTATCTTGTACTGAAGGTTTGTGGCCTTTCCAACGCATCAGAGTGAAAATGCTAGACTGGATGTCGTCCTGTGGCTTAAATAGTAAAACACTTGGTGCGCTATACCAAGAAGTCCATGTTCGATCCCCTGTATGGACATTTTTAACTATGTTGGTTGTACGCTGTGTAGCAAAGTAAAAATTCGTATCCTTTGTTATTAAAATATAGATAAAATGGTTAAGTGATACAAAGAGGAACACAAAAGGCTTATAAAAACCTTTTAATGATCAACATATGTTTAAGTGCTCTTATACGGTTTCATATTTTCAAGATATATATCGATAAACCAAAGTAATCTTGCAATTTTTTAAAAATAAACTTGAAAACATAAATCACGAGATCATATATGTAAAAAAGCAGGTACTTGAAACAGTCAACTGTAAAAGTGAAAATTAATATTTCCTTATTGTTTTTTAAAACTGAAAAGTACCTCGTGCCAAATTTTATGTAATTCAAATGAGGCGGATTCATTGCAAATGTTCCCGTTACGCATATAGATTTCTATTGATTCACGGATAATAGATGGGAAATAAAGCCTTGATGGATAAATTATTTTAATATTTTTAAAATCAATTTTTAAAGTCTCAGTTCTATGTAGCCTTGCCAGTGCTGTAGTTCTTCTGTCACATTTTATATCTGCCATATGCTCTTTATATTTTGTTATTGCCATTTGTTTCACTAATTTATCAATAACTTCTTATAAAATTCGGCGGCATGTGTACGTAGCCAACGTTTTACCAGTACGTAGCTAGCATTATGAAGTTCGTCATCATCATGCAAGTGCTATGACGCAAGCCACTATACCATTTATTCCTGTGAGTGAAGGCATGATATGAATATCACTAGGCAACAAGTTCCGGCTGTTTAGGAAAATAATAAAAAATGCCCCGTTTGAATTGATTCAAAAGTTCTTGAATTTTTCGAGCGCAAAAACACAACTCAGGGTGTCAGCATACAGGACTTGGCACCAAGTAATTTTAATTTATTCACTCAGATGAAGAAGCAATTTACTGACGATGGCAAACTTCAAAATGACCTGAAAGGTTCGCGACGTACCTAGCGGGTCAAACTTTATGAGAAGAAATTTGCCATTTACTGAAATGTTATAACAAATACTTCAACTTAAATTGCGACCATGTTGAAAATAGGGAAAATCTGTAGTTTTAAGATACATATAATAAAATATTTCTCTTTATGTAGGTTTTTTATTTATAGCCAAGCGAAGTGTTTTTTCCTGAAACGCTGTTGTATTTGCATTATAAATGTATCAAATATTATTCAAAGCATTCACTAGAATATCTCCTAAACCTAACCTCATTTTGCAGCTTTAATATTCACAGCTCGTTCTTTCAAACTTTAAATCGTTAAAACGTGAGCATTGATTACTTTGGAAGTTTAATATCAAGGATTTGTATTGACTGAGTTTTACAAAAGTAGGTTAAGGAGAATAATTTAACAAACGATGTATCTTTACATATTCCCCGCGCGCTTTGCTTATCTTTATTTTATAACTGAAAGCATTTTTCGGAAAAACCAGTTATGTTTAAACAATATTCTTTTATTTACAATTTGCATTAATTTCATATTTAGAAAACTTTTAAGTAAGGAATTTCAAAAAGTTCTGCTTAAATCTTTTATGCACAAACATGAACAACGTGCAATGAATCAAACAAGAAAAATCGTGAGCTACATATCATCCACTTTCCAATATTACGAACAGCACAAAATAGTTGAGAAAGTTTTACGGGAAATTGTACTTCTTTATATGTGTTTTATATTGTTTTTAAGTGATAAAGTTGCATGATGTTTTAAATCACGAAAAATCTTTACATACTCCCCGCGTGCTTTGCAGCCGTCGTGGTAGCTCGACATATGACCTAGCGACCGTCTCCCCCTATGGGGTCTCGCGAACGAAGTCGTCGGGGGTTCCATGGCGGTTCATCAAGGTTCCGTCTCTGCGGAAGTTTCCTCCGAAGTGTGGGGTTACTACCGTGACGACCTATGTCACCAACCTTGGTAAAATGACCTAGGGGTCCGCAGTGGGGAGCGGCCTCAGGTCGATCGCAGCGCCGGGCGAGACAAAGCCCTGGTGCGTTAAAAGCCCTTCAGAGGCTTGGGTGCGATGGTCGTTTACGCGCGTCGGCGACCCCCGTGGGCGCCTGACGGCGCAGGATAGTTTTATCTTCATATTTATTTTATCCCTGAAAGCATTTTTCTGAAAAACCAGTTATGTTTAAACAATATTCTTTTATTCACAATTTGCATTAATTTCATATTTAGAAATCTTTTAAGTAAAGAGTTTTAAAAAGTTGTACTTAAATCTTTTATCAACGTACAATGAATCATGCAAGAAAAATCGTGAGTTAAACAATATTCTTTTATGTACAATTTGCATTAATTTCATATTTAGAAAACTTTTAAGTAAAGATTTTTAAAAAGTTGTATTTAAATCTTTTATGCACGAACAACGTGCAATGAATCAAGCAAGAAAAATCGTGAGTTACATATCATCCACTTTCAAATATTAACAAGATAGTTGATAAAGTTTTACGGGAGATTGTATTTCTTTATATGTGTTTTTATATTGTTGTTAAGTGATAAAGTTGCACGATGTTTTAAATCACGAAAAATCTTTACAAAATCCCCGCATGCTTTACTTATCTTTATATTTATGTTATCCCTGAAAGCATTTTTTTGGAAAAACCAGTTATGATTAAACAATATTCTTTTATTTACAATTTGCATTAATTTCATATTTAGAAAACTTTTATGTAAAGAATTTAAGAAAAGTTTTTCTTAAATATTTCATGCACACAAATGAACAACGTGCAATGAATCCAGCAAGGAAAATCGTGAGTTACATATCAGTCACGTTCCAATATTACGAACAACACAAAATAGTTGCGAAGGTTGTAATTCTTTATATGTGTTTTTATATTGTTATTAAGTGATAAAGTTGCATAATGTTTTAAATCACGAATATTTTATTGAAGTACTCATGTTAATAACACCCAGATCATGGAAATTAGTCAATGCTGTACAATTCTTTATCAGAGAAGTAAATCGATCACTGTTTCATTTCTTTATGGTATTTATCTCAAATAAAAATGAAGAGCTGCAGTAGTTTGCATCGTTAATTAGACATTATGAAATTTAGTTGAATCAGAATTATATAAAACTTTACCATCAGTAAGAACGGCTATTATATTTATTGTCGACATTTAAAGTTGTTTGTAAACATGTAAGTGTATTATATGACTATATATCCGAGTATACAAGATGTATTTAAGTATGTAAGATGTATCTAAAAATTTATGCAAGTATGCATGTAAGAAAGTATGAAAGGACGTATAAAAGTATGTATGTATATTATGCACCAATGAAAATGACATTGATATAACTTTAAAAAATTACTTGAATTGTGTGAAAATGATTAAATTTCCAGTAGTTTTGGGCTCTGAATTAAACATATTACAGTTTCAATTTATTACTTTATTTTGATTAATTATCTTGATTAAATGCCACTGATTACTTTGTTCGAAGAAAACTATAGATTAGATGAACAAAATTTAATTTTTCAAAAATGGGAAAAGTTAAGATTAATATAAATTGTAAAGGTAATCCAAAAAGTTTTTGCTGTTTTTGATATAGCATAAAAGAAGTGATCTCTAATACGTAATTTAGTGTATCGTGTTATGAAATTGAATTTTCTGTGCAATCTAACAATGTATTATTTTTTAGTACGTCATATTTGAACAGGTTCCACCGTTTTATTAATAAAACGTTCATTCGATTTAAAAATTTAAAAAAAATAACTAAAAGATATTAATTGCTATTTATTTAAAAAATATGTTGTTATAAATATATAAATTAATTAACAATGAATTCAATTTAAATATAACAAATTTAATAAATATTATTAATACCTTCTAAAATTCCTCCTTTAATGTGAATATATATATATATGGCAACCCATAGGAAACTTTATCTTTCCAAGCATCACTGCGTACATGGATTTCCTTACACACACAAAATATATATATATATATATATATATATTAATGTGCAACAGATATACAAATAATTTCTCATCGATTAAATATTCTAATTGTGTATCGTGACGTGAATCATAATTTTATTTTAATGTAATAGGCTCTCTCCCAATTTTATAACCAAATCCAATAATACTTAGTTTCTTAAACATCGCACTGAATAAATTTTACACGTAATTTCGTTTTTCAGTTTTAAATATTCTCACCTGATTCTTTAGCAATTCACATCGCTAAAACCTGGAAATTGATTACTTCAGAATTTTAACATCAAAGAATTTTATAGATTTAGTTAAGCAAAAATTGGTAAAATGAAAATGAATTATAGAAGGGAAAACGTTTAACGTAATCCCCGGGAACTTTGTATAGTTTTATCCTTTAAAATAATTTTCTGCAGAACAGTATCCTTTAAACCATGTTCTTTTATTTACAATTCATGATATTTACGTATTTAGAAATATTTAAATAAATAATTTTTAAAAGATTAAGTGTAAATAATTTAAATAAACAATTGAACAGAGTATAATGTAATATGCGAGGAAAATCATCTTTTACGCATTATTCACTTTCTAATATATGCGAGTTATATGAAGGGATGTGGTGGATGTCTGAAAGTATTGGTTCATTGTTTTTATTGTTCGTGAGAGATTTTGAATATTCACAGAATAGGTATTGTAATCATTTGTTGTAAAAGCATTATCTAAGCTACTAAGCTCATACACAGCAGTTCAAGAATATATATATTAATCCAGGAAATTTCAATGACAGGTTCGCAAAATGAAACTTCAATTTCAAATCTCTTTTGAGTTTACAGAATTCTATTTACTGTAAAAACAGACAGATTTTATTAATCTTTGAAAATATAATATAACTGCGAACGAAAATAGGCAATACTCTCTTACAAGTTACCATGATTCCGAAAAGCATTCTTTATCTTTAGAAATCACAGAAACTATATGTTTTCGATATTTAAAGAAAAACAGAGTATAATGTAATATGCGAGCAAAATCATCCTTTGCGCATTATTCACTTTCTAATATATGCGAGTTATATGAAGGAATGTGGTGGATGTCTGAAAGTCTTGGTTCATTGTTTTTATTGTTCATGAGAGATTTTGAATACCCACAGAATAGGTATTGTATTCATTTGTTGTAAAAGCATTATCCAAGCTACTAAGCTCATACACAGCAGTTCAAGAATATATATATTAATCTAGAAAATTTCAATGACAGGTTCGTAAAATGAAACTTCAATTTCAAATCTCTTTTGAGTTTACAGAATTCTATTTACTGTAAAAACAGACAGATTTTATTAATCTTTGAAAATATAATATAACTGCGAACGAAAATAGGCAATACTCTCTTACAAGTTACCATGATTCCGAAAAGCATTCTTTATCTTTAGAAATCACAGAAACTATATGTTTTCGATATTTAAAGAAAAACAGAGTATAATGTAATATGCGAGGAAAATCATCCTTTGCGCATTATTCACTTTCTAATATATGCGAGTTATATGAAGGAATGTGGTGGATGTCTGAAAGTCTTGGTTCATTGTTTTTATTGTTCATGAGAGATTTTGAATACCCACAGAATAGGTATTGTATTCATTTGTTGTAAAAGCATTATCCAAGCTACTAAGCTCATACACAGCAGTTCAAGAATATATATATTAATCTAGAAAATTTCAATGACAGGTTCGTAAAATGAAACTTCAATTTCAAATCTCTTTTGAGTTTACAGAATTCTATTTACTGTAAAAACAGACAGATTTTATTAATCTTTGAAAATATAATATAACTGCGAACGAAAATAGGCAATACTCTCTTACAAGTTACCATGATTCCGAAAAGCATTCTTTATCTTTAGAAATCACAGAAACTATATGTTTTCGATATTTAAAGAAAAACAGAGTATAATGTAATATGCGAGCAAAATCATCCTTTGCGCATTATTCACTTTCTAATATATGCGAGTTATATGAAGGAATGTGGTGGATGTCTGAAAGTCTTGGTTCATTGTTTTTATTGTTCATGAGAGATTTTGAATACCCACAGAATAGGTATTGTATTCATTTGTTGTAAAAGCATTATCCAAGCTACTAAGCTCATACACAGCAGTTCAAGAATATATATATTAATCTAGGAAATTTCAATGACAGGTTCGTAAAATGAAACTTCAATTTCAGATCTCTTTTGAGTTTACAGAATTCTATTTACTGTAAAAACAGACAGATTTTATTAATCTTTGAAAATATAATATAACTGCGAACGAAAATAGGCAATACTCTCTTACAAGTTACCATGATTCCGAAAAGCATTCTTTATCTTTAGAAATCACAGAAACTATATGTTTTCGATATTTAAAGAAAAACAGAGTATAATGTTTTATGCGAGGAAAATCATCCTTTGCGCATTATTCACTTTCTAATATATGCGAGTTATATGAAGGAATGTGGTGGATGTCTGAAAGTCTTGGTTCATTGTTTTTATTGTTCATGAGAGATTTTGAATACCCACAGAATAGGTATTGTATTCATTTGTTGTAAAAGCATTATCTAAGTTACTAAGCTCATACACAGCAGTTCAAGAATATATATATTAATCTAGGAAATTTCAATGACAGGTTCGTAAAATGAAACTTCAATTTCAAATCTCTTTTGAGTTTACAGAATTCCATTTACTGTAAAAAAAGACAGATGTTTATTAATCTTTGAAAATATAATATAACTGCGAACGAAAATAGACAGTACTCTCTTCCAAGTTACCATGATTTCTAAAAGCGTTCTTTATCTTTAGAAATCACAGAAACTACATGTTTTCGATATTTAAAGAAAAACAGAGTATAATGTAATATGCGAGGAAAATCATCCTTTGCGCATTATTCACTTTCTAATATATGCGAGTTATATGAAGGAATGTGGTGGATGTCTGAAAGTCTTGGTTCATAGTTTTTATTGTTCATGAGAGATTTTGAATACCCACAGAATAGGTATTGTATTCATTTGTTGTAAAAGCATTATCCAAGCTACTAAGCTCATACACAGCAGTTCAAGAATATATATATTAATCTAGGAAATTTCAATGACAGGTTCGTAAAATGAAACTTCAATTTCAAATCTCTTTTGAGTTTACAGAATTCTATTTACTGTAAAAACAGACAGATTTTATTAATCTTTGAAAATATAATATAACTGCGAACGAAAATAGGCAATACTCTCTTACAAGTTACCATGATTCCGAAAAGCATTCTTTATCTTTAGAAATCACAGAAACTATATGTTTTCGATATTTAAAGAAAAACAGAGTATAATGTTTTATGCGAGGAAAATCATCCTTTGCGCATTATTCACTTTCTAATATATGCGAGTTATATGAAGGAATGTGGTGGATGTCTGAAAGTCTTGGTTCATTGTTTTTATTGTTCATGAGAGATTTTGAATACCCACAGAATAGGTATTGTATTCATTTGTTGTAAAAGCATTATCCAAGCTACTAAGCTCATACACAGCAGTTCAAGAATATATATATTAATCTAGAAAATTTCAATGACAGGTTCGTAAAATGAAACTTCAATTTCAAATCTCTTTTGAGTTTACAGAATTCTATTTACTGTAAAAACAGACAGATTTTATTAATCTTTGAAAATATAATATAACTGCGAACGAAAATAGGCAATACTCTCTTACAAGTTACCATGATTCCGAAAAGCATTCTTTATCTTTAGAAATCACAGAAACTATATGTTTTCGATATTTAAAGAAAAACAGAGTATAATGTAATATGCGAGGAAAATCATCCTTTGCGCATTATTCACTTTCTAATATATGCGAGTTATATGAAGGAATGTGGTGGATGTCTGAAAGTCTTGGTTCATTGTTTTTATTGTTCATGAGAGATTTTGAATACCCACAGAATAGGTATTGTATTCATTTGTTGTAAAAGCATTATCCAAGCTACTAAGCTCATACACAGCAGTTCAAGAATATATATATTAATCTAAGAAATTTCAATGACAGGTTCGTAAAATGAAACTTCAATTTCAAATCTCTTTTGAGTTTACAGAATTCTATTTACTGTAAAAACAGACAGATTTTATTAATCTTTGAAAATATAATATAACTGCGAACGAAAATAGGCAATACTCTCTTACAAGTTACCATGATTCAGAAAAGCATTCTTTATCTTTAGAAATCACAGAAACTATATGTTTTCGATATTTAAAGAAAAACAGAGTATAATGTTTTATGCGAGGAAAATCATCCTTTGCGCATTATTCACTTTCTAATATATGCGAGTTATATGAAGGAATGTGGTGGATGTCTGAAAGTCTTGGTTTATTGTTTTTATTGTTCATGAGAGATTTTGAATACCCACAGAATAGGTATTGTATTCATTTGTTGTAAAAGCATTATCTAAGTTACTAAGCTCATACACAGCAGTTCAAGAATATATATATTAATCTAGGAAATTTCAATGACAGGTTCGTAAAATGAAACTTCAATTTCAAATCTCTTTTGAGTTTACAGAATTCCATTTACTGTAAAAAAAGACAGATGTTTATTAATCTTTGAAAATATAATATAACTGCGAACGAAAATAGACAGTACTCTCTTCCAAGTTACCATGATTTCTAAAAGCGTTCTTTATCTTTAGAAATCTCAGAAACTATATGTTTTTGATATTTAAAGAAGCATTTGTAAAAATTTCTTTTGGTGCCACTGATTTTTGGAAGCGTTTCCGAGTAGATTTTGTAGTTTTTTAATCAGTTTCTCAAAACCAAATATCGGTATTTAGAATGCTATCAAATCTCAATTAAGCATTTTCAGCTTCGTAATTAAATTTATAAGAGTAAAAAATAATATTAATTTTAATATTATGTTAAATATATTAATTTATCTTGTTTTTCTGTAAAACATGTTTGCTGAAAAAGAAAATGTTTACATGAGAATAGAACAACCGAACATCCGAACAACCGATATTCTGATTTCGGAAAACGGATTTATACACTATAAAAACTACTCGGAAACGTTTCCTAAAATCAGTGGCAGCAAAAGGAACTTTGTTTTTAGAAATACTTCTTTAAATCTCAAAAAAAAATATTGGTTTCTGAGGTTTCTAAAGATAAAAAAGAACCTGTCGAAATCGTGGTTAACGCGGAAGAAATTACTGTACATTTTCGTTCCTGGTAATATTATATTTACCTTGATTAAGAAAAATAACTCTTCTTTTACAGTATTGTAAGAATCAGTGTTGTTTTACAGTGTTGTAAGAATGGCGTAAAAACAGTTTAATGTACATTTTTGACACACTTGTACACACTTGAATCAAACAAAATGCCGAATTCGACCTTGTATTTTAAAGTAATATGGACCTTCAGCTGGAAAGTCTTTCCACATTGCTGAATACGATGCGAATGCCATTTCGCTATTATACAGGGTGTCCCAAAAGTCTCCGTACAATTTCAAAATTTTATTACAAAAAAAAAATAATAGGCCTACAGTAAAAATAATTACAACAGTGCATAGAGTAACATAAAAAGTTTTTTTCTACTGCCTTAGTAAGCTTCAACATGAGATCCCTTTGTAGCACGATCAATATCAAGACAATATTCCAATTTAATCCACGAACGTCTTTCATGCTAACATCAACAGTAACTACCGCTGTTTGGATCTTTTGTTTCAATTCCATGAGACTATTAACTTTTGTTCAGATTTCATCAAACAGTTGTAATTACTGTTGATGTTGGCATGCTGAAACGCACGTGAATGGAATTGGAATATCGACTTGATATTCTTCGTGAAACGAAAGGATGTCATGTACAAGTATACTAAGGTAGTAGAAAAAAACTTTTTAAGTTACTTTATGTACTGTTGTAATTATTTTTGCTGTAGGCCTATTATTTATTTTGTAATAAATTTTTGAAGTTATACGGAGACTTTTGGGACACACTGTATTACCTTATGCATTAGACAAAATTCGGTCTATTAAGAAGCAACTCTTTTCATTCATCATTTATAGTACAGTTTGGTAGGGTAATATGACCATTATGACCAACAGAAATTAAAAGGTTCAATCTAGTCACAACAGTACTAAAAAAAAGTGCATTAGAATTATTTCAGAGATTGACCATTGAGCTTTAATAATGTTCCAGTTATTTATTTTAGTTTATTATTTCTTGAGTTCCGAGCCTCTCAGCTTGGTATTAGGTGTTGTTATGGAAGCTTAAATATAATCTCACTCTACGTTATATTATATTTCGCAATATGCGTCCTCTTCTGGCAGGTCCATTACAGTTTTCTATCTTTGTATTCTAGCAGAGTAAATACAGACAAAAATATAATAAATTATTTGCTCATAAAGAACAGTGTTGAACTTTCATATTTAAAGAAATGTGAATCATAAGAAAGTGGTTTTTTAAAGCTGAATTGTTTGAATAAAATTAAAATAATGTCATTTTCACTGACTTTTCATTTTGTATACCAGTTGCAATCATGTTACTATTAACCTGAAAAAAAACCTCGATAACTGATTCTGGTATAAAAATAAACCTCTAGTTTGCATCCAATTAAAACTTCCTAATTTTCCGTAATCGGATCCACAGGCAAGTTTCACGTCAAAATGTTTGCAGTTGTGGCAGTGTTTGCAACGATATGGTTACAAATGTATCAGAGTTAGCTGCAAAACGAAGTTAATTACGCGCTTTAAATAATGTCAAATTGCTGTTGACAGAATTATAGATCTTTCCCCAACAAAACTCCTTGATAGTGATAAATAAAGTTAGTTATGCAAAATTTTTAATAACAACATTTTTTGTGAATACCTGAAACGAAGATTTTTTTTAAATCTCTAATGAGCATAATAACATGGAGAAAATATAGGCTTGCCATTTCTTTTATTTTCAAGATTACATTATTTTTCAGTATGTTGCCTAAATAAACCCTATAATAAAAAAATCGTTATTTTGTCACTAAGTTTAGATGCTAGTGTTGTGCTTCATCCGAAATTGCTTTATAATGATCGAAATATTATCTAATATGAATTTCAGGTACTTTTTTAATCTACCTTTTAACCTTATCTAGTCTAAAATGATACATCAACAAATATTGTTCCATTAGCCATCATTGGCGTTTAAACGTATTTTTCGTACATTACAAGTACGTTTTTTTATGCTTGTAAAATAAATGCAAATGCAAAATATGTAATAGTAATTTTGTCCGTTTACTTCTTCATAATGAAAAACTATAAATTTACTAATCGCTAAGTACAAATTCCGTGTAATTTTCTGCAATCAGATTCACCGTCCAGAATCCCCTTTAAATATAAAAGAAACTTGCAAAAATACGCCAATTGGTGGGTGACCCGATTACGGAAGATTAGTTCAATATCTGTTAAAAAACCTGCAAAAAGAAAGAAGGAAATACATGCAAAGAAGATAAACTAAAAAGAAATGACGAATTAAAAAGAATATCGAAAATTTATTTCAGCAAGCAATTTTTATTGCAAAATGTTTTCTTTTTTCATAGTAATAACGCATAATTACATACTTTTTCTTAAGAATAACCTTTAGTTCTTTACATTGGAAGCAGTGACTATTTCTATAATAGAAATTGTCGGTATGTTGAAAAAATAAAATTTAATTACACTAAAATTAAAATATTTGACACACTTTTTATAATATATATTGCTATTTATATAATTTATATTTCAATATAAAAAATTGCTCGAAACTTATGTCGTGCACTCAACAAAACACCATTATTTTGAACATCAATCGGACAGATGCTTATGCCTTTTTGCCTTAAAATCAAATGGTTTGATAACAAAAGTAAAATCAAAATCGTAAATAAACAAGAAATATGTTAGTCACAAGTACAGTCATTTTTTTATGATTACATCTGCTAGTTTCTTCTGTAAGTCACATGATGGAGGAATTAGATAAAATAAAAATTTAAGTTAAAAAAGTATCAAATAAAATTCACACATGTTACACAGATTTTATCTAATCAAATTTTCAGATACATTTTATTTTTTTTAATGTGAAATAATTTCTCGAATGATAAATCGCTAAATATTGTTTGAATTGCAATCTTTCACATTGAATAATTTTTTAAACAATACAAAAATTCTCTTTCATAATTAAATTAAATATGTTCGTTTTATAATTTTATCTCTCATCAAAACTGATTTTCTATTTCCCCCCTCTTTTTTTTTAATTTCTAAATAAAATTAGCAGTAGTTTTTTGTTTTTTAATTTTTCGAGGTGTATAGCCGTTTCAATTCTTTCACCAACGATAATGGTAGCTAAAACATGACCAATCGTAACCTTTTAGTACAATATAACAGAACTTTCCATCACAATTCTATAACTAATCTATGTAGAACAAGATGCAATATACTAAAACTTTCCCTGAAAAATTATCTATCGAACAGTGCAAGTTTCATCGAAATTTCATTCAGCAGAACTCGAGGTATAAGCAGTCGGTATGAAATTTCCATTTGAATTTTATATGTATAGTAGATGAGATATTTATAGAAAATTTCCTACGAAATCACAGTAAATTCATATTTCTGAAACATTTGCTAGCTCCCTGCTGCAAAAATTATAAGTATCTCTTTCAAAATATATTTATTAAGAGGATTGTAGATCGTATATTTGAATGTATACCTTGTAAAATATGCGCACTCCCATTTCCACAGGCCTTTTCTATTTCCAGAATAGATAGCAACTTTATGCTGTTTTCGTAAGATAATGTCTTATTTTAGCATAAATTCGAGAAAAAAAGTTATTTTAAAATCTTGACTATGACTTGATTGACTTTTCATATAATCAAATCTTGACATTACATAAAAGTTAAAAAATGTTTAACTTTCTTTAATATTGCTATTACGAATATACACAATAACCTTTTCCGATTTCTCCACGGTTCCGAAAACCTTTCTTATTCTTTATAATCTTCAAAAACCTATTGGTTTTTTATATTTAAAGAAGAATTGATCAAAATAATGTTCATTTTGCTGCCACGGGAAACGTTTTCAATTAGTTTTATAGTGTATTAATCAAGTTTTCTGAACGCGGAAGATAGTTTTTAGGGTTTCATTCATCACACGAAACCTTATTACTCCCGTTTCGTTGTCTGTCCGTCACACAGCCGGTACTGAAAAACTATATAACTTACAGGCATAAAATTTTGTGTATATATCGCTGAATACCTACTATGAAGCTCAAAATCATAAAATTTGAAAAAATCGTATTTTAATATATAGAGATAAAAAACCGAAAATCTAACAGCCTTTTCCTATTAAATTTGAACAGTTTTCGTAATAGCAGTTGCCAAAAATTAAAAATCCCCAATCGAATTCTTTCTACAATAATTAATTTTCTATTGAACGATTTCCATGGGAAAAAGGAAAATGAAATAAAAAATTTCACCAATGGAAAAAAATATTAATATGACGTCATATTGGTAATAAAACGGAAAATTTCAAACATTTTTCAATAATACAAGGAGTATGTGTATGTGTAAATACATAATGCAGCTTAGTATGACGTCATTAGAGAATTAAAAAGAAAATTAATCTAACGTCATAGTGGAAGTTTAACGGATTTTTCAAATGTTTGAGAATAATACAAAGAGAGTATCAATATGAGTAATAGAGAATAGTAAATATACGAGTTTGAGGAATGTATTGAATCATGATAAAACCCGATTATGGAAATATTGGCATATTTTAACAATTTGAAGGTCTCTATACAACATGTTTAGTTATGAAATTGATTTTTTTTTTAAATATCGCATTTAGTCTACATGACAGCTATTATTACGACAGAGTATAATAGCGGGCTTTACCCGCTATCGGACCGGTTCAGATTTTAGAAAAAACAAGAAAAATAGACAAGTAAATTTTTACTTAAAAAAAAAAAAAAAAAAAACATGACTTTTTTTTTTTTTTTTTTTTTTTTTTTTGAAAATGAAATTTATTTGGATTTATTAAAGGAAGGATAAAGTATTTTGAAAGGAATATTAAACGAAACCTTTTGTGCGATCCTCGATCACACTTACCCACTTGATTTCGTATGCTATCAATTCTCAAGTAAATATTTTCATGTTCAACAAACTTGTTTTACAGACATAAATGACATTAACCTTTAAATTCATATTATTTTGTTACCCTTGCATGTATAAATTAAGTATCGCAAACGAAATTATTAAATTGAGAATTGATACCGTCCTAAAAACTGATATTCCCAAGTTTAAGAAAATTCATTAATACAGTATAAAAACTATTCGGAGACATTTCCAAAAACCAGTGGCAGCAAAAGAAACGTTTTTTTTTTTTTTTTATAAAGGATTGCATAAAGATTAAGTTTGAAAATATATTGGTTTCTGAAGTCTCTAAAGATAACGAATACTTTTCGGAATCACAGGTAACTCGGATGAGGTTATTGTATATTTTCGTTTCTGTTATATTCTACAAATTTAAAATCAATAATCTTCCTAGAAAGGTGCATTTTTTCCTTAAAAATTTCTCACAATTTGTAAAAAGTTGTTACTACATATAAAATTAGTTTTTAAACCTTAAAACTTTAATATCCCTCGCCGAGTTATTTGGATCATAAACCTGATCATCTTCAGGGCGGATTTGATTCCATACTAAACGCCTTTGGTTTTCTTCGTTTTTAGTTGAATAGTAGGATGGGTCTATTAGTTCTATTGGGGGATGGGTACTTTTTTAAAACTTCTCTTTCAAGCTTAACTCATTCTGTAATGTTCAGAACCCTTCTGTACATTACAGCCTTCTGTACAGTTCTCCTTCTGTACATTATAGAAGGAGTGTAAGCTTATAATGGAAGATTCAGGAAAGTACCGATCTCCCAATAGAACAAATAGTCTCACCTTCTATCCAACCGAAAATGAAGAAAAGTAAAGGCGTCCAGTATGGAATCAAATCAGACCCGATGATGATCACGTTGTTTATGACCAAAAGTACTCGGCAAAGGATATGATAGTGACAAGTTTTTAAAACTGATTTTATATGTAGTAACAACATATTTTCACATTTTTTAAAGAAATAAATGCAGCTTTTTAGCAAGATTATTGATTAAAATTTGTTTAACCCATTTTCCGCCAAAGGTGAGTCAACGCACCATTTCAATAAATATTTTTTTTATTAACATTGTGACGTATATTTTTTACTAATTTTATTTTTCTACTATTTTTAAGGGTTCTGAAGACATCTATAAAATATTAGTAATTCAATTGAAACAATCACTTTCTGTTGAGAAATTTTCAAAACACTCTATTTTTTTTTTTTTACTTGAAACGGTTATTGACAAATTCGACTTTTTGAAACTGTATAATTATTTCACTTGAGATGAATCATATGTTTTTTAATGAAGTAAAGTTACAAGTTCGGTAAGTAAAATAAAAATAAAACAAATGTCATAAAAAACTAAAAAAATTTCTTTAAATTTAATGGTGCGTTAACGCGCCATTTCTTAAAATGGTGCGTTTTATTTCTTAAATCAAATATTCTTTTTCATGCACGAAACTTTGTTGATATCTTAACGAATGTAATTTAAGCATATTTCAATGAAAATAATACCATATTTTATAAAATTTCTATGCTTGGCCTAAAACGGGGTAATATACGGTAATTGTGACATTCCAGTTATCTATATATATTTCATATACTCAGTGGCGACTCGTGACTGCCTTTTTTGACGCACTAATTGCAACACATATTATTTTCATACCATTATTTTTTACAAGAAATATTTTCCTTGTTTAATGCATGAACAGAACAGTTGCAAACAACTTAACGCCCAGTCTGTTGTGAGTAGAGTGTCTTGTATTAAATTGAGCCGTTGCGAAAAGTTAAGATGTAGTATTAACTACAAGATAAAGGGACAATTACAATAAAAGGGATAGATGTAAAATTAAGAAAAGAGATGAAAATAAATTTGGAATTAAAAAGTAAAGCGAAAGAGATTAAGTATAGAATCTAAATATTGGGAAGAAAGTGAAATGGTATAGCTGTAGTTATATAATTAAATTAACTACTAGTTAGGAAGTTGAAAAAGTAAAAAAATAGGGTTCGGAACATGTTCATTAAACAGCACATAAATGCCAGGGTTTAATGTCAGAGCTTTCTGACCACTATTATTAAAAAGGAATACTTTATTTTATTTACTCTCAGAAAGTTTAATGGCAGAGCTTTCTGACCACTATTATTAAAAAGGAATACTTTATTTTATTTACTCTCAGAAAGTTTAATAGCAGAGCTTTCTGACCACTATTATTAAAAAGGAATACTTTATTTTATTTACTCTCAGAAAGTTTAATGGCAGAGCTTTCTGACCACTATTATTAAAAATGAATACTTTATTTTATTTACTGTCAGAAAGTTTAATGGCAGAGCTTTCTGACCACTATTATTAAAAATGAATACTTTATTTTATTTACTGTCACAAAGTTTAATGTCAGAGCTTTCTGACCACTATTATTAAAAAGGAATACTTTATTTTATTTACTCTCAGAAAGTTTAATGGCAGTGCTTTCTGACCACTATTATTAAAAAGGAATACTTTATTTTATTTACTGTCAGAAAGTTTAATGGCAGAGCTTTCTGACAGTAAATAAAATAAAGCATTCCTTTTTAATAATAGTGGTAAGAAAAGAAGGAATTTAGCAGCCATGCATTTTGTATCCCAAATAAAGCCAGTAACGATCCACCAATGCATATACATATCTTACGTTATATTATATTTTCGTAGAATAAAATATTTTAGTAATATTTGCTCATAATCATGAACCATTATTTTATTAGAAAGCTGTATTAAAGCCAGAAAATGCTGACTGAAATCTATTTCCCGACTAAGCACTAAGAAAATAAGTTAAATCAAAATTCGTAAAATTAAACTTCATTTTCAGGAACTTTTCAATATACAGCATTATCATTTATTTACAAAATTACTGTTTTTAGCTAAAGAAATAGTTCAACACAAATTCTAAAGAAAAGTATTCTATTTGAAAATCTTGATATTTTAGCATTCGTCGATACTGATGCTCTTGAGAATTATACTAGTGAATGAACTGCCAACAATAATTGAAAGTACTATTCAAGAACCTTAAACATTTGTTGATTCTATTAATTGAAATCAGTGAGTTTAGTTAGTTTGTTTCAACTCTATTTCAGTTTGGAGGTACGGATAATGCGTTTTAACACATTGGGGAATAATGTTTGTTCCATCTAAGTTTTATATGAATATCACCATTAAATAACTTTCTATGTTACAGTTTGCAAAAATTATTTTTGAGTAATTTTATTTTATACGTAGTTAATTTTTTCTATGACTAATTTATATCATATTTCCTGGACACATAAATACAATCTTTTCAAAAACATGCTATACAAATTAATGAAAGATTAGTTATTTGTCGTTGTATTGAGGATCGAAATATACACAGTCGAACTCGTTTAATACGAGCAGGCTGAAAACAAGGACTCTGTTAAAACAATAAATTTAAATGTTAGGAATTTTTAATCATTTAAACTGTATAATTTAAATGTGCGCAACATTTGTCTATTTACTCGTTATTAGGTCTTTATGTTTTAACGCTGGCTTTCTTATTATTCGGAATTGCTTTATTTACAGATTTATCAATTGTTTGCATTTAGAGCTGTTTTTCTGTAATTTTTCAGATTATAATATATCTCTTAATTTTTCTACGAAATGTGTAATGTGTGTATAAACTACATTTTCTTGCATGTTACCTTTCTTAATTTTTAAATGCCTTAGGTTGTGCCGCATTAATTTAATCGTATCCCGGAAGACACCATATATCGAGGAGTCGCTGTATTATTTAATTTAGGTGTTCAGTTTCGAATGTAATATGAATCCTTTAGCAAAATCTGAAAGTAGCGAATTAGTGACTGCTTTTGAAAAGTAGTTTGTAGTCGCTACTTTATAAAACAAGTAGTTGTAGTTGTAGTTAACTACATTTTTGATAAAATAGTTGTAGTTGTAGTTAACTGCATTTGCAATAAAATAGTTGTTGTTGTAGTTAACAACATTTTGGATAAGGTTGTAATAGTTGTAGCTCGCTACATCAAAACAGTAGTTTTTGGACCCCTGTTTATTCCTATCACCTAATTTTGACATCATGTTTGCATTTTCCGATAAATTTTACCTTAGGATACGAAAAGGATAGTTATTCGGTAAAGTTTGGAAATTATGAAGTTTAAAATTTGGAATTCTTAATATTAATTTCATTTTTAATCGTTACAAAACAGATTGAAATGCGGGTAGATATTAAGAATAACTCAAAAACTACTGCATGGAATGTGTTGTAATTTTGGATTCCCATATTTGCAGCTTTTAAAAAATGATTTACCTTAGAAAAATTATAAGTTACAATTAAGTTAAAAAAATTATTAAAAAATACATAAAATTTTAAAATTATTTTACGAAAATATAACATTACAATTTGTTTTCAAACTTTTAACACATTGACGGACAGGAACAAGTGAAGTTCGAAAATTGACACTATATGTTTTTGAATATTAGAAGTATAGTTTAGAATATTAGAAGTAGAGTTTTACTCTTTCTGCTTAAATAAACTTAATTTTGATTAATTCAGCATCTTTAATTAGGTTGCACTACTCCCTTCACAACCACGTCAGGGTGGCTAGTGGTCAGGGAAAAATACAGTCAAAAAAGTGATAAACACCAGTATATTCTTACAGAAAAATTTATCTTGATTATTCTATCAAATAATCAATTTGAATTTCTCTATAAGAATGTACTGGTAATTAACCTTTTCTTTCACTATATTTTTCCCTGACCACTAGCCACCCTGCACGTGCATACTGAAGCTGCAACTCTTATCACAGGTGGCAAACGAACTTCAACCTAAAAAATTGTTTCCAAAACATGACACTGGGCTTCTACTTGTTCGCCGGTAAATGCACATTTGTGCTGCTATAGCCGTAGTGTCTGAAAACGACCGTTTCGTTTTGGGCGGCTACAGCCGTCATGCCACATTGTGAACTTCGCTTTGGCGGCTACAGCCGCAAGTGTCCGTCAACGTGTTAAAAATGAATTTAGCATAAGGCGTGTCAAACATCAAACATGCATAATACCTAAATTATGTGAGTATATGGACCAGCTATTTGCATCCGAAGGTAAAAGTTACCTATGTATACAAATAGGAAGTCGAAATTATGTGTTAATATTGCAAATGTTCGAGTTTGGTTGAATTTTTACATGCAGAAGACTAAGCAAACGTTAAGAGTAGCAGTATTAAATTGTTATACTAAACTGTCATTACTAATCAACTGGTACCATTTATACGATGTTTTTCGGGTGAGTAAGTATGAGGTGTTCTTTTTATTATTTTATTTATCAATTGTACTTCCTATATATATAAGCAAAGAAATATTTCACTGCAAATTTCTGAAAAATTATTCCGTTTGAAATCTTAAATTTTTAGTTTTCTCCGATACCAATTCGTATGTTCATGATATTGTGGAATGATTTGTCAAAGATGTATTGATTGAGCTATTCAAGTACCATAAACTCTTATTGATTTTACAAAAATCAGTAAGTTTAGCATAATTATTTATTCAAATTATTTCCATTACGATTAATGATTTAAAAAAATCTAAATATTTGATATTTCGATTTTTTTCTTATCGTATTAATGACACTGATATGCAAAAAATATCGGACATAAAATACCGATATATCAACTGTCGATATATCGGAATATTTTCACTGTTTCTTCCTGTTTTAATACACATAATGGTCTCTTTTTGTTTAGAGTAAAACAAAATAATAATGGCTTTTTTAGGGCTTTATACGACATAGTTTAAATATTAACGTTTATAAAGTCAATGAAATTATTTACAGTATTTCTGAAGCAATGCTTTTAAAATGAGTAACTTTGATAATAGCTGCCATGCAGACGTTTTCTTTTTTCCGTAATTGCATTTTCGACCTTAGAAAACATACTCTATTCAGACACAGAAATCGCAGTATTAGGTATTGTGTTGCTAAAGCATACAATATATCTTTTTTATACGATTATTTGCAGCAGAATGTGTTGTTGTTATCGCTTTTTTTCAGGACTATAGATTAACATATTCGTCATAGTTAATACATGCATGGTTATATCCATTAACTCAGAAAAGTGTTTTAGTGATGGACATAACGATTATTTTGATTTTTCGAATGAATCATTCGGTCATGTGCAGAAGCATATCTGTCAAACTTCAATTTTTTTTACTCAATTACCACCAGAAATTTTTAAAAAGAAAAAACGTTTCTTATTTTAATGAGAATTAGATCAGACACCAGAAAAAAATGCAAAATTTGTTTTGTAAACGTATTTTGAACGTTTTGTAATTTTTCGAATTTTCTGGTAGTAATTGAATATTTTTTTTGTAAAGTTTGACAGTTATGCTTCTGCGCATGCCCGAATGATTCATTCGAATAATCAAAATAACCGTTATGGCCATCACTAAACCTTACTTTTCTTCGTTAGCAATTTCAGTTTGGATTTCAAACGTAGCGACAGTTATGATATTTCTAATCGTCATCTTACTGTTGACTTGATTAGCTCTTCTCATTTTTACACAATTCATTTTTTAATCAATACCATATTCTCACGCAACATGGAATTGCTGGGATATAATTGGATAACTGATTTCTATCTCCATCAGTCAACGGTTGAGTTTGACCGTCCGGCTTACCTTGGACTAACAGTGGGCTAGTGATTTGGCCCAACATCTAGAAATGCATCTATTCCAAAGGTGGGTTGATCGTTCGATTCAAGCTCCGATTCCGCATTGTCCAATATATCAATCTACTTACAAAGCTACCATATGGTTGAATAATTGACTCCAATTTAATTAGAAATTTCCACTAATTTGTTGACATTCTCGCAAAAATTTTAGACTTACAAATGTTTCTAGAATTACCGATTAAAAGTGCTTGAAATTTCTTTATTTTATTCAAAAAACTACTTCATCATTTATTGTTTGTATTTTAACAGATAGCTCTAAAACTATTATGTAAATAAATTTAATTTTTCTAGACGATTAATATTCAAGATTATGAGTTCTAAGAATTCTAATCTCTTAAAAAATACACTTTTTTAACTTAATATCACGTTTATTATAAACGTGATATGTACAATTTCTGTTAACATATAAGAAAAAAATTATGCTTACATACTACAGAATAGCATCTTTAAATGTCGCTCTGTAGATACTTCTCACCCCCCCCCCCCCACACCAACACACTTCAGTATGTAAAACGTATTAAAAACTATTATATCTAGATAAAATATTATTTCTGATAAAATATTCTTTCTTTCGTCTCCTTAACACGGGAGAAATCGCGCATATCTAGGGTATGAACAGTTTTTACTTTGTCACCAATAAATACAAACAATAATTCTCAACATATTTAGTCAGTGACAACTGTTACAAATTGTAGGATAAAATACGCTAAAGATTACTTTTCGAAAAGTAGTGGTGATAATTGTAAAATCCGTACGCACTCGGGGTATGTCATACCCCATGCGACTTCTCTCGGGTTAAGAAAAGCGATTTTATACATTCTTAAAATGCTGAACAGATATTGCATTATACTAGGGACTGATATTGCATTATACTAAGGACTCATATTGCATTATGCTAGGGACTGATATTTCATTATACTAGGGACTGTTATTACATTATATTAGGTTAATACAGAAAAGGCACAGCAAAAACAATCGCTTTAGAGCCTAAATCCATTAAAGTAATTGAGTAGATTTATGTTTATCTTTAAAACTCTTGACGTAATGTGGAAAATTCATAACATAATTAGAGAACCAGAGAAATATTAAATTTTCTATAATTGAGAAAATTATTATCAAGGTTCGAGACATGTTTTCATTTCCGCGGAAAGCAAGCTCTTCAAGCAATACATATTAAATGTGTGTTCCTATCAAGAACAAAACCTACGCATTTTTTTTTTACCTTCTAATATTTTTTTATTTCTCAACCTGTTTTCAAAAAGCATAGTTTGAATTGTTGACGTAGGTTTTCTTCTACAATCGTTTGCAAACGTAGAAGGCTTCCCTTTCTGTTCCACAAAATTTCTTTTATTTATCTTCAATTTATTTGTGTTAACAAATATTTCCCTTCTACAGTAAAGAATTCAAGGAGATCGTGGATTGTTACAATCCAAGAAATAACCGTCCCCTCTCCGCCCCCCAAGCCGGAATATTATACATTTTGTGTTTGATAATAGTTAAAAAGTGTAAATATAATCACACCCCGGAATCAACATTGCCCCCCTCGACCTACAGCAGCAAAATTGCCTCCCGGAGAAAAGTGTTTGAATTCAACATTGCCTTTTTGTGCTATCTTTCTATTAATTGATGATGATTCATAAACGAATCTGAGAAATTTAGAGCTTGAATTGTATCTTCACATCCAAGAAAAAATATTGGAACGGCTGAGGGGTGAAAAATTACATCCTTTGAAGTGCGCACCGGCCCTCGGGCTATGGGCCGACATACCAGTCTCAGACTCCGAGACTAGTACATATTAATTTATACGTATCTACTTTATTTTGGAACATTTGAAAATTAATTCCTCTCCCCTATCATACGCTGTATTTGAATTTTATGTATATGTGATTATAGAATGAAGCTCTAAGACGTTGATTATAGAAAAAAAATCTGATTATTCATAATTTTTTCATAATTAAATTATGTTTAATATTTTTACTAAGTCTCATTTCTATCTGATTCAGTAGCAACATAACTAGCCACATAAATATTCTCAATTCAAATGCATATTAAATTATGATTATGATTTCTGATTAATAAATAGTAAACTAATCAATTAATATACATCGTATTGCGGTTTGCAAAATCTATATGTTTCAGAAACATATAACATAATGAGAAGTAATTACATTAAATTAATTTTACATTTCAAAGTACTTTTTCACCAATTATAACATATGAGTCGTTCGTAGAAGTCATTTGAATATATCGATGCGAAATTTATGCAACTGTAATTATAGAATAAAGTTATAAAATGTTGCTTATGTTGGTTGTGTGGAAAAATCTTTCCGTTTCGGAAAATTGGTTAATTCCGGAAAATTCTATCATTTAATTATTAGAGATCAGTCCCGATATCTAATGTCTACTAATAATTAATGGGCAGAAATTTCTGGTGCGAATTGGTTTTCGCAAACGAAAGGAACTTTCCGAATAATCCAATAGATTATTTCAGATTAAGTTATTTCCTTACAGATAAATTTGTTTAATACTGTTGCTATGATTCATATTTATTATAATTGTTAAAAGCATATATATATATTATTCCAAAAAATATTCTTGTGATTTCTCAATGAAGAATTATTTTTTATGGTATTGTAGTTTGAAAAAAAAATACTTATTTTAGGAAAATGTGAAATAATTAATTATGAATAAAATTTAGATAGCATATTTGAATTTTATACGGGTATCAGAATAGCCATAATTTCGAAAATGTTGTCTACAGATTATTTCTGATACTTTTTTTTTTCTAGCTGATTTTGTCTAACATTTTTACTATGATTCTTTTCTACTACGTTTCTTAAAAACATGAATACATTTGTTGCAAAACCATATTATTTTAATTCATAAATAATAAATTAATTTTCATTGCATTCTGATATGAAAAATATATATTTATTTCCGGAAGTGTGAGAAATATGAGACCTAATTAAATTAAAGTATATCAATTTATAAGTTCTTTGTAACCAATTTCAAAATAAGTTTTCATTTTACAATATTAGAATATACCATGTTTAATTATAAATATAAAATAGATATAGTCACAAATTTCAACATTTCCTTAATTATAAAGCTGTATAAGAAAGAGCGCGTGATGAATTTTATCTACTGTGTGCTCTGATAGAATAGTTTAATCAAAGATTCGTTAACAATAGTTTCAATTTCAGAATGCTTTTGAATTTTGAACAATTTTATTTATTATTAAAATTGCTATTTTTATGTAAATAACTGTTTCAGTGCAAATTTTTAAAATGGTATCTAATTTTAAAGTCTCGCAATTTTAGCTTTTAAGGATAATGATACATTTGATTAATATACTACTAAATAAACAGTCAAACAAATATTGGTTCTATAAGTTAAAATCATTTTATGTTTACGAAAACGGACTATGTTAAAAAGTTCGATTTTAATCAAAGCATAATAACAAATATAGTTAAATATAGTTTTAGTTTCTGAACACTTTTGAATGTTAAACAATTACATTTATTCAGAAAATTACCATTTTTATAGAATGCCATCCTAAGAAATAGTATTTGATTTTAACATCTCGAAATTTTTAGCTTTCTTTGATACCGATACCATTGACAATTATAATGAAATGACTGTCAAACATATATTAAAAGAATCTATTGAAGTATCTTAAATGTATGTTGATTCTATAAATTGAATTCAGTACATTTAGTTAATTTGTGTATTCAAATCGATTCGATTTGGAGACAGATTAATTTATATACAGATAATGCGTTTTGGCACAGAGGGAAATGTTACTTTTGTTCGCTCTGTCAATGTAATAAGGACACAAATAAATTAATGTTAAAAAATGTTGAATTATGTCTGGGTTTTTATTCTTTTTTTTAGTTTATTTAATCTACATTTACATTTCTATTACATTTTCTACAAAATTAAATACACGCACTTCAAACGTATACTGAATTTAGTAATAAATAAGAAATTAATATTCATTGTTTGCTGTCTAAAAGATATGTATATATTTCACAACAATGTGACATAAATTAAAAATTAAATATAATAAACATTTCCGCTTTTAAGTATTTTCTCTTCAATTTGAAGTATTGCAATGTCTGTGTTTAATAATGATTATACGAGCTACTCATATTCACGTGTTTTAACATTTCCCCAATGAGAAAGATGTACAATCATTATAAAAAGTATATCCCATACTAACTCTTCCGAAAATCATCAAATAAAAGTGTAATTGTTACCGGTCAATTAATAATAACGTCTTTCCTGTACTTGAATTCTGTTTAGGATATAATATAAAAATATATACAGTACATATACCTATACATAGAAAAAAATTATTTAAATTTAAAATCTTCAAAAATAACACCTAGATTTTTCGGTAAATAGTACCTTCGGATCCCAAAGCGAAAATCATTCGATCAAGTAGTTTATGAATGATGAAAGTTCTTAGTTTAGAACTCCTGATGTTAAATTAATTTTTAATCATTGCAGAATAGATTTTAATACAGGTAGTTTTTGAAGCACAGACAAAAGTACTCGATGAAAATATCAGTATTTTTGGATTCACATATTTGAAATTCTAGGAAACCGATTTCTGTTTTAAAAAATAATGCGTTAGGATACACATATTGTTTCGAAAACGATTTCCAAAATATGTATAATATGCCTTAATTTTCGGCGAATAAGGCGCGGCTGAATTAAGTTTCTTTCATGCCAAAAATTTTAGCTAATAAATAAAGTCAACTACCAAGTAAAAAAAGTTGAATTTCATTTTATAAATTTTCTGGTAGGAAACAGATTTATTTGATGGCTTGTATATGGAAAATTACTTTGGTTTTTGAAAAATAATATAAATCGTAATCTATTAAATTTTTAATAGAAATTGATGTCGAGATATTTAAAATATAAAATCCAAAATTACAGTTGGTTTCGCTAAGTGGTTTGTAATTGTGCTTAATAAACTATCTGCATTCCAATATGTTTTGCAGCGATTAAAAATTAACTAAACATTAGGAGTGCCAAACTTAAAACCCATATAATTTTCAAACTACTTGACGAAATGGCTACCAACGTTATTACTAATATGTTTGGTTGACGGTATATTTATTTTTATATTAATTTAGATAAATTCCTAGAGGATTCCCTGTATTTTTATTATTATTATTTCATTAGATTTGTCAATTATTATTTACACATTTTACCATAAATTTGCATTCTTCTATGTAAAAGGAAAAAAAAAAACATGGCAATTATGAGTTAAATAGTGTTCGGCAACTGTGTCAATGTTTAGAAACGCATTTTGCAGACAAAGTTATGATGCGGCCAAAGGTATTAAAATGATTATGTAAAAACAATGTTAAAACGAGAGTAAAATTAATTATTAGTAAATCCATAAGTATATGGTTGACTGGCAGTAATCAGGAATAAAATATGAGAAAAGAGATTTTAAATTGTAACCTGTTAACCGGGAGACTACGGTGGGATGAAAGCTTATTTATTTAAAAAAATTAAAAGAATAAGCAGTTCATCAGAATTTCAGAATATCATTGTATAACACCGTGTTTAATTTAATGATTCTAATTTCTGGGACATTCGAAGAATTTTATTTGCTTATCAATATGCATGCAATTAAAAAAAAATGCGAATTGTACGATGTTAAATTATATCAAAAATGAGAATTACAAAACAAGTGACTTGCAGAGCTGACGTTGAGGCTCCTGATCTGCAGATTTACTAGTTACGAATGGCTTTGATATTCGAAGGAATCATTCGAGCATGCACAACAGCATATTTTCTGGCCTTCGTTTTTTCCCTTTTATCTATTACTACCAGAAATATTGTAAGAAAAAAAATCATATTTTATAAGCCACATTAAAAATATGAATTTATCTTTTTACAATATTTCTGAAGTTATAGATTAACCCTTAATTGAATAGTGATGTAAATTTCCATCACTGTTTATTTAACTTTTAATAAATAAATCAACTTCTTCGAAACCACTATATTTATATAGGAATATTAATACAGTAAATTTCCCGTGAACTATGTTGCTGAACAAAGTTAAAAATCTATCTTAAAATTTCTGGTGTCTAATATTTAATATATGTATAAAAAAACACAATTGTAAAAGAAAAACTCATGCAAAGAAGGGATAACCCTTTCCGGCAGAGTGGTCCCACTCCGGGCACACCTAATTTTAATTCCAAACTTGCATTCAACACCAAGAATATTTTAATATTTTTTTTTTCTATAATGAAAGCTGAAAATAAGGCGTTCTTATTTTCTAAAAAAGTCATTGGTAAATTCTGGTGTCAGTCAGTAATTTCTCATTTTACGAACAGAATTTGTCTATGCCGGAAAGGGTTAAAGTAAAATACGAAGACTGGTAAAAAAAATATGGCAACAGTTTATTAGTAAAAATACAGCTTGTAACCATGCTTTTGCACATACCCGAATGATTCATTAAAATATCAAACTTATTCATTCTACGTATCCCTATTTTAAATTACCCAAAATTTCTATTTTAAAAAACCGGTGACACAAGATTAAAAATTCTATAAAGAACTCTCATTGGGAAAGTGTTAAAGTCGGTAAATTTACATATTTGCAAATAACGTTATTGCTAAGTGTTAGAAGTGGACGTAAATTCATATTGGTGAAATTTATGCCATTCGGATTCTATTGGTAATGGTATATATATATACAGTGAACTTCCCTTTAACGAAGTCCCTATTCAACAAAGTTTTCTACTTAACGAAATTTTCTGCAAAACTTTGACTTTGAAAACCATTAGCATGTAAATTAATCTCCATATTACGAAAAATATATTCTATATAACGAAGTTTATTCCACTTTTGTACGTGTACAGATTTCAAACTAAGAGGTTGCTGTTGCCATGGATATGCTAATTTATTTCAGCGGATTGTATGGAAAGGAACACATTTAAATAATTTCAATTCTGCTTGGTGCAAAATAAAACAATTGTTTTTCACACTAAGAAAAACACGTGTTATCATTACTCTCCCGCACCGAGACTCCAGCGCTGACAGTTGGAGAAAATCGAAATCCCCTTTTTACATTCAATGATGTAAAAGATACTGTGACGCAATCGAGTCAAATGCATGGAGGCAAAAAATATCAATTAGAGTCAGACAGTTGCCATTCTAATCTTTCATTGCTGATAGACAATTGCTTTGTACATCCACAAGAATGTGCTTCAAATGCTAATAGAAGAACATCAAAGTTATTTTTTTCCTGACAATACAACTTCTAAACTTCATCAGTTAGTCTAAGGAATGTAAGTAATAATAAAAAATCTTGAAGTACATTATCGAAAAAGACAGAAAAAAAGATAATGTAGTGAAAACATTAGTTTGAGAACATGTGTATCAGAGCTGATGAAAGCTTGAGCCAAAGCTTGGGAATGTGGCGGGATTTCATCGACCGTATACAACTGTTTTGTAAAAGACGGCTTCTTAATTGAAACAGAATCAAATGCTTCTGAATCCAATACCTGTTTGTCATATCTGAAGGAAAAAAATTCATGAATTTAAGTTGATTTCTATTTAACGAATTTCTTCATAACGAAGTTTTTAAGTGTAACGAGGAGACTTCGTTAAATGGAAGTTTCACTGTATATATATATATATATATATATATATATATATATATATATATATATATATATGTCATATGTGTTTGTGTGTGTGGTGTAATAATGACGGCTGATTATCTGCACGAGAAATATAGGCTGTGGGGGAAGTGCCCTCCGTAGGGGTCTTTTTAAAGGAACCTAACCGGGGCCTCCAAGATTATGCTGTTTGCTTTTTATACCGGGCCTCTTACAAGTGTTAGTGACGTCAAAAGAGAGATCCAGTTCGGTCAATGTACCCCAGCAGAAAGATTTAATAAAGAGATATGTTTTGGATTTACTGTCTTAAAATTTGTCATTATATAAATAATAGTACTAAATTTCATAATCATGAAATAAAAAGGGGTTAATAAACTTGTTTTATAAAAAGAAATTAAAAGTTTTAAATTAAAAAAATGCTAAGATTAATAGATCATATTTTACACAGTGTCTTACTTTTTCCTAAAAACATTATTTTACAATAAGTATATGTACAAAAAATATAATAAATCTGAAACTTTACAAAATCAATCCTATCCCCCCCCCCGCCTCTTTTACCACTACATACCATAATTTAACCACCAAACCACAATAAATATCAAATTAAATAGAGAAATCGACATTTTTCAACTATAGAGACCTTGGCACTTTTTTCAACTTTTTTAACGCTTTGGCGCAATTTGGGCTTCAGAAAGTTAAATATATTTCCAAATTATATACACAGTTATGTAAACAAACCTAATGAACTTTTATGTTTATTTATATATAAAATTATTTATATAAAGAATTCTGTTCTACCTGTATATAAAAAGAGATAAATGGCTTCTTTATCTTAAATAAATTATATAAATATTGAAAAAAATGCTTATTTATATGAAACTACGAATAGGTTGCCAGAAAATATGTTGCCAACTTTCCTTCTCTCGCCATAAGCCATTTTCTATCATAGCTTGATAACATATTTGCAATATTTTTAAAATTGTCTATTTATTGTACTTGGGTCCAGGACATAAAAACCACTCAAATAAACTTATCTAAAGATTTATTTTCATAATATATTTGTACACTTAAGTTAGCTAAAATGTTAAATGAAACTACTAAGTTGGGTAAATGAGTTACTTTTAATTTTATAAACAAAGCACACTCACTTCTAAGTAAGTGTATCCAGATTTCATTCTATTTATTACAGTATTTATTTAAAAATCTTTGAAAGATGTGTTGTCATCGTTGTACCATTTTTAAAACTGTTTATCGTCTGCTTATTTTTTTCCAAAGATCATTTGGCTCTTTTTGTTTTGGAAATACACATTCATTCAAATATGCCGGAATATTTCCATTACAGTAGGATAGACATTCGTTGTTAGGGTTAATTTTTTTTTCGCTTAATGCAGACCACTGATGTTGAAACATAAGTAAAATTATCACAATGTAATTTTCGTAGCTAAAATTTCTTCTTTTCATTATCAGTAGCGAATTTGAAGACATATATTTAAAACTATGAGCACAACATTTTCTTCTCATTATTTTATAGATATAATCTACACTTTCATTAATAGTTATAATTTATAATTATTGATAGCGTTATAATCTAAGTACACTGAAAAATATTATTAATTACTAAATAAAACAATAAATAATATCAAAATACTATCGTAAACATTCCGTACTAACTAACAAAGTACATGGAAAATTGTAAATAGTATCATCTCGCTTGTGACGTCATGCAAGTCAATTTGCTCTTTGTGGCAGGCCCGGTATAAAAAGCAAACAACGTGATCTCGCTCAAAGATAGCCACGAAAACGTTGAAATATTAGGCCGACGGGCGCGATTGGATTCGAGCCCAGCACCTCTTGTCTACCATTTTTTTTATTGTAGAACTTCTCGTACGTATGTGTTATTAATTATTAATTAATACTTCAAAAGCCTATTTATTCAAAATAAAAATTTAGGCTTTTCCAAAGTAAAGTATAAAACAAAAAGGGACGCGAAATAAAATAAAGAAGAAGAAATAAAAGAAATGACAATAAATAATTAAATCATTTCCATTTTTAAGTACGTTTCCAGCCATTTCACGATAAAGTAAAATATTTTTATTCTATTAGAATTTTCTACGTTTAAACACAGACTATTCTTATTTACGTATTTCAGCATTTTCTTAATTAGAGAATTTTATGATAGCGGACATATTTTAAGTTTAAGCCACTTCAAGATACTAAGCTGTTTATAAAATATTTGAATGAACGAAGAATCATTAAATTTAGCTTCATTTTTAGAAACTATTTTGAATTTAGCACATTCTCGTTTATTTACAAAATTACTTTTAAAATGTAAAGCAATCTTTCGAAGCCTATTTCACATAATGAATTTTAGTTGAAAGCCTTTGAGCTTTTTTTTATAGCTTGAATATTATATCATTAAACATCTATCGAATATCTTTTGAAAAAGCTATTCAAGTATATTAAATGGTTGTTTTTTCTTTAATTAAAATCAGTTTGTTTAATGAATTTATTCAAGGCATTTCCGTTGGGAGATTTATTCTTTTATATGGAGATAATTAGCTTTAGGCATATGGGGATATAACTTCTCATCATGATCATTCTTCTAAGTACTATATTATGGTAGTTACAGAGTGACATTCGAACATAATGGTTACAGACTAACCTATATTTAGTTATTAAACACATTTTACCACATTCCTTCATAACTGTGAAAACAACATAAAAAAAACTTCACGACAAAACAACAAAAAAATTCAAATATGAATATATTTGAAATATGTTTAATCGCTGCGAGTGAGAGATATAGAATTATCCAGTTAGATGAATTAAATATATGCAGAGTATTTGGGTACATGAAATATGCCCATGTACCAAAAGATTGAGATCGTGCTTATTTTTTTTAAATTGTTAGAGATATGTATTCAATATAAATTGCAAAAGTGTTCAAAAGAAGGCATGATTTCGATCGAAGAAATAGTCCTGCCATTAATTTTCAAAAAGTTGCAATTTTTAAATTTTTATACGAACATCGAAACCTATAAGTTGTATTTAGAGACGTTTTCTCCAAGCTCTGTGAAATACAAATACCATTCTTCTATAACAAAAACTCACTGAGTAATATGAATTTTATGAAATTTTGGAGCATTCCTGCACTAAAAACAGAAACGTGTGTTTTTAATGCCAGAAATCTTCAAAATTTCATAATGTTCAAAGCATCATAACTCGATGAATTTTGCACAAGAAGAATTAGAATATGTTTTAATCGCACCTGTATACTTTTGAGCCGGGTGAATATTTTTCTAAATATAACTTATAAGACGCATGGACCGTGTAAAATGTTTAAAAGTGTAACTTTTTGGAAATTAATGGCAGGACTGTATTATCAAAATATTCTGAGTTCCTACTTTATTTTTTACACTTTTCAAATTTACATTGCGTACGTATCTCTAACAGGTAAAATGTTAAAGCGTGTTTCTACCGATTTGTGATACCCAATTTACATAGTTATTTGTAGTACCTGGTGTAATAATTACAACACCTTTTTTTGCCGGTAAATTTTGATTTTTTAGCTATTTGAGATGGGTAATTACTTATTTTTTGGATTTCTTATTGTTTTCATATTTTTGGGGATTTTTACTATGTTATAAGGAGCATAATAATATCATTTTTAGGCTTAATGCTGACAATATTTGACAAAATAACATATCTTTACTATGAATTATACTTATGATGCTCCTCTGAAGAATCCATAATTTATTCATAGTTTTTTATATTTGCATTTGAATTTCATTTTATTGGTTTAATTCTGTAGTGTCCTTTCATTTGATTTTTATACTGTATCTTCCTTTGATTTTCACATATGTGAGTCCTTTATATAAATATATATATATATATACAGGGTGTTCCGTTAAAGGGGTCCAATATTAATAGGGGTAATAGAGGAGATCACACGGAGCATAAATCAGTATATAATGCCTGGCCGGATCTCAATAATTTTCAAGTTACAGCAAATAGAATGAAAAATCGGAAATTTGTAAAAAAAAAACTCATTTCTAAACTATCGATAATGCTACATAAAAACGAAGCACATATTTAGAAAGAGCAGAAAAAATCCTACGAAATGACATAAGTTGTTTTAGAATATTGAGAATTAATGGCGAGTTACAAGCTCTGAAACAGTGAAAAAATACAAAATCAAATATTTAGCAAAATAGTTAATCGTTAATTCCAAAAATGCAACTCTACCTACATCAAGGAAAATGTTATAAAATTTGGTCCATTCCGAAAGCTTTCGAAGAAGCTGACAATAAACCATATCAGTTTAATTGTATGGGAGAAATCAAGCAGTTCCCTAGTTACAACTCTGTATTGTTGCACGCTCGGAAAGAGCGAAACTCCACCCATGACGATTGTAAATACCCCGTTTTAATATCTTTCAATTATACATTTCTGATCAACCTCTATCAATACCCTTTCATTATTCAGTCTGGTCAAGTGAATGACATATTGTGCAGCTCTCGCCTTGTCTTAAAGCAAACTCCGTGACTTCTGCGTTTCCTCCATGAACTTTCAGGATGATGAAGAAGAAGTACTTTTTATGCAAATTTTCTATGTGTATAGGAAGAAAAGTGTAATAAAACAGCAATCATCAGTGGGCGTTATGTTAAAGGGAGGCTGTTGTAAGTGGGATTGTAGTAAGTTGATGTATAATAATTATGCCAGAATACTCTAACGAAGAATATGCGGACATGCATCTGATGTACGGGCAAGCTCATGGAAATGCATGTCTAGCACAGCGCATGTACCGTGAGCAATTTCCAAGGAGACGTTGCCCAAGTTCGAAACTCTTCATAAAAATCGATAGACGATTACGGGAGACTGGATCGTTTAATACAGCAAGCATTGATGCAGGGAAACCTCGACATGTACGAACACCTGCAATGGAAGAAGATGTACTGAATATTTTTAAAGATAACCCCTCCACGAGTACACGAGCTGCTGCGTCTGAAGCCGGTGTTTCTCACCAAAGTGTGTGGCGTGTTTTGCGTGCAGAAAACATGCACCCCTTTCATGTGCAGCGGGTACAACTGTTATCAGTAACAGATTGTGCTCAGCGGACAGAATTCGTACGCTAGTTGCTTAATGTAACAGAAAATAATCCACAATTTCTGGAAAATATTTTATTTACTGATGAAGCAACATTTACGAGAGAGGGCGTGGTAAACACGCACAATATGCACACATGGTCATATACAAATCCGCACACTGTTTTCCCGTCGAACGCACAACAAAAGTTCAGTGTGAACATATGGGCAGGTGTCCTCGGCGATTATCTCATAGGACCATATTTACTCCCAGATGTACTCAATGGCAGTACGTACTTGGTTTTCCTACGGGATATCTTACCGCAGTTACTGCAAAATGTGCCAGCAACATTGCGCCACAATATGTGGTTTATGCACGATGGCGCACCGGCACATTTTTTCATAGGTGTTCGCAATCACCTCAATTCAACATATCCTGGGAAATGGATTGGACGCAGTGGACCTGTTGCTTGGCCTGCACGCTCTCCAGACCTCAATCCGTTAGACTTTTTTGTTTGGAGACACCTTAAATCGCTGGTGTATGAAACGCCTGTGGATACACCGGAGATTTACTAGCGCGAATCGTTGTCGCTGCAGGAGACATTCCCAACTCCGTCGGAGTTTTTCGGCGTGTTCGGCAATCTTTACGACGTCGCTGTCGGCTGTGCGATTCTGTTAATGGGCGCAACTTCGAACACCTATTATAATAATGTCCGTTCGTCTGCCTTCCGACATTGAACTGTGCAGCGCAGGCCAGAAGACTATGCTTCACATATGTCATAAAGTACGTGGAATGTAATTCTTTATTTGTCATTTTTCTTTTATTTTCAACACTTTTTGGCACAGTATTTTGTAAGTCACAGACTGTGGTGTACTCAAATTGTAAATTACAAAGTTTGTATGAATTAATTTAAAATTTAGTGTCTTTTTTAAATTTATAATTAATAAAATTATTATGCTATTTGTTATTATTATTTCCTATCATAAATTATGATGCACATATACATACAATAATTGTCCATGTAAAACATGTACTGAAACTTCTTGCATAGTTACAAATCGCAATATTTTTAATTATTTCCGAATTTTCACCACCAGTTTAATTTTAAGGAATTTAACTTAAGCTTTATATCAATAAAAGACCACTTTAAAATGTAGATTATTATTGTAAAGTTATTTTGGTTCATTCAACTCTTGAATAATTAAAAATGTTGCATCTCAGAAGAAGCATGATCGAAAATGTATAGTTGAGAGTAATTAAAAAGGCGGTGTTTCCAATCGTGATGGGCGGAGTTTAACCTTTGCTAGTGTCAAAGAAAGCGGAGTTGTAACTAAGAAACTGATTAATTTCTCTCACACAATTAAACCGATATGGTTCATTGTAAGCTTTTTCGAAAGTTTTCGGAATGGACCAAATTTTACTACATTTTCCTTGTTGTAGCTAGAGTTGTCTTTTTGGAATTAACGATTAACTATTTTGATGTATATTGGATTTCGTACTTTTTTCACTGTTTCAGGGCTTGTAACTCGTCAATAAATATTGCTATTTTAATACAATTGATGTCATTTTGTAGGTTTTTTCCTGCTCTTTCTAAATATGTGCTTCGTTTTTATGTAGCATTATCGATAGTTTAGCAATGAGGGTTCTTTTACAATTTTCCGAATTTTCATTCTATTTGCTGTAACTTGAAAACTATTGAGATCCGACCAGGCTTTATATACTGATTTATGCTCCATGTGATCTCCTCTATTACCCCTATTAATATTGGACCCCTTTAACGGAACACCCTGTATATATATCAAATATGTAAGTCCTTTATATATATATATATATATATATATATATATGTAAGGTAAAGATATGTAAATAGTTGATTTACTGGAATTATATGAACTAGACGTTGAATAATAAAATATGAACTTTAATACAGTCCTAGAAATATAATTCTACAATATTTTACTAGCAATTTCTTTTCAGCTAATACACTTCTCGCCAAACATATACAATATATTTATTTACCAAAAATCCAACTAGGCCTAACAGCGTCTTTATTGGATATTTCTCATTTCGATGCTTGCTTCACAATAAAAATTAGAAGATTGGCTATTTTCCAATTTTGAAGATGTTCAAATCTTGATCTGGCGATCCAAAATATTTATAACTCGTGCATTAAATCATGGATAATAATAATACTAGAGCGTCAGTTAATTTGATGATCATGCACGTCATAAAAGAAACGAAGTGTTTAAACTGAAATCCTACATATATATATATATAAAGGACTCACATATGTGAAAATTAAAGGAAGATACAGTATAAAAATCGAATGAAAGGGCACTAAAGAATTAAACCAATAAAAAAATGCAAATAATATTTATATAGTGCTAAAAAATCTTGTTTCTTTCTATACACTTAAACCGCATATTCATAAACTACACAATAACTTCATTCTAACATACATTGTTAAGGCTGCTAATAACTATGCCATCATATGCAAATTTTATTACCCCCATCTTCTAACAAATGCAATTGCTTCTAATAATATTTTCACAATCATCATGTTCCGTTAGAAGAAAAAAATAGACATATTTTAAGTTATCATAAATTATTAAGCTTAAAAAATAAAAACTTCGTTATCCTTACATTGTTATGATTCGTATGTTTCACAAAATTCCTTTAAATTTCCGCAATGTCACTGTAAGTTTTAATACTGTTTAAAATATATTCACACATGCTAGTATATTTTTTTTAATCTACTCACACAAAATTACGATTTATCTCTCAATAAATACAACATACATTATATCAAAAATAGTTTTATGTTAGTTAACAAAATCAAGGGACTAAAAAATGTTAACAACATTATTAATTATGATTACAATGACCTATTCAACAATATTCGATGGGTCGATTTACACTGAACTATTAATCCCCTATTTATAGAATATTTATCATCATTACAATTGTCTGACAACATTGATATTGATTATTTTAAAACTTTAACAAGTTTTTTACTCTCTCATAACTATATTTTCCAAAATAATGCTATCTTTATTCCGATACAAGGTATTCCTCAAGACGCAGCTAGTTCGAGTATGCTTTCAGATTTACAGGGCTGATTTACCAAATTAATACCAATATTTTTTAACAGAAAATTTCAGGTTAGGTTTCTACAACATTTCCGCAAAAATTTTCTTCGAAGGTGCTTTCTGAGAAATTTGAAAGAAAAATCTAAAAATATTTTTTTCTGAAGAAAATACCGTTATTCAAAAAGCGGACAATTTGGAAGTCCTGGATTTATATCTTTATTTCTATGAAAAAAAAATTACAATTTTATTTTTGCTATATAGATACATTGATGATATTATTATCTTTTGCCTTCCCTTATTGAAAATCATTATCTATCTCTTCCTGTAGTGTATCCTTCTAATCTAAAGCTTAGTACAACCTTCTTAAATAATTCTACAATTAATTTTTTGGATGTTAATATTACTATTCTTTCTGATCATACTCTAACTTTTAATATTTATGATGAACGTAATGACTTCTCTTTTAATGTTATCAATTTTAATATTTTTTATTCCTGTCTACATTCCTGTCTAAATATTCTTCTAAATCACTGCAATCGTATTAAATGTTTATCGTCTCCTTTTTCTCTTTGGCCAAATTTATTACAATTAAAACATCCAACATTGTCTTCTAAATATCCCCTTTCTGTTATTTCTTCATGGATCCACCATTACATATCCATCTCATTTTACCAGTTTGGGTATTAAATATGTATAAAAAGTATAAAATCTGAAAACTATACTATGGAAAGTTGGCGTGGATACCAATATTTTTTAACAGAAAATTTCAGGTTAGGTTTCTACAACATTTCCGCAAAAATTTTCTTTCGAAGGTGCTTTCTGAGAAATTTGAAAGAAAAATCTAAAAATATTTTTTTTTCTGAAGAAAATACCGTTACTCAAAAAGCGGACCATTTGGGAGCCCTGGATTTATATCTTTATTTCTATGAAAAAAAAATTACAATTTTATTTTTGCTATATAGATACATTGATGATATTATTATCTTTTGCCTTCCCTTATTGAAAATCTTTATCTATCTCTTCCTGTAGTGTATCCTTCTAATCTAAAGCTTAGTACAACCTTCTTAAATAATTCTACAATTAATTTTTTGGATGTTAATATTACTATTCTTTCTGATCATACTCTAACTTTTAATATTTATGATGAACGTAATGACTTCTCTTTTAATGTTATCAATTTTAATAATTTTTATTCCTGTCTACATTCCTGTCTAAATATTCTTCTAAATCGCTGCAATCGTATTAAATGTTTATCGTCTCCTTTTACTTACCCATCATACGTAGTATAGGGTAAGTCTTGTAATCGTTTTGAAAATCGAAAAATTTTTTTGACGGATTTACACGTTTCAGACACTGGAGATTCCAAAAAACATATTTTTAGAAAAAAAAATTTGCCGTCCGTCTGTGTGTCTCTGTGTGTGTGTGTCTGTGTGTCTGTAAACGCTCTATCTCCCGAACAAATAGAGATAGAGACTTGCAATTTGGTATGTACTTAGTATGTAATAATGGGAAGAAGCCTATTTCATTTCAATAACCTCGATTAACCGGAACATTTTTTTCGGACTCTCGAAATATTCGTTCTGATGAAAGGTATATAAAAATTTTCGAAATTGTTTATTTTAAGTAGTAAATATAAAAAACAATAAAAAAACATAAATTTTGCATAAAACATGAAGTCGATCGGATAATGAGTTGCCGAGATATTTGGAATCCTATTTGCCACACTCTTCGATTTTTCATGACCCTGTATTTCATCCAAATTTCACTTCAAAGATATATTTTAATTGGAAATTTGACGCTTAATCAGATGCAATAAACCGCTAGTTAATAGGAGTATTATTTTTGGAGTTATAAGGAAAAACCTCTTTCAAGCAATTCAGTAATCGAGCCTTTTTATGACGTCATCAAGCCACGATTTTATTTGAATTGCAATGCATTTTATAAGTAGTTTACACATTTTTATTTTAATATTTTACATTATACATATACATGATGGGTAAGGATTACGGTGGCCCCCAACGACTAGTTTCTCTTAGGCCAAATTTATTACAATTAAAACATACAACATTGTCTTCTAAATATCCCCTTTCTTTTATTTCTTCATGGATCCACCATTACATATCCATCTCATTTTACCAGTTTTGGGTATTAAATATGTATAAAAAATATAAAATCTGAAAACTATACTATGGAAAGTTGGCGTGGATTGCTGAAGAAATTACAAAAACGTTATAAAAAAGTATGAAAAAGCAAGAAATTAATAAAATTTCCCAAAAATATAAAATCCAAAATGTTGTTACGGAGGGCTGCCGTGGAAATGCTGTAAAAAGTTTAAAAATTAATCTTTAACAGAAGTGAGTTTTAAGCATTTATTACGATCATTTATTATTCTATATCATGCATAGTGATTCTTCATGCAGGGCTATATTTTTACCTCCTTAACTTATTGCTTATTTAATATTAATTTTTATTTACATAACCATCTCTTATTTAATTTTAATTTAATTTTATTATTTATTTTATCTATATTATTATTTAATATTATTTTCTTCATCTATTTCATTTTTAGTAAATGCATATATTTTTCTTTCTATATTATTGATTACCATTAATTATATGGTATTATATGGTTATTATCGTCCTTTAAGCTTTATATATTAAATTTTTACTTAATCTTTAGAATATTGCTCCTCTTTCTGGGAACAGGTGGCAGCGCTGCTATTTGTTCTTATTTTTCCCTGAGATGAATCAGCATATGTCTTTTCAGATTTTGGGTTAATACATTGTTGTAGTTTTTTTGCATCTGTGTGAATCATCCCTATACCTTTTTTTTTTTTTACTTGTGAGTTGTGTATACTATTTTTGGTTTTTTAACTGTTGCTTATGGATAATTACTTAATTTTAAAGGGTTTTTTAAAATGTTTTTGGGATTTTATTTTGATATGTTATAAGGGGCATAATATTGTCATTTTTAGGCTTAATGCTGACAGTATTTGGGGAAATATATAATTTCATTTTAACTATGTAAATATATATATATATATATATATATATATAGTGTGTTCCAAAATTCAACCGACAAATTAAGAGGGGTGATAGAGAGAATCAAGATGATAAAAATTTAGTATAGAACAGGAGGTCGCAAACCACGTTTAGTGGGAGAAAATCGTAAAAATATTTATGAAGGGTGAGACGTGGAATGGAACAAAAAGGGCCAATAAAAAATAGAAAAATATATATTTGAAATAAGTGTGATTACTGTTGCATTGCAGTTCAACGTCAGATAGGACATGACGAGATATTTTTATAGGAATATGTTTTAATGCGTCCGGCAATCTTTTGTGCGTCGGTGTCGGCTGTGAAATGACCTTCGTGGCCGCAACTTCTAACAATTTCTATAAAAATGTGTCACCGTCTCTTTCTGACGTTGAACTGCAATGCACTGTAATCATGTTTCACGTCATATAAATATTTTTTCTACTTATTATTGGCCCTTTTTCTTCGACACGACGTCACACCCTTCATAAGTTTTTTTGCTATTTTCTCCTATCAAACGTGGTTTGCGACCACATGTTCTATAGTAAGTTTTCATCCCCTTGATGCCTTCTACATAGCTGCCAACTTTTACGCTTTTTTAGTACCACTAAAATTTTATAGTAAATTTTTACTTATTCAATCGCTAAAATCATGTGATTCAATAATACAAAAATTCTATAAATTTTTACTGATAATAAAAAAGCGTAAAAGTTGGTAGCTATGCTTCTATCATCCCTCTTAATTTGTCGGTCGAATTTTGGAACATCCTGTATATATATAATGAAATCACATGTGTGAAAATCAAAAGAAGAGACAGTACAAAAACCAAAGGAATATATATATATATATATATATATATATAATGAAAATGTATTAGTTTTTTCCATTACAGTTTAATAGAATCCTTTCATATGTACCACGATCAATTTATGATATTTTTTGCAATGATTCTGATATTCTTTACTATCTTGGAAATGCAATCTGAAGTATTTGCTTCCTGTAATTTATTTCAAGACTAAGCTGTTTACGTCTATATGTGGCTTTGAAATGTCATTACATAAAATCTTCTTTGAAAGTTTGGAAATTGCTAAGATTGCTTTCGTTATAATTACTTCCGTGGTCAAATGATCTCTAGGATATTACGTTTTCTTGGATTAATTCAAGATTCTTAGATTGAATAACTAATTTTTCTTTTTCATATTATTTAAACAGTATCAGCAGTAATTTAATACTTCCATTCACGTATGTAAGTCAAGCGAGACTTTTTAAAGAACATACAGACATACTCAGAAAATCACAGTAATGCATTTTTATTAAATATTTTGTAAGAATACGGACTATATAGTGATAGTTTTGTATTAAATGCTTTAAAATATTTTATTACTGAAAAAATTATTGGAAATGTTACTAGATAATAATTCAGAAAAAAATTGTAAAAATGTCCATACTTTTGTAAATATTTAAGATAGAAGTTACCAATCAAATGTTTATGATAAATGTATAAGAAAATGAGACTAGTTTCCAAGAAGAAATCTTGTTTCTGTCTATGGATTTAAAGAAATACATTTTCTTTTCCAACTTCTCGGAAATCTTGGTTATAGAAGAATGAGTCAGAGGTTTAGTTTTTATGGTCTGCGATCAAAGATTCGTGAAGTTCAGAATCATAAATTTTTAATAGCATAAATTATATACTGTTTAATATTTTTTTTTAATATCCAGATAACCGAATAATATATATATATATATATATATGAGACGCTATGTCGTAATAGATTTAGTCGTATTTTTCTAAATGCCGTATCTAAATGCCTAAAAATCGTATTTTACTTTCGCAAAAAAAAATTATTTTTATCCATCTTACTATTGAGAGTTCGTTACATCCAGATGCCATTGATGTACATGACGCTAATTTTCAGAGTTAGTTCCTTACATAATTATAAGTTTAAACGCCTCATAGTATATTAATGATAAAAATTTAAACACGGTGATTAAAATAATATATACACAATTTAAATGTTTATTATGTAAAATATAATAAAGGTCCGGGTCATCTGCATTGAGAGCATGGACTAATCGTGGATGCTTTGTTTTCTGGATGCGTTGGAATGAATTCCAATGATGTAAAATATCGTTGGTGGCTATATTCAGGCAGTTTCGCAAACAAAATTATTTTTATCCATCTTACTATTGAGAGTTCGTTACATCCAGATACCATTGATGTACATGACGCTAATTTTCAGAGTTAGTTCCTTACATAATTATAAGTTTAAACGCCTCATAGTATATTAATGATAAAAATTTAAACACGGTGATTAAAATAATATATACACAATTTAAATGTTTATTATGTAAAAGATAAAAAAGGTCCGGGTCATCTGCATTGAGAGCATGGACTAATCTTGGATGCGTTGTTTTCTGAATGCGTTGGAATGAATTCCAATGATGTAAAATATCGTTGGTGGCTATATTCAGGCAGTTTCGCAAACAAAATTATTTTTATCCATCTTACTATTGAGAGTTCGTTACATCTAGATACCATTGATGTACTTGACGCTAATTTTCAGGGTTAGTTCCTTACACAATTATAAGTTTAAACGCCTCATAGTATATTAATGATAAAAATTTAAACACGGTGATTAAAATAATATATACACAATTTAAATGATTATTATGTAAAATATAATAAAGGTCCGGGTCATCTACATTGAGAGCATGGACTAATCTTGGATGCGTTGTTTTCTGGATGCGTTGGAATGAATTCCAATGATGTAAAATATCGTTGGTGGCTATATACAGGCAGTTTCGCAAAAAAAAAATATTTTTATCCATCTTACTATTGAGAGTTCGTTACATCTAGATACCATTGATGTACTTGACGCTAATTTTCAGAGTTAATTCTTTACACAATTATAAGTTTAAACGCCTCATAGTATATTAATGATAAAATTTAAACACGGTGATTAAAATAATATATACACAATTTAAATGATTATTATGTAAAAGATAATAAAGGTCCGGGTCATCTTTATTGAGAGCATGCACTAATCTTGGAATGTGATTTTTCTGATGTAGACGCGTTGAAATACGATGGACACTTGATTTTGAAATTCCTACTTCGCCATGACATTGATGAAAATTCTGTGTATTTTTCTAAGGTTTGACAATTCTGTAGAATTGTCCTGAACGTTCCACAGCATGTGAAACGATACATATTTTTCCCTTACATACTGTCTAGCCCCGTTTTTAGAAAGAAATATATCGGAAAAAACGTGACAATTGAAAACAAAACAATTAAGACCATTTGAAACAATTGAAAACCAAGAATGAAATATTAATGAAAAACAATTATGTAAATCTAATTATTTTATATTGTTGTTAATATTTGTTTTGTCTTGTGAGCAATGTTTATCTTATTTTGTTTTCAGTTAATTAGGCTTTGATATGTAAAAATGTTCTGTAATGGTTTTGAAATTTTTATAATTTTCAAAATTTTTGTTTTGTAAAATCAAGATTTTGCATTATTCCGGAAAATTATTAGCGCCTTCCTACTCTGTAGGCTTTTGAGGAGTAATGGACGTTGGGATTACTTGCGCGCAGGCGCGACTTTGACAGTTAGCGGTGTTTTTGACTGCACGAAAGTCCACGTAAAAAAAAAAAAAAAATCTTCTACACATCAACCAAATTTCTTAAAAAATCTTTTAATATTTGAATAAAAGTTTGAAGAATCATAATTGTAATTTTTGGTAATTTAAATGGCACTAGTGGATTCTACGATAAAGAAATACATAACAAGGCAAATTGAAAGATATGTTTACGTTTTTGAAAGATACGTTTGGGTCAATGTCTGGAAAAAAGGCCAATTCGTGACAGTGTGCGCCGTTTGCCAAACAAATCTACCACCCCTCTTCATTTTCAGAGTTTTTTTATGAGAGCACTTTTCCGAACGTTGCTCGTGAACTTTTTGATCAGTTCCATCTGTCTCAAACTTCTCAATTCTAGTGTATGTAAATCACGCACTTGTATTTGTTTTCCACATATCTCTTTCACTGTCTCGACAAGTCAGCTACGTTTTCGATCTTCTAGTAACATTTTAGGATAAATTTTCTTCACTCAATGCTTAGTCTGGTTTTCGTCATTATTTAAAGTTAGTTCAACCTGAAAAGAAAAGAAGAACATGCCAGTTATTATTAGCGAATAAATTGGCATAGATTCTAGAAATTTTGCATTTGGTGAATATAGTTTATTAGTTAGAAAAATATTTGTTTGTACAAGACATAGTACATTATTAAAGACAATATATATATTTTTTAATTATGATTTTGAAATTCAGATAAATAAAAAAATGTATGATTAAAGCGTATATATTATTCAGGTCGGAAGATTCATAAACATCCTAGATTGAATTAGTAGGTGTATCAATCATCAATATTTTTTCACAAAAACAGAATTGACAGTATATATATATATAAATGGGTATCAATATTTACATATGAATTTTGTGCATGCGTGGATAGTAAAAAGGTTCTCTATTATTTTATTGAATTACAATAATGGCATTATATAGAATGCAGAGATGCCAAGCTCCCACTAATCTTCCGTAATATGTGGATTAATTTAGCCCAGATTAACAACGTTTCAAGCCATAAAAATTATTTGATGAATCTCTATTTATTTAATTTTAGATTTCTACGTGGAATATATTTAAATTCTTTTATTTAAAAGTTTCTGGTGTGGAACGTGTTAAACTTAGGTCAAATTATGTAATCCACATATTACGGAAGATTAGTGAAAGCTTAGCACCTCTGCAGAATATCCCAAAAAGATTGACACTACCTTTAATTTTTTACCTTTTGGAGATCGTAAAGTAGGACCTATTACGCAAGTAATGTAAATTGCAAAACTGTGCAAAATAGTTCTGGCATTAATTGTCAAAAAGTTACATTTAAGTTACATAAAAACATCAAAACTCGTGCATTTCGATATTTTTCAGATACTTTTCATCACTAAAAACGGACAAACGATTTTTTAGAGCCGAAAAGCGCCAAAATTTCATAAAATTCAAATTGTCACAACTCTGTGAGTTTTTGATCGTAAAAGAATGAAATGTTTACTGTTACACTTCTTAGAACACGGAGGAAAATTTTCTAAATCTAATTTACAGGACCCAGGGACCGTATAAAAATTTAAAAAGTGTAACTCTTTGAAAATTAGTGGCAGGACTAGTTGAAAAACGTAATCGTAATTCCTCCCTTATTTTAAATACTTTTACAATTTACACTGCCTACGTGTATCTTCAACAGGTAAAACATTAAATCGTGTGACAATTTTTTGGGACACTCTGTATATTGCAATATAAAGTTATTATTTTTTACGTTTATTTATAAGATTTTTACCAGTTACTGCAACACATTTTACTGTCTGGGAAAAGCAAATTGAAATATTTACTTTCTTCCTATGAAGTATTTATTTCTAGCCTACGCTTTTTACTGCCCTAAAGGGCATTGAATTGTCATTACGGGAAATATTTTTTTCCAATCTCGAAATTGCGAAGATTGCTTTCGTATTACTTAGTTTTATAGGGAATAGATATCAAGAACACTAAGCTTTCTCTAATTATTTCAAGATTATTCCACTAAATTGCTAAATAAACTGTTTCTCTTCATATTTTACGAGCCTAAGCTATTTTAGTACTTTATTTATCAATATGTGTGATGTGAAAAATAACAAAATTTAAATAAAAAAAGATAAATATATGGAACTGCATTAACAGTATTTTAAAAAAAATTGTTGAAAATGTGAGTTATGTTGTTTTAGTACACTTTCTTCCTATGAAGTACTATTTATTTCGAGCCTAAGCTGTTTACAGCCCTAAAGGACTTTCAAATGTCATTACCTGGAAACTTTTTTTCCAATCTCGAAATTGCTAAGCTTGCTTTCGTAATACTTAGTTTTATGAGCAAAAGATATCTGGAACATTAAGCTTTCTCTAATTACATCAAGATTATTCTACTAAATTGATACATTAAGTGTTACTCTTCATATTTTTTTAGCCTAAGCTGTATTTTTAGTACTTTTATAAAACAATATACATCATGTACAAATTAACAAAATTTATATGAAAAAAGATAAACTCATGGAACTGCATTAACAGTATTTAAAAGCAGATGGGTAAGTGTGATCGAAGATCGCACAAAGGGTTTCATTTAATATTCCTTTCAAAACACTTTATCCTTTCTTTAATAAATCCAAATAAATTCCATTTAGCCAAGTCATGTTTTTTATAAAGTAAAAATTTACCGGTCTATTTTTTCGGTTTTTTGAATATCTAAACCAAGCCCGCTATTATATTCTGTCATAATAATATCTGTCATGCGGACTAAATGCGATATTTTAAAAAATATTTTCAAAATGCATGATTTTGATATTCAAATGAATCATTCTACATACAAATACATAAAATGAATACATGCAAAAAAGAATATCTGCCGACCTTCGTTTTTTTTTCTGTTATCTATTACTACTAGAAACATTGTAAAACAGGTGGGTAAGTGTCATCGAAGATCGCACGAAGGGTTTCGTTTAATATTCTTTTCAAAATACTTTATCCTTTCTTTAATAAATCCAAATAAATTTCATTTTCAAAAAAAAAAATCATGTTTTTTATAAAGTAAAAATTTACCGGTCTATTTTTCTCGTTTTTTCGAAAATCTGAACCGGATCGATAGCGGGCGAAGCCCGCTATTATACTCTGTCGTAATAATATCTGTCATGTGGACTAAATGCGACATTTAACAAAAACTAATTTCAAATTTAAACACGTTGTACACCTTCAAAATGTTAAAATTTGGTAATATTTTCATAATCGGGTTTTTATCATGATTCAATACGTTCCTCAAACTCATATATTTACTATTCTCTATTTCTCATATTGATACTCGCTATGTATTATTCTCAAACATTTGCGAAATCCGTTAAACTTCCGATATGACGTCAGATTAATTTTCTTTTTAATTCTCTAATGACATGATATTAATCTGCTTTCTGTACATACACATACTCATACTCCTTGGAGAACCCTTTGAAATTTTCCGTTTTATTACCAATATGCGTCAATCATTTTTATGTCATATTAATCTTTTTTCAATTGCTGAAACTTTTTATGTCATTTTCATTTTTGACGTGGAAATCTTTCAATAGAAAATTAATTATTGTACAAAGAATTTTTTTGTGGATTTTTGATTGTTGACAACTGCTATAACGAAAAATGTTTAAATTTAACAGTAAAATACTGTTAGAATTTTGGTTTTTTATCTCTATTTATTAAAATAATACGATTGTTTCAAATTTTAATATTTTGAGCTTCATAGCTGGTATTCAGTTATATAAACACAAAGTTTCAACTCTGTAAGCTATATAGGTTCGGAGAACGGCTCTGTGACAGACATACAACGGAGCGGGAGTAATAGGGTTTCGTGAGATGAAAGAAACCTAAAAATATTTGTTGAAAAAGATGTTTTAGTTTACTGTCTACCTATGAAGTATTTATTTAGAGTCTAAGCTGTTTACCGCCTTAAGGAACTTTGAGATGTCATTACATGAAAACTTTTTTCCAATCTCGAAATTGCTAAGCTTGCTTTCGTAATTTCGTTTTATGAGCAAAAGATATCTAGAACTTGAAGCTTTCTCTAATTATTTCAGGATTATTCTACTAAATTACTAAATTATCTTTCTCACTTCTTATTTTACGAGCCTCAGCTAAATTTTTAGTACTTTTATTTATCAATGTGCGTCATCTAAAAAAATATCAAAATTTAAATGAAAAAAAGAACGAAAAATGATGTGTTAAACATAGAATATGAAACACTTTCCAACACATTCAGAATACTTTAAAGAAACTTCACAGTTTAATGAGGTGAAAGATCATGTTTAAGTAAATCTAATTCTTTTGTGCAGCACTATACATGGTCTATAAATTTACAATAGTACTACACAGTATGCAAAAAAATAGTTCCGTTAGAAAACGCATAACATATTTGAACAACTTCAGCAATTACAATCAATAATTGGTCACATATATCATAATACTTTTCTGTAGCACCGTACTTGATGTATAGATTAGTATATATACTACATGTTATGCAAAAATTTAGTTGAGTTAGGAAACGCAAAGCACATTTGAACAATTTCAGCAATTACAATCAATATTTGGCCGCATATATCCTAATACTTTTCTGCAGCACCGTACTTGATCTATAGATTAGTATATACACTACATAGTATGCAAAAATTTAGTTCAGTTAGGGAACGCATTACTCATTTAAAAATTTTCAGCAATTACAATCAATAGTCGGAAAAATATCCAAATACTTTTCGGCAGTCCCATATATGATCTATACATTTTTATATATACTAAATAGTATGCTAAATCTTAGTTCAGTTAGTGAACGCATAGCACATATCAAAAGTCCTCTTCAGCAATTTCCGTCAATAAACAGAAATGTATGTACTCCAGAGCTTTTGTGCAGCCCTGTTTATGACCTGTAGAATTTATACACAATATGTAATGGGCAAAAAATTAGTTAAATTTAAAAACACGTACTACAGCTGAAAACTCGCTTCCAGCATATATTTCATAGAGAGTGCTGTAACCGAATTATATTGTATGCTCTCCTAAATGAACCATAAATGTTATGCACACCCTATTTTATAGAAAACATTTTGTAGCACAGCTATGTGATATATATCAAATTAAATATATTTGAAATAGTGTAACATCTTTAAAATTCACAGCAAACGATTTTTCCCCTTAAACCATAATGTAATGGAATCCTTTTGAGTCTCCCTCTAAACGAACTATGCAACATACTTCATTTTCAAGACCGAATATGCAATAGTAAACTTATAATATATGTCATAATACTTAATAATAAATAATAAACGTACACTATATGTAACAATAATATATCACTTGCAGAGCAATCCAAGTATATTTATACCAGTTAGAGCAAGGTTAGACAGACGACAGGCAGACAAACCGAATGGAAAATGTTACAAAGATAAACTCATAAAACTGCTTTAAAAGTATTTTAATAAATATTTGTTGAAAATGAGAGTTATGCTCTTTTATTATTCCACCTACTATTCGTAGTTGGTGGTATTATCTGTTCAGTGGTCAGAAGCTCCATGTAGGGGAGTCTAGGAGGAGGGTTAAATTGCTCCTCTCAAGGGATTTGATATACCAGAATATACCAGCCGTCATATGTCAGACACACACACATACACACACACACACACAAATAATCAGATCTTACACAAAAGCTAAACTAACTGGTAAGATTTGATGAGGTGAAAATATTAGCATCAAATAAATAGTTTAAGGACATACATTATTTTATTACCATTAATATTTGCTAAAGCCTTTTTATGGCCAGATTCTCAAATTCAGACACATTTATCATTAATGAGCACTTTGGCGCTTTTTAAAATAATGTTGAATACGATTGTATCAATTGCTTCTCAGTTAAGCAAAAAAAAAATTAAAAAATTGACCCCACCTTCTAAGAAAATTGTCGTCCTTGCCAATGTGTGTGCCCCATGTGTGCCTTAAATAAAGAAATATATAAATATCCAACCTGTTTGAAACTAACTTAGGTCCATGTCAGGAATTGCCATGCAGATGCTTTAGAAAATCCTTTTAATCTACTACAAATATTTATCTCAAAATCTTAAAATTAGTTTTATACGTTGAACGTTCCTTAATCTCGATGTTTATCCACCAGCAAAAACAAACACATATTTTCCCCTTATTTATGACAAAGATTCTGCATGAAACAGGCAGCAGAAAATTTCTATTGTAATTTCCTGGTGGACGTTTGCCACGGCGGTTTTAATGCGATTATTTGCCATTATTCTTCCATTTTCTAGTATGATTCAGAATTTCTGTATTTAGAAGGGAAGTCAAACTGGTAACCCTGCTTCAGAAGCGTTGACTTCGTTAACAACTGTCAAATGAAATTGCCAAAATTACCGGATGATCAAAAACCCTGTGTTTTATAAACAATTGAGGATTTATCCATCTTTTCAACAAGTACAATATGAGAAAAACATTTAATATCCTTCGGATGAGGACTGCATATTTCCTGAATCATCGGCAGAAGTTAAATTTGCAATAGATTGTAGATTTAAGAATTCAAATACTTTGTTCTTTACGAAAACAAGTTTTAAATAATACTGTTAGAGAAAAAGGGGTTGTGATAAACAAGGTAATAAATGTTTATAAATGTGGTGTGTATAGCAGCTGTGAAAGAAGTTGATACAAGCAAAAATCAGAAGAAACAACGTTAAAAATACAAATACTGCAAGAAAATATATGCTTCCTTTACAACTATATTATTCTAAAATAGAAAATAAAAAATACATTATTGTAGCACAACACTCACTAGTCATCTATTTTTTTATTGTAGACATATATACATTCTCCCAAGAAACTGATAAGTCAATAACAGAAGCATTTGAGAAAGTCAGATTGCAGTTCTTGCGTCAGTTAAATAAACATTAGATAATCAGACGTATTGAATAGAGCACAAGATTTGAGAAAATGCTGTCAGATGGTAATGTGTCCAATAGCTTCAAATAAAACAACCTAAAAATACCATATTTGTAAAGCAACATCCAAGCATATGTATAATTTAAAAATAATTTGACAATATACGAGTAATGTTCACATATTTCTCGGGGCTAATCAACACTACATGCACATATATGATTTATATAAGGAATGTGATCTGCATATTTGTTACAGATTCGATATAAAAACTTCTCATTCCCAAACACTTGAAGAAAAACCAAGTATCCAAGAAAGAAAAAAACTATAATTTAAATATTTCTATCTGAAACTTACTTAATACTACTCCAAAAATGATACTACAAAACAAAAGGGATTCAATAATAATGATGTACAACAAGTCTACAAATGATGTAAAAAGTAAAATGATTCTCTTTTCATAATATAGGATCATTTTACCGTTAGAATATCAAATTTATTTATTACACTAAAGTTTAGTTATTCCATGTATAGCAAAGCCATTAAATCCAGCCATCCACCATACCATACTATTCAGCTCAGCTTACCATAAAAACTAGCAAAGCCCAGTCAGATAAATGGGAAACTTTTCGCAAGTTGAAAATAGCGCCATCTAGCGGTTGGGAGTGCTGCATTCGGCACCAAGAATATTTTAATAAAATTTTGCTTCTAAAATTAAATCTTAAAATAAGGAGTTCATATTTTCTAAAAAAGTCGTTCATAAATTCCGGTGTCAGTCAGTAATTTCACATTTTACGAACATAATTTGTCTGTGCCGGAAAGGGTTAATTGCATAGTGATGTAAATTTCCATCACTATGCCATCCTTTTAATAAATAAATCAACTTCTTCGCCACCTCTATATTTATATAGAAATATTAATCCAGTAAATTTCCACATTTTTTTTTCATTATAGTTTTAGCTTTAATGTAAAAGATCCCAATAATTAGCAAGCTTTTAAAGGAAGTGCAAAAACAAAACATCGATAAAAATCGTATAAAATATCGATATAAATAAATCGTATCGTTTCTCTGCGACCCACTTCTGTTTTGTCCTCTTTCCGCAGCAGAGGTTTGGCGCTAGTGTGTCGCTAACAAAATTACAATATCTGACTGGGCTTATTATTTAATGGCTTTGATGTATAGCGGTATTTTTTAAAAATATGAATTTTGTTTCGCTAAATTCGCAGATTCTTACACTAGAGGGCGGATAAATTTCCATTCCATTTACTAACCTGCTAAAGAAAGCAGATTGTATCCAGATCTGGTATCAGCTTGCACCTTGATTGGTATGGAAAAAACAAGAAAGAATAAATTACATGGAATTTTAATAAATATTTCGTGTATTTTCAAAATAATTTTACTGGGGGCAATTGATTTTTCCAACCCACACTTATGTTCATTGTTCATTAGCACTAAATATACCAAAAACCGATAAAATTCCAGTAGATCCAAGAAAAGGACAACTGAATCCTATCAAGGGTCGAACTCATCTAAAAAAAAAATGTCTCCTTACAGAGATCACACATTTAAGTTTAAAAGTTACAAAAAAAACTTTAAAATTTAAGGATTGTAAAGACCACTAGGAAAGAATAAATATTCTTTTTTTTATAAGCTAAATAAATATTTTAAATACTTTTAAATAATACTGATTGCTTGAAATAGACTAGCATATATAAAGACAATTTAATTTGTAAAAAAAAAAAACTCATGCCATTTCTTTTTATTTTTTATAATTTAATGGAAAAATAACGAAATATTTGATACTTACTAAAAAGATCTTAACCAAAAACAATAAAACTTTTTGCATTTGTTTTCAATAAATATACAATACGATAGTTGCGATAAAAATGTTACGATATAAAATGAAAATTTCCATAGTTATACCCACTCAACTTTTATGATTTTTTATGTATTTTATGCATGTTAATTTATATAAAAAAAAAAGCTATAAACTTTCAGAAATCTTAGATATTTAAGCCGACAGTTCATTACACTCATAATATCACATAAATTGTGGGCGATGAGTTTTACATACAGGGCGATTATAATTAAAGTCTCACTCTCAAAATGCTGTAAAAAAGAAGCTCTGATCAGAATGACTTCGAATTTGAACTGAATATACTAAAAGAATGGGGAAATGGTATGGCATGAGAAAGAAAAAGTTCCAAAGTGTATCAATAGATGGCGTGTAAGCGGCATAACGAAAGTGTATTCGGCTACAAGTGACATTTTTAATCGATCATATTATTGCATTGTATAACGAAACTTTAACCCTTCTTTGCATGAGTTTTTCTTTTACAATTGTGTTTTTCTATTCATATATTAAATATTAGACACCAGAAATTTTAAGATAGATTTTTAACTTTGTTCAGCAACATAGTTCATGTGAAATTTACTGGATTAATATTTCCATATAAATATAGTGGTGGCGAAGAAGTTGATTTATTTATTAAAAGTTAAATAAACAGTGATGGAAATTTACATCACTATGCAATTAAGGGTTAAAGTTATAATTCTAGCTATAATCAGCAATTTGTCACATTCCGATACCTAACTTAGTTTTTGAGAAAACAGGAAAAAAAAACGAGATAATCAATCAATCAATCAACCCATCTTTTAATGCTGAAAAACTCGAGAACTAATTGATCAATTTTATGGAATCTTACGGTTATTGAAAAGTATAACGAAACTTTAAAATTATAATTTTGGCTACAATCTTCAGTTTGTCGCATTCCGATAGATCACGTAGTTTTTGAGAAAATAGGGAAAATCAAGATAATCAATCAACCCATCTTATGCTCAAAACTCGAGAACAAATTGACAAATTTTAAGGAATCTTGCGGTTATTGAAACGTATAACGAAATTTTAAAATTATAATTCTGGCTATAATCTGCAAATATCTAACGTAAGTTTCGAGAAAATAGGGAAAAACCGAGATAATCAATCAATTAACCCATCTTTTAATGCTCAAAAACTCCAGAACTATTTTATCAATTTTAAGAAATCTTACGGCTATTGCAAAATCTAATGAGGATTTATAAATGATAATAATTACATTTTTAACTTATGTTTTACACAATTTTCATTAAAAATTTGGATTCATACGTATTTTCCACAAAAAACTCGAAAGATTTTTTAAAATACAAATGCAATCCAACGCGTTGCTCCGCATCTAGTTTATTAGTAAAACTCAAGTTCTGTTTCGCCAGTTAATTTTATCTGCTATTGAAAACTTGGCGTCTATAGGCGATGATTAATGAGTATACCTACAGATTCATACACATTGGTTTCAAAGTTTTGTCGTAAAAGCCTTTATCCTTTCCAGACAATTGAAGATTAATTAATGAAATAGGGTATTAGTTTCCAAAGTGAATGATTTTGCATTATTACATTATCATAATTCATTGTGAAAATAATAAACTACGGATAAATTATATTTGACCAATTATTTTGTGTACTGATTCTATCAAATATTTATCCCAGTACACAACATTCATGCCTTTAAACTGTAATACTTTTAACCCTTAAATGCAAAACTTGTGATGCAAAGAAGTTAAATAAAAAGTGTTGCAAAGCATCACTTTTTAAATTAACTTTTAATAAATAAATCAAGTTCTTCGCCACCACTATATTTATATAGAAATATTTATGCTGTAAAAATTATATCAAATACTGCTACTAAATGCAGTTAAAAAAATCCATCTTAAAATTTCTGGTGTTTAATAAGCATAAAAAAAACACAGTGCTAAAAGAAATTCATACATTTAAGGGTTGTAGACATATAAATTAATAAAAAGTGAAAAATAAAATAAAATTTCCATAAAACAAATGATTCGAGAAAGAAATATAATATTATCAAAATACAACATATTATTATCAAATGTAATTTCCGGCGTATAAGTCGTAGCTCCAATAAATCTGTTTCCGATCTGATTAGACATTTTATTTTATATAATATAATGCAATTTGATTCTGCTTCGTATTTATTTAAGTTTATTTTAAAAATAAACTATCTGGTGTGAATCCGATTTCTTTTAGCCGTGGCTTATACGCCAGAAATTACAATAGTTCACAGTTCACATACATCAATGACATCGCCGCGGGATACCACTATTTCAAAATAGAAATCCTCTCCTTATTTAATCGCAGAAACTCTGTGATTACGAAAATTAGATAATTTGACAAAATACTCATGTACTTTAAGATGATATATTTTTTCATAGAGCACACATATTCTGAATCACAAATATCAGGAATAAAGTTGACAGAATTTTCTGATCTATGTATGCACCAAGGATTACGGATTTTGAGTTGCACTATCTTTGAATAGTAATATTCGCCTTATTTAATTACAGATTTTGTCGATTACATAGACCAAATTTGCACATTTTGCATTTGATTTTCATTAAATTTTATGTTCGTAAAAGACTTGATACAAAAATTATTAAGGAGAAAAAAATACAGAGTTACCTACGTCTATATTGTGTATGGGTTACATAATAATTTAATTATATATTTTATTAAGTAAATTTAATCTAGATGGAAATTTATAACAGTTTAAAATACCATTTTTTCTTTTACATTTCTTCTTTCATAAATATTTATTTCAAAACCCTTTGGGTCTAATTATTAAAAATAAGAAAAATAAATTTTATACATTTAGAGGCAAATTATGCTTAAAAAGGTGTTAAAAATATTTTATACAGAGTCAAATTATCCCAATGGCATAAACAAGAATTTCTGTAATTTTTAAAGTCTTTTTACGTCTGTTAAAGATATTGTTATTAAGATTCGTTAAGTATAAAGTTCCAGTTGGAACACGCAACTGATTTTCATCCGTGAAAAACAATTTATTTTTTATGGCGTATTTTTCTACATACATCGTAAGTTTAAAGTAAACTATTAAAACATTAGTTCAAAATTTCACCAAAGCATGATGTCAAAAATGTTGCCACTATAAGATAGCTGAAAAATATTCAACATGTTCGCGGTTGAACCATAAACTGGTAAAAAGTGGGGAAAAACAAAAATGTAAACAGTAAGCTGGCGTCTGTTATTCTTTGAAAGTATTGGCTATTCAGATCTGGACTTCTATTTTAAGTGGAATAAGACACACTACTAACATCCAAGATGGAATAGGGATACCTACATGACAACTCTAGGCTTGCACACAGCATTCTAAGCACTAAACAAGCAGGAGTATAGATTCGTACCCTGAAACAGCATAATGAGAGTGCATAGTACTATCCCTTTGTGTTGGTTGTTATATATTGCCATAGGATGGTTAAAAGTTGGACCATTGTTGAAGTTACACTATCATCAGAAGTTTTGAAAAATCAAGTGAACCATGTTTTGAAAATATAACTTCATCCTAGAAAAATCCCTACACAAAGAAATTGAGAAAGAAAAGTACGGCGTATTAAAAGAAATATCAGCCTACTTTTCTTTTGACTTGCTTCAGATTTTTAAAATACATTTGAAGTGAATTTCTTCTTTAAAATAGATACTGTACAGTGCACATGCAGTGCGAGCTGCCAACGATCCCATTCATTATCATATATGATGTACAGTCGTGGAAAAAAAAACGGAACACCCCCACTAACTCTGCAACAAATTATAGTAGAAAAAAGTGACTGGTACCAAACGATTGGAAATAAAGTCTACTTTTAAGTGATGTATCTAAAATTTGCTTCAGGGGCCATCTACATATTAAAACCAACCTAAACTTTAATTTTTTCAATGGCAACACCCACTTTTGACATGATATTTTAAATCTTCGGTTCAAACTATGCCTAGATACAAAATTGTAAGTCATTTGGATGATAAGTTTTTGAGTTATAAACATTCAAATTTTAGAGCTTCTAATGTTAAATTACATTTTCATATTTTTATTAATATCTCCTGAAATTATAATCCTAATGTGCTAACGTTTTGTTTGGTTATAAAACTCAAAAACCCAAACATAACTACGTCAAATTTGTAATTTTTAAAATTTTATAATATGAATTATGAATTATGAAATTAATATTCGAAAGAATTATGAATTGCAACCTACAATTTTTTTGATGGATTTATATTTATTATGTACTGCTTTATGTGTATTCAAAATTTCAATTTTTTTTTTCCAAGTAGTTTTCAAATTATGCTTAAAAAACAACAAAATGCTGCTTTAAGGGGCCGTCTATGATGTGCATTAAAGCATAGTTTGAATAGGGATGGGAGCGCTCCGACTCGAAATCCCGATTGACACCACTAAATTTTAATAGTATTTGTTACCTTATTCAAAGACAAAATTTCTGAAATTCTTTACCTTGGAGAATACTATTAAAATTTAGTGGTAAGAATTGATATTCGGGTCGGAGAGCTCTCATTCCTCTTTGAGAAAATATTATACTCATAGGCTGGGATTACAGGGCTGCCAACTACTACGCTTATTTCGAGTCAAGTAATTCTTTTAGAATCGGAAATTTTAGTTAACAAACGCAATAAAGTACAAAGCATTGCAAACCATTAATTAAATTCAGTAAGCAATTTATTAATATTTTTCTGGTTCTAAACATGAATACTTGATTTAAAAAAGGCGTAGTGGTTGGCAGCCCTGGGATTATAGTGACTTGATAAACTTAGATATTAAGTTTGTCTTACACTATAAACAATGCGTAAACCGTATTTCAATGCTTCGTGATCTTACGTTAAACAACTCTGACAACGACCTGTGATTGTAGTAAGATATAAGATAGCGAGGCACCAGAACCCCAGCCTTTATTAGTATATATATATATATATATATATATATATATATATATATATATATATATATATATATATATATATTTCTTTTACTTTTTCAATGTCTGCTTTAAAATTTTTCATTAAAATTACGTAAAACGTATTTGCATGAGATATATGTTTTCATTTATGGAAAATAGTTTCGCTTTTATTTTTAAATTAATAAAGCTCATTTTTGAAAAATATGATCAGTTCTACCTTAGAAAAAACTTAATCATTTTTGTTACCTTTAAATGGATTTATAGCTTCTTTTCCAGTCTAATAAAGCTATATTGTTTTTTCTGCAGTATATATGTTTGAAGTGAAGTTTATTATAAATGCATATGTGTAGAGTATTTGCTGAAACAAAATGGCCCCACAATTAACTGAAGCAACGAAAGGCCAAATGATTGGCATGTGGCAAGCTGGAAGAAGTTTTCGTTATATAGCTGGGCATTTTCAAGTGTCTCTTCAAACTGTTTCAACATGGATTAATATGTAAGGTTTATATTGGTAGTTTATTGCGAAGAAAAAATTACAATATTTCTTCTATAACTTTCGTATTTAAATCTATTCGATTAAACAGGCTAATTGAAAAAAAATTACAAGTTATTTTTATGGTTTTCTGATAGGCAAGATTATTTCCCAATCGCTAGCAGTGTGCAAAAAAATCTAATAATAATAATAATAATAATAAATAATAAATGTCATATGGCAAGTTTTCTTGCCAGGAGGCATTAATGAGTTAATTGTAAAGTTTCAAATGAACTACCAGAATAGGTTTAATCATAGAATTATTACCCCTATTCCGAAGGAGAATAACGGATGTAAAGTTATTCAGATGTCTTTATAACATATATTTAGTTTTAGGTCTTCAAATAAATCGGAATGTAAATTTTGCGAACATATCTCAAAACAAGACACCCCCCCCCCCCCTCTCGCTACTAAAAAAAAACAATGTCTGGATTTATTTTCAGACTAAAAAACAATTTATCTGCGTTTTTTTTGTTGTTTTTTTACTTTGTTTCATTACGCTTCTTTATACTATTTTTTTTTAATTCTAAATTTTGTATCTGTCAATATTATTCACGTTTCTGCCAATAAACTAAAGAAAAGGCGAGTTAAATAGATGCAAAATCTGAGAAAAAGCATTATAAAAGTACCTGTAAAATTCCAATAACATTTACATATTCTAAGACTATTTTAATTACAAATAATCTTATGGTTTATTAATCCCTTCGTGACGAGAGTCTATTACAAAATTTTTAATAATTTACCACCGGTTTTTCAAAACAGAAATTTTCGTCTAATTGAATTGTGGAAATGCTAAGATATAATAAGGCAAAGCTTGTAATAAAAAATAACTGGTGGGAAAAATCAAGGATTCTGAGCATCTTATGCGTCACGCATACGTGTCGCTCGTCCCCAAGGGGTTAAAATCGGATAATTCAACACTTGTAAACATTATCTTACAGCATATAACAATAACCGAAACTTATTAAGTGAGTAAAATGGTCATATCGGTAAAACATAATACATTAAAAGAAGTGACATTCTGCAGCATTTCAACAATCGAGTACCGAACTTCAATTTGGATACAGCCCCTTAAATATGCTCATTATAAAGTAATTAATTTCTCAGAAACTAATCGTAGGAATTTAATGAAATTTGGTATCTAGGCATAGTTTGAACTGCAGATTTCAAATATGTTGTCAAATTTGGGTCTTGCTATTGAAAAAAACAAAGTTTGGGTGTGTTTTTATATGTATATGGCCCCCTAAGCAAATTTTATATACATCACTTAAAAGTAGACTTTATTTCCAATCGTTTGGTACCAGTCACTTCCTTCTACTATAATTTGTTGCAGAGTTAGTGGGGGGTGTTCCGTTTTTTTTTTCCACGACTGTACATCTATGTCATTCCCTCAGAAAAACACTTTTAAAAATGTGTGTGTACACCATTTGATAGTTAAACGATATGTATCAACACGCTGTATAACTCTGTATCAACATTCTGTATCAACCTCAATACCCTTCATCAACAGCCGAATATTTTGTATTATTTGAAGTGAAATACGGATCTGTTCTGTTTTCATATGGACCCAAATGGAGATCACTTAGAATAGGGGTCTTCAATCCGTGTCCCACGGGCAACGGGCCAACCACCATGTTATTTCAAGTATTAATTGTTCGCCTACCAGACGGTTCCAATGGATCCGACTGGTACATTCAAAATGACATTTTGAACCATAATTTGTCTCATAAAATAAGTTAAATGTAATCCACCGAGAACTAAAGTAAATAAATAAGACAAATAGTTTTTAATAAAAATTCTGGTGTAAAATGCTTTTATCAAGGTTGAGTAAAATTTCTGGTCGTTCTAGAGTTAAGAATGAAAAGTTTTCAGCCACATTCAAATATTTTCCGAAACCACAGGCCACTGAATACTAGGCCTGAGCACTGACACAAAAATTACGGCAGTCGTAGGTGGAATTTTTTCAGCGTGTGTACGGTCACTTGAAATTCAATACCAATAATTTCTAAAAGTTTTCACGTCTTATTTTTCTGAGATTCAATAAGTCAAAGAAAACTTTTAGAAAATACTGGGGTGTAAAATTAGGTGACCGTACAAAGGTTTTACAAATTCCGCCTACGAGCGCCGCCATTTTTGTTTCAGCGCTCAGGTGACAGTCCTAGCGCTCAGGCCTATTCACGGGGCGGTGCCGAAACACTTTATTACGTCAAATGCATAGCTAACAACCTTTACGATTTTTTTAATCAAATAAACGGTTTTTGAACCTGAAAATGTATTTCGTAAATAGTTTCTTGTTTTTATTTCGCACTTATTTAATTTCATTTTTAAATAAAATTTCCTGTAGAAAATATTTATTTAACTTAAAGCGTATAAATTGATACCTACGGCAAATCATGTCCTTATATAGAAAATGATCAAGGAAAAGGATAAACTAAATCGGTACACATAATTTTTCACCGTATCAACTGCAATGCTTGCAGGTGAACTTGCTCTTTTCGTGCCGTAGAAATCGTTTTGATATTGACATAACCACTTCTTTCTAACATCTCCCGATGGCATAACCGTAGACGTCAACGTCGATTAATTACGCCGGAGTCTGATCCAAGAAAAAAATTTAAAGCGGAAATTTTATTTCGTAAAATTTTAACACATTGACGGACAGTAGGAACAAGTGAAGTTCGAAAATTGACACTATATGTTTTTGTAATTTTTAGAATATTAGAAGTATAGTTTTACTCTTTCTGCTTAAATAAACTTAATTTTCATTAATTCAGCACCTTTAATTAGGTTGCACTACTCCCTTCACAACCACGTAAGGGGGGCTAGTGGTCAGGGAGAAATACAGTAAAAAAAGTGGTAAACATCAGTATATTCTTATAGAAACATTTATGTTGATTATTCGATCAAATAATCAATTTGAATTTTTCTATAAGAATATACTGGTAATTGTAATTTTTAAACTGTATTTTTCCCTGACCACTAGCCACCCTGCACGTGCATACTGAAGCTGCAACTCGTATAACAGGTGGAAAACGAACTTCAATCTAAAAAATTGCTTCCAAAACATGACACTGGCCTTCTACTTGTACGCAGCCGGTAAATGCACATTTGTGCTGCTATAGCCGTAGTGTCTAAAACGACCGTTTCGTTTTGGACGGCTATTGCCGTCATGCCACATAGAGGACTTCGCTTTGACGGCTATAGCCGCAAGTGTCCGTCAACGTGTTAAAAGGAAATCTAATAAGTACTTTATATAAAAAGAAGGCACAATACGTTGTATATACTTTCCTGTTAACAAATTTGTCTTGGATCAGACTCTGGCATAAATAACGTACGTTGGTATCTCTGCATATATGTATGCTTCCTCTCCTATCCTTATGATACCGTGATAAACACAGTTGTGTTAGCATTTATCACTTTCGTGAGTGTCACCATATCGTTAGGTAAATAATATTAACATATTACTATTATTATTACAAATTAAGTAATTGAATAGGATTTCTGGTGCTAAAATTAAATAATGCTTGCAAATGAAAAAAATTATACATGTTTATATATATATACATAGTATGTTTCATAAATGTCGAAACAATAGACTATCTCCTTAAATATTGCCCCTAGGCACATACTTCCAATTACGAAGTTTCATAAAAAGGTGCTAAATTTAATGAGATAAGTTGCAACTCCATGGGAGGTCTATTTAAAAAATACAACAATTTAATTTCTATACGGTCTCCGTAAGATAAAATTTCCAATTAGGAAACTTTTCCTTATCAATTTCTGAATTAAACAAAAAAAAAACATCCATCTTGATATCTGCAAAATTCACAGAGATATTAAAATCCAAAATACGTGACTTACACCACTTACGCATACCTCTGACCGACTCGATATCGGTTCTTTTGAAATGCAAGTTAGGGATCAACCATAAATTTACACATTATTTATTAAAAGTCGATCAAAGACCATGCCTTAACTTTTAGATATAAAATAAAAGCGTATAGATTTTTGCGTTAAACTTGCTGGAGAAATATGCTAGAGGTCTTGTCTTTATTGTTCTTAGGACGTGTCGGGCAAGCAATAAGTTTTGTAATAATAGTAACAGCGATAATAAAACTTCTGTTAACGGAATCATTGGAAATATATTTTAATAAATTACACAGAAATATTTTCAAAAATGTACTTTTTGTTATACAGCTTCAAAAATTATGATGTTTTTAAACCTATTTTTCATTATTCTAAACGACATTGTTTTTTACAAATAAATCTTTATTCGAATGTAATAGTCTAAGAGTATAAATAATCATTAACTTTGCTATTGCGTATTTTATAATAGATGCCAAACTCCCACTGATATTCCGTTATAAGTGTGTTTATTTGATCCAGGTTTAATACACTGGAACCAAAAACTCTTTTAAGAAATTCAATTCAATAATTTCGACATAAAATCTTTAAATTAAATAAGTTAAAGATTCATAAATACATTTTCTGGTTTTAAAGTGGTTAACTGGTTCAAATTAATCTACATATTAAGGAGGATTAGTTGGAGGTTTGGCAGCTATTTTTTAGTCATAAGAACACATGGCAATCTAAAACATACTGTAAAATTTTCTTATAAATATGTATTTAGTATTCTTTAAAATAATCTTAGTTGTATCTTAAGAAACATGGGAATTTTTTGTACAAATTTAGGTCTATGCAGAAATTTCAAGTTAGCACAGACACCTGTCTAGATAAAGAATTAAATAAAATTAAGTACATTCCCATGAAAATGGATTTCTTTCGCATCATATCAGTAAACCCATCTATGACCTAAAACATAAAGTGCACAAAATAAATTTATATATCTAATAAACTTAAATTTTGGAACTTTGGCTGTATATCAGATATGTATCAGAGACTAGGGTATGCGTTAAACAAATTTAATATCTGAAAATAAGTCACATTTCACTTATTTTTCATGAGAAGGAAAAGAAAAAGCAACTGTCCTAGACAATATGTGACTTACAATGTTATAGAACAGAATATCTCCGAAATAACTTATGTTGCAAGTATAGCGACACTTTGGCTGGAAAGAGAATAGTTTCCTTAGAATTAAAAGTTGATAACATAAAATTTGTAATTTTTGAACACGGTAGTTTGGTTCTCAGGCACAGATATTAATCTTGTTGCTAAAATAACAGGAAAGCTAAAAGACTTAATTCATAACATGATTTCCCTATTCCAAAAGACGAAAAATAAATGTTTCCCGGACACCTTACAGTAACATTGTTTCTTGAATTACACGCATTTCAATTTGTGTCTGATCCCTTGAAACCTCATGAATTATTAAAACGGACATATCTCTCTGAATTTGGCAGATATCAAGGATGGACTTTTTTCTTTAATTCAGGAATGGATAAGGAAAAATTTCCTAATTTTAATTTTAACCAACGGGGGCTGTATAAAAATTTAATTTTTGTATTTTCTCAAATGGACCCCTCATGCAGTTGCAACGTATCTCATCAAATTTTGCACCTTTTTTATGAAACTTTACAATTGGAGGTACGTATGTGCCCAAGGGCAATATTTAAGGAGATAGCCTATTGTTTCAATATTTATGAATCACACTATATATACATATATATCCAATTCATTCCCTGTGTTATGCGTTGACTCCTGTTTGGATCATGTATTCTATCTGGTAACTGTTGTTTTCTTTTCCCAATATCCTTTTTAATCTTGTTGTATTTTTAACTTTATGATTATATTTCACAGTTTTTTTCTCTTTTTTATGGGTAACGTTTCTTTCCTTTTTAATATTGTTTTTATTTTTTGAAAATTATGATTTTTTCAGTTTATTTCTCTATTTTGGTGTGGTAGTCCCAAAATCATATTCTTTCAGAATGTTATGGCTAATACGATGATGAAACCACAGATTTTGTTTGTGATATTTTGGCATTTGGGACCTGAAGATTCTGTCTAAATTCCACAAATTTCATTTTTTGAATTTTTAATTTAATTTCTTCTTCTTCTTCTTCTTCTTTTTTATTATGTATATGGAATCTATATTCAGGGTGTTGGGGGAGTTACATTACGGTTACATTACGTTGGGGGAGTTACATTGGGGGAATTACATTCTAATTCATAATTTCATAGTTTTTGTTGGTGTTTCGGTAATGTTTCATTAATGGTTATAGATATTATATATATAGAGAGAGAGAGAGAAAGAGAGAGAGAGAGAGATAGCGATGGCAACAAAACAAATATATATATATATGAAGAAAATCATATTTCTATTAATTTTTCTATGGGCAAAGCGTAGATCACAAAAAAAACTATAAATATCTTTTATTTGACAAATATGTCGACCCTTCTATTTGTAAAGAAAATTTATGTGTGGTCCTACCATTTCCAGAATATTTTGAATACCTGGACCACTTGGACCTTTTTTCCAGAGTTACCCCATTACTCTCATAATCATTTCGATGCGAAAACTATAAGTTTTAAAATATAAAAATAAATAATAGTAACAGAGCAGGATGATTATTTTTTGTCTTCTGGTTATTGACTAGCAAAGTAACAGCAGAATCTCACAGCGGAACTGGTGAAGTAGCCGGTGGGTAAAGGTAAACAAAAATAGATCTCAGTGTGAACCGGGATATACCAATCCATCGAAATAGATGAGATAGCTCCATTAACGTACAAACTGATCTATCCCAAATATCACCAGGAAACGCAATCTGAAAATTACTCTTTTCATGTTATTATTATTGAATGTTTAATGATAACCTAAAAACTCCATTAGAACGAGAATATTTCAAAATTTCTAACCCCACTCCTACGACAGAAGTCTAGTCAAATTCTTTTACTGTAAGGGGTAATGAGTAAGGGGATCTCTACAACTGGTAACATTGGTCAAGTGCAGGGCTGCGGAGTCGGTGGGTAAAATGACCGACTCCGACTCCTGAAATTTTAAAGGAACCGACTCCGACTCCGGGACGTCTAAAGTACTAGTATTCCCTGTTGATTCATATTACTTAGATTGCTTTATTGCTGTCATTTGTTTTGAAAAAGTAATAGTTGCTTTATTAAATTTGTCATTAAATAAAGGAAATACAGTAGAACATCGATCGATCGTTTCTCAAGGGACCATTCGTTTCAAACGATAGTTACGGGAAAACGATTAATGCGGGTCAACATAAAATATTTTCGTGTAAAAAGTGTATGGCATAAATAAATTTATTATATTGAAATATAGAAAATTTGAAGGAGAAAAATACTTACTTATTACAAAAAATTTACGAAGCAGAATAAAGAGGAATAGATCTATTCATTTACTGGAAATATTGGGAAATTTTAGCTTGTACACACTGTTTTCTTCTTAACCCAAACAATAAATTTTCGACATTAGTGACATCTTTCTGCTCTCTTTCGCTTAATGCATGTAAATAAAGAAAATTTTTCATTGTTTCAAATCCTTTAAGTGCTTCAACAAACGTTGGAACTGGTTCTGTATTGACATTTTCGTCTTCATCGGTATCATCATCTATTTTTTCATTCTCTGCGATCATTTCTTGAACAGAAATCAAACCACATGTCGCAACCTCTTCATCAATTGATGCATAATAGTCAAAGGTGATGTTCGAGACATTTGCCCCAAACTGTGATAAATTATTTTCCTCTTCATCGTTAGCATCAGCAGTTACATTTTCAAGTTCTGTAACATCCCCCTTAGCCATTTTAAAAGAGTTAATTATAGTTTATTGGGTTACTCTCTCCCAGGCAGAGACAACAAAATAAATGGCTTGTAAAACATCAATTTTGATGCTATTGCATTTTCCTTCCTCCATCATAGCTAGAGTTTTTCTAACTAAATTCTTTCTGTAATGGCTCTTGAAACTGTGAATAGCACCCAAATCCAGGGGTTGAACCCTACTAGTACAATTAGGGGGATAAAAATGACCTGTCACATTTTTTAATGAAGATAAATCCGGAGGGTGCGCTGAACAGTTATCAATGAATAAAACTACTTTTCTTTTTTTCTTTTCCAACTGACTTGTCAAAATCATTCAGAAATTCAGAGAAAATTTCATTTGTCATCCATGCTCTTGAAAGTTACGACACAGGTAAATGTTTGATGTTTTTGAAACACCTTGGCTTTTCGGACATTCTGATTACAATCGGCATTCTTTTATCGCTTCCATCACTATTTGTGCACAATAAAACAGTCTATTTTAGAACTTTTGTCTCCATGACAAACCTCCCCTTTTAGTGCCAGAGTACGGTCCGGCAAACATCAATAATAAAAAGCTCCTTTCATCCGCATTGTAAATGTCACGAGCGTCATTTCCTTCAATTAATGCCGGTAATTTGGAAAACCAATCTTGAACCACTCTGTCATCAACAGCTGCGCTTTGACCACACATTTTTTTTAAAATTTGATTCCATGTCGCTTTTTAAAGCGTGAAATACATCCATTTGAGGCTGTGAAAATTTCAATACCTTTTAAATCAGCGATTTCTAGGGCTTTTTCACGCAGAATTGTTCCATCTATTGGAATTTGTGATCATCGAGCTTGACGATGCCAATCGTACAAAATAGTTTGTAAATCTTTGCATATTGATTCTTGATCAGTTTTTGGTTTTTTCGCCGAAATATTTGAAATTATAGAATTCAATGTTGAAGGTGGTAATTTTAAACATTTAGCAATTTGAACTCTTTTTTTTTTAACGGATGTTTTTCTACTTCTTCAATGCTACGAATTCTTTCCTCTAAAGTACGAATGTGTTCAGCCATGTTAGTCACAAACAAGTAAAAAATAACGAAAACAATAGACACACAACAATAGCCAAACATGCCAAAACTGAAATGAGAGCCTAACGTAAAGTGACAATGTCTTAACTTCTAGAAGCTATTACTTTTGCAGCTAATACCCGCCCTCTCTGTCAAACATTCACTCTTTCAAGATTTTTCAAAAAACACACGAAGGATTTACTGCCCTCCTTAATTTCATTGGTTGAAAAGCCTTTATCCCCCTTCCCTCCCTCTCTCACTCTTAAGGTGACTACTTTAATAAATACAGATATCCGACACCACGTCGTTAACTAAAACTAAGTTCTTATTCTACTTTTTATAACAATTCACTGCTCATCATTTTACATTTTTTTCTATTGCAAACTTTTTTTCATTCCACCTGTACACTGCAGGGTTGCCACTTACAGAATGGCACGTTTATCGCCCGTTTGGGGATTGCATTTAAAGACCACCACACTCTCATGGAATCGCTCTCTTTTTATCAATACGCACGTGCATTCAAGGTCACAATTAGAACAACTTTTTTTTTTCTTAAACATGAATACAGTCGGATAAATTCTTCATTTTTTTCGAAGGTCGATAAAATTTTTGAGCAATAGATGCGGGAATCTGCATGTTTCAAAAACGACCTAAGCGGGTATAATTAACATTATTTAAATAGTATTAGTGACGGGACTTTTAAAACTAAATGATACATACGGGATAACGATAGATGCGGGAACGATGGATCGAGGTTCTACTGTATTACTATTTAAAAAAATGGCAGCAATCAAGCAATCAGAATTTTAAAAACTCAACTGGCAACACTGGAACCTACTGTTACATTCCTGTTTGACCTTGAAATATATGATGTGTATATTTTTGGATGAATTATGGGTATAAACTGTGATAGGTAGTCAAGACTAGGACTCATTTACTGCAGCGGCAAACTTCTGACAGTATTTTAGTATAAAAAGTTTCACCCTTTTCACCAAAATATGGGTGAACGGATGTTTAATTTTGGTTTTCTATCTATTCCTGCAGACCCAAAAAAATAGGAAGCGGAAATTTTACAATTTAAGCATCATTTGGGGTCTCCAGAAACCGAAAAATTACGGGGGAATGCAAGAAAAAAAATGAAAATTTTACTATTTTAGCTTTAATACTGCTTCGTAAAAAAGTGGCAGAAATTTTATAATTTCAGCATTATTAATTGTATAATTTTGTGTCCCTCAGACCCGAAAAATCCAAATATTGAAATCTAAAGAAGTAAATAAAATGGAAATTTCACTATTTCAGTTCCCGCTGACTTGGAAAAGAAAATGCAAAATGTTGTAATTTTGGAGTTATTGTGTCTTCCAGACACAAAAATATCCAATGTAAGGGAAGAAAAATAAAGAGAAAAATTTTGTATTTCCTGCATTAACTTTATAATTTTGGCTTTATTTCGGGTCTGCAAAACCTGAATATCAAAAAGAGAAAGATGACTGAAATTTCCTCATTATTTTCAGTACTGCAGACTCAAGAAAAAAATTCTGATTTCACTTTTTTTCTTTTTTTGGGGGGGTGGGAGGCGAGTTCTATACACACGAAAAAAAGGGGAGAAAACTTACTACAATTTCAACATCACTCCTGGTCCTACAGTCATGAAGAATCTGAGGGAAACAAGAAAACAAAAGGGAAAAAATTTCTATTACAATGATATTTCGGATTCTGTGGACATTACCGTTATAAATATATTCACTTTAACGAATTTCAGGTTAACAAATTTTTCTGTTTAACGAATTTATTGAAGTCTTTAAAAGAATGCTCATTTCAATTTAACGAACGCCAAGTTCGCAAGAAAAATAATCTTTATCAAAAAACTAGATTTCCAAAGAAAAACTTTTTTTTATTTTGAATACCCCACGATCTTCGGATTTTCAGCGTATCTCACAGCTATTTTTCGAGAAACGGGGAGAATTTGCTGCCTTATCCGCATCTTTAAAATTAAGAAACTCTTCCTTTACATTCACATCTAATTTATTTTCGTCATATTTCTTTCGGTTCGTATTTATATTTATACTCGTTAAAAAAGTGTAGGAAGTGCATACAATTTATTTTTAAAATAGTCCCATACATCTGAATTTGGTGATAAATATATGTACCCGTTAGTGAATTTCTAATTTGCAGCAATCCAACAGTTCATATTTGGAATTATATATTTTTTCTTATTTTTAAAGGTAGAGAATAGAGAAATAAAGCAATTTTTTATTGAAAGAAAAAAGTAATATTATACAGGCAGTAAGTATACTGGGATTAGGCCGATTAGATGCCGCGAAAGAATTTGTGTTGCTATACTTTTGCATTAGCTGCCATTTAAAAAAAAAAAAAAAAAAAACTTTGAAGATTTTTCTGGTCTAATATCTCCAAACAGGAAATCATTGCGACTTGAGGATTGCCAAGTGATTTATGAAAATGTATCCACTTGGTTCAAAAGATATAAGACAACAAATTTATCCATTTTAATAACTATATTAATATGTTTTTAGGCCATGAAAATCGTGAAATTTGAAGCGAGTTCTGGTTCACTGTTTCCTTTTCGTGATAGGTATGGCATAGCCTAAAAACAAATTTCTGGAGAAGAAAATAGTGCCCATATGTCATGAGAACATTTTCAATTCCGATGAAAATGCTTTTCTCCAACTTCTAATAAATGCAAGCCGCACTATAGCAATGAAAGTTGAAAAATGTAAAGGAAAAAAATCTACAGTGCAGATTTCGGTTTTGTTTTGTTGTAATGCCACCGGAACAAAAAGGCTAAAATCCCTTAAAACCATTTATAGCTCTTTTGGTACAACTGCAAGCCACATTAATTAAATAATTTACAAACTTTTTCTACCTAGTAATCTTCAGACTTATTTAACTACGAAATGTCTGTCATTAGATTAGATGAAGAGTTCTATTGTGAAATAGTAGTAGATATTTTGAAAAAAAAAATCCTCGCAACTCGGCAACTCTGATATAGATTAACTGATGTTTTAGTTACCACGCTGCAACTGAAAGCAGCGTATTTCGTGAGTAGATTCAAGCTTCACCTTGCAGTTAAATGCGAAATGAGAAGTAAAATGAAACATATATTTACTGAATAAATTTTCCGGTAACCAAACATGCTTGTATATTTTTAAATATAGAACATTTACATAGAAAAACTTTTTAAACATAATTTTTTAAATATATCCAAATATACAAATCATTATTACATATCGCTATAATTCAGAAAAAGTTTTTATATTCACAGTTTTTTTTTTCATTGTTTTGTCCATAGTACGTATATTGTAAACAGTTACGAAGAAACAACAAACTATTATAAAGATGGAAACAAAAAATATATGTATACCATGACTAACACCAAATTTGCACTGTGGAATACCAAATTTTCACTGGGAAAGCACATTAGTTAATTAATTTCTTTCGATATAAAAAATACTTATTTCTTAATGAATTCAATGTACTGAACATGTATATATATATATAATATATGAACTGGAAATTTAAAACACTACTTTACCTTTTTTTAAAATATCCCTCGTATCGTCTATAATTTTGTACAGGTGTACCTCAAAAATTTTAATATTCTGGACTCTCGTTAATGCATCTCCGCTTAAGGCGCAGCTCCGATTAATGAGAACAATTTTGATTTCCGCATCATTTTCAATTGCAATTAATATTAAAGGCATCCTTAAATGCGTGTTTCTCATCGGATAATATGAACAATATTTTTACAAATTGTCAAAGCAAAATTTAAACTAGTTATATACATTATTTTTTTTTGGGGGGGGAGAAGATATTGTTAATAGTAATTTTTGTATGAAAAACTAATTTTAATTTATAGTTACTAACAACAAATCACTACGAAAGTTTTCTCTGTCATGTCTTATCCCAGCATCTCACATCCGTCCGGCATGACTTTGCTACACTGCGCAGTGCTGAACAGCCTCATCCAAAATCAATTAGCAACCGGCCAACTAAGAAAAAGCAATTAAAGCAACAAGACGCACTGAAGCCATGTCGGCCTATAGATTTAACAAACACATCTTCGCCAAGCGGAGAGCAGACGAATCCTCGCCCCGTTGCCAGGTATCAACTGATTAAGCTAGGCAAAAGCCTGGCAGGTAGGGTCTTGGCCAGCAGTCTAAAAATAAAAAAAAGTTTATTTCACCACCAAAGTTTAAATAGTTTAGTTTAGTTTCAAGTTTAGCAAGTTTTAGTTAGCAAAGTTTAAACAGTTAAGTTAGTTCCCCCTCATGAAAGAGACAAGCAAAAATAAATGGCCAAACTCAAATAATGAAAGCCAAGAAACAGTCAGTGGCACAAGAACAGTGATTAAAAGACCAGCGATGAACTTAAAAACAAAGCAAGTAGTGTCAGAAGATATTGTACAGAATAACTATAGCAGATACAAAGCCATGTACGGTAATTTGCGTTTGGTGCATGTAACATCTCTCGTAGGTGCAAAGTCCATCTAGTTCCCACTGATTTATACCGCTGGAGGTGCCTAATCAGGTTAAAGTCTCGTCACCTGATCAAAGCTTTAAATTACGAGATCGGTAACTTTCATTTGTTTTTGTTCTTTTTAAATCCGCCATTTCAACAATGTCACCATGTACCGGCAAAAAAGAGAAAAATGTGGCAGACCACAAGAGAGCACTGCAGCGATGCCAACAAGGTTTTTGTCAGGTGGATCACAACCATGCGTGATCAGGCGAATATCGCCCTGAGCCCAGTTACTAACTCGTCGAGCAAGGTACTCATGCCCTGATTAGATCAAAATAGAAACATTAGCTTAAAAAAAAAGAAATTTATAATTATATATATAACGCTAAGGTACGTGGTGGTGAAAAAGCAGTTATTTATTTTTTGCCGAAGACAACCATCTGTTTGTTTTCATTAGTTTGCGACTATTAAGAGAGGTAATTGAGTTATCAATTTAAAACTCACCACAAATATGTAGAAAAATTTACTCCATCCAAAAATCCAATTTTTGTAAAAATCGGCAGGTATTTATCTGGTTAGCGGTATAAAAAAAAGTTCATTTTTCTAAAATTATAGATAAATCACTGTTGCCAACTTGAGAGTTTACTTCGTGGATTAAGAGGGGAGAGGGATTTTTTTTCTGAGTGGTTTATAGGTGCTAAATTTTTTTAGGGGATTTTTCTAGAAGGAAATGGATATCCAATTTTTGGTAGCAATGCACTCGCATTTATATAATTTTTATAAAAAAGGGAAACAAATATGTTTGGCATTTTACATAAACAACGTCTGTTAGCTAGGCAAAAGTAGTTAATAATGTTTTAAAGGGAAAATACCCAATTATGCTGATTCATTATTTACTGTTCAGTCATGCGGTGCATCATAAGTGGCTCTACTGATTTTTTGGGGAGGTCTCAGCTATAACTCGGGTGTCTAGGCAGAGGCGACATTTCGGAGAGGGATAAAGCGGACAATTGTCCCCTTAAACATTCTTACATTTCAGAGTATATCAATAACCCCAGCCAAATTAAAAAAAAAAAAATCAGAAACTGTTCAAAATTAAAATAATTTGTCAGATTAGATCAAAATAGAAACATTAGCTTAAAAAAAAAGAAATTTATAATTATATATATAACGCTAAGGTACGTGGTGGTGAAAAAGCAGTTATTTATTTTTTGCCGAAGACAACCATCTGTTTGTTTTCATTAGTTTGCGACTATTAAGAGCGGTAATTGAGTTATCAATTTAAAACTCACCACAAATATGTAGAAAAATTTACTCCATCCAAAAATCCAATTTTTGTAAAAATCGGCTGGTAAATTTTTTAAATGTTTGCACCAAACTAGGTACTTTCTGAAAAGAAAGGAAAATTAAGTGCGAAGTCAAACGAAAAAACGCGCCACTTTGTTATTAATTAAAACATTAACTTGTTGTACCTTATGCAGTTTATCGTCATTGTTGCCCGCATCGTTATGTCACCAATGTTACTGATGCACATATGAGGGGGTTAGAATGACAGTGGAGTAAGTCAAAATTTTGAAAAATCTAGATAACCATATTTTCACTGAACGTATATTAATTTCTGCTCAGTGTGACAGTCAAATAAGTCACAGTTCACTTAGGGAGTCGCTAGAGTGCAAAACAAGTTGGACCACTTAATCCAACGGCAATACGACATGTTTCTCAAAACACTTCATTTCTCAAATTACTAAATATTGGCTTACTCCACTGTCATTCTAACCCCCTCATGCCAAGCCCTGATTACCAACGGGGCACACTTCCACCAGTAAAAAAGAATAGAATTTTTTTTCTTATTCACGGCAGTAATTTTGCCTGAATAGGGCGTTTTGATAAGACGAAAATTTCTATTATAATTTACTGGTAGCGGTGTGCCCCGTCGGTAATCAGGCACCTCATGCTTGTAATTTATAATATCGAAAACTAAGCATCTTCAGAACCTACAATATACATGTGATTACTGTTTGGCTGTTCGAATCCATTTTCGTTGCTTTCTGTCAGTGGCGTAGCCAGGGAGGGGGTCCAAATGCTCTGGATACAAGTAATATTGTAAAGTTTTATTCTCCTTGATTAACGCATAAAGTTCTCCGATTAGGTAAGACAAAGAAAACTTTACAATATTAGTGGTATCCAGAGCAACTGGACCCCCCCACCCTGGCTACGCCACTGCTTTCTGTAAAATGCCTTCTAAATCTCGTTTTATACATGGAATTTCTTACGTTGGCGTTTTCTGGGTTAGTCCATTTAGGGGCGAAGTACTTATATGCGTAAAATACTGAAATGATTGATCGACAACAGAATTTACAAACAAATTTATTTGAAAATAAGTAAATCTTTTGTTTATGTACTTAATAAAAGGGAAAATTTCATTTCAAAAATCTAGTGTCAAAGTGGTATTTAGAGATTAAAATTAAGCAGTCCAAAAATAAACCACCGCCCTTCAAGGGGTTTAGAGGGGTAACAGTAAATATCTCTACCAACAGAAAATCCTCGTCACACCCATAATGTTGCATAGAAAAGAAACGTTGAATACCTCGACCAAGACTCCCTTAATAGATAAGACTTGACAATCCGGAGAAAGTCTATGGGAGAAAATGTCCCCGGTAATTGCCACTTATTAATTGACTTTCTCCGGAAAGTATCGCCGCCTGGTGGATACTACCGCAGAGTTGCCAAGTCTCCGGCTTTTTGAACACCAGTATATTTTTAGAGAAAATGTTGTTCTTTTAAATTCCTAGAATTCTCCGATCAAACAAAACAAAATTGTCTGTACTAAAAAACTGGTATCCAAAAAGAGAATAGAAAAGTCTAGCAGCTCTGCTACTGCATAGCTGCCAACTTTTACGCTTTTTTCTTACCACTAAAATTTAATAGAATTTTGTTCGTTATGTAATCACACGATCAATTTAATAAGATAAAATTTTGTATAAAATTTTAGTGGTAGGAATTAAGCCTAAAAGTTGACAGCTATGCTACCGATACTAGTTCATAAGCAAATGCATAGAACAAATGGAGCTGTGAAAAAATTTCATGTCGAAAATACTCCTATTACTGACGATTGGTGGCGCTAGTAGCAGGAGAATATAGCGGTCAAAGGAAACTTGCTGATTGTGAGGCCTGATACTATGATAAGGAGGCCTTGACCTCGACAATAAATCAATTTGGTATTTTACAACTACGCAAATATGTAGCAAAAAATCATAACAGTTATCTCGATGACATGGCGAAATTGAATAGAGTATAATATAGCTATACAAAAAACGCAAAAAAAATGTATTGACAGCATTTGTTTTTATAAATTTTAGAAACTAGAAATTATATTTTTGTGTAGAAATGAACAATAAGAAAATATTTTTATCATGTACAGTATGAATTATGTAGAAATATATAATAAAATTTTGTATTTACACAAATACAGTATGAATGTTAAAAAAAAAAATACCGAGAGAGGCTCTGTCTACCAAGTACTAACAACGTTCAGAACCACAAAATAATTAACGTATGGTAAAAAATTCGTTTAGTATTTATTAACATTGGTCTTTCATTTAGCTAGATATTTATTCTTTTTTAACAGCGTGACGTCAAAATAAGGCGTTTTTATAAATATATATAAGTTTTAAATATATTTACTAATTGATATAAATGCACTAACCTAAATCTCCATGGTTTATTAAACCTTTGTCGGGCATATAAATATAGCAATAATGTTACCAAAGACGTGTTTAAATTAGATTTATGTCGTGACAAACATACTGGTTTATAACATCGAAAGAGATCGCGTGATTACGTACCGTCGTGATTTATTTCCCGTTGATAAAAACACTTTCAAACGTGATGAAATTTTAGAATAATGGTCGGAACATGAATTAAAAATCTACGTGCGGTTTAACTGTATTTTACTATTCAAGGACAAGTGAGTTTTTTTTTTTTTTTTTTTTTTTCCCTTTTTGAAACACATTTATCCAAGGTAATGTGTTGTGAAGACGAGCCGCATGTTTAAATATGTTAATAATTTAATTATTCTTTGTTTTATTCAAGCTTGTGAAACGATATTATTTAAAAACAAGTTGAAAATTTTATGCCAAACGTGACAAATGAGGTGCGTTCGTACTATAACTAGTATTATAAATATTCAGATCTTGGTGCAATAGCTGTTGTACTCTTATGGGAAAATGCATGAGTTCAAAATTTATTTTATGTGCAGATATTCCTATTATAGATATTAATTTTATTTTGTGTAATTTAGTTTCAGTACACTTTTACAAACAATTAATTACAATTCTGTTACATTAAAATTATACTATGTGCAAATATACAATACAAGGCAATGTAAAAAAACAATCATCGTTATTATATCACTGAAAAAATTAATTATATCGTCTGTTATTATGATATGATTAATTTCCGTAATAAAATAAGTACATTTTATTTTGGCAACATTTTAACTTTTGCTGACATTTTCCAATGGGAAACTTAAGCCTAACTTTGAAAATTTGAGAGCTTGTAATCCATATTTCCTTTTTCCTTGAATATCTATTTCACCGGAAGCATCTATTCAAAAACAACTGTTGGTAGATTATAGGATTGCTATAATTAAACAATTTTAGTATAGAAATTCGATTTTTAAGTACAGTAATGCGGAAATACTACGACTCCATCTTAAATAGGACGTAATCACCATGACAACCTAGAATCAATACCTATCATTGGAGATATCATTGAATTAATTACGTATGGTAGGATTTAGTAGAATGAAGAAAACTTTTATTAATATCTTTTTAATTTTTGATTCGATTTTTATAAAATTTGAAATGACTCGACAAAATTCTACAACGATTATGTATATTACAACATAATTAATTAAACTTCAAACCATTCGGTTGGGTAGTTTTTGCGCTGTTATTTGCGGACAGACGGACCAGACGACGACTATAAGTACTACGTATTTATACAATTTACATATTTACGAACGCAGCTAAAAAAGTAATAACTCCTACACTTCACGAATTTTTTTATTGGAAGTGTTTATTTACACTCATGATTAGGGTATACACGAGCCATTTTAAAGAGAAATTTTTGTTTTTATTAAAAGCAGATTTCTATGATTACATAAGACGAATGTTTTTATTTAAATGTTGTGGTTGGTAGGAGTAGAATTTATTTATTAAACGTTAAATTTTAATTGATTCATACCGGGTGTTTCACGAAGGACCCATAACTTTGAAAATAAATAACTCGGAAACGGTGATAGATAGAAGCATGAAACCAGTGGTATGTTTGTTAAAACACCCGTAAAAATCTGACACAGAAACCTCAAAATTTTAGTAAGAAATTGCGCCGATAGATGGCGTTGCAGATGACATAACCATAAGTAGGCTGTATCACATCAAAGGCGATTCAAAATGTGCACTTTTCGCACAACAGACATGTCGCAAGCGAATAATGAAATTGTCAGTGATTCTCTGTAGTATGTCACCGGAAATCAACGCACAAGCTTGACAAATAGCCTCGTCCAGCTCGTCGAGTGTTACAGGATTGTTTCGTTAAACATTGTCTTTTAGTGTCACTTCCTGAATTATGTTTCGCTATATGCTAATACCGATCACGTTTCAACGGCAACATTTTCGACGACTGAGTGTACTTAACGTCTGAGCTCTCTGCCGTAATGTTGCATGCAGCGTCATCTATCGGTGCTATTTTTAACGAAAATTTTGAGATTTCTGTATCAGATTCTTATGGTTTTTTTCATAAACACACCACTGGTTTCATGATTCTATCTATCACCGTTTCCAAGTTATCTATTTTCAAATTTAGGGGTCTTTCGTGAAACGCCCTGTATATATTCATCACTGCGCGGTGTAGCATTACATGCATAAAATAGCATTAACGACAGGAGATTTTACTCAACTCATATCAAAATAATTCAAATCAGAATTTTTATTTAATTATATTTAACCTTATTATTTACGCTGTTTCTTTGTGGTGTTCGGCTATATTTTTTGAGCTCCTCTAAGATGTGATACACAAATACTCATATTTAGGGAGTGGAATGCTGTGCAAGTGGGAATCCCTTTGAAGCAAGAAACTGTTTAACTGTGTGGTGTATGTTTGACTTACTTTATAAAGAAATTTCTGTTTCGAATCGATTTTTTTTAATTGATCCGAACCAAACTGACTGCAGTTACCATTTCTAGTGTTAGAGACTTATGACGTAACTATACTAAGTAGCGTTATAACTAAACGGGTTAGTTGTCAAATCATCAGATGAAATCACCAGATACTTTTCTTTACTTTCGTGTTATAGTGGCCCCTAAGGATGAATCTCCAAGTGACGAAGATTTATCGCCAAATTATACAGCATGTATGACATTATAATAAAATACGATGCATGAAGCACTTTCTGACGACGTGACGTATATGGCCAAGTTATAATTACATATGAAGCAAAAATGATGTATATACAGTGTGCCTGCTAAAGTCCGTTGCCACCCCAATAATTTCTGAACGGCAAGAGCTATAGTCATAAAAGTGGGGTCTCGGTATAGTAAAGTTGTCCTGCACTACGCAAAGAAACCTGCCAGCTAAATTTGGAGTTAGCGTTATTATTTAAAAAACGGTAAAATATACGGGAAAAAGTTAATTACAAAGTTGTTCAGCATCATCGATTTAGTAAGAGAAGACACCTTGCGTAAAGTAATGCTAAAAATAGAAGGAGTAAAATGCATATTTATTTGGCTCGAAACTCCCAAAATTGCGGAAGAAAAGAGAAAAGATCACACTCCAGAGTTCTAGTTGTGAGTAGATATACAGTATTCATCTTTACATAAATAAATCTTCATATCACATACCGTGAAAAAGTATTTTTTTTTCCATTTTGTACAAATGGTGCGGATACATGAAGCAGTGAGAGTATTCAACCCCTCCACCAACACTGCAGGAACTTCGAAACCATATAACAGATGCTTGTGCCAGCGTGTCACCTGCCATGTTGTGCAATGTGTAGTGGGAAGTGCAATCCCATGTCCAGATGTGTATTGTTGCTGAAGAACACCATTTTGAGTATCACAGATAGATGAGCCTCATTTTCGAAAGGTGCAGTTTTGTACAACGCGATCAAACACATGAGCGCTTTGAGCTTTTCATTTGTATCATTTTTGTGATCAAGATGTTTTTTGTAATAAATCGATGACGCTGAACAACTTTGTAATTGAGTTTTATTCCCGAATGTCGTACCGTTTTTGAAATAAGAATGTTAGCTCCAAATTTAGCCACCAGATGGCGCTGTAAGTGGTTTCCTTGCGTAGAGCATGGCAATTTTACTATAACTAGAACCCACTTTTAGGACTATAGCTCTTGCCGTTCAGAAATTATTGGGGTGACAACGGACTTTAGCGGACACACTGTATATATGACGTATTTGATGTACATATAAGACGTGAATAATATATATAAAATGACGTATATGGCACATATGTGTGTCTGGAATATATATATACACATATGATGCATATATAAGCTTTGCGATGATTTTGGCGAAATCATACGTAAAATTAATATGTAAATATACTACAACATGCTTCCATTTACCAAAGATATATTTCAGGATGCAATTCCAACCGTCAGATTAATATTAACAGTACAATTTAATGCTTTGTTTTTGCACGCAATTATTTTTATTCTGTATCCATAAATAACTCCCATCTAACCTTTAACTCTTTGACTACGAGTATTGATTTATACGTCCCAGTGGACTTTTTTTTAATTCTATTCGTACCACTTTTTGAAAAATAATGCAAATATCCTAGTATAAGTATTGGGTTATTTGGTAAGTTCCATCGATTTGAGAAAACCAATTCGTACTGAAAAATTCTGCTTGACAGTTATAAGAGTTTTGATATCGGAATTAATGTCTAATAGTTGATAAAATTTTCCGGTACAAACCAACTTTCCCAAACGGAAAGAACTTTCTGAACCGAATGTACGGCACAGAATTTTCATTCAAAACGTGATACGAATAGAATTTAAAAAAATCTTCATTTGGACGTATATGTCCCAATACAATAATTTTATTTTTACACTTAAGCATTAACGAAGAATGGCGGCATATTAATGACCACCAATTTTTGTTGTCCAAATGTGTTGGTTCTCCTTTTTCAACAGAAATTTCCTCCTTATCAGATATCAAATTTTCAGCAATTAAATAATGAAAAAAAAAAGTTTGTCATTGCAAAAGTACGTGGTACCTAAACAATATCAATTGCAAAAAAAACACATTTAAAAAATAAAAAATGACATTCGCGAATATGGTGGCACTCGTTCGTTAAGTGTTATTTTTTGTTTCTGTTTATATTCTTTTCACGCATAAAAATCGAAATACGTTTGTATAAAATTCAAATATTTCTTGGGATATTGGGTTGTTCAGAAAATTCTTTCCGTATAGGAAAGTTGGTTTGTACCGGAAAATTTTACTACTTAATTATTACATATTAATTCTGATATTTAATGTTACTAATGGGCTGATGTTAATTGACAGGCAAAATTTTCAGGTACGAATTGGTTTTCCAAACGGAAAGGAACTTTCCGAATAACACAGTATTTCCTTTTGGTTATAAATTTGCAAATGTTGTATTTTTTTTATTTAGTTTCTTATTCATAGCTGCCAACTTTTACGCTTTTTTCCTACCTCTAAAATTTTATTGTAAATTTGAACTTATTAAACCGCCGAAATCATGTGATTCAATAAAGTACAATTTTCTATTAATTTTTAGTGGTAGCAAGAAAGCGTAAAAGTTGACAGCTATGCTTATTTATAGGTATTTGAACTCTCATTAAAAATCTACTTAATTATGCGTTATTACTTTTTATTATAAGTCAATAATATGTTTGTAATAAAACACTTAATATGTGAAAAGATGAAGTTTACTTTTTTGACCCTCACTGTATACCCTCAACGAAAGTCCTCTTTTTTAACAAACCTTTGTCAACTCTATTAATATTAAAAAACAACATTGAATGCATTAATGCAACATTAAAATGACACATATGCGGTGATAAATACTGCTTTATAGCACCGAAGGACATCGCGTGACTACATAAATTCCACAACTTGCTTTCATTTTTCAAAAATATATTTTTGAATAGAACTCCAACTGTAAGAATGATGTTAGCAATGCAATTTAAAGTTTTGACTTTGCACACATTTTCGTTTATTCTGTACGGATATCAAACTTTTATTTAGTATAGTTTTTATATACTTCGAATTAAAAAATAAGAGCAAAGTAATAAGTTTTAAACAAAGTGAAATATCCACTATTGTAATAATGGAAACGTCTTTATTCTTTGTTACAGAAATTTTATAGTGCATACTAATATTGTACCAATATCATAGATTTTTATACAAAAGAGTTAAAGAGATACCTTAATTTCGGGCATATAATCCCATTGATCAAACAATCATGTTTAGACCCAGAAATTTTAATTAATAAATGAAGTCAAATATTTACAGCGATCTTGTTAACTTACATTTTTGAAAATAAAATTTCTGGGTCGAAATATGATTGCTTGATCCGTGGATTATAAGCCAGAAAGTACCATCCCCCACTTTGCCTCCCCAAGGGGGGGTGGGGTACTTTTCTCAATTTTGCACACACCCCTCATGTGATATATCGTTGGAAATGTCTGTGACCGCTTAATTATATTATGCAGCACGACTACTATACGGTGCCTCAGGCAGCGGGGACCCGAGCTGGAGGTTCGTTCAATTAGAGGTTTATACTATTTGATGTGCAAATTAAGGGATCATCCTGTGCCGAAGGCAGCGGGGACCCGAGTCGGAGGTTCGTTCGGTTCGAGGTTTTATAAGATTCGAGGCACCGATGTAAGTTAAGGGAGCACTAGTTGCCGAAGCCAGCTAGTTTTCTTATTATTTGCATTATATAAAAAAAATTCTTGACACGTTCCCTGTTTACAATTATATTCAAGAAGATTCTGCTGATATATACTCGTTATTATTTTTATTCTTCTTATTATGTGATAAAACAACATAAGATTTTATCGAGAGCTTTCACACACCACTTACTCTTCCACTGTTTCTTTCCAATGTGGTTTCAAACGTATTCAGCACAATGGAATAAAATTATTTGCAAAAATGAACAAGATTTGTTTATTATTATCATTATGAAGATGAGAAACAATCCGTTGAAGTCCGTTATATATATATATATTTTTTTTTTGTAAAAAATTACTTTTATTTTTTTAATTGTTTCAAGAATAATCAATGTTTGAACTGTATATTTCATATTACCAATACTGATTTTGATCTGTGCAGTCTTTTACATACTTGCCTCGTGTGATCCTCGTGTGATACATCTTATTTGCTTCATATTAATTTGTTATTAAAAAACTTGAGATATTAAAAAAAAGGAACTTGCAAAGCAAAGTAAAAAAATAAATTTATTTCTATATTGTTAAGCCCGAGAAGGGACAGATATTAAAATTATTTTATTTAGTCAATGCTACAATAATGTTGCATTTTTATATTAAATCTTGCTCAGTCTATTTAATCTTAAAAAAGTAAATTTAAATTTGAAACATGATATTAAAGCAACTTTAAAAACATTTCATTTAGTTGAAATGAAATCTAAAGAAATCTTCAAATTTTTTTTCGGTTTTACATGCATTATGCAAAATTTGTATTGTAGCAAATTCTAACAGACAAGAAACATGAGAAGTTCAAATAATTTAAAAATTTGAAGATTTATTTAGATTTCATTTCAACTAAATGAAATGTTTTAAAGTTGCTTTAATATCATGTTTCAAATTTAAATTTACTTTTTTAAGATTAAATAGACTGAGCAAAATTTAATATAAAAATGCAACATTATTGTAGCATTGACTAAATAAAAAAATTTTAATATCTGTCCCTTCTCGGGCTTAACAATATAGAAATAAATTTATTTTTTTTAATTTGCTTTGCAAGTTCCTTTTTTTTTAATTTTAATGCCATACATCAGAAAAAAATACGTAACTTACGTGTATTTAGTCATTTATATTTAAATTATATTTAATATTACTTGATAATTTATTGAATTTTTAATGTACTGTAAATGTAACGCTTACACGGCGATCCATTGGATCATACTACAACTACTCAAATTACTCAATAATTTGATATAAAAATTGATTGGTTTCAAAAATTAAATCTAATGCTAACTACAAACAAACTCAATTTATAAATTGATATTTTGTCCATCAATATTTCATATATATATATATATATATATATATATATAATGCAGGGTGTATCTGAAATGCTTCAACAAACTTAGAGGGATGATAGTACTCATGAAGACGAACAAAAAATGCAATGGAACATGGGGTCGCAAATGACGTTTAACCCTTTTAGGGGCAGTGGTATGTTTATGAAACCACTTAATTTTAATTCCAAAACGCCACAATGGCACCAGAATTTTGCTAAAATCTTTTCCATTTAATATGTATGTGAAATATAGCCCTTTTCTTATTTACAAACAATTTTTTTTGGTAAATTCCGGTGCCAGTCCATTTTCAGACGCATTTTCTCGATTTTTATCCTTTAAGCATTTCAGGGGCAAAGTACTTTTAGTACTAAAATGTTGAAATAAATGACTGGCACCGGAATTTACAAAAATATTTGTTTGTAAATAAGAAAAAGGCTATATTTCACATACATGTTAAATGAAAAAGATTTTGGCAAAATTCTGGTGCCATTGTGGCGTTTTGGAATTAAAATTAAGTGGTTTCATAAACATACCACTGCCCCTAAAAGGGTTAACCGTCATTTGCGACCCCATGTTCCATTGCATTTTTTGTTCGTCTTCATGAGTACTATCCTCCCTTTAAGTTTGTTGAAGCATTTCAGATACACCCTGTATATATTCAATATTGTCCAATATTTCAAAAACTAACAATTCTAGAATGCTGAATATTTTATTTAATACTTGTTATCTATTTAGGATAAGTCAAAAAATTTCAAAATATTTCTTCCAACTAAACAAAAGTAATCAACGGACAAAAGTGCTCAGGTGTCAAAATGACCCCTACCACTGTTCTAGTGTTAAATAAAGCAAACATTTATATTTGAAGTTTCTGGTATGGATTAAAAACTTCTGAATATAAAAGGAAGCCAAACTGAAGAATACTATTAAAATTTTGTGGTGAGAATCGTCCCATTTTTAGAAGAAAGGAAAATGCATTTTTGCACATTCGATATTTCTACATGGTAGCGACGAATAAAGGCGAAGGTGCATGTCTCTCTTGCATTTATCGAGTCGTTTCAAAAATAGATTTGTGATGTAATTTTAGCTATTCTGTAAGCTTACAAGTTGTGAAATGATTTGCCATTATTAAATATTTTAAAGCTTTCTCCATATAAATACAAATTTACTTTTTAAACAATAGTAACTATAATATGTTACAGTTGAAGAGGGATGCAAACTATAATTTTAGATATGCTTTGGCGGCGTGGGACGAAAACAAAGTTGGGAACGACTGCCCTAGAAACTTAGAGTACTCTAGATCTCTTAAAGTCTGCTGTATCATCAAGAGGTATACATCCCCACTTTAATCACTGGTCTATACTAATTGCATATCCCCACAAAGATCCTTCTTGCCTAACTTATTAAAAACTGGAATTGCTGGGATTTAACCCCTTGAGGGGCGGTGGTATATATTATATACCACCTAATTTTAATCTGATTCGAACCAGAAACTTTTAATTAAATTTTAATTTTTTAATTTTGAAGGGGAAAAGTTGAAAAATTGCTTTTCCTTATTTTGAACTAAATTATTTTGTAAATTCCGGTGGGAATTCAACGTCACAAGAACACAATTGCTTGCTCCTGAAAGGGTTAAAGTTTTGTTAAGCAAATATATTTTTATATACCAGAAAAAATGTAAAGATTATGATTTTGCTATTTTTACTTTTAGTGTAAGGCTGTTTATAGAATTGGAGTGTGTTTGTTCAAGAAATAGGCTGCTCTAAAAAGCAGACTATGCTAAAACAATTTTAGGTGAATGTATCCTCGTTTCGTATATACAGGAGTCTTGGAATGACCCAAAGCCATTAAATAATAAGCCCAGTCAGATAGTGTTAAATTTGTTAGCGACACACTAGCGTCAAACCTCTGCTGCGGAAGGAGGACAAAACAGAAGTGGGTCGCAGAGAAACGATACGATTTATTTATATCGATATTTTATACGATTTTTATCGATGTTTTGTTTCTGCACTTCCTTTAAAAGCTTGCTAATTATTGGTATCTTTTACATTAAAGCTAAAACTATAATGGAAAAAAAAATGGTGGAAATTTACTGGATTAATATTTCTATATAAATATAGTGGTGGCGAAGAAGTTGATTTATTTATTAAAAGTTAAATAAAAAGTTATGGAAATTTACATCACCATGCAATTAACCCTTTCCGGCACAGACAAATTATGTTTGTAAAATGTGAAATTACTGACTGACACCGGAATTTACAAACGACTTTCTTAGAAAATATGAACTCCTTATTTTAAGCTTTAATTTTAGAAGCAAAATTTTATTAAAATATTCTTGGTGCCGAATGCAGCACTCCCAACCGCTAGATGGAGCTATTTTCAACTTGCGAAAAGTTTCCCATTTATCTGACTGGGCTTATTATTTAATGGCTTTGGAAGGAACGGTAGATATAACAAATAGTTTTCTGCAGTATTTTATCACGATAATATCGGCAGTGAAATCCGATATCGCTCAATAGTATTTAGGCAATAATAGGCAATAGTATTTAGGCAACAACAAATAGTAGTTGTATTTCTCAAATATTATAAAGTAATACCGGGGGAAATGCCGCATATTTTTTGAATTTGTGTATAAGATCCCATTGTGCACATAAACTAAAAAAAAAATCATGCTGTGCTATTTAATGTTAAATATACAAGGGTCGATCCAGAAATAAGATTCCCATCAAATTTACAAATAGACAACATTGTTTATTCTCATAGAAATTTACATCGTTGGAAAGAAGAAAGTTTGCTCTATTTCTCTACATAATCGCCATCTTTTTCTACGCATTTTTGTAGACGGTGCTCCAATTTCTGTATCCCAATGTCGTAGAACTCCGGCGCCAACCCGTTGAGTAAGCGTTTCATCTCTTCCTTGACGTCATCGTCGCTCCGGAAGTGCTGGACACCCATATGTTTCTTTTTCTTGGGGAACAAGTGATAATCACTAGGTACGAGATCCCGACTGTAAGGTGGTACGAGTAGGGTGGGGCATGACAGTCCACCCAAATTGTGTCAAACGTTCCTGGGTTTGACCTGAGACGAGAGGTCAGGCGTTGTCGTGAAGCAAAGTTACACCGGCTGTCAGTCGTCCTCGCCGGTGGTTCTGGATAGCCCGCCTGAGTTTTCTTAGTGTTACACAATAACTCGCACTTGGCGGGATCAACAATGGGAATCTCCATCTCGGACGGCTGCTGAGCCAAAAATAAGCGGCGCAGCGAAGCGTGGCCAGGGGAATCGCGAGTGCAGGAACAGCGGCGCACAGCGCTGTTGCCGTATTTCGCCTCGTACCTTCCCGTGCGGCTGGAGTTCTTTAGGAACCTTATTTCTGGATCGACCGTCGTACAACGTGTGTACTGTGATAAAAAATAATAACAATTAATATTTTTAACAATTTTTTTTAAAACATTACGCTGCGACTGCCGCGCGTCACCCGTACATTCAGGTTGAGACGCCGCACTTGAGCGGGAGTTATGCCGCGTTTGTCATAAGAACAGAATGAAATTATAAATAAAAAATATTCAAACAAATATTCATATCTGGACTAGAATTAACTATGTGAGAGCAAAAAGAATCTAAATGAGTAGAATGAAACGTACTAGTAAGGTTCAGATCAGTATTAGTCTCCCTACTTTGTTCACAAATAAAATTATCTAATATTTTTTTAAAGATTGGATTTTAATTGTTATTTCAGCAACAACGTAACATCAGTGTATTAGAGAGGAAAAAGAAAAATGTAAAATAGTGTTTACATTGTTTTATTTGTTAATAGACCCGTGTTTTCGACCGCAATCTACACAAAAAGTGTAAGAAATAGTACAGTTGCCATGTAACCACATTTGACACATGATGAAATGGAGCCAATCACACTTCCTAATATAAGCGTATGAAAAATATTATTTTCCAAAAATGAAAAATCAGCCCACAGGGACGTATAATTTTAGGACCAATTTTACATTATCCATTTTTTACTATAGATATATTTCAAGATATTAAGAAGCTAAGCCAGTAACGCGGAGTAACATACGAGCTAATGTGAAACCGACAGCAGCGTTCTTACATTTGTGCATTTCAAAATTATTATTTTTTTTTGCTGGGGTTACTTCAATTTTGGAATCGTTACCGTAACTAAAAATGTCAATAGAAAAAAAGAACTGCATCCAAAATTGAAAATGCATAAAACGGCAACACCTAAGATATACTGTGGAAAAAAACCTCTAATAAAATATTGAAATAGAAATGAGAAATTTGAAAAACGTTATTGGTTTTTATCATTAGCTGTGGAGAACCTTTGCATTATTAGCGTGGGATCCTAAGGAGCATATGACTTCTAAACATAAACTGACTTTTTTCTTGAACAAATTCTAATTTCTGCAAAACGTATGTATTAAAAAGCGATATATTCAGAACATTTTAAAACAAACAGCACAAAATTGATCTATAATTTCGTTAACTTTGACTAAATTTGTGTCAATTGTCTTTATTATAAAAATGTTTTAAATGATACAAAATAATATATAATACTTTAAAATTGATATACAGTAATTTAAAATTATCTAAAAAAACGTTTAAAAAAATTGCGCGAACGATTTCTATTAAACTACTTTACATTTTTTACAGATAAACTTTACAGGTTCACAGATTATATCTGTGTCATAAGATTGGGCCAAAATTTATTCATAATTCCAGACACAAAAAAAAAAGCATAGATAAATTCTGAAAAAAATATATACAACACATTTAACTTTTGCTAAAATATACACAAATTTAGGTTCAGTCCTAACCTTTTGATTACGGGCTTGGACTTGAGACTATTTTTATATTCACTCGTACCAAAATTTACAAAAGTATTACTTTGTGCTAGATTTCTTGATCTGTCTTGAAAATATTTTGATATAACTGAATGTCAGGTATTAGTATAGAAAAAGTGGTGATAATAGAAAAAACAAATAGTCTCTGGGACGACATATATATCCCAACCCCGTAATCAAAAGATTAACAAGTTCGCTACAGAGGACGCATACGTGGCGTCGCTTAGTCACTAATTTGATATTCCATTTTTAATCCAAAATTACGAATTCGTACCGGAAATTTCAAAAGGAGAATTTTTTTCTATGTCATCACGAAATGTCTGTCATTAAATAAAGTAAATATTGCTATTAGTATTTTCTGGTATGAATTCGAAATTCCTGAACAAAATAAAATTCCTAGAATTTTAACCCTGCAGTGAACGTGTTAAGACAGAGGTGCCAAGTTCCCACTAATCTTCCGTAATATGTGGTTTAAACTGACCCAGTTTAACAACTCTGTTCACCAGAAAAATTATTGAATGAATTTATATTTATTTAAGTGATGATTGAGTAATTAATTTAGAGAGTTAAAATCAGTTAAGTAATGAATTTATATTTATCAAGTTTCTACGTGGAATTTATTAAATTTCATTTCTTTAAAAAAATTCTGGTGCGAAACGTGTTACACCTGGGTCTATTTAACCCACATATTACAGACGATTAAGGAGATCTTGGCACCTCTGTGTTAAGATAATAATTTCACACACATTGCAAGTAAAAACATTAACTAATTTAATAAAAGTATTGTGCACAATTTAAACAAAGCACGTTTTTAACTTTTTCTGATAAACCACTTTAAAGTACCTTTTTAATTACTGTTTACAGTAAAAACATCATATATATTATTTATCCATAACTTGTGTAATTATAAAGTGTTTTTTATGCAGATTATCTTAAAATTCTCAAACGATGTTGTTCTTTCCTGTATAGTTTTTCTTTCTTTTTCCGAAAAAACGATTTTTTTTAGATTAAACAGTCGTGTGTCCCTTTTAAGATTTCAATTTTTTGTGGCTAATAGAAAAAAAATAATTTCTTTTAAAAAGCAGGCTTACCGACGTTGATATTTGTTATATAGTGCGTATGTTAACGCTGTGACAAGTGAAGACCATTTTATACTGTACAATTCTTTATTCAAATGTAAAACATATTAAACTTCAACAAAAGGTGTAGAAAACATAACAAATTAAAATATTAAGCAAAACTATTAAATATTGTGTCTAAAGCTGCCCAACAGCTTTCTCCAAAAACACGATGCTTCACTGGTGTCGACCTCATATGCAAGTGAGTTAAGGTTTATTGCTTTGAGTTCTAAGTCTCTTTCGAAACTTAGCGAAACACCGCGAATCTCTCCCCAAAAATAGAGCGCCTAGAATACATAGTGTGGAAAACGGATACAAAAAAGTACTAAACAATTGAATCCGATAAATGTAGAACGATGCTAAAAAGATAACGGGTCCGATAGCAGCGACATCTTCTAGCAGTAGCGTAGACAGGGTGGAGGTTCAGATGGTTTGAATAGCACTAATTTTATAAAAATATTTTTGCCTTATCTAATCAAAGATATTTCTACGATATTGAAGGCGAAGAAAACTTTATAATATTACTGGTTTCTGGAGCATTTGGACCCCCTCCCTCTCACTGGCTACGCCACTGTCTGCTAGCTGTTTTCAACGCAAATATTGTATAAAAATCGAACTGAGAATACGTTTCAGCTGGTGGTAAATATTTTAAATAAATAAATTACACCCGATTTCCTTTGACTTGGATAGTGATTTTTAAAAACTTTGAAAATATGAATTATATTGATCATGGCCAAAAAACGTGATACGCATTCTTTTGTGCCTGGTTGCAGTACTCGATACAAGACAGCAAACTAGAAATATCCCTATTTAGCATACCAAAGGATGAATCACTGCTAGAAGAGTGAAAAAGATGAATTCCCTGATATGATAAAAAACTAACTTCAAAATTAGTTACATCTGAAGTATACACTTACAAGAAGATTTTATTAACAGAAATTATATTCATGTTGTTAATAGTGCAACGGTTACTTTAGCTAGAGGTATATCTATTTTAAAAGCAGATGTCGCTACGATCACCCTACTGTTGTACCGCATCGTTGCACGTTTATCGGCTACAATTTTTTAGCACTTTTTAAAGCCTCAATAGTTTGGCATTTTTTAAATTCTGAAATTTCGCATTCATACCAGAAATTCCCTAAAATGTTATTTTCTTTACTTAATGGCAGATATTTCGTGTCTTCTTAAACTAAAAATTCTTGTTTCAGAATTTCCGGTTTAAATTCGAAAATTTTGAATTAAAAAACGGTAAAATCGTTTTCCACACTATGTACTCTAGGCGCTGTACCAAAAGCAGAACGCTCTATTTTGATCCGCTGAAAGAAATAGATTACGTAGTGAGCTTTTCAGCTTCGGATGCGAATTAAGATAAATTAGTGACTGTAGCTTCGCCATACAACTCCCCCGCCAGTCTCACACAACCCGCGTGAGACGAAAAGGAAATTTTCTTCCCGACCTGGTTATGTAAGTCGCAGGATCAGTATCCCTTTCTTCATCCAAAAGAAAGCAGGTTTTAATCGATCAACATTTATGATATTTTCCTGGTTACTGATGGAAATTACGAAATTTCTCTCTAGTCGTTTTACGACTTTGAACGGACCTTCACAAGTCGGAAGTTAAGATCTCTTAAATAGACCTCTCCGAACAATCACATGGGTGCAGTTGGACTTTTGGAACGGCTATATTTTGCTGCCCATGTCTTAAAGGATGACTGGGTTTTAAAGATTTGGCACTATTTCGTAGTTTTCATAAAATAATATTTCATGTCGTCATTTGAAAAAGAAGGTAATAAATGAAGAAATCACAACTTCGTGAATTTAGTTGAATTTTTAAAAAATAGTGGAACTCAGAAATAGATTTATCAAACAGCTAAGTACAAATTCTAAATATAGTAAAACCTTTAGAAACGGAACCCTGTCTTAAACGCAAACACGTCTTGGTCTCGACATAAAGAATACCATACCTGCTAAAATGGAAACTTGCTGAAAGTGGAATTTTTAGATTCTACTCTATAAAGATATTTTTATGAATGTAGCAATACATGTAGCAGTTTTTTTTTTTGGTGAATATTTATATTTAATTTCATTAAACTAATATTTTGTTTTTGTTCTGTTATCTTTACCTTTTATTGTACAAGATTAATTTGGAATTTCTGTTTTTCATGAAAATATTTCGGAAAAAGGGTGTTGAGTGCAGTTTGAAGTACTGATCTGCACTTTTGTGAATAGTCACCGGTAAAAAATCTGTAGAATGTAATTTTATCATTTTTCTATTTGATGCACTAGTGTGCTAAATTTTTTTATTGTATCAGCTATCGAGACGAATGCTATTTTGTTAAGCAGCGTAATGGATCATAATTTTTAAAAGAATATATATTCGCTAACCCTATGCTGATCTGTTTTTGTAGTTGTGATTGTCAAAGTCTTCCCTCTAGAAATGGGCATAATCAAAGGCTTTATATTCGAATTATTTTAAATAATCGATTATATATACCGACGATGGTAATGGTTGATTTTAACTTTTTTTTATGATCTTCAAATAGTTTTCTGCTTTTAATTACTACGAGCAGGGAAGACCAAGCTATGCTCGGTCAAACTTAGCTTTGAGTTCAAATATTATAACCCATGACCAAAATGACCCACTAATAAATTTTTTTCGAACATGTGACCAAGACCGATTTTCTTCTCGTGTCCGAAATCCGTAGGATATACAATTTAGTCAAAATAGTCTGAGGCGTTTTTTGTATAAAATTAGCTTGACCTTGACCCATGATGGCCCAAAATGACCCACTAATCGGGTTTTCTAGAGCATGTGACCTAGCCCAATGATTTTCGCGTGCCCAAAAATCGTTGGATACAAAATTTAGTGCAAACAGTCTGAGCCGTTTTTAAGATAAAAATAGCTTGACCCATAATGACCCATGACCAAAATGACCCACTAATCGAAATTTCTCGAACATGTGACCTAGCCCAATAGTCTTCTCGTTTCCGAAAACGGTAGGATACTAAATTTCGTCAAAATCGTTAGAGTCGTTTTTAGGATAAAATTTGCATAACCACACACACACACAAGATTTGCTCGTATTAGAATATATGATTTGTCATATCTCACATCAGTTATTTAGCATTATAACAAACTTGGTGTACTTTTTCAATCTTTAACAATAAAAATTAATTGTGGAATAGTTTTAAAGCCTCTGAAAATGTTAATTGTAAAATTGTAAATTTAATTTTTCATAAAATGTTTTCAAAAGCTTGTGCAATATCAAGTTGCAGTTATCTACCCTATATATATAAAATCCTAATGAAACGAATTTGTGAAACGATTTTATGAAACGAATTTATGAAACGATTTTATGAAACGACTGATTAAACGGCTGATTATGTTTCAGGGCTATTTTAAAAAATATATTAAACACTTGATTATGAAATTAATACCAATTGTCCATAAAAATCCGCGGATGTCAAAACTGGTAATAGAATTTTGAAATTGGAATTAGTTTTCGAGATATTAATTTTTTTTCTAATTTTAATGACATTTCTGTAATAATGGCAACTAATTACTCAGTTTTTTTGTGACAAAAAAGGGGAAAAAATTGAAAAGTATCCCGATAGGGATTATTGATTTCTTTTTATTCGTCATTTTCAAATTGAAATTGAATTTATCTTTTATTTCAATCAATAATGAAGACAAGATTGTAATTAAATATGTTTTTCAGAAAAATTTGAAAAAAAAATCACATTTCTATCGTTAGGATACAATTGTCTGTCAGCATTAATTTAATTTATGAACTGAAAATATTTTGAATAAATTCGTCCAAATGACGTCATTTATGTAAACGCAAAAGAAAGGGGGGAAAAGGAATTAATAGTAATCATTATTTATTGATATCATTTTATTATTTGTTTGTAAAATTTAATTAAACGAATTTATAAAATCACTAATTCGGATATTTGAAACGAATATATAAAATAATAATTGCCCAACTGAACGGAAGGAGAATAAAATATCCTGCTTGGTTTTTTCTGCCAAGCTTTTTAAAAAAACGTCATGACCCCTATAATAGAAAAGCACCAAAAGTTCATTGGGTTTGTTTTTATAACTTTTGGCAACAAATCTATGAATATTAACGAATCTATCCCTTTTTGAAGCTCGAATTACGCCAAACCTAAAAGCAAAGGATCCTATACTGGAAAAGTACCCGATTTTCTTATGGACAGTATTCAAGTGACATAACATGGTGTAAAATTATCGCGGATAGCAAATTTGTTTAAATATCTCATCAATTGATGCCGAATAAATGCAGGCATGCATGCACAAAATATTTAATTAATTTTGTATGATAAATAATTATTAGAAAATTCGTATATACATATTAATTAAAATAAATAATTTACATATTTAAAATAACATGAAAATATGCATGATGGTGCACTAAAATAGAGAGAAAATTAAAACCTGTTACTGAAAATGTCTGTAACATAGTACTTTTCAATACCATGGTTCTTAATGTTATTCACAAGCAGATGGAATTTTTCTCATCCTTAAACGCAAAGGAAGAATAGAATACAGATCGTTGTTATAAAAGTCCGAGAGGTAGCCACAATTTAAACCTAATCATTTTATACAAGCTGGTTTTCAAGGTGTAATTGATTTTACTTATCAATCCCGAAAACAGTCGTCAGTTGTCGCAACAGCTGTGTATGAGGCCATGATAATCAAAAAATGCCCCATTAAAACGTTAAAAGCACGGCAACTCAATTAAAGATTTACCAATATTTTTAAAATAAAGCACGCTGTCATGTTTTTAGATGCCTCGAAGTCTGAGCGGGGGTTGGCGAGCGTAGCTCGCAGGGGGTAGGCCCCCTAGTATAAGTATAAAATTATAATTATTTGCCATAACAGAATTCATTGTATGTTCTGAATTTTTCTCATTTTTTTTCTAATGTTGATAAATATACTAAATTACTTGTTTATAGAAAACAAATATTTTCTGTATCTTTATTATCATTAGATCACATTTATCTAAAATTAGAAGATATATAAGAAAAAATTTGAAGTCATGCCAAATACAAACTAAGAAGTAATTGGGAAGAAAATATGGTAAGGAAATATTGGAAAGGAAATTAACAACGACCCAGAGAAATTTATCCTATACCTAAGTTGTGTATTTTGGAAAAATAGAAGTAAATGAACTCGCAAGGCATTGTGACGTCACACTGTGACTTTGTGACCGTCGTCATGACGTCAAGTGACGTCGATGTGAAGTCACTGTGACCTAAATGTGAAGTCGTTATGGCCGTTTTCAAGACTTTCTGTGACCTCACAATGTGACTGCTTTGTAAAGTCACCATGCGACTGCAATGTGAAAAATGTGACGAATCTGAATCAGATGGGGTGACCAGATTTTGCCCGAATCCTGTCCGGTTTGTTCGGATCGACATTTTTTTATGCTACAAGTTTGTGACGTTTGTGATGACACTGCACCGGGTCGGGTGACCAGATTTTACCCGAATATAATCCAGAAAGTTCGGAAGATCTTTTTTGGATTTGTTTGGCTACAGAATAGATTTGGATTAGTGGTCGGGTGACCTTTTTGGATTTGTTTGGCTACAGAATAGATTTGGATTAGTGGTCGGGTGACCTGATTTTCGTGAACCCGACCTGACCCGAGTCGGGTATAATGTTTTTACTATAAGTCTTGTTCGGAATATAATCTTGCATACCACCGAGTAACCAGATATTTATCAGAAATTATGTTACGACACAATTTCTGATGTCGGCTCGGATCTAGAGTCCTGCACGAATCCGGTTATATACTTCTTGAACATGATTGAATGTCTACTTGAACATGAATGATGGTTGACTGAAATTATATTTCGATTCAACCCGCATTTTTCCCTAACCCAACAACAACAAAATCTGCAGGACCCCTGACCGAACATGATAAATGATTTCGCATAGATTCGGATAACAAGAGTTTACCAAATCCGGATAAGATCGACGATAAGGATTTGATCGGCAATAATTTTTATTGATGCAACTCTTATTCATATTAAAATTTTGTATCTGATTGGGAAACCGGCTAATGTAGCCGTTAAGCAAGAAAATTATAAATGTAACAAACGCATACTAATATAAAAATAATAGATGAATCCATTAAAAATTATAATAAAAGTAAATATTTCAATAATATGAAATTATATTGTGCAAATAACAACTTTTTAAATTAACTTCTACTTCCATTTGTTTTATGTAACCACCAAAAATATTGACAATAATTAAACCTATGCTATTTTGCTGTTAAGTATTGAAGTCTTTAAATGTGTATACTTTGCCATATTTCCCCTCGCTCAGTATCACGAAACTTTCTAACACATTTATGGACAAATTTTTAAAAGCATGGCACTTGCATACCTGATTATTAAAGCGATTTGGAATGAATGGCGTTTTCCATTTTTAGATAAATGAAAAACTTAAGACCAATTTCGGTCACGTTTTTCCCGTTTATCACGCTGCGCGTAGAAAATTCGGTTCAAAACATCGACTTTGATAGTCTTTTCTAAAACATCTTCTGCCGTTACCAAAAAATGGAAAACGCCATTCTATTACATATATTCTGAATAAGAACACCTGCCGATTCCATGTGTTTCCGAATAAAACTGAATTCAAAAATATGTCAGAAATTAGTTATTTTAGATTTGAGAACAACTTTAATGAAAATATAAGTTTAGATTTTAAAATAAGCATTGTGAAAAATTTATATTAGGAATCCATTTAAATAATAGATCTACCTATTGTGCGATATTATTAAATAATAAACATTGTATCAAGCAGTAAAACATTTTTCGAAGCAAATGAAATTTAAAACTTAAGATCATAAACTCAAAACAAAATTATACTTTTTTTTCACAAATTATTGTATTTATAGTTTTTAATATTATAGTTTATAGTTAACTTAAATATCAATTTTTATGGTAAAAAAATTCGATAACACAACTGGAAAAATTACCTAAACTGAATAATTATTTTATTATTTTATCAATATTGATTATTTTTATGCACCTAATATTGACATATCTTGACAAATAAATTTTTAATGCATTAAATTTTCACAATTATTTCAAATGTACCAGAAAATTATTTCTCGATACCTCCACTAGCAACGAAATTTTTAAATTGTTAATACAATATTAAGAGTTTTTAAAATCGCAATGTGTGTAATTATAATGATTAACTATAAAAATTGAACTAAGAAAAGCAAAATTTAAATAAATTCCTCATTTTAAATAATACTTTTCATTTAGAATACATATTGTTAGTAAATACTTTAAGATTTTTCCAAACTGTCTATTTAAAAGATTTAAACCAATAAAGACAAAATTTAATACAAGTGATATTTTAAAGAAGATTTAAAAACCTTAACTGTTAAATAAGGCACTATTAAATGTACTATTACTAAACATATTAAAACTGCGATGGCATTAAAAGTTACCTGCTGATCTATAGGTAAATCCAGTAAGTTCCAGGGGTTATCTTTAAGGGTCAGTCCTTGTCTGCTTCCCTTTCATTGAAAAAAAAGACAGTAAAATCCATTATTTTAATTTTTACAGTGTTCCAGCAGAGGTGAATTCATAGATCTGAGATATCAAATATCACACAGACCTTATGAACGCACACAGCTACACACAGGAAGAGGTTAAAATGAATTAAAAAAATGGATGGTTCACTTTAAAACTTTAATTTACTGACACAAAATAAATCCAACTTAAACTAGTCGTTGGGGGCCACCGTAATACTTACCCATCATGGATATGCATAATGTAAAATATTAAAATAAAAATGTGTAAACTACTTATAAAATGCATTGCAATTCAAATAAAATCGTGGCTTGATGGCGTCATAAACTTTAAAGGCTCGATTACTGAATTGCTTGAAAGAGGTTTTTCCTTATAACTCCAAAAATAATAAACCTATTAAATAGCGGTTTATTGCATCTGATTAAGCGTCAAATTTCCAATTAAAACATATCTTTAAAGTGAAATTTGGATGAAATACAGGGTCATGAAAAATCGAAGAGTGTGGCAAATAGGATTCCAAATATCTCGGCAACTAATTATCCGATCGACTTCATGCTTTATGTAAAATTTATGTTTTTGTATTGTCTTTTCTATTCATTTCTTAAAATAAACAATTTCGAAAATTTTTATATACCTTTTATCCGACTGAATATTTCGAAAGTCCGAAAAAAATAGTTCCGATTAATCGAGGTTATTGAAATGAAATAGGCTTCTTCCCATTATCACATACTAAGTACATACCAAATTAGAAGTCTCTATCTCAATTTTTTCGGGAGATAGAGCATTTACAGACACACAGACACACACACACACACACACAGACACACAGACGGACGGCAATTTTTTTTTTCTAAAAATATGTTTTTCGGAATCTCCAGTGTCTGAAACGTGTAAATCCGTCATTTTTTTTTTTTTTTCAAAACGATTACAAGATTTACCCTATAATACGTATGATGGGTAAGTAACAGAACACAACGCACACTCCGAATTTGGAATAACAAAAATCGTTTGCTTTGAACATGCGCGAATATGATCTGCGCAGTATATTTTAATCACAAAGTAAGAGCAAGAGCAGGTGTTTCCAGACGAAGAAAAGAAAGAAAATGATTTAAATAAGGACATTTCAAATGCTTTATAATTTATATGGCTGATAACTTCCAATAATGCTATAGCATTCTATTTTTATATGAGAGAGTTTTGTATTCTTAGAAATAAGATGTGAAAATTTATATATTTATATATTTTTAATCAATTGCATTCGCTTTAGACGTTCAAAGTAAACATTAAAAAAATGATTTAATAGGCTTTATAAAATAATTCCGATATGAATATAAATTCTGCATTAAAAATTTCTAAATATGAATTTTTCATTTTTTACACTCTATTGAAAATGCAATATATTTAATAGAGGTGATATTTTATTAAGCACTGACCAGTTTTGGTTAAATTGCTATAGGAATGGCATATACTTTATGACATATTTTTAATTAATTTTTGTTCGGAAACGCATCAAATTGGCTGGTGTTTTTATTCAGAAACTATACAATTGAAAGACTTTTTCCATTTTTTTGGTAAAAGCAGAAAATCTTTGAGAAAAGATTGTCAAAGTCGGCGTTTTGAAACGAATACCCCACTTGACAGAGAAAGAAAGGAGAAAAACCGGTCGTCACGTGACACGAATTGCTTATAACTCCACAAGTAATTTATTTATCAAAAAATGGAAAACTCATTTTGTTTCCAAATTGCTTCCATAGTCAGTCCTGCTCATTTTACGCCTTTACATTTAAAAATGAGTCAGAAATTATGTCAGAAAGCTTCGTGTTGTTGATCAGGTCAGTTGTAAACCACTTTAAGTAGACCGTACAAGGAAAATCCTGAAAGCGTTGGACGGTCACCCCGGCCAGACCGTGTTTGTATCGAACTCGCAAAAAGGGTGCCCTCATTTTTTGACCAGAAAGCTGATGATTGGATTCAGTGGCTCCTCAAAATAATTAAAGAATGGAGATTTTTAAAGAAATATTTTTATTTTAAAAACACAAATTGCACAAATTGTGCTTATTAGTTGCTAAAATCAGTGTAAAAATTGTTTTAAACTCATAAAAGAGCTAAAATCCTACATGTTTCGGCTTCAAACTTAAAGCCATCATCGTTTGAAGCCGAAACATGTAGGATTTTAGCTCTTTTATGAGTTTAAAACAATTTTTACACTGATTTTAGCAACTAATAAGCACAATTTGTGCAATTTGTGTTTTTAAAATACTAGTTAACAGTGTAGTGTCCAAATGGATTCAATTGTGAAATATTTTTAGTTTTACAAAATTAGCAAATGAGTTCCATGCGGTAGTAGAAAAAAATATTAAAATGTTTGTATTTAAAATGCTAACAAACTCTAAATTACTAACAATTTTATTAGAATGGGAGATTTATTTCTGAATTATTTTCCGCCAAAACTTTCATACGTTACTAAATTTCTATTTAAGGATTTTTACCTGTGTATTATATAGTATATTTTGTTAAATTTCTTGAAAATGGCAATGCAAATTGTAAAAAAGTTATCTGCCTCATATATGTAGAGAGACATTTATTTATTATTTTATTTTGGGAATACTGAATTTATTTTAATAGTGTGTGACAATGTTTTTATTAATGAATTAGGTACATGACATAATTCAATTCTATATTTTCTGAGTTTTTTTCCAAATTCACTCTCCGATCACACCGTGAAGTCACAGAGTGTTGGCATTTTGGTAATAGGTGCGACGTGACTTATGTGACTTACAGAGACGTCGTTGCAACGTCACAATTTTTTTAAGCTGTCAAAAAGTAATTTTCTTGATGCCATAAGATGTTCTAAAGTTTATTTTAAGTTTTCTTTAGATCTCCAAGACGTTCACATTTTGGTCACAGTGTGATGTTACAAAGTGGTGGCATTTTGATCACAGATATGACGTGACGTAAGTGACTCACAGTGACGTGCATGTGACTGTGTATGCTATGCGGGAAGCCACCATTTAACACAAATTGGATATAGCATAAATGCTCCGTCCATTTTATGTATAGATGTTTACATTATAAATGAATGTTTAACGGCGCACAGTGTAAGATTTTGCGCATCTAGCGGGTCAAAATTCAATTTATGAAAATTATTCATATTAATGAAATAAAATTATTCATACTATATATGAAATGGCTTTGTATTATGGAAAAAATATTTTTACTCATTACTCGTACATTTCCCATCATTACATTGTCATAATCATAATCGAAAGAGTTTTAGTCATTTTCATATATTTACTTGTACTCAGTGTTATTTTATTCAGTGCAGATTAAAGAATATATATAATATATATTATCTTTTACACCGAGAATAGTTATTTATTATTATTATTATTATTATTTTGTAAATACTAATAAAGTTATTAGATACTGTCATCGCTGTCAGTGTCATAATAAAGGGAATCACTGTCGTTTTTCACTGTTTAATCTTCTTTTATTATTTCTATATTCGGTGACTGTGAATGCTTTAAAACTTCAGGGTGAATTTCAGCTGCTCTGTAATTTTCTAGAGGTTTCAATGACGTGATTGCTGTATCTGAACTAATTACAGATCAGCAATCACATACAGATCAGCAGAGAAGACTGCGCATGATACCTTTATAGAGTTTTCCAAATCGAAATTCCTTAAACTCTTTATGACCAGACTCTTGTGCTTCTTCTGACATCTGATCGATTGGTAGTAAAAAATTCTGAATTATTTCTGGTCCATGTATAAGTATCTTATATAGTGTTACAGGCATTGGATAGCAATTGTATAAAGACACATACATTTCTTCTGTTTCGTCACAGTAATGCTTAAAGTCGGGTATGTTTATCGCGTATCTACATGTTAATGTTCGTAGAATTATGTAAAATCGTTCAATGAGAGTTAAATCAATACCTGTTATGCTAGAGGCCTTAGCAGCATTTAAAAAAATCTTCTTACGCTATTTCCATCATTACTATGTCTTGTTTTGTAATATCTAATAACTAATCCAGTTTCAGATCGAAATCTTTCAATTATCATTTTTTTCCTTCTGCGTACTTCGTTTTTCTTCAGGATTTCGGCACTTCCATTTTTTACATACAATCTATAACTAATATGTAAAAGGCATTTCATGAATCTTATCTGTGCATGTAGCGTAGATAAGCCCCAAGAAAAGGAGGGAGCATTACTCTTATATGTTGGAATCAATTTCAAGTTATTCGTATCCTTGGAAGTTGCGTTACAGATATAGCATTTTCGGGTTGCTTTATTTGAAGATAGAATATTGCCCACTTTGCCATCTACTATTGTTTCTTCAAATATGTGGTCTATTTCGCAGGTTTGATTATCTAATTCTACTGTTGTGGGCACAAGAGTAGTAATTTAATTTCTGATATTTTTAAAATCATCCGTTATTGAGTGATCAGTTTGCTTGGTAAACTTAAATTTTATGGGTCTACAGTATGAAGTAGATGACGGATGTAGATGTTGCCATAATATAAAGTTTTGATTTTCTTCATTACAACCATATAGTTATAAATGAACCATAGATGTTATTAGAATATTTGCATCTTCAAAGTTGTTTTCATTTGATTTTTGCTTGTATCTACTTTGTACCGCTGCCATTTACCCCCCCCCCCTCCCCGCTCCCATTTAAGAATCATTGTTAGGTTTCTTTAGCACTAACCTTTCTCCTTTAGTAATATTACTTAATATCTGTTTTTGTATAATTCAAAGTATTTTTATCGTTAAATCTGCAGTAGATTGTAATTTTACTTCTGCAAATTATTCAGAAAATATGCAGTTCTCTTGGGATGGATAGCACATTTTTTCACATCTTTTACCTGCTCATACCTTTTTGTAACGCAAAGTTTCTAATAATCCCGTCTTTTCGGCGACTTAATTTCATAGTGGTTATTAATGCCAACGTTTCTGCAAGAGAATATTTAAATATCGTGCATCCCACTTTTCGAACGATTTATTTTAATTTGTTTCCTTTTTTAGGGCTTTCAGATATTTGCTTTAACATACCTTTCGTCCAGATTGTCTTATTTTTAAACACGTAGAGGATTGAGATTTTAGACTTTCAATCTAATTTCAACTGAAGTTATCGTAGAATCTATACATATTTGAATGCAACTCATGTCTCAAATAAACTATATTTTTGAACGCTCTTTCTAAAAATGTAACTTTTATGCAATTTTATTCGAGAAAATAATTTTGAATAAAAATGGCCTTCTGACATATGTAGAAAGAAATGGTTAGCCAAAATTTGTTTTCCCCCGGTCACATGATTTGCGTTTTTACTTTATAGATTACTCATAATAGTATTTAATATAATAAAGAAAAGTTTTATTTATATCTTTTTTAAGTTTTGATTCGATTTTCATAAAATTTGAAATGACTCGACAACATTCTGCTACGATTATATACAATACATTTCAAACTGTTCAATTGGGTAGTTTTTTCTCTGCTATATGCGGACGGACTGACCAGAAGACGACTATAGGTGCCACGTATTTCTATAATTACGAAATTACCTAACTAGTATGTTGTTGCCATCACACATTTCTTATCAATATCATTGTAAAATATTAATTTTTGTAATGCAATTACCCACCATTGTATATGATATGGAAATATGATCTATTTCATTAACGTTATATGATAATACTTTGATGTTTTATTTATAATTTCAAACATAAAATTTTTACACAATATAAACTCAGATATAGCTATAGTGCTCATCGTAAAACGTATAGCAAAACATAGTTCAGTAATCAAAACCAAAAATCACTAAAAATGGTGTAAGCGGCATATCCCCAATGGAAGTTAATCGATACAAGAATGAAAATCGAAATTTTTTCCAAATCCAATACTTTCTTCTTATTCATATATAAGAAAAGAAAAAGGGGGATGAGAAAGTTCTAATTCAACTAAAAAAAATAAAAAAAATACATTAAATTGAGAATTTTTTAAAAATCGTATTGCTTTATATATTTTTTTTTAGTTACAGAGCCCTTTTTTTTATCAAAAACAAAAATAAATTATTTCCTGTTGCTTAAAAAATAATAAGCCTCCAAAAACTTACAAAAAACATGTTTGCGATCATCATATTGATATACGTCTAAATTTTTGTTGTTTTAAGAACTTTTTTTCCATATAGGGTTTGAAATATTTGCATTATTCTAAACAAAAACTTATACTTTCTCTAATTTTTTATTGATTAAAAATGGGAACAATTATTTGAATTGTCAAAATGCTATATATATATATATATATGTATATATACGATAAATGAAAAAAAATCATAATGTTGCATTAAGATATTAACTCTTTGATACGGGGTCGGGACATAATGACGTGCCAACGACTATTTTTTTATTCTATTCGTACCCTTTTTTAAAGACAAATCTCTTCCATACAACTTTACCAGAATATTTTTAAAAGAAATCTACGACAAATATATATATTTTTCTAAATTGTGTTATGAGTGAAAAAAAAAAATTGTCGCCAGTCTTAGCCAGTTAATCAAAACATTAAGTGATTAAAGGTGTTCTTTTCAAACCTATAAATATTAATTTTCTGAATTGCACGAATCGGCGAATTTTTATAATATATTTTTCATTATTAATCGCAAATCAGTGATAGTACCAGACCAAATACAACAACACAACATTTGAGATACACTCGTTGAAGTTTTCAAACTTCGATCGCTCTTATTCAAACATGTTCATTCATTCGTACCAGAACCGAGTCATTCACTCTTACCAAAAAGAATCCCCGTCAAACGGAAAATCATTCCATATAGTAAAAACGAATGTTTTCACTAAACGAGGAATAATTGCCTTAAATAATTCGATGAAAAAATTCATTAAACTAGAGCTAAAATAAATGAGTTTCTTGAAACCAGGAATAGTCGCCTGAAATTACTCGTACGTGCGCGAAAGCCAGATACGCTATCAGTCAAGATACAGACAAGTAATAATTGAATTAATCGTTCGTGCATGCGCAAAAGTACAGATGCCAACTTTGGGTTTTATTTTTTATTTTTTAATTAACTTAAAGGAAAAAAAGTAAAAATGGTAACCACTATATATTTTTTTTTAGTTCGAACATGTTTGTTTTAACCTGATAAAAACAAACAAAAAGAAAAACAAATGTCACCATTCGAAGAAAATAATCCATAGAATGATAATTTCGAGTTATATTTTTATAATATGTTTGAATGATTAGTAATAATGGAATTTTTCGATTAAATCACTCGATCGATGGTACAACAGTAGTTCTCCACACAGCAATGTCGCAAATAATTAATATTTGTAAAGGAGTCTCAATTCATTTATTCATTCGAAAATACAGGGTGTCACACATCAATCTCAATATTGATTCTGTTCATAACTTTAAAACCCTTTCAGGTGCAAAGTACTTCTATTCGTAAAATGCTGAAATGATTGAATGGCACCAGAATTTACAAACCAAATTTGAAAAATAAGCTAAAGTTTTTCTTTCACGCATTTAATAATAGGCAAATTTTCATTCCATAACTCTGGTGCCAACGTGGTATTTGCGAATTAAAATTAAGTGGTCGAAATATGAATCACTGCAATTCAAGGACTTAATCATAATGCAGTACTTTAACGAAATTTTTACTTTGATTTATGTGAAACGTGACAACATTAAAACACTCTAAGAACACAGCAATTTGGTAAATAATACGGTATGCAGTATGAACTACATTTCAAAACATGAAGCGCCTTGTTTGATGCTGCTTGGGTGCACATGGTGGCCACTTACACAAATTCTTGTGATAGCTTTACATTTTGCCTAAAGAAAGGTCTTCGGGAAATTTCGGTAAAATATTTTCATTATTATTAAAGTTTTAACAAATTTCTGGGTTAAAATTTAATTGGGATGCCGTGTATTTAAGAGCTTACATCAGTTACGCGAAAAAACATTCAAGCTAATGTTAAATCTATGGGAACGTTCTAGCGCGATTTCTCGCTCGCATTTTAATATTTTTAAATTCTTTTTTTTTGCATAGGATAGCTGAGGTCAACCTCCAACGCAAGACTCCCTTAATAGATAAGACTTGACAATCCGGAGAAAGTCTATGGGAGAAAATGTCCGCGGTAATTGCCACTTATTAATTGACTTTCTCCGGAAAGTATCGCCGCCTGGTGGATACTACCGTAGAGTTGCCAAGTCTCCGGCTTTTTGAACACCAGTATATTTTTAGAGAAAATGTTGTTCTTTTAAATCCCAGAATTCTCCGATCAAACAAAACAAAATTGTCTCTACTAAAAAACTGGTATCCAAAAAGAGAATAGAAAAATCTAGCAGCTCTGCTACCGCATAGCTGCCAACTTTTACGCTTTTTTCTTACCACTAAAATTTAATAGAATTTTTTTCATCATGTAATCACACGATCCTGTCAATTTAATAAGATAAAATTTAGTATAAAATTTTAGTGGTAGGAATTAAGCGTAAAAGTTGGCAGCTATGCTACCGATACTAGTTCATAAGCAAATGCATAGAACAAATGGAGCTGTGAAAAAATTTCATGTCGAAAATACTCCTATTACTGACGATTGATGGCGCTAGTAGCAGGGGAATATAGCGGTCAAAGGAAACTTGCTGATTGTGAGGCCTGATACTATGATAAGGAGAGGCCTTGCTCCAACGTTTAGTTTTTACTTACGTTAGTTTTTACTTTTTCGATTTTGGTTCCAGTTATTTTAAATAAGGGTACTTTCACTTTCAGAACCGGTTCCAACCGGTTCCAAAAGTAAAAATGCCCGCTTATAAAAAAAAACTGCAAAAAAATCGAAAAAGTAAAAACTAACAACATTAGAGATTGACCTCAGCTATCCTATGCAAAAAAAGCATTTTAAAATATTAAAATGCGAGTGAGAAATGTCACAAGAACCTTCCCATAGACTTAACATTAGCTTGAGCGTTTCTTCCCGTGATTAGTGTAGGCTCTCAATACAAAATATATAAAATAGTTGTTCTGAATCACCCTGCATATTGAATAAGTATACGTATTCTCCAAACGTGCCTGCAAGTTTTGATTCTGATCCACGTAGTTATACTAAACTATATAAATATTTATATTACTCAGTAGAAAAATAATATTTTTACGTCGGAAATAACCTTTTAAAGTTTGGGTTGGATATTTATATTTATTCAAAATGTACGTGAAAGATATGTTAAATAAAATACTTTGCAATTGATTACCAAATATCATTTTTGCGTCTCCATCTTTAAATCCTCGGAGACTTCAGTATTATTACTTTATTCTACATGTTACAAAAATTGCTTGGTTCTGAAAATTCACTGCACAAAAATTCACGTGCATACACTGTACAAAAAAATCTGTAATTTTGATAGAAAGATATTGTATTTTTCGCAAAAAAAATCTGTTTTAAAGAAACACAGTTTTTTACTGTAAAAGAATTAGATTCTGTAACTTTTACAGAAAAAAATTATATTTTTTTACAGAAAAAAATTGTTTTAATAAAAATATACAGATATTTTCTGTAAATTAAACGGTTTTCCACTGGCACCAAAATTGACAAATTTTTTCTGTCAATTTGAGAGATTTTGTTTTGCAGTGTAGTACACAATAGAGACGTGCAATGCCTGAGCTCGTAAGTCCAAACCTGAGTCTGATACCGAGCAAGAAATGGGGTCGGCCTTGATTTTTATACCAATCTTTGAGCTCGGGCGGGATACTACTAAAAGAATATATATTTATTGACAAGTAAAAAAAATAATAATAAATAAAAAACTACAATTTGAGAAACAAGACGGTTTACTATGTTTTTAAAGTATTTTACAGTCTTTTAAAAATCAGTTTGAAAGCGAATTGAATTGCTTTTGATGGGATATAAGATTTTCTCTGATTCTGAAGCTTCTTCACGGCCGGTGTGAGTAACATAAAGAAGCCGTGGGATATCGCTTATCTATCCTCACTTATATCCTCTGTTTAAAGTCGTGTTCCAAAATTTCTGGGAAACAAAAAATGTGTCTTTCTATCATAGTTGTACAATGGTATTCTAAAATAAAAGAATTGTGGCTTTTGCAGATTTCTGTTTGTAATTGGGTATAAATAATGAAATTGTTATTTAAAACAGATTTTTTAGGACATGAAAATTGCGAATCATTGTCATTAGCGAGTATTTAGAATTAATACTTATTTCTGTGTAAAAATAGATTTTTAATTAAGAAAGTTAATCTTGTTGAAACTAATTTTTCTGGCTCGTGCGGGGAAGAGGGGGGGGGGAGGCCCCTAAATTAGAACCTGAACTCATCTCTTGTAATCTCATCTCTGGCTATCCAGAAAAATGATTAAAACTGTAATGTTATTTCCGCTGTCAAATATTTAAAATGATAAAAAACAGATGTTTTACTTTACTTACTTACTTATTTTACTTACTGTACTTACGTACTTTTACAATTTTGATTGCTGCTTTTTGTTTCCTAGGGATACTTTCAATTTCGAAATGGTTCCAAAATTATAAATGTCCTCAAAAAAACAGGAAAAAAAAACAACCTGCCAAAATCGAAAAAATGTGAAAAAGTCCGTTTTGATATCGATTACAAATATCTAATGTAAAAATAATTAATTTAAAACTATTGAAATTCAAACAATAAATTTGTAAAGAATGACGCCATTGGTTTATAATTAAGTTTTCAACGTCTTCACGTTATCTAGCGTAGGCCCTTAAGGGGTTAAAACTCACTCCAGAAATAACATTAACAGTAATGTATTGTGCTGATTGCGATATGCAATACGTTTATATGGTGTTATCTATTTATACCTTTCTTTCATTCAAAATATCCAGAATTTCTCTATAATAATCTTTAAATTACATAATTTCAGATATTCTGTGATTAAATAAAATAAAGATTATTATACAGAAATTCGAGTAGGTATTTTGAATTTTAAAAAGGGTATAAAAAATGGTAACCTTGAAAACAAAAAGTATAACAACTTATTTTTATCAAAGTTTTTTCCAGAATGTTTAAATAAATTTTCTTTTATAAATTAAGCGAACAATTGAAAATCACCTATTTTATAATTACATTATTTTTATTTTTATATTTCATTGAACATTCTGGTGAGTTTGATACATTACAGATACAGACTTACCCTTGAAATGGATAAACGCCTGCACATATTTACCGTCGAAATAATAACATCTTTATCCAACAAATCGACAACTTGATTACCAAACTCAATTACTTGATAGGATTTTGCGGAATCTCTTTAGGCAATGTATATTACTGCTAAAAGGGACATGGTTTGTACATTAATGTTATTTAAGATTCCCAGGAAACCGACCTGTTCCTGTTAAATAAACACATTTTTATTTTTTCGTATGGACTGTTGGTAAAACAGACCAAAGTACAAAACAAACAGTATAAAGTCCAAATAAATGACGAAAAAGTAACATGTAAAAGAAATAGAAATCTCCATGATTTGACTAAATATTTAGTCTTAATCTTGCTCATGTAAAATAAATTCACTAATTTCATTTTTGTCAGAAACGAATAAAACATTAAATTCGAAATCATGTTATAATTTCTAGCGTCTTTTCTGTATCCGAAAATTGGTGACCAAAATGGTTGTATTTTTTTATATCTTAAAGTGGCGTTGAAGAATGACAGCACTAATAAACTGGCGTCTGATAGCAAGAAATATAAAACACTTAGTTAAGTAACATTATGAAAAACAAGAAAATATGATGATATTTTCTGAAAGAAAAAATTAAATCAGTCTTTATCAGACGAGGTAAACGCCATGTTCACATAAATGTGTCGAGAAAACCTATAGGTGCGAAGCCGATTATCATGATTTCAATTTAACACAGTATTATTTATCAAGCTACTTTATACTTCTTTAAAATTTGTAATATTCTTAAAATAAAACAGGAATATTCTCAACTAATGGTTAAAGAAAATTATATATGAACTTTTATTTAAACAGTAGTTTTATTAATACAACAGAATCCCGATTTTACACTTTTTAAAGGATGTAACAGGAAAAGTGTAAATTGCGTGAAATTACGGAGGAACACCGCTTTTACACAACAAGATTCAGCAACCTCGTTGCGTTAGAATGTCAGAAAGGTGTGAAATTAGGTAATGCTGCGATCACTAAACGCATGCATGTGCGCTCCGCGCCCATATAAACAAAATACAAAATCACTGGATGGAGCAAACTAGTTGATTAGGAATCACAAAAATGTGTGATATTCATGAAAAATATCACTAAAAATATTTTAAAATCATTCAAAAATCACTAGAAATTATCAACATTAACCCCTTAAGCACCATATTCAATTTAGTGATAGCATGCTGAATACCAGCTATGTTAGATTTCGTCAAAAATACAAAATTTATCCCGGAAATTCTCAGAAATTAATTTTAATTTATCTAGTTACGAGAAGTCTGTCATTATATAAAATACAAATTACTACTATAACTTTCTGGTATGAATTCAAATTTTGAATTTTAAAAAAAAGGCCAAACTGGCAACCTGGACGTACGCACATACGTCCTGGTATTGCAGATAGAGGTGTTCATGACGTATGCATGTACGTCGTGGTGCTTAAGGGGTTAATCATCAATCATCATCAATCGTCATTATAATAATCACAAGCAGCGACCTAACTTCCTCTTGTTCAAAATAAGGGCTTGGTTGAGAAGTTGGGTGCTTTCGATAGATGCTTTAATTAAGAATGCATTCCTACAAATAGAGATTTCAACAATAAAATCCGATACTCCAATACCACATTTGAATAGGGTCATACGATTTCTTTTCTTTTGGCAAGCAATGTTGCCAGTTCGCTAAGTTTTTCAAATTCATATTGCCTGATTACCACCAGTTTTTTGAAATAGAAATATTCGCTTTTCTTAATGACAGATTAAATAATTCAAAACTAAGGCGAATTGTACTATGTTAAATATAAATAAGTGGAGGCAATCAAGCAATCTGAATTTTTAAAATGTGGCGGACTGGCAACAATCTTACCAAAAAAGGGCCAGACTTAATGTTGAATTATAAAGCTCAAGTTGTAAGGATTAGAAATGCTTGCACAGTTACGGTATTTTGAAACTCCTCAACCTTGAATGTTTGGCGATTGTTTGTATAAATGGTTTAGAAAAGATAGAGCTTTTCAGTACGCTTTAACCCTTTAACCCATTTCCGGCACAGACAAATTCTGTTCGTAAAATACGAAATTACTGACTGACACCGGAATTTACAAACAACTTTTTTAGAAAGTAAGAACTTCTTATTTTAAGATTTCATTGTAGAAGCACAATTTTATTAAAATATTCTTGGTGCCGAATGCAAGTTTGTAATTAAAATTAGGTGTGCCCGGAGTGGGACCACTGTACCGGAAAAGGTTTAAAGGATAAAGCACTTCAATTGCTAAGATGTTGAAATAAATGATTGACACCGGAAATTATGAACAGATTTATTTTTATATAAGAAAAAAGCGATATTTCTCATATACAATAAATGAAAAACATTTCTATTAAAATTCTGCTGTCATTGTTGAGTTTCGTAATTAAAGTTTTGTGGTTTCGTGGGGAAACCAATGAACGTTAAAGGGTTAATACACTGCTGTCCAAAAATTAAGGGCAGTGACCGGACGCTTTTGCTTTTTACGCGGTCTGTCGAATATCTACTGAAATTCTTAAGAATTTTCCTTGAACTTCGGGGATGTAAAGCACATGTTTAACTTCAAGAACAGTAGAAACACTATATTGCAATTAAATATTGAATACTTGATGAAATATGGGCATTTGTATGGAAAAAAATTTAACTGCGCATGCGCGAAGTATACGAAAGATATTTTTTTCATAATTTGGTAGTTAATTCTATAGAGTAACTCATATAAAAAGATCAGTCAAATATCGCGTAAACTCCAAAATATGCAGACAATACAGTGAGCTAATTGACAAATTGAGGGGAAAAACATTAGATTATAAGGGATTTCCTCCCCAATTGATCATTACCTAAGTGCCTGTATCTTTTTGAATTTTAACGATATTTGACTGGTCTTGTTATATGGGTTGCTCTATAGAATTGACTACCAAATCATGATAAGAAACTCTTATATAGTCCGCGCATGCGCAGATAACAATGATTTCATACAAATGCTCATATCGTATCAAATATTCAATATTTAATTTTTTAATTGCAGTATGCAGATTCTACTGCTGTTGAAATCAAACATGTGCTTTACATCCTCGAAGTTCAAGAGAAATTCATTAAGAATTTCACTAGATATTCGACAAACTGTGTAAAAAGCGATTGCGTCCGGTCACTGCCCTTAATTTTTGGACAACAGTGTAACTAACAAGGCTACACTACCGCAGTTGATAAAGATTTATTGCTGGAAACAGAATAATAATTTCTAATGCTTTGAAATGCATTGTTTTAATTTAACATTAACTTTTATTTGATGCAAAATTAATAAAAGCTTAAACCCAGCTCAATTATTTTGAAACGAGAAGTTTCTTTTTTTTAAATAAATAACTAAAAGTTTATTTTATTTATTTATTTATTTATTTATTTATTTTGACAGTTGAAAATCTTACATTTTTATTCAGGCAGAGAATATTAACCTTTTCGTACAAATATTCTAGGCGAGTGATAAACATTTTTGAACTTGAGTTGTTTGTTGAAGATATTTTTAGATATTGTTTTTGTAATATGAATATTAAAAATAATTGAACATAAATTCCTAAACAATAAATTTAAAAAAAAATGGAGAATTTTGAAATGCATTTAAGCATATAAATGATAATATGTAACAAAATTATGTCAAATATTGTAATATTACCTTTAGTGCACTGCTTTTACTTGAGTGTGAATTATTGTTATGAATCATGTGCCATTATTGATGTTTGATACATTAATAAAGAATTATGCAAAAAGAAAAAAAATTATGGAGAATAGAGTTTCTAGTTTTTTTATTTCTATTTTATTTACAATATTTTTTCAAAAGATGGAGTTATTTAAAAACAAATCTGTACCATAAAGTTTAAATATGAGCATGCGAAGTAGTATTTATTTGGGAACGAAGCTGCAAAATTTTTCGCTGTTTTAGAACTGTTAGAAATACATCCTTGTGAAGTTATGTTAAAACTTACCTCTCTTGAATATCTGATGATTAGCTGTACATTTTACATCAAAATAAAACTTTTCAGCAAGACTTTATGATTGTGCATACTAACACTACTTCTATTGATAAATATTTATTACATGCAGCAGAATAATAATTCCTAAAAATTCCAAATACATTTTTGAATTTAACTTTTATTTTAGCTCTATGTGACAATGTTATCGTATCAAGATAATTTCAACATAAAAGCGGTGTTGCGATTACACTAATTTTTAGGCATTCAGATTGCTTGATTATTTTTGTTTAAATAGCATAATTTGCCGCATATAGTTGGTCATTAAATAACACGAATATTACTGTTTTAAAAAAGGAACAATAAATTAATCTCATTTATAATTTAAACAAGAACTAAAAATCATGCCTCAAGCATAGATTGTGTAACACTTTCCAACACGTCCAAAATAATTTTACAAATCTTTACCGTTTAATAAAGTGAAAGATGATATCCAAGTAGACAAGGGATGACAAGGGACGACCGCCCCAGGATATCAAAGTATACAAGGTCAAAGTCAAACGGGGCGGGGAGACCTACCTTTCGGCTTAAACTCAACTAGCCCTGCTCATGTAATTTGGAAAACGCATAACATATTTAAAAACCCAATTTAAAGAATTACCAATACAATTCGGAAAAATATCCAAATTATTTTGTGCAGACCTGTATATAATCTATAGATGTGTATATATACTATGTAGAAAGCTGAATTTTAGATCAGTTAAGAAACCCGTAGCACAGTTTAAAATTCCCCTTTTCGAATTTCCGTCAATAAACGAAAATGTACTCGAAAACTTTTGTGCTGCACTGTATATCATCTATAAAATTTATAAACACTAAGTAATAGACCAAAAATGAGTTAAATTTAAAAACGTGTTCAACAACTGAAAACGCAATCTCAGAAATTATTGTTAACAAACAGTACCGAATTCTTTTGCGTGTCCCTGTAAATTAATGCTAGACACACAATATTCTACAGTAAGCCTGTGGTAATTCACCTTAGTGATATTACATATCAAATGCAATATGTTTGAAATAGTAGAACATTATTAAAATAAACCGCAAACAATTTTTCTCCATAGATCGTAATATAACGGAATTATTTTGAGTGTCCCTGTAAAGGAACTATAAGTGCTATGAACACCATATTCTATAGTAAGCCTCTTGTAGTGCACTTCAGTGATATATATCAATTTCAATATGTTTGAAACAGTGTAACATCATTAAAATAAACGACAAATCATTTTTACCCATAGATCGTAATGTAAGGAAATTATTTTGAGTGTCCCTGTAAAAAAAAAAAAAAAAAAACTATAAGTGCTACACACTTCATTTTCAATACCAAACATGCTATAGTAAGCCTCAATAACATATATCAATTGCATGACGATCCGAGCATATTTAAACGAGTTAGAGCACGGAAAAACAGACAAACAGACAGACAAACCGAATTCATAAACACTTTTCAACTAGATTGGAAAGTGTTAAAAAAAGAGTAGCGCACTCGCAACGTTGCATAGAAGCTTAACCCCTTCGCGAGGATTATTTTATCACCAGTTATTAAAAATATAAAGCTTTCCCAGCAAACACGAGATTTTTGGCCACCTGTTGTAAACGTTGTGGCCAAAAAAGTTTGCGGCAATTTGTATCCAGCCATTAATGTATTTTAACTGAAGCGCCCGCACACCGGATGTCTATCGCCAAATCGTTAACGGGCAAATGGCGGGGAAACTTAATGCAATTTCACTGCCCAATAGCGAATGAAAGTACGTTTGCGGCCAAGATATACAAATCTATCATTGTTTAAAAGTCAGTGGCCCAGTATAATCTTCTCGACATTTTTATTATAAGAAATAAAAAGTATCTTTACTTCACATTTTATAAGATGATTTTCGTTATTTTAAACCTGGATTTATGTGAAACGATAAAATATGCTGCATTTAAATATTTTATGCAATAAAAAATACACAAAAAGTACCCTTCTTTAATTTAAAGAGTTTTTATGGAAAAAAATCATAAAAACTGTTAATGTTTTTGCTTTTAAAGTATGCATTAATATCTTTAAATGAATATTTTTTGTGAGCACCTAGAATGAAAATGAATATTGCAATCTTTAGACATACATATTATATAAACATATTAAAAAAATTAATGATAAATGGGAATTTAAATTTCAATTTCAATGAAAAAATATTTGTCAAAAGAAATAAATGCCACTTTACCAAAAAGCAGTTACTGTTAAACGAAAAAAAAAAAAAAAAAAAAAAAAAAAATTCTTTTTTTTCTTGGAGGGGGGGGGGGGCGGTGATTTTATATTATCTGTATATTATCTATAAATCAGTTCCAAAAAATAAGTTATTTTCATTTTTTGAAACACTCCAAAATTTAGATTTAAAAGAAAAAAAAAATCTTAACTAGCTTAAATAAGCAATAATACCAAATACCGATCCCCCCCTCCCACTCCTTTCACACGGCAAGCCGGGAGTAATGCAGGGAAAGATGAAACAAGATTTCCCTTTTCCAACACATTTTTTTTCCCAGTGGGGATTTTTGTAAATATATTTTTAAATGTTTTCCGCTTTGTAATAATCAGCATTGAAAAATTTCCACTTTTAAAATTATTTAATGTTGTATGAGAAATTTTGAAGATAAAAAAAAAACCTTGAAAAAATAAATCTATTGAAATATAGCTTTTTTTCTGCGGTCTCGTAGGGATTTTTATGTCTTTTTGGCAGCGTCATCGCACATCGCAGCGTTGTTTACATTTCCCTTTCCTGCATCGTGGCGTCGTCTATGTCTAAGTCTCGTCATTCACTGGTTTTTGGATATTTAGGTTTACTAATTAGGTAAGATTATTTTTCTATATTATTCCAAGAGTTAGTTAAAAATTAGTTTTCATCATTCTCAGGGACAGATTTAAGTTCAAGATAAAGAAAGCTGAGAAAAAGCATCAGCAATTGTGTAAAATTAACTGCATTGCTTTGCTTATTATGCGACTTAATTCTACAGAAGTGAATAAAAAAAAAAGTTCTTTACTGATCTTACATCTGCCCTGAATATGCTATTAATAAGTTGATTGTAATTATATATATATATCAGAGTAAAATGTGTCCGTAATGAACAATCTCGGAAGTTTTTGGTTTATAAAAAAATTAACCAATAAAAATTCAGCTTTTATTTTTTTCATAATTCTCCGTTGCCTGTTTTATAATTTGCTTTATTGCTGACAATCTTAAACCAGTCAGGAAGCGGAAAGTAATATTTTACAGCTCCAGTGTCTTTCAGTGAAATTATACTTCATATGTTAAGATCTGGTTTTAATTAACTAATATATATATATTCTGTATTTTCTGATGATACTGGCATATTTTTATTTTGATAGTAATAGAAAACTTCGAATTTTATGTACTAATTAATGACCATTTGCAAAATTTCACTTTATTTTTAAGATTTTAATAAAGTAGGTAATTTCTTTTTAATTCATTAATGTGATTTTTAATTAGTCATGGCAATAGTGCCCAAAATGTTTTGGTTTAGCCGAAAAGCTAAGTAATCCGATTTAATTTTTAAATTCCACTTATCAGAGTCGTGTAATAGGAACACAACTTGGTACTTTTCTGTTATACCAACACATGCCAAAATATACGCTAATCTGCCATTTATTTCTACCCTAACCGTGTAAAGAATTTTTTATTGCAAACTGTACCAAACATTCTGATTGGACTATTTATTGAACGTGAATCTTTTATTATTATTATTTAATCGTAACCTCATAAAACATCTTAACTTGCTACTTTTCAAATAGAAAATATTTATTAAATTATAACTTGCATTTATTATTGACACTGAAATGAATTTTACCATTAAGCTGTTACTTGATGATGTAGAAGCGGCAATAAAATTGTTTTAGGACTTTAGATACATAAAAAAAAAAGTTTTTATCAAAAAAACTCATAAACATCTTCATTCAAAAAATGAAATGTTTACAGCAATCCTAAGAGACATTTACAATTTCAAGCCTGTAGTTTAAATAGAGTTTTATTTTATTACCTTATGTAATATTTATTTGTTCTTTTATTTTAAGTGCATATTTTGTATTGCAATTTTCAAACGTTTTATTTTTAAGTGCTTAAATTCGTGCCAACAATGTTATTTTTGTTTTCAAATGATTCGTTTCATGTGAATTTCCTTTTGTGCCGATTATTATGCTTAGCGACAATGGTGTTGGTATAGCAGAAAAGGACCCAAACTTTTTATAAACAGTTGCTTTTAATATATTTTCATGTTGTAAATATTTTTTTAATAACAAACCAGATTAATTTTTAATGGGTTTTTTTTTTCCTAATGAAAGCACATAATTTGTTTGGGTACATTTCTGTTAGCCGGGCGCCAGTGATATATATACATGTATTATATATACACATATCTATGTATATACACATATGTCTGCATATACATATATATACATACATATATTTATATACATATATGTATGTATATACATATATAGGTATATACATTATGTATTTATATATGTTGATATATATCACTGGCGCCCGGCTAACCGAAATGTACCTTTTTTTGTTTCAAAGTATTGCATCGTCCCTTACCCCTCATGCAAAAACAAATTTGTCTTTAAGGACGTCTTCCTTTTTAAAACTTGTTTTAAGCCTTTTTTTAACCTCATCTCCCCCGAGTCTGAAATTTTCTTTCTGTGTTTGTGACAACATACTCTCAAAGCATGCAATTTCTTTCTTGGAATCCAAAATAGTTGCACACTGTTATACTATACTGTTACATTTTTTTTTTTTTTTTTTTTTTTTTTTTTTTTTTACACCCATCCAAAATATTAAGAGGAGAGAGCCTGTCTGATATTACACTTTTAATTTTATGTTAAATAAAACATTGGGTACTTTTCGGTTAGCCAGGTGCCAAAGATGTGTACAAGTACATACATGTATATATATTACTGGTGTCCAGCTAACCGAAAAGTACCAAACATTGTATCAATTATCTTCCTTAATTACTTTCCTGGAACTATAATTTATCTCCATCTTTTATATTATGTTCTGCAGTGTTTTTCTTTTTCAGTACCATAATTTCAGTAAAAAGCGCTATAGTGCATATGCGTGTAAAAATTTAAAACAGTCTAAGTGCACAGCACTTCTGCTGGTGTGGCTGATTCAGTAATTTTTTTTTTCTTTTCCTCCCCATAGCAATATTTAGATAAGATGCCATTTTATTTAATGCAAATTATGTGTGTGTGCATGTTGAAATAAGTTTTGATTTAAAAGAAGAAGAAAATGATTCACTGACATCAGTTATATACATTAATCAGTTGTACTTTTTCTTTTTAATTTTCTAGTTGAATATGATAAATGCTTAATATTGCAACCTATTACAATTTATTTTCATATTTTTCAGGAAACTGTGGTGGCGCAGTTCAGAGATGGCAGCAGAGATGACTGTGCAGCATAAACTCGTTTGGCATTCAAGCAAAGGTAAGTTGTCAATTTACTCAGTTTGTAACGCAGGGCTTTTATCTTAGGGCCCATTTTGAAAAAAGTAAAAGTTATTTGTGTGAAATTTATTCTTTTTTTTTTGTGTGAAAGATAACATTTTGTAATGAATATGAAATTTAGTTACTCAAATTTGAACCAAACGTTTATTGATAACTTCTTTAAGTCCTTCTGTTAAAGTTTTCCTTTCAATTTGTTTGCAAGTTACACATTTTGAAACATAAAATAAAAATTAACAATGAAGAGTATGTTTTTATGGATTGTTTATAAAATAGTCAATTCAGAAAATTCCAGATTTTAAAAGTATTGCTACCCCACATGCAAAAACAAATTTGTCTTTAAAGACTTCTTCCTTTTTAAAACTCAATTTTTTTTAAGTTGCCTGTGTTATTTAAAAAAAAAAAATGGGAAGAGATCCTGTTTATTAAAAGGTATATTGTGAAGGGACCTGCTTTACTAGGAAGAATTTTGGGATGGTCCCCTAAATAGGCTCCAAATTTTGTCTGTATTGATCAATTTACATTAGTAAATTTAATTTCACACATTCATAAAATAGAAGTGCACTCTTGTATTTTAGCTGCATACAGTTGGTAAACGTTAAAGCTCTTTACAAAGCTTTCCAACCTTTGCACTTTAAGTGTAAAATTTACACTTTTTAACCTTTTTTTACAGCTAGAATGTACTTTTTACTCTTAAAAGTTATAGAAAAAAAAAAAAGCTATTAAAATATTTTTCGGCAGAATCCTCGAATAAGCGAGGGTCCCCGATTTGGCGATTTTTTTGATGCACGCCAAGGAACGACGCGCGCCAACCGAGAAATCGGCAACCTCCGAATTCTACCCAATCAGAACACGAGCTTTTCGGCAGACGACTTATTACTTACACACATCGTCAAGCAAATTCTTTCACAAAGTACACCGTGAACGTAGCATTGATTTTATTTCCTTTAAGAATATTTACAAAGTTTTAGTAAATTTTACCGCCACATTTTTCGATTTTTACATACTTTTACCAATATTTTCCTTCAGATATTTCAATTTTTACAAACTTTTACCGATATTTTCCATCAGATATTTCAATTTTTATAAACTTTTATCGATTTTTTCGTTCCGATTTTTTCCATTTTTACAAATTTTTAGCTATTTTTCCTGCCGGATGTTTCCGTTTAAAAAACTATTTAGCTATTTTTCACTCCGTATTGTTTCATTTTTAGCAATTTTTCTATCCAAATTTTGAACTATTTATTCCTCCGGATATTTTTATTCTTACAAATTTTTTCCTCCGGATTTTTCCATAAAAAAAAGTTCTACCCTATTTTTTCCTCCGGATTTTTCAATTTTAACCTACTTTTTTCATTTGGATTTTTCGTTTTTACAAGTTTTTAGCTATTTTTCATTTTTACAAATTTTTAGCTATTTTTTCCTCTACATTTTTACAAATTTTAGCTACGTTTTTATTTTATTTCTTTTGTTTTCATTTTTATAAATATTTAGCTATGTTTTTACTTTTTTTTTTTTTTTTTTATAAATATTTAGCTATGTTTTTACTTTTTTTTTCATTTTTATAAATTTTTAGCTATGTTTTTTCTTTGCATTTTTTGAAATTTTTAGCTATTTTTTCCTCCGGATTTTTCCGTTTTTAAAAATTTTTAGCTATTTTTTCCTCCGGATTTTTCCGTTTTTAAAAATTTTTAGCTACTTTTTCCTCTGGATTTTTCCGCTTTAAAAAATTTTTTAGCTACTTTTTCTACCGAATTTTTCAATTTTTAAAAATTTTTAGCTACTTTTTCCTCCGAATTTTTCAATTTAAACAATTTTTAGCTACTTTTTCCTCCGGATTTTTCAATTAAAAAAAATTTTAGCTACTTTTTCCTCCGAATTTTTCAATTAAAAAAAATTTTTAGCAATTTTTTCTCCAAATTTCTCAATTTTTTTAAAAAAAATATCTATTTTTTTCATTTGGATTTTTTATTTTTACAAATTTTTAGCTATTTTTTCTTCCGGATTTTACCATTTTTACAAATTTTTAGCCATTTTTTTCCTCCAGATTTTTCCATATTTTTAATTTTCTTTCTTCTGTATTTTTCATTTGTATAAATTTTTAACTATTCTTTCCTCATCATATTTCCATTTTTACAAATTGTTAGCTACTTTTCCTTCAGATTTTACAATTTTCACACATTTTTAGCTATTTTTGCCACCATATTTTCCCACATTTTTAGCTATTTTTGCCACCATATTTTCCGAATTTCCAATTTTTTTGCTATGTTTTCCTCCAATTTTTCCATTTTAAACTATTTTTCCCACCGGATTTTTCCTTTTTTTTTTTATGAATTTTTAACTATTTTCCCTCCAGATTTCTCCATTTAAAAAAATTTTTAGTTATCTATTCCCTCTAGCTTTTTCAATTTACAAATTTTTAGCTATTTTTTCCTCCGGATACTTCATTTTTACAAATTTTCGGCTATTTTTTTCCTCCGGATATTTCCATTTTTACATACTTTTATCAAATTTTTTCTATTTTTACATATTTATAGCTTTTTTCTTCCATCTGTATCCATTTTTACAAATTATCTTTTTTTTTTCTATGAATTTTTTTGAAATATTTATCAAGTTTAATAATTTATTACCTTTAACAATTAAAAAATTTCTAGTAAAATAAGGCTTAAACTTGAAAATTGTCACAAAACGGAATAAAATCAACGTTTACTTCATGAAAGAAATTCTCATAAAAACTCTATAAATAGTCAATTCTCTGCATCACACCACACACGTTATAATTGAGGAAAATTTCGATATTCTTCATTTTTCTAATACATGCAAGACGCAGTTGACTATGCTTCGCGTACATTAACTGAAAAAAAAACATCACTGGACGCATGAAACTCGCTGTACAGCATTCTCTAGAATGCACGAAATTCATTTAAGCCGAGGTCAGTAACTTGTGTATGTACGCTTCGCGTACATTAACCGAAAAAAAAACATCACTGAACGCATGAAACTCGCCGTACAGCAATCTCTAGAATGCACGAAATTCATTCAAGCCGCGGTCAGTAACTTGTGTATGTACGCTTCACATACATTAACCGAAAAAAAACATCACTGGACGCATGAAACTCGCCGTACATCAATCTGTAGAATGCACGAAATTCATTCAAGCCACGGTCAGTAACTTGTGTATGTACGCTTGGCATACATTAACCGAAAAAAAACATCACTGGACGCATGAAACTCACTGTACAGCATTCTCTAGAATGCACGAAATTCATTCAAGCCGCGGTCAGTAACTTGTGTATGTACGCTTGCCGTACATTAACCGAAAAAAAAAACATCACTGGATGCATGAAACTCGCTGTACAGCAATCTGTAGAATGCACGAAATTCATTCCTGCCGCGGTCAGTAACTTGTGTATGTACGCTTCGCGTACATTAACTGAAAAAAAAACATCACTGGACGCATGAAACTCGCTGTACAGCAATCTGTAGAATGCACGAAATTCATTCAAGCCGCGGTCAGTAACTTGTATATGTACGTTTCGCGTACATTAACCGAAAAAAAACATCACTGGACGCATGAAACTCGCTGTACAGCAATCTGTAGAATGCACGAAATTCATTCCAGCCGCGGTCAGTAACTTGTGTATGTACGCTTCGCGTACATTAACCGAATTTTTTTTTTTCCCCAACAATCCATTGACTAATTTTAAGATTTTTTACCACGATTGGCTGATAAATTTGGCGATATCTTTTAAATGGCCAAAAAATCATTTTGTAAACTTTTTCATATTAAAATTTAGTTAAATTGTAATATTTTAACAAAACTGTATTCAAAAAGTTATCATAAAAAAATCTTCGTCTATTACATATTGCATAGGAATTGTTCATTTTTATTAAAATTATTTTATTCAAAATTGTTATTTTACAGTTTGTTAAAACAGTTTAGCAGAGTTTCATGAAATGTAAACATCTTGTACAATGGGTCCTTCAAATTACTCAAAATTTTGATGCTTCAGCTCATGTGCTTAGAAAATGTTTGCTTTAAATGTTTTAATATTTGTTTCAAGAGTGATGATTCAGTTTTGTGATTATTGTGACACCTCTGGAAATATAGTGCATCTAATCTGGACTTACATTTAATAAAAATTAAATTAATTTAAATTTTTGAAATGTAAAATTTAATAGAAAAAGATTGAGTATTTTTTAAAGTTTTGCAGAAATGTGTCAAATAATTTTTGTTAACAGGGTTTTTGACTTTCATGAACTTTGACAATACTTAAGATTACACAGATTTATGCTAAATAATTTTTTTTAATTTATGCTATGTATGTAGAAGAGGAAGGGAGGTGGTGATAAAATTATTTAATCTTCTGACCTCTAAATTAAGGATTTTTTTTAATATGTTGTCATATAAATTAATTTGGATTTTGATTATATGTAATGTATAATTTTTAACAAATTAAAAATAAAGCAGATTCTTTGGAGAAAGGGACCTTCTTTAATACTTTCTTTGACCCTTTTTTCTTAAGAAACTTTAAAAAATGATATTTAAATTCAAGGTATTTTTAAAACATTCTTATGTTTTGCCCAAAATATTTTGCAAATGTAAGATTCTGGAGAGGAGCTGAAGGTTCAAATCCATGTTTTTAAATTTTCCTTTAAATCAAATATCAAGTAATAAAAATGGTGATTTTTTTTTCATTGCTAACTAAGCGTAAAACTGACAGTGTGAAATATGTTCGAGCCTGGAAGCTTGGTTACGCTTAGTTAGCAATGTAAAAATTCACATGTTTGTTATTCAATAATTTCGAGTTAATTTCACTGCTGAAAATAAATTAAAATTACTCAAATATCAAGTTTTTAGAATAAAATAACTGTGGCAATATTTGTATTGGAGTAATTAGTGTTTCCCCTAGACGTTTTCGAGAGGGCGCAGCACCCTGCCCATTTTTTTATAGTTGTAAATGCGCCCTGCCCGTTTTTATATAGCTGGAAATGTGCCCTGATTATTGTGGATTCGCAAGAATTTGCTTTCGCGAATTTCACCAAAATTTAGCGGGAAAATATCACAAAAATCATCTATCGGTCATGAGAAAATATCGCAAGATTCGTCTATTGGTCACAGTAAAATATCACAAAATTTGTCACTTGGTCGCAAGAAAAATTACAAAATTCAAAAATCTCAAAATTCGGCAGTTTGATGTAGGAAAAAAATTGGGAAATTTGCTTATTTGTCGCAAAACCTCCCTCCCTGCACAATTCGGCAATTGGTAGCAGGAAAATATTCTGAAATTCATCAGTCAGCTGCGGGAAAAATCACGAAACTATTCAGTCAGTCATGGGAAAAAATAGCGAAATTCTTCCAAGATCGCATGAGAAAAATTGCTAAATTTGTCAATCGATTGCGGCTAAAAATAGAGAAATTTATATATCTGTCATGAGCAGGGCATTCGGGGCACGGGCCCAGGGTCCCCGATTTTCAGGAGTCCCCAAATGCTACTAAAAATTTTTGAATTATTGGCCAAAACAGTTTTAACTGTTAAAAAAACAAAATTAAAATGGAAAAATCTGTTTGTCAGGGATTGTCTATGATGTGTCAAACAGGGTTGGCAAGTTTCTTCCAAAGTGGAAAAAACCGGCCTGAAGAAATAGGTTTCTTCCAAGTGGAAAAAATGGAAGAAACTGTTTTTCTTTAAGAATTTACCATATAAGTTACAACTTTGTAAAATACAATAAAAATAAATGTATTTTCTAATAGATAACCTTACATAAATTTAATTAGACTTATAAAAATTTAATTATGTATGATAAATTGATAATTACACCAGTTTTTTAGCCAAGATCACACACCTGTCTAAAGCTTTCCAATCATTGTGTACCTGAATAAAATAAATGGGACTTTTCTAACACCATGCCAAAATGTATGCTAATGTGCTATTTATTTAAACCCTGAACGTGTAAATATTTTTATTGCAAACCGTGCCAAACATTGTGATTTGCTATTTATTGGACATGACACTTTTTAATTATTATTATTACTTAATTTACTCTGTAACCTCGCAAAACATCTTAATTTGCTATTTTTCAAATAGAAAATATTTAATATTAAGTAGTAACTTATATTTATTGTTGACACTAATGTGGATTTTACCATTAGGCATTTACCAGATGATGAGGACGCTGCAATAAAATTGTTTCAGGACTTTGGATACAAAAAAAAAAGTATGAACGTCTTCATTCAAAAAGTGAAATGCTTACTGCAATGCTAAGAGACATTTACAATGCTATGCCTGTAGTTTAAATTGAGTTAATTTTATTAATTTATCATATAATATTTATTTGTTCTTTTATTTTAAGTCTATATTCGTGTCGATTTAATAAAATAGTTCGTGAAAGTCTGTAATTTTCAAATGTTATATTTTTAAATGCTCAATTTTGTGCCAACATTTTTTTTTTTTTTTCCAATTGAATCCTTTCACATGAATTTCATTTTGTGCCAATTATTGCACTTGGTGACGACAATGGTGTTGGTATAATGGAAATGTACCAAATAAATTTATCCAAAATACACAAAATCAATTAAAGGTAATTCAATTCAAAAGAGGCACATTTTTTTTAATATATATAATTTAAACTTCTGTAACCAGTAGTAAATAGTATGTGGATCATTTACCTATTGTAGAATGAAACTCTTTTAAATAAAAGACAGTGCTTTGAATTTACGCCCATTTTATTAAGGAAACTAATATACAGTAATTACTGTATTGAAGGATTTCATTAAAATCTCCATTTTCCTTACTACAGTGCAACATTGTATAACAAAACAGAAGTAATTTAGCTTTAAGATGCTGCAATCAATTTCTCAACTTAGAATGGATGAATGCAAAAGATGAAAAAAATTCTTATTCCTGTAGAGTTTATTTTCAGAACATTTATCTTTTAAATCAGCATGCTAGTATACATAATTACAAATTTGTTTGTTTTAAGTTTTGCACAATAGTTTTTAAAATATTGCATTTTTATATGATAAATAAGGAATTGGTAGGTTTTTTTTTTTTTTTTTACAGAAATTATATAAACAATAAAAAAATATCCCCTACCTCTAAAGTTGTAAAAAACATAACCTGTAAATACCTGCTGAACCTGAAATTTGTTATTAAAAAATAACTTATTTTTCCATAAATAATATTTTTAATATTAATTAATTTCCAATTTAAATTTCATATAATTAGGTTTTGAATTTAATTCTTTTATATAGTTAATATATTTTAATTTTGAGCATCTGTTTTGTTTTCTGTTGGTTTCTTCCAGTTTTTTCCATTTCTTCCAGTTTCTTCCGGAAGAAACCCAACCCTGTGTCAAAGTAACTTCATTTTTTCTTTATTGTCTTTTAACCCTTTGAGGCGTGGTGGGATATATTATATCCCACCTAATTTAAATTTTACTTTTTTAACTTTGACGGGGAAAAGTTGAAAAATTGCTTTTCCTTATTTTGAACTAAATTACGGTGAGAATTGAAATGCTATCGTTTTATGAGTGATAATATCAGATTTATAGCTTGGAGGTACACAATGTATTTTCCTACTTTACAAAGCCATTTTGAAGGAAATGTTATGTGAAAAAATAAGGTACACAATGTATTTTCCTACTTTACAAAGCCATTTTGAAGGAAATGTTATGTGAAAAAATAAAGTGAAGAAAATAAAGAACTGCTGGTTTCTAGCAATACAAATTCTAGAAACATTTACAAAGTGAGCAATTCGACTTTTATGAAATGAACAGAAAGAGCACCCATACATCATATGTAAAGAATATGAATTTATATATTTGAAGTTATTCAAAAGAATTTATAGAAAGCCTGTTTTTATTTTGTTTTAGTGATTAACACAGAGATAAAGTATTTAATATATACAGCCCCCCCCTCCCCCCCTGCTCTTAACACATAAAAATAGAAACAATATTATTGTTAACATGGTTGCAAAAAGAAATGAGAGAATATGATATAACATAAAATTGCCACCATGAAATGCAGTTTCGCACCTAGAAAAAAAAAAGGAATTAGGTGTCATTTGACAACGCTGCCCTTTCATGAGTTTTTGTTAAAAGCAAATATAGGTATACTGCAATAAAATAGTTTCATTTTGTACAAATAACTTGAACTACAAAGCTTTTTGTAAATAGTTTTTTTAAATTATAATTTCTGTTCCGATTATATTTATAAATGGCTAATTAATAAGTGGTGTTTTTAAAGTAAGGCATTTTAATTTTGTTTTGTAAAATTTATTTTTTGTTTTTCAGAAGAAGAAGAATAAAAATCTGGAAAGAAAAAAGTTCTCTGTGAAGATGACTGTAGATTTTCAGCTCTTGTTTATAAACTTAAATTAAGAAACATCAGAAATTTAATTGTAACAGGATTAAATTTTCTTGTAAAATATTTCTGATAAATTTTGAGCATCTTGTAAATACATAAATAAATGTTTTTTGGTTGGTTTGTTTTACATTTGTTGTGAAAAATAAAATTTATATGAAAAAAAAAAGCATTCAGTTCTAGTGTTTTTAAATATATATATTTATTTATGCAAGTGATGTTGTTAAAAAAGATGTACTATATATTTTCCCCTTCTTTCTCATTCTGAGAACATTCCCCCTTCTTTTTACAGGTTAAGATATAATTGAATAAAAGTGTTTTATGTAGGCTATATTTTAAAAACTGATAAACTGTTTTTGTTGGTTGATTATAAATTAGCATTGCTTGGAGATCAGGTATTAAAAATAATTTGCTGTATAAAAACTTTTGAAAATTTTAATAAAAATTTCATCATAATCTCATTAGAAGTTGAGATTAAAATTTTAATGTACATAATATTGTATGAATCAGTTTGAAATTTTGTTAGTCAAAAAGTCACATACCTCCTGCTGGAAGGAAAAATATTTTAAAGATTTCTTTATTGGTAATATATTAAAAAATATATATATATTCAGTACTCATTACTTGCTAATTTTTAAAAAGTAAAAACAATGATATATTATTATTTATGAGTAATGTTTAGTCCATTTAAAAAAAAAAAAAAAAAAGATTTAGTGTATGAATGGTGAACTTGCCGTGTTCTAGAAGATCAACTGCCACTACTATTTTGAAAAAATATTAAACTTATTTAATAAGAGAAATTTTAAGATTACATAAGAAGGAAAATAGTGACAATTGGCTTTCTGTCAATTAGTAATATTTTGTAAATATATATACATTGAAATTTTGTTCTATGATGTGTATAAAGGGGGGAAGAGTCCTTAACAGACTAAAACATTACTTTTTAGGAATACTGCTACATTTTTCTGATATTATATGCCAAAGAGATGAAGATAGTGAAATGACATTTTTTGAACGGACCTAATTTACATATATATATAGTTACATCATTAAAAAAAATTCTTAAATTTCAATGATCAGTAATGTCAACATTTTACCAATTTTATAAAATAGAGTTCCTGCGTTTTTGTTTTATTTTCAAGCTGGATAATTGGAAGAAACATCCAGGTAAGAAATTGTATTATAAAAGCACCAGTGGACCCATGCGAAGATTTCACACTGCAGTCTAATACTTTTTAGCAATATCTAATACTCTTTAGATGCAGGTTTAAACTTGTAAAGGAAAATTAAGGACTGAAACTATCTTCAAACAACATTAGTCGAGCCAGAATATCATCTCGTTTATTCCATCACAGTTACAGTAAAAACTGATCGAGCATAGCAAAGACAAAAAAATATATATATCTATAGTTAATTAACTGCTTTAGAGATGACATCATCTGTTTCGGAAAAAAACATGGGACAAAGAAAAATAAATTGAGCATTTCAGTTTTGCTTTTTAGTCATAAATATAAAATAAACCCGTGCAGCAACTATGTCCCACTTTATCTTTTTTGTAGTATTTATTTTTTATAATCATTTTAAGCATTATATAATGTGGTATTTTATTTTTGTGGCTACACTAATTTGAGGAAAGCCTTTCATTTCTTTTATGAAGACAATGCAGATTTAATTTTTAATTTACAGCAATTTTTAATCAAAAAATATGTTTTATCAAGATGTGAGTGCACTATGTCAGAAGCTGGTTCAAAATCCTTTCTTATGGCATCTCGTTCATTGTTGTGCATTTCATATTTTCTGAGAAAAGGGGATGTTGATAACAGAAATAATATATACTAGTGGGCCTGTGTGAAGATTTCACACTGCAGCCTAATATTTTTTAGCAATATCTAATATTTTTTAGATGCATGTTTAAACTTCTAAAAAAAAATAAAGCCAGAATATAATCCAATTTATTCTTTCATACTTTACAGTAAAAACTGACTGAAAATATCAAGAGCTATATATATATATATATATATAAATTGTATTTTAACTACATTAGAGAGTGACATAATGTTTTGAAAAAAAAAAAAATTGAGCGTTTGAATTTAAATTTTGCTTTTTTATCATAAATATAAAATAAACCCATGCAGCAACCATGTCCACTTTATCTTTATTGAACATTTTTTTTATAATCATTGTTGTGGAATTTAATTTTTGTGGCAACAGTAATTTGAGGAAAAACTTTCATTTTATTTCTGAAAACAATGCCTATTTAATTTATTACTTGCAATTTTAACCAAAATACATGTTTTAAAGAAATGTGAGTGTACTATGTCAGAAGTCGCTTGAAAATCCTTTCATATGGTATCTCATTTAACATTATACATTTTTTATTTGCTTCGAAAAAGGGATGTTGAATATAATCATTAGATAACAATTTTCAATGGAAATTCTGGCTGGACAATCCACCTGGTGAATTAGCTTGAAGAAACATAAATTGAAACTACTTAAAAATTTACTCCTTTGAATAGAATGTTTAAACCTATAATTTAATTAAAAATTGAAGAAAATTAGTTTTTTTTTTCGTATTCTCACCATCATTGGTAATTTAACGCTCAATATATATTTTACACCTTGTGTTACACCTTATTTTACAACTTTTTTTTTATTAATTACAATTATGGCTTTTGCAACTTTTTCAGAATAACATTAAAAAATAAATCATAACCATATGGCCTTTTATTCCGATCTAATGAGATGAGTGGATACGGCCAATTTTTGCCTCCATTGGGACACTTTAAAAAAAAAAAATTATTATTATTATCGCTTCCAGATTGAAAGTATTCTATACAAGATCTGAAGCACTTTCGATTTTATTGTATTTTGACCTTTTTAATATGGGGTGCTTATAACACCATTGCAGTTTTTAACTGAAAAATATTATAATAAAGTGAAACATGTTTGCATAAAAGTCAGGTTGGTGTTATGAGCTCTTGTTAAGAAAAATATTCCAATAGATTATTATTATTATTTTTTTTTCAAATTTTGAATAAAATATTTAGAGTTTTCAGACAAAAATTATGGACCAGTAAATTTAGATTCTAAAGTTTAAAATAACTTAAAAAAAGAAGAAAAATTGTCCCTGCCAAAGGAGTAAAAATGGAGATTTGCTCAACTTTACTTTTTTGAGGACCATAAAAAGTATAATTCTGGCCAGCTTCCATTCATGATATCTAATAGTGGCATGAATATGGCTAGCTTTGGGCTATCATTCATTAATGATGCCCATTGATGGCGACAAAGTGGCTAGCTTTCGGCATGCATTCATTAATGATTACCATTGATGGCAACAAAGTGGCTAGATTTCGGCTTGCATTCATTAATGATGGCAACGAAGTGGCTAGCTTTCGGCTTGCATACATTAATGATGCCCATTCATGGCAACAAAGTGGCTAGCTTTCGGCATGCATTCATTAATGATTACAATTGATGGCAACAAAGTGGCTAGCTTTCGGCTTGCATTCATTAATGATGGCAACGAAGTGGCTAGCTTTCGGCTTGCATACATTAATGATGCCCATTCATGGCAACAAAGTGGCTGGCTTTCGGCATGCATTCATTAATGAATAGCATTGATGGTATGTGGATGGCTGGCTTAAGGCTAGTTTACATTTATGATGACCAATAAATTAACATTTATGGCCAGCTTTGGGGTAGCTTTTATTCTTAACAAACGCAGGTGGCATGGCTGTGGCGATCTTCTGGCTAGATTTTATTCACGATGATCGTTAATGGCCAAACTGTGGCTAGTTTTCATTAATAATTGCCACTTAAAGTATAACTGTGGCCAGTTTTAGGCTATCCGTCAATTATGATTAACCACTTGTGGCACAATTATGGGCATCTTAATGTAGTTATGGCCAATTCTGTTGCGGCCACATTGTGGCCGGCGTGACAGTTTTTTTAAGTTGCCGTTACGGCAAACGATTGCGGCCCCTCATCTACTAGTTTGGGCCAAGGCTAACGTAGCCATCAGTGGCCCGCAAGTTCTGTGTTAGTTGGGTTGTCTAATTACATAGCAGAAAGACTTTGTTATAATAATTCAAAACTTTATAATAAAAATTACTCGTATGAATAATCAACGATTTTGAGCACGTTATGCGTCACGTGTACGCGACGCTCATCGCAAAGGAGTTAATTATATAGTTTTGAACAAAAATATATATTTTTAGAATAAACTTTCTATTATTGGGAGTAAGGGAAGGTGGCCTACAATGATCCCCTTAAGGAAAAACTTGTGTAAAATAACATAACTGTTTAAGTGAAACTTTGGTCCTTTGCTAGTAGGTTTTATACTACATTTTGCATTAAAAATATATTTTAATAATAGTTTAAGCCCAAATTGGGTAATGAAAAAAAATATTATTTAAAAAGTGTCCAAATAATTTTAACATCAGAAAAGGGCAGAATGACCCTTCATTAAAAATAATCGTAAATTATTTTTTATTGACAAAATAAATTATATAAAAGTAATTATGACAATACATAAATGTAATTCACATCTAAAAACATATTCCATTAAGTAAACAAAGTCATATTTCTGAACATGAAAAACTGTAATCTAAATAAATATGAAAGTTAGTGCCTACCTTATGAAAGATGTTGTAAAAACCAATTTTTCAAAGAATTATATCCAGACGCGTAATACTGTGATTACTTGAATCCCGCCATTGCTTCTTATTTACTTATCACAACTAAATTATGTGTTACCCTGTAAATAGTTCGACGTGTCTGGAAGAAAACATATGTGGATCGTTTTGCCCATTAGGATCATTTTAGGCCACCTTCCCTTATATAAGAAATTCCAAATCTTCAGGTACTCGAGAGTACATTATTACATGAATTTTAAAAATTTATTACATTAAATTATTAATATATTTTTAATGAATAGACACTATAATAAGCTAAAATAAATTATTGTTATTATATAAATATTAGGTAAATTTTTAAGGAGCAAATTCTGTAATAACAGACCTTTTATATTTTGTCATACAATATTTTCAACAATAAAAAATGTTCATATGTACATTTTTGTTTTTTCTTTAACTGTTATTAGCTTGTGTCAAGATTTCAGAGTCTAATGAAAACAATATCTCATTTCATTTCTGAATATTTTTATAGCCAAAAGAAATTAGAGTATGCAGGAGTGGTTTTTCCTGGGAATTCCTCTAGAATGGCAAAGTTTTGGTTAAAAATAAACGCTTATGTTTTTAAACAGTATATGGAGGATTCTCATGCTTCTACCACAAAGTTCTAAAAGTTTTATTTTCGCACTGTAGAAAAATATTGCAAATTCTATGATTAAACGACTGGGGTACAAATTCTGAGTTTACAAAGTTAAATAGAAATTTTTCTATCTTTAATAGTAGTGCAAGACCTATAGGAAATTCCAAAGTGGTTTCGAACCTTAAAATTTCCAATAAATATTTCGGGGTATGTTACTGCTTAATCGACAGGGTTTCTGCTTTAATCCCTTCGGTACCATGACCCCATATATGCACCTTCAAATGACGCACAAATACCTAGCTTTCGCTTCCAGTAATGAAGCAAAATAGCATTTGCCTTATTTAATTATGGCATTTCCGTGATTAAGTAAGTGAGGGTAATTATTAAAAAAAGTGGTGAAATCGAAGTAAAATTCGTATATTTGACAGTGTTAACGAAAGAGTTAAATAGTACCTTGGATACGTAAGACTTCCCGTGTTCACGATAGACAAATAAAGTTTTACTTTTTACGTGAACCGTGGGTGAATTAGAATTAGAATTTCCTAGGAAAAGGAAGAAATTTTAACACGTAAAGGAATCTCAGTACAAATCTCTATAAAGTAATACTTCAGCTAAAACGTACTTCTGATTAAAATGTTTCAGTTAAAGAGCATTTATTTTACTGCTTCTCGGAAATTGATCACGAATGTTTTACTGAAAGCACATGCTAACCTTAAGCAGCCATGCTGCACTTTAACTTTTTATGAAATGATAATTTAGTTCGTGGACATTTCAGCAAACGAATTGGATCCCAGAACATATTCTCACTGTATTTAGATAAATATTTACAATTTAAGCCAAATATCCTGAGTGCTCCCTTTCAGGCAACTTTTCACTCAGCTGAAAATTTTTCAGTTTGTAAATACTTCACCTTTTTACAATCATACAAAACAAAGTTTTTAATGTGACTTTTAATAAATATACTCATGTTTGTGAAAATTGCAACACTATGAAGGAATTATGCAAATTGAACCAAACTTACAGGAAATGTAAAGTGAGGTAAGGCATGCAAATGATTAGAATTAGAAAGCGATCACTCATGCGTGGAACGAAAACTGGCTCCTTATCAGTCGCTTGTTCCAGGTATATAAAGAACTGTAAAGATGCGTTGAAATCCGTTTATTTTCCTCTGTCCGCGGTAAACGTTTTATTGGTGGTCAATATGCTTCGTCAAACGCGAAGGAAGTCATACCAACAACTAACGGAGTTCATACGAGTCCGCATCGTCGGTATGCGAGAAGGTGGATTATCGTATCGAGAAATCGCAGCCTGCACGCAGTGTAATGCCACAACAGTCATGCGTGTTTGGAAGAAATGGACAGAGAAAAATGAAACAAGGTGAAAAACTGGCATTGGGGCACGCAATAGCACAACGGCAGGGGACGAAAGACACGTCATCCGCATGGCTGTGACGGAGCGTACAGCGTCCTCTCATGTGTCAGCACAACGTTGGTGCACAGCTACAGGTTTTTTTTTTGTTTTTCCCCCACTGTTCGTTGCTGTCTGATGCAGCATGAAGTACATGCAAAGATTTCTCTACGCAGAATCTCCCTTTCGCTGAATCACAGAAGCCTCCGACTTCAATGGGTTCAGCACCACAGCACGTGGCGTGTCCAGTGGCAACAAGTTGATTTTTCCGAAGAATCTCGCTACAATCTGGAGTACAATGATGGAAGAGTACGCGTCAGTCTTTACAGAGGCGAACGTCTACTCCCACAGTGTGTTATCCAGCATCATACCGCACAAACGCCTGGCATCATGATGTGGGTAGTTATTGGGTATAATTGTCGATCCCATTTAATGTACATTGCGGGCAACCTCAACAGTGATCACTACATAAGAGAAATTGTAGAGCCAGATGTGCTCCCCCTTCTTTGACGCTTTCCGGGTGCTGTATTTTAGTAGGATTGCCCGTGTACATGTTTCTCAGACTGCTCAAGCCTTCTTCAGTGCACAACAGGTTTCGCTTCTTCCATGACCTTCTTATTCCCCGGATATGTCTCCCATCGGACATGTCTGGGATTTCATTGGTCGGCGACTCGCTCGTGCAGCTGATGAGGCATACAGTATGACTGATATTTGGATTCAAGTCGAAGCCATTGGAAATGTCATTCCATAGGATAACATTCAGAACCTGTGTGATTCAATGCCGCGACGTGTACAGGCTCTCATCGCTCAGCGTGGCGGACACACAAAATACTAATTTCCGACGTTGTTTTTGTTTTTTGCCTTGTAAATTTAATCGTTTATTTGTGCTACTATCAGTAATATGTGGAATAAATTTTATTAATTTCTGACAATTCCTTCATGGTGTTGCAATTTTCACAAACATGAGTGTATAATTTGTAAAGACTATAGTCACTTACTGTATCAATGTTCTCATCCTTATTTTTTATACATACTTTTTTTTCAACTTGTTATGTAAAACTTGCAATAATTTATAAATATTGTATTATTTTGTGTATATTTGTGTATATATAGTTATCAAGTCTTTAATATCCACGTACACAATATAACAACAAAATTAATCATCAATAATTTCAGAAAATAAATATTTTTATCTAGTAGTTCTAGTAAAGTTCTGAAAGAAAAACGCAATAACTTAATAAGTATATTAAGTGAAATATTGGGAGCAAAAAATATTCTCGTTCTGAACGTATTTACTAGGTTACTACAGGTCAGGGAATTTCCAGACAGGAAAATTCTTTGAAACCAGTATTGTCTTATAGAAAAACTCAACTTAAATAAGGCGAAGTTTCGTATGAATAAAATAGGAGAATTTTCCTATAAGAAAATACTGGTTTCCAGGAATTTTCTGACCTGAAAATTCGCTGAGATATAAGAACACTGTATTATTTTGAAAATATAGTGAAAAATATGATGCTCGTAAATCAATGACTTAATAATGCGATTAAATTACATCTTAGGATTTCTCTTGATATGCAACAACTTTAGGTAATATATATTATTACTAGAAAATACATGGTTTATACATTAATCTTACTTAAGATTCATATTAATGTCACATATTCTTGCTAGATAAATAAATAGAGTTTTACTTTTCTGCATGATTTGTTGATAAAATACTACTAATATGTCCAACAGAAATGAGATAAAATCAACGTATCAAAGGAGAAGAAATCTTCATGCTTAGACGATTATACATATAAATAGGGTTTAGATTTCTGTTGGCCGTTTAACCACTTGGGGACAAGCGACACGTATACGTGACGCATAAGATGCTCAGAATCCTCGATTATTCCCACCAGTTATTTTTTGATGTAAGCTAAGCTTTGCCTTATTTAATGGTAGCATTTCTTCGATTCAATTAGCCGAAAATTTCTGTTTAAAAAAACCTGTGGTAAATGATTAAAAATTCCGTAAAGAACGCTCGTCGCGAAGGGGTTAGCGACGTTCTTCGTGTTTTTTTAACGTTGATATTTATTACTCATGAAATATTATTTTTGATAAATAATACACTTAGTTAACACTTTGCCGTCCGGCGACACCACAATGGTGTCGTCGTAAAGTAACTTAATTTTAATCCTTAAATACTACATTGGCACTAGAATTTTGGAATGAAAAATTCCCTTTTATCAAGTAAATGAAGAAAAGATTTTACTTATTTTCGAAAAAATTTGTTTCTAAATTCTGGTGTCAATCAATCATTTCAATTTTACGAATAGAAGTATTTTTACGAGACATGCGGACGGCTAAATGTTAAAAAATATATATTGATTTCTAACGCCTTTTTTTCTGCCTCCAAAAGAAGAAAACAATTCGCGTTTTACAAATAGAAAAAAAGTTCTAATGAATAGTGATTTGCTAAATTACGTATAACATTCTTAGTTAAATAACACCATATAGAATGTAATAAAAATCATGCAATCATTTATGACAGAAAAAATTTAAAATTTCAATTTACAGGCAGAGAAAATAACAGCGGACATGTAAAACTATAGATGAAATATTTGTATACGAAACTGATCTTCGTATTTTCAATTTTTTGAAGTATTGTATGCATCTTTTAAAATTCTGTCACTTATTAAATAAAATAGGGGTGTTGAAAAATAAATGAATAATAGAAGCAGTATAAATGTTGGCTTAAACAGAAAAATACCACTAATTTAAAAACATTTTTGTACATAAAACGAACAATACAATTCTTCTATATGCATTTTCTAAAGCATTTTCATTTATATTTTTATTTTCTCCAAATGGAGAATTTCAACAATAACATTTGTTACTCGAATACCAAATTTTTTAACATACGATTTTATTTTATTTTATAAGAAGGAGCAAGCTATACTTGGATTATAAAGATGTCATTCTAACAATAAAAAAAAATGCTTTAAACAGTTTCAGTGTATTAATCTTTTGCACTCCACTGACATCTATACGGTGGCATACTAAGTTTAATCCCCAAATGCCACAATGGCACCGGAATTTAGAAACACAATTTTCGGTTTGTTATTTACACAGACAACTAAATGCATCTACTTATTTTTAAATAAATCTCTTCGAGAATTCCGGTGCCAATTGGGAAGTATGCCGCTGTATAGGTGCCAAGGAGTGCAAAAGGTTAAAACCCCTCTTCGGGAATGTTAAAAGATTACTCTAGTTTACAAAATAATAATAATAATAATAAAAATAAAAATAAAAAATTGTTTATGCGATCAAACATTTATTATTTATGTAGGCTATGAACGGTAGTTAAGAAAATGTATTATTTTTTGTAGCACGTCACAATTTTGAGATATGAAGGTCTTTGTTTTTTATCTACCCGCAATTGGTTAACGCTTTCAGGCACAGACAAATTCTATTCGTAAAATGAGAAATTACTGACTTACACCGGAATTTACAAACGACTTTTTTAGAAAATAAGAACTCGTTATTTTAAGCTTTCATTGTAGAAAGAAAGGTTTATTAAAATATTCTTGGTGACTATTGTTTATTTGGATGTAGTTTTTTGTAAAAATCTTCTTAATAAATATTTCAAAAATCTGACGTGCTGGATTTTTTTAAATATTTTTTCCTAGATGTAGATACCCAAAGTAACGTGACCGTATATCTTTCATTTCATGAACAAAAGTCATGTAAACTAGTGTTATTTGTATGATTTTGCGAAAAAAAAAATATTTTCAATAAGGCTTTATGACAAGGTATAGTACACTAACGCAGTTGTTAACATCAGCACGACAGTCCATTTGACTGAGGCCAAATGTGAACTCATACTAAATATTTCTTTAAAAATAATTTAAATAGTCTTAAGTAAAAATTATGGGCTTATTTTTTTTAACTTGAATAAAACTTCAGTTCGTTTAATTCATGTACTAAACGTTTATTGCTAGAACTATGTCTTCTAAATCTTCCATAATCATTGTTTGGAGATAATTTTCACTTTTGTTTTATGCAGAATGTAAGTTTTATCACAACATATTTTTAGCATATAATAAATGATGCATAGTTTATTGATTTTTTTTTGTTTGTTTGGTTTTCTGAACATTGAAACATTTATATTTAAGTCATAAAGCAAATGTTATATTTTTTTCGCAAATATTTTATAGTAGTCAGGTACTGATTCAACGTTGCCTATTGTGTATTTTTAATTTTCAAAAACTACCAATGTTTATGAATGATATGAATGATAATATTTGAATTATGTATTGACTGATTACAAAGGTCAATAGTGTTATATATTTTTAAACAGCGGTACATATTTTTAATCTGCTCAATTGGCAACGCTGAGGAAACAAAATTGGTGACATATTTTTTAGCCGAGGTGTCATATACACTGAATGGGCAAATTATTACGACTACTCGTCGTCAAAACTTATATTCTTAACCCTTCTTTGCATGAGTTTTTCTTTTACAATTGTGTTTTTTTATACATATATTAAATTTTAGGCACCAGAAATTTTAAGATTGATTTTTAACTTTGTTAAGCAACATAGTTCACGGGAAATGTACTGCATTAATATTTCTGTATAAATATAGTGGTGGCGAAGAGGTTGATTTATTTATTAAAAGTTAAATACAGAGTGATGGAAATTTACATCACTATGCAATTAAGGGTTAAGGTAGATTTTAAGATCCATCTAGTAGAGAACACATATAAACGTTATGCTGATTCGGAGTTCTAGTGCGCTACATTTTTTTGTGTTGTATCGCAACTGTGGATACAAACAATGCCTGTCAGTCACCTGGCATCTCTATGGTTTATACGCAATTTTCGCCTATAATTCCACTTTTTCCTAGAATATTTTAGGCTTAGACGAAATTCTCAAAAGACGTGAGACATTCTTGTACGAGAAAAACCAAGAAATACAGCAATTTAAGATATAATGGAATCGGTTCTTCTGGCGTCCACAACTCTGTCTCATTCCAATCTATTCCTTCCCCAATAATTCTAGCAATTTAAGATATACTGGAACCTGACCCTCTGGCGTCCACAATCCCGTCTCATTCAAAGACATTCCAATCTATTTCTTCCCCATAAATAAGAAAAATATAAACATTGTTGGTGCTTTTGATTAACCTTCCTACCCTGAATGGGTCGAATCGACCGACTTCTATAATTTATTTAATTCAATTGGAACCAGATTCTTTTTTATAAAGTAAATTAAATAAATACTACAGAGAACTACTTTAAACAAATATGTAAAATCATTTTCAAAAACAAATTCTGGTGTGAAATGTTTTTATAAACTTTGAGTAAAATTTCAACAGGGTACGAAGGTTAAGGGCAAACTTTTAATAATAAAACCCAGTTTGTTTTATCATTTGAACATGATGCACGGACGAGTCCAAGTTTTAGTGAGGGGTCATCATAATATTTAGGCTATTCAGCGATTACGTGTTATCAACGAAGACTAATTACTAGGTTTATCGAATGCTCAAAGCCGTTCATTGTAAACAACCTCGTTTCTTGAAGGCAGTTTCAGATGATCTCATTAGACATCGTAAAGGCCGCTTCATCCCAACATACATAAAATATTTTTCAAAACTTTTACGGTGACAACTATATTATTTATCGATGTTTACTCAAGTCGCATAAAAAAATTATAACTTTAGCGGGCAATCCACGATTTTGGTCGAAGGGACACCTATGCCTATAACTTTCTGAGGACAAAAAATTGACGCCGTGACTTTCGAATTAATGTAACTTTAAATAGTTTTTTTTCTAGAGAAACTAAGATAAAATCTGAAATTCAAAAGTAAATAATTTGCATAATAATAATAGCAAATGTTTTAATTAAACGCAGATAAATATTACATTTTTTCTTAGATGTACAGCTACAGAAAACATTTATATATCCATATCTGTGATACAATAAGTATCATAAATGAGTTTAATATATAGACAACTTCCAAATCATAATTTATTGATAAAGCTAAATAGCATATCTTATTCCCAATCAATAGATACATTATATCTCTCTTTAATATGATTATTTACTGTAGAATTAATAGGCGGTAATTATGTTTTACTAAGGCTGATCGTAGTGCCCTAATTTACGATCTACGGTAGCATTCGATTCACAAGAAGTCACGTGTTCGTCATAATTAAATAAAGTCTTTTATGGGAATTGTGGGAGAATTAGGAGTACAATTTCCCAGGAAATGGCAAAACTTTAAACATGTAAAGGAATCTCAATACAAATCTCTACAAAGTGAAACTTCGACTAATGAGAACGTCTGCTTGCATTGTTTTGCTAATGTTTCCTTCTTTTTTTTTCTCTTTCTTTCTTTCTTTCTTTTTTTTTTTTTTTTTTTTTTTTTTGCTATTTATCGATCCCGGCTCCCGAATGTTACACTATACATGCATGCTAACCCAACACAGCCGTGTTGCATTTTACTGTTTTCGGAAACAGCAACGAAGATGGCGCACAGAATGAGTTTCTGGAAAGAATTATCTTCGTTAGCAGAGATATGTATTTACAGTATTCCGTCACTGTATATAGATTTATAATTTCAGCCGGAGGTCCTGAGGTTGCTTCTCTTGACCACTATTCTCTCAGCAGAAATATTTTCAATTTGTACATACATACCATTTTCTTAACCATATGAAACAAACATTTTAATCTTACTTTTCTCCCAAATAACAGTATATTTTCGTTTACTGTATTCTTTTCTCCATCTTTTTTTTTTTCAATCTTTCTTTCTTTCTTTTTCTTTCTTTTCAGAAATTGTTATGTCAAAACTAGTTTTAATATAAGTACAAAAATAATCTTCAATCATTTCATCAAATAAAGATTTTTATCTGTTAGTTCTAGGAATATTTTGAACAAAAACTGGTGTAATATAATAAGTATATTAAGCAAAACATTAGGGCGATATAGTATTTTCGTTCTGATCGTATTATTTTGTCAATATGTTTTGTGCTTTGCTCATTTATCCTGCTCATTTTTCTTTTCATAAAAGGAATGCAATGCTATTGTGTTCCCAGTACGCTACTTTAAAATAATCTGATTCCTTGATTTCTCCCAAGTTTTGTAAATAGTAATATTTGTTTTACTTGATGATGGATTAAATAAGGAAAATGAGGCGCACAATACAAAAAGAAAATTTTACTATATGTTCGAAATACTAAAAAATTATTGGAAGTTGAATGCTTATAGTAGCGAAAACATAACACGTGTCGGATGTGGCGAGAAAGACATGTGGACAGAGTTAGTAGACAGTTTTACACATGGTAGTAATTTATCTTCACTATAGCTAATCTTTAAGTGAAGGTTCTTAGACGGCTAATTCAATAAAACTTCAATATAAATTTACTCGGATGTATAATGTTTATTTCTAACAAAATACGTACTTAACAGTAAATCTTTATTTTTTTTTTTTCAAAGAAGAATTTGGTTGCAGGTATAACTTTTTTTATAGCCTCCTTAATTCAAATTCATATTCTTTAATTTAGGGATTATAGAACGGAAACAGGTTAAATAATTTCGCATTTAAACATTTTGTCCTCTGAAATGAAATGGAAAAACATTGTTTTTATTTTTATGGAAATTATTGTTATTATTATTATCATTAATATATGGAAAAGAATATTTCCTTGCACTTATAGTAAATTATGTTTATAAATAGAAATGATTTATCATTTGTTTAAGAAGATTCAGAACGTAAAAATAATAATAATAATGATAATAATAACAATAATAATGATAATAATAATAATAATAATAATAATAATAAAAATAATAATAATAATAATAATATAATTATAATAAAATTTCAAATGTTTCTTTTCCTCGATATTTAATCCATGTTTAAGCCACAATCTTTACGTAAAAGAGTAAATATTAAATGGAATGTTTAGGAAAAATATATATAAAATCACATTTTACTAGTAATTTTTAAATAAAATTCCAATTTTAATATATTTTAAAATTTTACTTAAAAACGTTTTACAGTTATATGTTATACTCCAAAAATCAGACACAAACATTTTATAATTTTTTTTAGAACAAAACATTTTAGTTCAAAACGTGTGTCTTTCCAGCTTTCAAACAGAATTTCAATGCTTTGTTATTAGATGTTCAAAAGTAATATACTAAATGGTAATCTCGATATCGGTATTATACCCCGCATTTAGGAAGTGATGGTAATATCGATTTCGTTTTAATTCCCTGCATTTAGGAACTGATGCGGGAGTTTGATAATTAATTAATAATTTATTCCAATGGAAAAGTCTCCTAGAAAGAACGTCATAAATGCAATAATAAGTTTCACATTTTGTTCCTGAAATGCCTGTGTTTGATTATATGACATTTATGTAGGATTCTTGCATTGGGATTTTATGTAAAATAACTTTGTCATATATATGGGGCATCACATTTATGCATATTTACCATACCTTATAAATAAAAAATAAAATTATTATTTAATATATTTACATGAGTGCGTCGGATTTTACGAACAATCATTTGTGAAAATATATTTATCTATGAAAATATATTTATCTAATTTTAAATCGAATAGTTTTTTCTAAAATGCGAAGTTTAAAATGCCATAACACTCTTAATTTTATTGAAAATATATCATATTTGAGATTACCTAGAAATAGTGTTGTTGCTATAATGCTGCATGTTAAATTATAACGGAATTGCCATATAACTGTTATATTGGCATACGAATATGGAAATGCATTTTTGAAATTGTATAGAATAAGTAATATTGAAATAAATAAAATTCTGTTAGTTGTATTTGTCTGTTGTAAGAATAAAGCTGCCTGTATTAAATGTTTTAATACTTTTCCCTCCAATTTCTTTAATGCTTTCTATGATAGAATCAGATGACGGTACTTTTAATCTTCTTTATAAATCTTGAAAAGGATAAAATATATGATTTATGTTTTCAAATAAAAAACTGAATACAAATCGTAATAATATAAAAATAACATTTCTTAAAATATTCCAAAATTTTGAATTTTTCCAAGTTTTCTGAAAAAGTTGATTAAAAAATATATATTCTCCCATCATGTCATTTTACCATTAAGTAAACTCTAAAAAAAAAACTCACTTCAGTTTTTTTTTTTTTCAAATGTCGATATTTAAAAATTGTATTTGTAAAAAGTACATTAATTTCAACAACGTTTAAATTTTTTAATTTAATTTGGCTTTTCACCAGATGTTCTTTAATATATTGATATTACATAACTTTTTTCTATTATATAATATTTAGATAGAATGAATGCCCCTTTTTATTTTAACATATATTGTGATAGAAATTTTTCAACACATCTACAAATCATATAAAGCATTTGTTGAATCCAACATAGATAGTTTGCTACAGTGTTTAGATTTAAAATGTGTAGATAAATAAAACATAAGGTTTCAAAATATATGGTGGAGAAAGCTGATTAAATACTGCCTGAGTCAACAATAACATTTTCCCCATATATTGACCGCAATAAGGACCCATATAAGTCCGAAAAATGTTTTATGCATTTCATGTTAAAAAATTATTTGGTTAGTTTACTTAAGAAATATGAAAAGAGAAGTCAATAAAATTAGAATATAGTAATATATATTACCCATAATAGGATAATTTTTTTTAATTCCCGGATATTAGCCTGGATATCCTTTAAAGTTTTGTTTATTAAAAATGCAGTGTGACAAAAATGAAATCGCACTAACATTTAAATTACAATTGTTTTAATAATCAGATAAATCAATAAAGGTTTGCTAATAGACAAAGTAGAGATCGAAGACTTACAAAAAACTTTAAATTTCGAAATGGTAGTCATATCCAGAGTTTAAACAATTTTACCGGAATTTTTTAACAGAATTTTTCGCCTTATTTAAATTCAGAAAAGTAATTCTAATCCTGCAATTAAACGAGGCGTCTACAATTTATTCTATTTAAATATTAAATAGAAAATTGTATTAAATAATTGTGATAAAATCGACAAACCCTGATATCGGTTAAAGTAGATGCGAAATATTTCGGGAAAAAAAATCATCAGTGGGTCGCTACTCATCCCATAGTTCGTACGGTTTCCTGGAATTTTCAGGATAACTACCAGCATTTTCTCATAAAAAAAACTAGCCTTATATAATCTCGCGATTACATAAGACGAGTTTTTCTATAAGAAAATACTGGTAATTCCACTGAAAATTCCAGACCTCGTATGAACCCTGTCATCCTCTAAAATCTTCGCCTATTCTTCCAGAAGATATTATTTTCAAGGATTCCATCCAAACCTTTGTCAGATTTAGAACAATATATCCTCTAAGAAATAATTCATCTATTTGAGATCTACAGAATAAAGAGGCATTCGTGGGCTCTCATGTTGCCTGGCAAGAGTGACTTGCCCATTCTTGTGCTTTTTTTCTCCTGTGTGGGCAGTTCAAATTTCACTTCCTAAGTGTTTTTTGGACCAAGGAAGCAAAACATTCTCCAAGATGTTTTACCGGTACGTTTGATGATTGATTTTGACGCCTCATAAATAAAAACAAGCGGAGTTTTTCCAGCTGAACCAGCCCCGACTTAAACTATTATGGACATGGGCCTTTTTCTGTCTTTTGATAATGGCTGAAATAAAAGAAGGGACTTTTTCGTACTGTTAGCAGGTAATGTAAGAATAGAATTTTTCTGGGCTTAACAAAGCATAAAAATACGTATCAGTGAGGTCTGAAATATTTTGCATGGACAGATTTTTATTTCAACTTGAAATTCGTCAGGGTTTTTTTTTGTCCCTATGTGCATTGATTATTTTACTTAGCTCGTGCTTTAATTTAATATTTTTATACGGTTATGGTTGTAAAACTAATTTTACTTGAACTAGAAAAAAAACACATAGTTCCCGCTCTAAAAAATCCTGTTGATTTTACAAAAAAATCCTGCCAGCAATGCTACCAATTTTCGGATGTAATTTCAGAGAAAACTTCTTAAATTCTTTCATACTTCTTATGTTATGAAATAAAATGTCTGTACGTTCCAAGCAGGATAATCCTGTTAAATTGAGACAGCAAATCCTTGGATGAAACGAACTTCTCCATCTCATATATAAAGGCAATCTTGCTCAATAGAAACAGTTTGTCTAAAATACACAGTGTTTTTTTTGTTTTTTTGTGCGTGCGTGTTACATAAAATAACATTGTTTAAAAAAAGTAGAATTTTTTTTTTTTTTTTTTTTTTTTTTTTTTTTTTTTTTTTTTTTTGTAGGATATCATTTTCCGTTTCCTTTAGAGAATTTCTGGTACGAATGGTATTATTAAAACAAAGATTTTTTGAAGGAGTTCACTTCCATTTTTCTTTACAATATTTTTGTTGTTAACGAAATTTTTCCTCCGTTAAAAAGAGAAAATCTTATAACTTTAAAATTTCCGCTAGAGGGCGACAACTACAGTGACCTCTCACTCATGCGCGATACATGATAATTATTTTTCTGCACCAGTTTCTTTTTAAAGTAATATTCTCCTTATTTAATCGTAGAAATTATAAATCGAATTTTACTATTTTAAAATTATTTTACGAAAATGTAATTACTGAACATCGTAATATAAGTGAGAGATCACTGTATATTTATGCTGCATCACATAGAAAATATATACTTTACATGGAGACATTCTGTTTAAAATAAAATACAATATATGTTAAAAAATTAAATATTTTTAACCTTGCGTCTATTAGGTGGTTCCCCACCCCCTTTGAAAACTTATCATTTCAATTATGATTTTATATTAAGTCAAATGTTTCTTTAATCAGGCGCAAGTTAAATTTTGAAAACTGTGTTGCTGTTACTTTACCATTTTAATTTGTGCAGTTAGTTGCTTAAAAATAAAATTTTGTTTCATTGAGCTTGTACTTTGAGTTTAAGATTTGTCAGAGTTATAGTTATGAAAGTATGCATATTTACATAAAAAAGATAAATTCTTCCATGAGTTATAATTTTAAGCAGTTCGCGGTCAGTCACATTCCAGTTAACCAATAAAAATAACTTTTGTGGTCATTCGTTGAATAATATTCTTTTATTGAGCTCGTGCTTTCGGTTTATGATTTTATTATATACGAACTCTGAGAGCAAGCGTAAAAACGATTAATCTTTCATAGAATTTAAATCAGAAAGCATTCATTCAAAATTAATAATTAACAATAAACTTTGCAATTACTAGGTGTGAAATACTGTTTCTTAGAACCATGTTTTGAGTTCGTAATGTCACAATATCGTGTTTTAAAAGCAGTTTTGAGCAGAATCTGATTACAAAGTAATCAAATTACAGATTAAAATACATTATAATCTCCTCACTATGTAATTGATTATCATGTAATGCATTACAAAGTGATTTAAATATAATCTAATCATCGCATAATCTGATTATCGTGTAATGGATTACAAGTCAATTCTAATTTTCTCTTTTAAATATAATTAGATTAATCTGTAATTAGATTAATTTGTAATTAGATAGCAATACGATTTAGATTAAGTTTTTAATTGTATAATCCAGTTAACCTGCAATGGATTACAAGATGATTTCGATTACGTTTTTAATTGTATAATCCAATTAACATGTAATGGATTATAGGTGGATTCCGATTACGTTTCTAATTGTATAATCCAATTAACCTGTAATGGATTATAGGTGAATTCTAAATACATTTTAAGGAATATATTTAGATTAAATTGTAATGTATTACAAGTTAATGTCAATTATGTTTGTTCAGAATACAATTTGGTTAACGTGTAATGTAATGCAACTAAATCTAAATTAAATTCTATAAAATGTATTTAAATTAAACTGCAATGTATTACGAGCTAATTCTAATTGCATTTTCAACACTTTCCAACAAAGTTGAAAAGTGTTTTGAATTCAGTTTGTCTGTCTGTTTTTCAGTACTCTAAAACGCGTAAACATGCTCGGATTTCTATGCAATTGATGTATGTTATTGAGATTTACTCTTATATAATTTGTATGGAAAATCAAGTATGTAGCATGTAATTTAAATCACTCAAAAGAATTCTTTTATATTACAGTCTATGGAGAAAAATCGTTCGCGGTGTATTTTAATCATATTACTGTATTTCAAACATATTGAATTTCATATATATCACTGAGGAGCATTACAAGATGTTTACTACAGATTATGGAGTACAGGGTGATCAGAAAATGAGTCTACATTTGAAAAATTAATAATTCACGGAATAATGTAGGTAGAGAGGTAAAAATTGACACACATGCTTGGAATGACATGGGGTTTTATTGTATCCACAAAAAAGTTCATAAAATGGCCGACAGATGGCACTTCGTGTGATAAGAAAAACAATAATTAGCATAATAAATTATGACAAAGCAAAGACGATGTTCTTCAGAACGAATGCTCAACATGTCCACCGTCATCCCGCAACAATATCTGTAGCTGAGGGACAATGTTGTGCACAGCACTGTGCAGCATATCTGTAGTTATGGTGAGAAATTGGCGTTGGATGTTGTCTTTTAGCATGCCAATTGATGTCGGTCGATCGCGGCAGATTCCCCATTTTGATAGTACAGCTTCACTAACATTGCCTTTTCTGGTAACGTCAATATGCTGCGATTGCTGGTGCATCTAATTCTCTCTCTCTTTACAGCTCAATTTATACACGATTCTCAGGCAGAGTCACTAACGTTTTGCTGTTTAGTGCCAGCTGTCGGCCTTTTTCTTTAATCTTTTTTTTTGTGTGTGTGGTTACAACAAAACCCCATGTCATTCCAAGCATGTGTGTCAATTTTTACCTCTGTACAAACATTATTCCGTCGATTATTAATTTTTCAAATGTATACTCATTTTCTAATCACCCTGTACACAGCATTCATCTTTCATTTACAGAGATACAAAAAAATCCGGTTACAGTACTGACTTTGAACAGTAATTGCTAGAAATGCGCTTTTTTCAGTTGTTGCACGATTTTTTTTAATGTAACTAATTCTTTGCATATTGCTTGGTGTGTATAAACTCTATAAATCATATACAGGGCTGCACAAAAGTTCTCGAGTACATTGATGTTTATAGATGGAAATTGCCGAATGGGAATTTTCAACCGTGTTATGTGTTTCATAACCTAACTAAATTTTAGCATACTGCTATGTAGTATACATACAAATCAATTGATAATATGCAGGGCTTCAGAAAAAAACGGATATTTTTCCATTTATTAATGGTAATTACTGCAATTGGGTTTTCAAATATTTTATGCATTTTCCGAATTCTGTACTGAGTCTGATAAACGATTTTAACCTGTTCGTTATTGGGAGTACTCCATTATTTTACGAAGAGATCGAGATTTTTTAAATGTTTTTTATTCCCCAAAAAGTAAATATAAGAGGTTTAAACTATTATGAAATATTAAAAACTACTTACCGCTCTCGAAGGGACGATTTCACAGTATTCTTATGCTGTAGATCTTAAATATCTCTATGGTTTAATTAATTAATATAATGTATTTAACCCTTTCCGGCACAGTGGTCCCACTCCGGGCACACCTAATTTTAATTCCAAACTTGCACTTGGCACCAAGAATATTTTATTAAAATTTTGTTTCTATAATGAATGCGTAAAATAAGGAGTTTGCATTCTCTAAAAAAGTCGTTTGTAAATTCCGGTGTCAGTCAGCAATTTTTCATTTTTAGAACAGACTTTGTCTGTGCCGGAAAGGGTTAATGTTTTGTAGCTAATCTGACGATTGAGAATGCAACGTTGAAAACGAAGGAATATCAAACTAATTCATCCCGTGAACGCACGACATTTCGGTTCCGACACTTTGGTCCTGTGTTTAAGTCGCAGCACTTCGATCCCGACATCTCGGTCCCAGTGCCATTTCAGTTTCACAAAGTGACATAATTTTACAGAGGACATTGTCGTATTTTTTTTGTTTTTTTAACTAAAACAACGTAAATTTTACTACAGTGCGAATAGAAGGGCTCGATATACACAAACTCATATAATTCGAAACCAAATTATCGACACCAACACAAATTTCGTATTATAAACTTAGTCGTTTTAAAAAACAGGGGTGGGGTGCTCAATAGATTTTTTTATAGAATACCTCGCAAATTTTAGTGTATCAAAATATAAGGTGCTGACAAATTAAAACAATTATGACTTAAGCTGTAATTATCGTAGAACACTGATATTGTAAAGGTAAACATAATCTTTAAAAAGGGGAGGGGGACGTTATCGGTGTTTTTAACAGAATCCCTTAACTATTAGTATAGCACAAATACAAGGGCCCAGTAACCATACACACTTATAATTATGATCCAAATTGTCACAGAATATACTTATGTGTGATAAAAACTGTCCTTTATGGTACATATGTAGCGTTGCGGTTATTAGTAACAATAAAAAATTTGTGAATAATATTATGTTAATGTTAGAAAGTGTTTGATAATCTATACCGGATGCATGATTTTTTGTTCTTGTATAATTTCTACTGTGTGTGATAAAAGCTCTCTTTTCTGGTACATATTTAGGGTTGTGGATATTAATAACAATTTAAAATTTCTCAATATTTTACTGTTTATGTTGGAAAGTGTTTCATAATATATACCGAATGCATGATTTTTCGTTCTTGTTGTATCAAATTTCTAATGTGTGTGATAAAAAATGCCTTCTATGGAACATATTTAGTGTTGCGGTAATTAATAAGAATTTAAAAATTTTGAATAATATTCTGTTCATGTGGGAAAGTGTTTCATAGTCTATATCGGATGCATGATTTTTCGTTCTTATTCTATCTAATTTTTACTGTGTGATAAAAACTGTCTTTCATCGTACATATTTAGGATTCCGTGTATTAATTAATAACACTTTAAAATTTCTGAATAATATTCTGTTCATGCTGGAAAGTGTTTTATAATTGATGCCGGATGCATGAATTTTCGTTCTTTTTGTATCAAATGTCTACTGTGTGTGATAAATATTGTCTTTTATGATACATTATGAAAATCTGCCATTGAAATGACACGTAATTGTAATTATAAGTTCTCAATTATAATTAAAATTACACTATAATCATAATCATATCATTATAGTTATGATTACAATCCTAATTGACTTTTCAAATTGGATTATAATTACATGTAATTGAAATTATAATCTGTTGCATGCAATTATATTGTAATCAGATTACAGATTAATCAGATTTGAATTTTCTCAAATCTGCGTAATCATAATCATAGCATTTATAATTACGATTACAATCCTAATTAAATTTCAAATTCAGATTATGATTACATGTAATTGAAATTATAATCTGTTACATGCAATTATATTGTAATCAGATTACAGATGAATCAGATTCGAATTTGTGTAATCATAATCATAGCATTTATAATTACGATTACAATCCTAATTGAATTTCCAAATTCAGATTATGATTATATGTAATTGAAATTATAATCTGTTACATGGGATTAAATTGTAATCAGATTACAGATTAATCAGATTGCAAATTTGCCCAACTCGGTTTAAAAGTATTGCGTATTTGCTGCAGAAAACAGATTCAACTGCTGAAACTTCACTCGTAATGCAATCAGCTAGATCTAGACTGTTAAATTAAATATTCAAATATAGGATATATATATATATATTAATAACGAGATGTTTTTCAGAAATATTTATCTTTGTAAAACGTTATACTTAAATATTTAAAATAAAATAAACGTTTAACCTGAATGCAGTTTGTATAATATTATTGTTTATACAAAGCAATATTATGCAGTTCACAGAAACAGAAAATACTACAAAACGAAACGATATTACGACACAAAATGAAATATACAGATCGTAGATTGAGTTACATGAAGAGTAGTTAAAAGGAAATGATTTTAAGGTTAATTATAAAAATTAGAGCATGATTCTTATAGGGACAGCTGTGTTTGTTTTACACTAAATATGTAAGCAACTGGTCAGTTGACCGTTACCAAATGAAAATATTTTGGTTTGAACCAAAAATTTCTTCATAAAATAAATAAAATATATTAGATAAATATATATCATACGGAAAAAAGTTAAATAAAAAGTGAAAAATTCAGGTATGGAATATTTTTATCAAACTTGATACGCTCCTGACCAGGAAACCACGCCGTTAGTGTAATAATTAAAAAAAAACCTAAATAAGCAACAATTAATAAAGCATAGTGAAACGTGTTTTTTGAAGTACGAATCTTTTGCCCTCGTCTCCCCGTTATCGAGATATAAAGTCATAAAATATGCTAATTTAAAGATATAATAGGATGGAAAGAGGAGTTGTTAGGATGGAAGGAGGAGTCGTTATGTTTTCAATATAACAACATCATCAAACTCCAGTCACTTCACCATTTCCAGTTTAGTGCACAGCAATACTCCGACATGATTCGCTATGCTTGGTAGAAGTCCGGGTTAGTACAAACTCTGTCACTTCCATTTGAAACATCTTTGCAATTTTGTTTTTCGCAGGAGGTCGACCAATGTAAACACTGCACTAGATCAATGTAAACACTGCTCATGAAATGTTCTTAGTGCCACGGTTTTTTATGCTTCAACAATTTTTTTTTGTTTAGTACCATATTTGTCAATAGCATTTTTTGGCAGGCTTCTGTCATTTTTATATTACTACATCTAAATAAGTTTTGTATTTTAAATTAATCTGACTATTAAAATTTCTAAATCATAAACACGCTTTTTCTCCCTAAATTAAATAAATAGAAACATTTAAGACTTTATATCTCGATAAAGGTCAGACAAAAGCGAATGATTTATACGTCAAAAACCACGTTTTACACTGCTCTTTCGATTGCTGCTTATTTAGTTTTTTGTTTTTTAATTATTACACAAAATCGTGGTTTCTTTTGCAATTTGAAAACCCAATTTCTTTCATGTGCTTGTGACAGGCAAAAAACGGTCGCAAGTTTGGAAGTTCACGGCGGGCACTTGCAGGTACTCCCTGTCACAGAATGCGTATTAATAATTTTGCTTTTACATACAAAATTCTAAAAATATCATGATATGTGAATAAATATAATACAACAAATTCCAAAGGTGATATCTCTTTTCTTTGTAATCAAAACAATAGTAAAATTCACGTGAATTTTAGGCCAAAGAAGTTCTACATCTTCTTAAACATATAGTTTTTAATAAATTTCAAAACATTATTACATGACTGTATAATTGATATCCTTCAAATAAAAATGCCTTTTAGTGCAGTTTTTAGACAGCCTAAAAACACTTAAAAACCCGTAAAAAGCACTAAATATTTATTTTTCACGCTGTTCAGATAAGGAAGTAGTTTAATGTCAAGAATGCTAATTATCGTAGTCTTTTGAAGTATTTTCCTCAGAGGCGTTTAAAAATATTTATTGAGTTGGAAAATATACAAGGTCATGTAACATGGTCTCATGCGACTGTCTGCGTCATAAATATCTATCCAGATTATACTCCTTTTTGAAAAGAATTCACTTCCGAAATTTTTTAACCTTAGTCATAAAAGAATGCTTAATGATTCATTCAAGAATGTGTACTGATAAAATGGAGTATCTGTTTCGGATCTGAAAAGTAATTTTAACTCATGAATACTGTATTATTTTTTTTCTTCAGTTCCCACATAGAATCTACTGGAACAATTTTTATTTTTTATTTGTTTTTAGTTATTTAGTCACTGAATGACAAAATATGCAACTTTAATGCTCGTTTCCCTCGCTTAGTGCACTTTCAGTTACTAGTGCGGTTTTCAGTTAGTGCAGTAATCTTTTTTCCCCAGTGTTACCAGTTTGGCCTCAATTTTTATTCCGAAATTTCGAATTCATACCGGAAATTCCGAAAGAAGAATTTTTACTTTTGGCAATCAAGAAAAGTCTGTCATTAAAGCTACACTGTGTAGTGAGGCATATATGTATAAACTAAAAAATAACTTTTAGTAAATAAGTTCAGTTCTGACCAACCACTATATTGAATTAAAAATTTTCAGTTTATGCAATCGCATATGCACAATTATCAACACTGATTCATAGGAATCTCAGCACCATTATTTGCGATAGCTCAAAGGTGCCCATTAAAGATAACTTCGTTTCTTGAACGTTGAAAGTACGACTATTCACATTAAAGAATCCATTTATAGAATCCATTTATAGAATCCACATATCCATTTATATATTAATCCATTTATAGATCCATTAAAGAATCCGAAGTATCCATTACACAAGTAGATTAAGGCAACTTTTTGAAAATATTCCGGTGGCAAATATATTATTTTATCATGATTACATAAGTCCAACTAATAGAATAAACGTTAAGTACGTTTTTTAGTACATGACAGACGGTTAAACAACAAATCTCGTCTTTATTTAAAGGAAATCATTGACTAAGGACCTATCTTCTACCTTACAGAAAATGCCTTTATATCATGTTGTGCATATTCTTTTTTATTGCAAGACATATTATTTGGTATCCGTACATTAAATGACATTTACAGATGCATAAACTTCCGAAAACTATCCAGGAAACCAATTTACGAAATACTTTCAAAAGAGGAAGGAGCTGCTATTGCTATAAAACCCAGATTTCACAAAATTATTGCGCCGCACAGTGGGGTAGTTGAGGCATAATCCTGTCCAAATTTAATTATCATGTGTTTTAAAGTTAAAATTATTGTTACAGGTTTACAATTAGTAGATACACTTAATTAATGTTATAAATGCATAAATGTATGCATTTATTTAAATAAACTAGGGGGTTCTGCCCCCTGCTCGCTACGCTCACCAACCCCCGTGCTGATTTCACAGCCTCTTAAAACCTGGCAATGTATCCTGTTTTAAAAAGATGATGGCGATATCACGAACGACGACTTTCTTCTGTAATCAGGTTATAATGCTTTTTCATTTAACTGGTTATAATGCTTTTTCATTTAATTCATCTTTTTTTTATTTTTAATATTCATGTGTAAACCCGATTTTTATGACGTAATTTTCTTTTTTTCCTGCTCACTCACCAAATTATACAAATTGACATAATTTTTATTTTAAATAACGAAAAAACAAATAAATTAGTATAACATTAATAAAAATATAAATAAAACGTCGAAATAAAAATAACATGATGACGTAAACACGTGTTGTCAAGTGAATGTGACATTTTCGATCAACCACTATTGGCATTTAATCTTACAAGTACCTAGTAGACCAATCCTCACTCGGTAATTTTTTTCAACAAGTATTTTTTTATTTATTTTTTATTTTTTTATTTTTTGCTAGCTTATTTTAATTACTTTTTTTTATTCATGGAATTTTCCAATCGATTTTTAACACAATTCCTGATAGGCAAGAATTATATAAATTATGTTGAAAAGTGTTTTGCCGATGACAATACAACATTTTAATATTTTTACAACTTAATTATAAATTAACCAGAGGGCCCGTGCGAGGATTTCGCACTGAAATCTAATATTTTTAGGTACTTCTCTATTATGCTGTCGACCACTTTTCATAACAAAAAACTATCGCCAAATTGTAAGATTAAATGCCAAAAATGCAGTCCCATTTACTTGATGTCAGAAGCATTATACGTGTTTGTTAAATCATCAAGTGGTTTTTAATTTGACATTTGCGTGTATTTTTCATTATGTTTTACTGGTTTATTAGTTATTTCATTAATTAAAATAACAATTGTGTCCTTAAATTCTTATATTTTATTTATTTATTTTGATATTCCAATGGCAACGTTCTCCCGTTTATTTGGCGATAGTTTTTTGTTATGAAAAGTGGTCGACGGGATAAAAGAGAAGTACCATTTTTTATCAATATGTAATAGTTATTAGATGCAGGTTTAAACTTCTAAAGAAAAAGCAAGGATAAAAATATCTGTAAACAACATTTAGTTGTTAGTAAATCCAGAATATCATCTAATTTATTCCATCAAAGTTAGAGTAAAAACTGATCCAAAATTGCTAAAGGCATGCACGAGAAAAAAAAAATTAACAATCGTATTTTAACTGCATTAGAGGATGACGTCATCCGCTTCGGGAAAAACATGGGACATAGAAATATAAATCTAAACATTTCAATTTAAATTTCGCTTTTTAATCATAAATATAAAATAAACCCGTGCGGTGTTTTTATAATAATTGCTGAGCATCATATAATGTGGTATTTTATTTTTTTGGCAACAATGTTTTGAGGAAAACCTTTCATTTCATTTAGGAAAACAATGCCGATTTAATTTTTAATTATCAGCAATTTTTAATCGAAAACATGTTTTAACGAAATGTTAAGTGTGCTATGTCAGAAGCGTTTTCAAAATCCTTTCATATGCTATCTCATTCGTCGTTCTGCGTTTCGTATTTTCAGAAAAAAGGGATGTTGACTGGAGAAATAATATATATGATACATTCACTTGAAATTGATTGTTCTTTTCCAATTGGGCGGTCACAGGTGATAAATCGCCAAATATCTCTGTAACTCGTGCAATTGTATGGGAGTTGAAAAAGAACGGATTTAATTATGTGACAGTAAAATGCTCGCCAAAATAAGCCAAAGCGCTGTGAAATGGCAAAAGTCAATATTTTAAAGAATTAAACGTAAAAAATAAATTGTTAAAAAAATGTAACATACAGAATACGCTTTCATCAATTAATAATTAAATATCAATAAATTTACGATTACACGATGACAAATAAATTTAAAAGAGTAAAAAGATAATTTAAATAATGTTTCATTTTTCTTTCTGATTCTCTTTTGTTGATAAATAAACAGAGCAAAAAGTATATATTTCAAATAAATTCATTATTTTGAGCTTCCTGGCAAACGTATAAAAAAGAGGTGAATTTTTCATAATAGAGGTCTTTGCCCAGACCAAATTAATGCATTGTAATAGATATTTTACGTAAAAAATATGAATTGCGGTTAAACAAATTCCGCGGTATTTTCAAGATGACCATTGGTTGCTTATAAAAGAGTGTTTTTAAAAAACTATTTTTGGTATTTCCGCATTATCCCTTCAACCATTTTCCATAAAATAAACTATCGCCAAAGTAATCGCCAGACCCAGACTCTAACGCCGCGGAATGAAATATATATATATATATTACTTTCATTCAGTATTTACCAAAGTTGAGTCTCTACAGTATAGAGATGCTGTTTTTTGAGTGTTTTTAACAGATTTTCAGTCCTCCTAAAAGACATTGATATCAATATATGGCAACAATATGTGGAACATTTCATTATTTCAATTTGCTTTCAAAACTACAACCAATACGATTATAATTCAAAAATGGTTCGACAAACCCCCACACAGCTTTAAAAAGCTTTGAATATATTAGATAATATATTTAAATAAATATATTTCAATAAATTAGAAGTAAAAAGGCTTAATTTTAACCCATTTTCAATTTTAATTACTTTTTATTATATGAAAAATAAAATTATTTAAATGCACATTTCAAAGTATACATTTAAAGTCCATAGCAAAGTTGAAACATAACAAAAAAGCACAAAGAAACTTTCCTATCACAAAGAAACTTTCATTTCAACTGAGAATGGGAGCCGCCAGATATGACTCATACTCCTGACATACATATAGATCGATGCACCAGTTAGCCAACTATTATAAAATATGCCTTTTACAATTGTTGTAGACATTTTAATTTCTGCCTTTATGGCCAGGATTTTGCCTCAAATACTCCACTGTGCGCTGGGAATGCCTTGAAGAAATGTTATCATATTTATTAACACGTCAAATAGCAACATTTGAAACTTTATGTTACGCAAGTTATTAACAAAATTTTTTGAAAGCTGATGAAGAATTCGTCTTTTTTTGGATGAGCAGCTGTTCGAAACATTTATGACTCCAACATTTAAATTATATTAAATGTCATAAAAATTAGCGCTAAAAAGGATTTTTCTGGCCGTAAGTTTTATGGCGTTTCTCTCATATTTTTTACATAAGAGATAACTGGACGATTAACTCTGTTTATATTAAAATCCGAGCAACTAAGAATATTCAAGCGTGAATCGGTATTCCAATCATAGACTTATTCAGTAGTAGCCTGAACTACAGATATTTCTAAATGTATCATTAGCTAAAAATTCAAACATGATAAAAAGCATCTTTTAACAGCACGATTGGCATTCAAATACTGCTAGCGAAACAGTTTTGGCATGATATTTATTATTATGGAATTTATAAAACGATATACAAACTTTTTGTCACTCAACCACTGCCTGTGGAATACATTTCATAAAAACGTGCCAAAAATGAAAAAAAAATGTTTTTAAAAACAGTGCAAAGAAACTTTTAAATTGTGAAAATTTATATACTCATACCTGCCTGTCAAACATAATGTGGTTTGAATAAAATTTGGAAAGAACTGGAAAATTACAAAAAAAAAACAAGAAATGTCGCAAAAATAGTTTTCCTAGTTTCTTTATACAACTTGGAATATCGTAATATCTATTACCCAGGATAAGATGGTTTTTAAATTCTTGGATATTATCCTAGATATCTTTTTAAGTTTAGTTTATTAAAAATTCAGTATGACAAAAAGTAATTCGCAAAAACATTTTAGATTAAAATTGCTGTATTAATCACAGAAAACAATAAAGATTTGAAATAGACAAAGTAGAGACCATAGATTTACAAAAAACTTTAAATTTCCGATATGGCGGTCATATCGGTCGATGTTGAGCGAATTATTTCGGAAAAAAAATAGGCTGCAACTCATCCTCAACATCATCATCAATAGGCTGCAACTCATCCTCAAAAATCTTCGCCTATTCCACCTGAAGATATTATTTTCAAGGACTCCATCTAAACTTTTGTCATAGTTAGAACAACATCTACATTGATGATCATGTAGAATAATTCATCTGGCTGAAATCTAAAGAATAAATAGGCATTCATGGGTACTCAAACTGCCTTTCAGGAGTGACTTCCCCATTCTTTTGCTCTTCTTTTTCTGTGCGCTTAATGCAAATCTTGGTGGGCAGTTATAGTTCCACTTCGTAAGTGTTCTTGGGAACAGGGAAGCAAAGCATTCTCGAATATGTTTTAACGGTACGTTTGATGATTGATTTTGACGCCTCATAAATGAAAGCAAAGCAGAGTGGTTCCAGCTGAACCAGCTCCCCCTTAAACTATAATGGACTTCGGCATTTTTCTGTCTTTTGATAGTGGCTGAAATAAAAGGATATTTTATTGTCTCGCACTGCCAGCATGTAACGTAAGAATCGCATTTTTCTCGGTGATAAATATTACAAAGCTTAACAATATGTATCAGTGAAATATATTTTGCATCTAGCGATAATCGAATTTGCGGTTGTATTTCATGTGTTATTTCAACTTGAAATTCGTCAGGGTTATTTTTTGTACTTATGTGTATTGATTGTTTTACTTAGCTTGTGCTTTAAATTAATATTTTTATAAATTTATGATTGTAAAGCTAAATTTATAATATTCAAATTTTAATTGCTTAATAGGCGTATAGCCAACATAGTGAAAAAGTACCCAAGCCGGGACTCAAACCCGGGTCATCAGATTAGCGCACTCACGTTCTACCAACTGAACCACTTGGGAACGATACTCAGCCTGGAACTTTTTCACCATAACTTGTTGGCAAGGCTACAAACGCAGCACAAGATGGAATATTTTTCATGAGCCGCCAACCCTGGGGCAAACACGAAATCAAATTAAATCCAGAATCGACAATTGAATAAATTCATATTTTTAATACTTGGAAATTTATCCAGAGAAAATTACTCACGCCTTGCAATCATAAAATTCAAATTTTAATTAAATTTTGAATATTATGAATGCAAGGCGTGAGAAATTAAAATTTGAATATTATGAATGCAAGGCGTGAGTAATTAAAATTTGAATATTATGAATGCAAGGCGTGAGAAATTAAAATTTGAATATTATCAATGCAAGGCGTGAGAAATAAAAATTTGAATATTATGAATGCAAGGCTTGAGAAATTTTCTCTGAAAAAAATTTCCAAGTATAATTAAAATTTGAATATTATGAATGCAAGGCGTGAAAAATTTTCTCTGGAAAAATTTCCAAGTATTAAAAATATGAATTTATTCAAATGTCGATGCTGGATTTAATTTGATTTCGTGTTTGCCCCAGGGTTGGCGGCTCACGAAAAATATTCCATCTTGTGCTGCGTTTGTAGTCTTGCCAACAAGTTATGGTGAAAAAGTTCCAGGCTGAGTATCGTTCCCAAGTGGTTGAGGCAAGCTGAGGCATATGATTGATTATTCATAGCGTTGCTGGTTTTGTTTCTTGTGAAATTGGATTACTTCAGGTGGTTCCAACCATCGGTTGGTCCACATATATGCTGAAAGTTAGTTCCGTGTGTGAAGGCCCCTTGGCGGTTGGGTGATTTATTTGATTTTTGTTGTATATCTTTGGTCTTATATTTTGGCTAAGGTGTTTTTGGAGTTTGGATTAGTTGTAATTCTGGTTTAGGTCTTGGTTAGGCTTATTTCAGTATGGACGATCCGGATAGCTGGTTTGACGAAGTTAAGGATTCTGAATTTTTGCTGATGATACAGACTTTGAGTTCGAAGTTGTATTCATTTCTGGAGCATAAGAGAAGTAAACAGGATAAGATAAGTGGACCAACTGCATTAACGGCTAAACGTGTTTTGGATCATATTGTGATGAAAGCCATTGATGTCTTCAAAACTATTGTGCAGATGGAAACAAAGATTGAAGCTTACGGCGAATACAATAAGAGATTAGAGGATATAGCGGGAAGAATAAGTAGACAATCGGTGAGCTTTGCTGATGAACTGCAGAGGCCTATAGTAACTGAATCAAAAAGTAAAAGAGATGATCACGCGATTATTATTACAATGAATAAGGAGGACGAGGATGTGGATTTGATCAAGAGTGAAATTAAGACTCTTTGCCGATCAGACGTTAGTATTCCTATTCCTGGAGATGTAATTGTCACAAAGAATAAACGGGTTATATTAAAGATGGGAAATAGAAGGGATACAGAGAAAATGAGAGAAAAGGTGATTCAGGCTGAGTCAATAAAGAATAAAATCAAGATTTTGATTCCACAGAGAAAAAGAGAGAGAGTACTTATATTGAGCGTAGATTCGGCAGTGGATGAAGAAATGGTAAAGGGCTCAGTACAGAAGCTACTGGATGATTCTGTCAGTAATGAAAATATGACTAGGGAAATCTCCAGGAAATTGAGGGATCCTGACTTAGATGGTGCGGCAAAAGAGGCATTGGAAACTTTATATGATGAAATTCGTCCTGACTTCACCATAGTTAAGAGGATAAAGACAAGAAATGAGAAATTTAACTGGTTACTTGATGTCGATGCGAATAGTAAACAATGGTTACTTGACAGAAAGAAAATATGTATAGACTTCGAGAGACACAGGGTGGTGGAATTTGTTTCCATCACTCGGTGCTTCTGTTGTCAAGAATTCGGCCATTATGCTAGTGGTTGTAAGGGAACTCAACATTGTGTCAAGTGTGCTGGTGAACATGACATAAAAGACTGTAAAGAAACACATGTTAAATGTTACAATTGCTATTTTGAATCGGCATCGGGTGCGTGTGATCACAGGGCAGATAGTCCTGATTGTCAGGTATATCAGCAGGTGAGATTAAAGGCTATTCCTAAACGGAGCTAAGGGCTCCGTAGGTAATTTGGACATCTTTTTGGGTCTTAAGTTTTTGCAAGTTAATTTGAATCATTGTCGAGCTGCCAATGATGCATTGGGGATCTATGTATTGGAGAAAGGAATTGATGTGGTTTTGGTCCAGGATCCTTATGTCTTTAATAAAGTTGCTTTGGGTGTTCCATCACACTGGCCTTCCTTTTATTCTTTTAATTATAATGCTGCTATTTATATAACTAACAAGGATTATACTTGTATACAGTGCCTTACTCTGAATAATAGTATGTTTATCTCTTTAAACATGAGTGATAGAATTATATATATTGGTTCACAATATTCAGCCCCGTCGGGAAACTTGGAAGAAGACATGGCGGATTGGTCTGGTTTATTTCCAGATTTTGATAATATAGTAATAGGTGGAGACTTTAATGTTCCATTACGATCACTTGGTTATTCACGTGAAAATGACAGAACAGAAACTCTATTAGATTACATTATGCAGAATAATTTGTGTATTTTGAATGACTTAGAGGCACCACATTCTTTTAATCAAGGTGATTTACATGGACGTCCGGACTTAACGTTGAGTGGTTATGAAATTTGTAACTATGTTGACAGTTGGAAAGTTGATGCTGACACGTTTTCCTACAGTGATCACCGATATATAACATTTGTTTTAAACTGTGCTCCAGTAATTATGGATAAGAAAAGATATAAAACTAAAAATAAATCATTTGTTAAATTTAACAATATAATTGAAGGAATTAAGAGGAATTGGTTGCGCTCTTTGCTGAATGTAAATGACGTGACAGCACTAGATGATTGGATGGAACAATTTCAGGTTTTGATTACTGATGTAATGGACAAATGTTTTACAGAAGGTGTATTATCTTACAAACCTACTATTACATGGTACACTAAAGATCTGAAAATATACAGGAATAGAGTAAGTGCTTTGTATAAAAGAAGTACTAAAAATTTGGATAATCAGAGCTATAGAAATGTTTATATTGAAGAAAGGAATAAATATAAAAAGATGGTAAAGAATGCTAAAAAAACAGCATGGCTTGACTATTGTAAGAGAACAAATGAAAATTATGGTAATTTATATAGATTTATATCAAACAAGAAATTGAAACATACAGATTTAATTTTTACGTATTTGGAAAATTCGGCTCCTTTTTCTTCGTATGATGAAGTTGCCTCAGAATTAATGAGTGAACATTTTAATATAAATGACACTCCGAATAACATCTTTTCATACTCTTCAGATAAATCTTTTTCTGCCGATGGGGATTGTTCATCTGTGACTACGAGGGAATTAAAATTTGTGGTTGCCCAGCAAGGACTTTCGAAGGCTCCGGGCTCAGATAAAATAGATGCCTTGGTGGTTAGAAACTTATGCAAGAAGTTTCCTGAAATTATAAAAGCGATCCTAAACAAGTGCTTGATCTTTGGACATTTTCCACGAATTTGGAAATCGGGAATTGTAATCTTTTTCCGAAAAAGGAATAAAGACCCTAGTTCTGCTAGGGGATATCGTCCTATTACTCTGTTATCGATATTGGGTAAACTTTTAGAAAGAGTAATTAAAACAAGAGTTATGATAAAGCTGGAAAAAGATAATTACCTTGACGTTGATCAACATGGATTCCGTGAAGGAAGGAGCACATTGTCTGCTATGTCTTATTTTAGAGGCATGGTTAGAAACGTTTTATCTAACTTCAAATATTGTGCAGTTGCGTCACTGGATATCCAGGGTGCATTTGATAGTACAGACTGGTTTATTCTGGCGGAGATCATTGATTCTACTCCAATTCCAAGCTATTTAAAATCAATCCTAAAAAATTACCTTTCTGAAAGAAATATAGGTTTTCAATATTCAGATGGCATCAGATGGTTTCTGTTACACAAGGGTTGCCCGCAGGGCTCTTGCATTGGCCCACTGTTGTGGTTGTTAATTGCGGACGCTTTAATTAAATTTTATAAGGCTGAACATGCACTCATAGTCTCCTACGCAGATGATTTCCTTATAGTAAACGGTTCTGATACAAGAAGAGAATTGGAGACAGTTATGAACAAATCTTTGAACAGGTTTGTGATTGGATGTCAAAACTTTCACTTAAATCTTAGTATTGATAAATCAATAGCAATGTTATTTGGTTCAAATCTTATGGAAAATAGACATCCGATTTTCAAATTAAACAACATCACAATTGATATTGTTGATTCATTCAGATACCTGGGCTTCAATCTTGATAGTAAATTCACATGGCTTGTTCATTTGGACACTGTGAGGTCAAATCTAAGAAACTTTGTACTTAATATAGCAAAGACAGGTTATAGAGATAAAGGTATTCGTCATGAGATTTTGAAGACTTGGTATTTGACCGTAATGGAAAAGCAAATTGCATATGGTCACGAAATTTGGTATGATGATTTGAAAAACCATGCGCTGCGTAAGCTCAGCTCCTGTCAAAGAGTGGGTTTGAGGACAATTATAAAGTCTTATAGGAATGTCTCAACGGAGGCACTGTGTGTTTTAGCGGGAGTCCCTCCAATTGGTATCAAACTGAAGTATGATGCATTGCAATACAATGTTTTAAAAGGGAAGTCTGCAATACAAATGTGGGGGAAAGAGCTTCGCGGCAAAGATTTTATGACTAACATTAAGCAGTATGAATATCCAAATTATAATATGATAAAGAATTTAGTTTTTATGAACCCATTGCGCGACAGTCCACCTTTTTCAGTTAACCCAATTATTTTTACAGACGGTTCTAAAATGGCCAACGGTACCTCTGCAGCTTTTACTGTATACCACCAAGGAAATTATATATTTGATTATAAAGTCAGTTTATCAAAATGGAACTCAATTTATCAGGCTGAATTGGAGGCAATTAAGCAGGCAATAAAGTGGTTTGTACAATTAAATTTTAAATCAGTGAAAATATTTTCAGACAGTCAATCTTCGGTCCTAGGATTAGTTTATATATTTTAGTTTAGTAGTATGAATCAACTGGATTCATTGGCGATGTCGCCATTTTTGCTTTTGAGTTTGATTATTGTTTTAATTAACGCTCGTTGACTTAGTCTGCTCCTGTGGCAGGGTGGATTTGGATGGTAGTTGGGATTTTCCGCCTGGTGGTACGCCCATCAGCCTTACGGCTGGGCTCCAGGTTGGGTGCCCCCCCCCCAAGTGGTTTAGTTGGTAGAACGTCAGTGCGCTAATCTGATGACCCGGGTTCGAGTCCCGGCTTGGGTACTTTTTCACTATGTTGGCTATACGCCTATTAAGCAATTAAAATTTGAATATTATGAATGCAAGGCGTGAGAAATTTTCTCTAGAGAAATTTCCAAGCATTAAAAATATGAAGCTAAATTTATTTGAACTAGAAACAAACAAATAAAACCCGCCTTAAAAATTCCTGATGATTTTATTAAAAAAAAACTCCTGCCAGCAGTGCTACCAATTTTCTGATGCAATTTGTACACAGAAAGCTTCTTAAATTGGTACATACTTCTTCTGTTATGAAATAAAATTTTTGTGTGTTCCGGACAGAATAATTCTGTTCAATTGAGACAGAAAATCCTTGGATAAAAGGAAACTTCTCCATCTCACATAAAACGTAATTTTGTTCAATAGAAACAGTTATTCTAAATTACACAGAGTTTTTTCGTGTTACACAGAATACCTTTGTTTAACAGCAAACATTTTTTTATAGGATATAATTTTCCGTTTCCTTTAGACAATTTCTAGTAGAAATGGTATAATTAAAACAAAGATTTTTTGTACGAGATCACTTCCCCTTTTCTTTACAATATTTTTGATATTACCGAATTTGTTTCCACGTCAAAAATGGAAAATCTTATCCCTTTAAAATTTCTGCTAGAGAGTGAACACGATATCTAAGCTGGATTACATAACAAATATATACTTTATATGAGACGGAGACATTCTGTTTAAAATAAAATACAATACCTATTAAAAGAACACATATTTTTAACATTGCGTAAAAACTCGTCATTACAATTATGATTTTATATTAAATCATATGTTTCTTTAATCAGACGCAAGATAAATTTTGAAAACAGTGTTTCAGTTAATGTGTCATTTTAATATGTGTAATTAGTTGTTGAAAAATTAAATTTTGATTCACTGAACTTGTACGTTGAGTGTAAGATTTTGTAAAGTTGTATTTAGGAAAGTATGTGTATATTTACATAAAAAATATCAATTCTTCTATGGGCTGTAAATTTAAGGAGATCGCGGTCAGTCAAAACCAATTTAAACAATAAAAATAACTTTTGTAATCATCTGTTGAATAATATTGTTTTATTGAACTCGTGCTTTCGGTTTATGATTTTATTAAATACGAACTCTGAGAGGAAGCGTAAAATGGTTAAATCTTCCATAGAATTTAAAACAGAATGCAGTCATTCAAAATTAAAATTTAACAATAAACTTTGCAATTACTAGATGGAAAATACTGTTTCTTAGAACTATGTTTTGAGTTTGTAATGGCACAATTTCGTGGTTTAAAAGATTTGCGTATTTGTTGCAGAAACAGATTGAACAGCTAAAACTTCGCTCTTAATGCAATCATCTAGATCTAAACTGTTACATTAAATATTCAAATAACGGATAATTTTTTTTAAATAAAAAGGTGTGAAGATGTGTTTCTGAAATACTTATCTTAGTAAAACGTTATACTTTAATATTTAAAATGAAGTAAACGTTTAACTTTAATACAGTTTGTATAGCATTATTGATTATACAAAACAAGATTATGCACTTCATAAGAATAAAAAACACAACAAAATGAAACGTGACTACGACAAAAACGACACTAAATAAAATATACAGATTGTAGATTAAATTACATGACGAGTACTTAAAAGGAAATGATTTTAAGGTTAATTTTTAAAATAAGAACATGATCCTTATAGAGCCAGCTGTGTTTGTTTTACACTAAATATATCAACAACTAGTCAATTGACCGTTATCAAATGAAAATATTTCGATTTCATCCAGAAATTTCTTCATAAAATAAATAAAATAATGATCATACAGAAATAAAAATTGAAATAGTTTTAAATATAAATTATGGTATGAAATATTTTTATAAAACTTGATACGCTCCTGAGAATTTAATGCCATTTGGAAATTTCGAGACCCAATTTGTTTCAGGTGCTTGTTACCGGCTTAAAACTGTCACTTTAAGGTGCTACCCATGACGCAATGCGTATTAAAATTCTTTTTTTTTTTTTTTTTTTTTTTTTTTTTTTTTACATGCTGCAAACATTTAAAGATATCAGTGAAATATCAATAAATATAATACAAAAAAACCGAAGGTGATATATTTTTTCTTTCTAATCAAAACAGTTGTAAAATTCACGGGAATTTTAGGCCAAAGAGGTAGAACATTTTCTTAAACATATAGGTTTTAATAAATTTCAAAACTTTATTACTTGAATGCATAATTGATATGCTTCAAATTAAAATGCCTTTTGGTGTAGTTATTAGACAGCCTAAAAAACACTTATAAAAAGCAATTGAATCCATTTGGACACTACACTGTTAACTAGTATTTTAAAAAACACAAATTGCACAAATTGTGCTTATTAGTTGCTAAAATCAGTGTAAAAATTGTTTTAAACTCATAAAAGAGCTAAAATCCTACATGTTTCGGCTTCAAACTTAAAGCCATCATCGGGGAAGAGGAACAACACAAACGACTACTGATCTTTTAATTTTCGACACGAGAAGATTGAAATCAACAATATGGAAAAATTTAAATAAAATAAACGGGTACTCTCTGTTGCCAAAGAGCGAAAAACAAAACAATGAATTAACAAGGGGTTAAAAATGTATCCCATAAACCAGGTATGCTGAAAGAAAAGTTATCATTACAAATACAATCTTTTCTAATTTTAATTTCCAATGATTCCCTAATGGCGGCTTTAAATGGGTTATTGAACCTATGGATAATTCTTGCTTTATCGAAATTAATTACAATATCATTATTTTTAGCGTAAAACCGGGAGAGTGCAGTGGATAACTTTCCAAATTTTATGTCGTTTTTATGCTCTTTTAATCTTTTCAAAAACTTTCTTTTAGTCATACCAATGTAAAATATTATACTATTATTATTTAAGCTAATGGGGATTTCATAAACACCTGCGAATTGATCAGGGGGGATAGGATCTAATTTATATGAAACTAAGTCAACCAATTTTCTGGGAGGGACAGCAATAAGATGGATATTGTATTTACGGAGGGCCCTTTTAATCCTTTCAAATATAATAGGTATATATTGGAATTTCCGATAGTTTGGTTTATTATTGCTAGGGACAGGATGCTGAATTAAATGGCCATTGAATTTTTCTATAATTTTCTGTACGTGATGAGCGGGGAAACCATGGTCAATGGCGATATCTCTGATAAAATTAAGTTCATCTTGGATGAATTGTTAATTCATTGTTTTGTTTTTCGCTCTTTGGCAACAGAGAGTACCCGTTTATTTTATTTAAATTTTTCCATATTGTTGATTTCAATCTTCTCGTGTCGAAAATTAAAAGATCAGTAGTCGTTTGTGTTGTTCCTCTTCCCCGATGATGGCTTTAAGTTTGAAGCCGAAACATGTAGGATTTTAGCTCTTTTATGAGTTTAAAACAAAATTTATACTGATTTTAGCAACTAATAAGCACAATTTGTGCAATTTGTGTTTTTTAAAATATTTATAAAAAGTCTGTTACAATTTTCAAATAAGAAGTAATTTTCACCTTTATTCTGTAATTGGATCCCTTGGTTATAGTAATGAAGAAAACACTGTTGACATAAGATTTTGGCTACAGACTTAATTGAATTATCATTGCAAATTTATACAAATATTTCACACTGTTGACATTAGGAAGTAGTTTCATGTCAAGAATACTAATCATTGTAGACTTTTGAAGTATTTTCCTCAAAAGCGTTTAAAAAGATTTATTGTGTTGGATAATATACAAGGTCATGTACATATGGCACCATGTGACTGTCTGCGTCATAAACATCTATCCGGACTATACTCCTTTTTGAAAAGAATTCACTTCTGAGAATTTTTGAACTTAGTCATAAAAGAATGTTTAAAGATTCATGCAAGAATGTGTAATGATAAAATGGAGTATCTGTTTTGGAGCTGAAAAGTAATTTTAACTCATGAATACATTATCTCTTCAGTTCCACATAAAATCTGCGGGATCAATTTTTTAAAATTGTTTTTAGTTATTTAGTCACTGAATGACAAAATATGCAACTTTAATGCTCGTTTCTTTCGCTTAGTGCCCTTTCAGTTAGTGCAGTAATCTTTTTTAGGGTTTCGTTCATCTTACGAAACCCTATTACTCCCGCTGCGTTGTCTGTCTGTCACAGAGCCATTCTCAAAAAATATGTAACTTACAGAGTTGAAACTTAGTGTATAAATCTGAATAGCAGCTGTGAAGAGCTCAAAATATTAAAATTTGCAGAATTCGTATTATTTTAATAAATAGAGATAAAAAACCAAAATTCTAACAGCCCTTTTCTATTAAATTGAAACATTTTTCGTTATAGCCGATGCCAAAAATTAAAATCCACGATGAAATTCCTTCTACAATAATTAATTTTCTATCAGACGATTTCCACGTGAAAAATGAAATAAAAAGTTTCACCAATTGAAAAAAAGATTAATATGAAATAAAATTGATTGACTTCATAGTGGTAAACGGAAAGCTTTCTTAATAATACAAGAAGTATGAGTATGTGTATGTTCACAAAGCAGATTAATATCACGTCATGAGAGAATTAAAAAGAAAATCTGACGTCATATCGGAAGTTTAACGGATTTTTCAAATGGTTCAGAATAATACAAAGCGAGTATCAATATGATTAATAGAGAATAATAGTAAATATATGATATAAATACTGGACGATTACACCATGAAACATTACTACATTAAAGACGTGCGTATAAAACATCACAAATTTACTGAATGGTGTATACAAAACGTTTGCATACACCATTCAGTAAATTTGTGATGTTTTATACTCACGGCTTTAATGTAGTAAATATATGAGTTTGAGGAACGTATTGAATCATAATAAAAACCCGATTACTGAAGTATTCGCATATTTTAACATTTTGAAGGTGTACAACATGTTAATTTTGATTTTTTTTTTTAATATCGCATTTAGTCCACATGACAAATACTATTATGACAGAATATAATAGCGGGCTTCGCAGGCTATCAAGCTGGTTTAGATATTCGAAAAGACGAGAAAATAGACCGGTAAATTTTTGCTTTATAAAAAACATCACTTTTTGTTTTTGGTTGCTAAATGAAATTTATTTGGATTTATTAAAGAAAGGATAAAGTGTTTTGAAAGGATTGTTAAACGAAACCCTTAGAGCGATCTTTGATCACACTTACCACACTTGTTTAGATTTTCTCCCCAGTGTTATCAATTTGGCCTACATTTTTTTTCCGAAATTTCGAATTCATACCGGAAATTCCGAAAAAAGAATTTTTACTTTTGGCAATCAAGAAAAGTCCGTCATTAAATCTACACTGTGTAGTGATGCATATATGTATAAACTAAAAATTAACTTTTAGTAAATCAGTTCAGTTCTGACCAACCACTATATTGAATTAAAAATATTCAGCTTATGCAATCGCAGATGCACAACTATCAACACGGATTCGTAGGAAACTCAGCACCATTACTTGCGATAACGCAAAGCAATAATTTTAACTTCAATGCAATAATTTTATCCATCCAGATCGTCAAAACGCCCCACTGTGCGGCGTAATGAATTAAAAATATTGAAAAAGTGTATTATAATCGCTAACCATATGCTGATACATTTGTGTAGTTGTGATTGACAAAGGTTTCTCTCTCACTAGAGATGGGTTTAAGCTTTCTTTACTGAAGCCAGAGCTTGACGATTTGAAATCTGAGCCCACAAAACTTTGTGTTACCGGAACCCGAGCCATATAACAAAAGTACACTGTTGAAAATTGTAAAATAGCATTATAAATTCTTTCAAAATTAATTTTGTTATTTAAATATCTCTTCTTACATAGAAATAAAAAATAATATTTAACCCTTTGAGACTCAACATCTCCGATTTGAAAAATATTTAGTCAGATGTTAAAAAACGTCACTTTAAGCATGTAAGAAAATAATTAAAAAAAATTAGAACACAAAAATTAAAAAATATTGACTGAAAAGTACTTTTTTCACAGCTGCAATAAACAGAAAATTCATACTTCTGATAAATATAAACTTTCCAATACATAATTGTAAAGCATATCAATTTACTTTTGTAAAAAAATCTATTTATGGTCGCCTCCAGCCTTTTTAATTTAACACTTTCACTGCCGGGTTAAATTACCCGAATTTTATTTTATTTAGAAAATTCAAATTCACACCAGAAAATACTAATAGCAATATTTACTTTATTTAATTACAGACATTCCTGATTGTCTACAATAAAAATTCTTCTTTCAAAATTTTCGGTGCGGATTCGTAATTTTAGACCACGAGTATACTCGTGGTTGCCACTCGTGGGACCCATTAGCTGCCAACCATGAGTATACTCGTGGTTGGCAGCTAATGGGTAAACTAAAATTACCAAATTTATTTTAGAAATAACGATACTAAGGTGCTCAAATGATAAATAGAACTTTAGCGTGAAAAATTAACTCAGTATCGCCGTCTCTTGAGAAATATATTAACAATATAAGTTAATTGCTATGTTTTGGATATAGCAGAAATTAATAAAGTCGTCTTTTAAAGCCCACTGTATAAGTTACATTGTCTTTTGGGTATGTTGCAGATATGCAACGGGTTCTTAATACTCTCTCCTGGCATCTTTTTGTAATTTCCATCTCCCTGAAAATCAGATTAAAGTAAAAAAAAAATGTTTTTATGAATTCGCTTTGTCTGGCCGTCTGTCTGTCTTTCCGTCTCTTTATACTCTAACTTACGTAAATACACATTAATTACCTTGTAATTGATATATGTTATTGAGGTTTACCATGCATGTCCAGTATTGAATGGACATGAAAAATTAACTCAGTAGCGCCGTCTATTTAGAATTCAATCAAGAATTTAAATTAAGTGTTGTGTTGGGAGATAGCAGAAATAAATAAAATTGCCTTTTAAAGCCATCAGTAGAATTGTCTTTTGATTATGTTGCAGATATGCAACGGGTTCTTAATAATCATGACAACGTTTCGTGATTTCCATCTCCCTGAAAATCTGATTAAAATAAAATAAATGTTTTTATGAATTCGCTTTTTCTGGCCGTCTATCTATCTGTCCGTCTTTTTATGCTCTAACTCACGTAAATACACTTTGATTGCGATGTAATTGATTATGTTATAGAGGTTTACCATGGCATGTTCGGCATTGAAAATGAAGTATGTACCATTTATGATGAGTTTACGGCGACACTGAAAAATTTTCCGTTACATTACATTCCAAGAGGAAAGTTATTTTATGGCGTTTTAATGTTGTTTCAAATATAATAAATTGGTATGCACCACTGAGGTGGACAACAACGTGTTATCTATGGAGTATGGAATAAGTAGCAACTATAGTTCATTTACAGGGTCACTCAAATAATTTCCGTTACATTAGAGTCAATCGGGAAAATTCGTTTTTAGTGCATTTGAATGATGTTACACTGTTTCAAAATAATGAAATTTATATTTCTCACTGAGGTGAAGACAATATGTATCTAGTTAGTAGAAATTATAATTAATTTACTAGGAAGTACAAAAAAATACCATTACATTGCTCTATGGGGGAAAAATCGGTTACATTGTATTTTAATGAAGTTAAACTATTTCATCATAATAAAGTTGATACACATTATTAAGGTGCGTTACAACATGTTTTCTATAGATTGTTGAGTACGTAGATCTCATCGTTATTTACAGAAACACTCAAATGAATTTGGTTACGTGTCTTACTATGAAGTATAACTGTTGGATGTGCTTTTTTTGTTGTGACATGCATTTTAAAGTTAAACTTATTTGTAGTGTTTTACGAAGTGTGTTGATCATATACAGGGTTGAATGAAAGAATTGCACACAATCGCGGCTGTGGACAGTCAGTCATTGTTATAAATGTGATTTTTATTCGTTTATTTAGATGTCTCATTTCAATGTATCAACAAAACTGAAATTTCTTAACAATATTCGGATAGTTTTGGAATGTGTTTCATAATATATTCTGCGATGCAGGATTTTTCGTTCTTTCTTTCCGTTTGACCTACTAATGCTCCACGGGGCCCATGTTAGAACTCGGGCAAATCCAGTTGGGTTAGAGTGCTGTGATAATTTCTACCTACAATTGGTACATATATTACGGAAACCTAACTGATGTTTGGTTTTCGGCGAGGATTCACTTACAAGGGAGGGTACGAGGTCAGAGACACAGAATGCGGAAAAGATTTCTGTATCGATAGAGTGTAGTTAGTATATAAATATATAACAGCCGTAAAGCGCAATACCTAGTGGGTCTTGAGAATATAAGCCTCTAAGTAACAGTCTGAAATTGGATAAATTACTTTCTTTTGCAGTCGGATTGGTTGCATGGTTGGCAGCCCGCTAGATTCTTGATATTTTTCTTTGAGTTCGATCCCCAGCGGACCCTTACTTTTCACGCAGAATATTTGAATCAACTATTTTCGACACACAATTGAAAAATATGTAAAATCATTGAATCAAAAATATAAATTAAATTAGTTTTGTAGCATATAAGTTCAATCTGACCCAATGTTGCTTACTGAGTTTTTTGAAACTCCGAAAACTAGTACTGTTTCCGAATAATAATACTTGCATTATGTAATGACTGGTTAAATAAGCCGAATAATGCTATTTTTAAAAAAGTGCTAATTTTCTTTCCACCGCCCGGATACGGATAGTGTGGAAAATAGTGCGGAAACGGTTTTACCGTTTTTTAATTCAAAAATTTCGAATTCAAACCGGAAATTCTGAAACAAGAATTTTTACTTTATGATGTCACGAAATATCTGCCATTAAGTAACCAAAAGAACAGTATAGAAAATTTCTGGTATGAATGCAAAATTTCGGAATTAAAAAAAAAACCAAACTGGTAATGCTTTAAAAAGTGCAAAAATTTGTAGCCGATAAACGTGCAACGATGCTGGACAATAATAGGGCGATCTCAGCGACATCTGTTTAAAAAAAAATTACCTCTAGCAAAAGTAACCGTTTCACTATTGACAACATGAACATAATTTCTGTTAATAAAATCTTCCTGTAAGTGTATATTTCAGATGTAACTGATTTTGAAGTTAGTTTTTTATCATATCGGGGAATTAATTTTTTCCACTCTTCTAGCAGACTGTCATTCTTTGGTATACTAAATAGCGATAGTTTCTAGTTTGCAGTATTGTATCGAGTACTGGAACAGGCACAAAAGAATGCATATCACGTTTTTTGGCCATGGCAATATCATTCATATTTTCAAAGTTTATGAAAATCACTATCCAAGTAAAAGGAAATAGGGTATAATTTAATTATTTCAAATATTTACCACCAACTGAAACGTTCTCTCATTTCGATTCTTATACAATGTTTGCGTTGAAAAGAGCTAGCAGACAGTGGCGTAGCCAGAGAGGGGGGGGGTCCAAATGCTCTGGAAACCAGTAATATTATAAAGTTTTCTTCGCTTTCAATATCGTAGAAAATTTTCCGATTAGATAAGGCAAATTGTTTTTAAAAAATCAATGGTATCCAAGCCATCTGGACATCCACCCTGTCTACGCCACTGATAGAAGATGTCGCTGCGATCGACCCGTCATCCTCTCAGCCTCGTTCTACATTTATCGGATTCAATTTTTTAGTACAATTTTGTAGCCGTTTTCCACTCTATGTATTTTAGGCGCTGTAGGCCAGATTCTACATCTTCTTTAACAGTAACGTCGAGATGTCATACATATGTGCCCTTGACATAAAATGACAGTTAGCCTTACAAGATTTTCAAAGCCGTCTACTGAAGACAACTTTGTTTCTTGAACTTAAATGTGTTTTCATATCACGAAAGTAATCGAAAATGAAGGGGAACGCTCAAACAGATGAAACCTTTGACAGAAATTTTCCGGTGACAGAGGTTCCACAGATGAATATTTGATTTGTCCTTAGATGAGCAGCTACTCGAAGCTTTTATGTATCTAATATCTCTGATACAATAAATGCCATAATATATTTTAACACACAGACTTGACTCCCTAAACATAATTTATGGATACCATTAAATAGGAGACATTATGTTCATTACTTCCATTCTCTTATATACGATTATTTACTGTAAAATTAGTTGGAGGTAACAATTATTTTTCGTATGAAAAGGCCGAGAATTTGATTTTTTTAATGACTGAATTTGAAATTATTTAACACATATGCTCCGGTAATGTGTAAAGCTATGACTTTTAGATATCTATAGCTCCACTTATAGGTGTTACTATTAGATGATGGATTTGTTGGTAAGTGAATCATAATACTTTTAATTTTGACATATGTTGAACGAAATAAAATTTGCGATTTCATCACAAAAAATTCCTTTTTCGAGTCAACAAAATTGAAAACAAGTATTGATATACAAACATTTTGTTTAGCACTCATAAATAAAAAATTATCCCGATGCCAGAAAACAAATCCGGATATCATCAGAAAAAAATCAGAAAGTTTGTTAGCATTTTAAATTGAATAAACATATGATTACATTACATAAACAAGTCCACCTGCTTTCCTAGAGAATAGGGCGCTTGCTACTACCTAAGAGGTACTGGATTAGAATCTCAGTCTGGCATGGATGTTTGTAGACGGTCTGATTCAACTTTAAACGAAGTACGTATCTGTTTAGCCTTCGTGTGCAAAATATGGTCGTAGTGTACGTAATCAACGAACCAATCATCACATAAACACTTCTGTTTCAATCCATGTTAATGGACATAGGAATGTTTTCAAAATTCCAGTACATATTAAAAAGTATCGAAAGCGCCAAAAATTCGTTAAAAATTTAAAAATTCATTAAAAAGAAAAAAATGATGCTAAAAAATTGCGGTTTACAGGAATGGGATTAGAATGAGGTCAGATTTTCTTTATAACCAAACAAGTTGTCGTTAAAAATTACTGATAGATGGCACTGCATGCATAATATGCGGCAGATTTACTGAAATCAGGTTCTCAATAAAATCCCTCAATACACACAGATTTTTCATTCGATGCTAGCAGTATGCTATCGTTACCAAATGCAGTGCTGTTGGTTTAACTATTTTAGGAGAACGGGGAATCAGCAACTGGCACCTTGCGAAAATTCAGCTTGTTAGACGCTTCGATGAAATGGGTCTTTTACTATAAGCCTAATTTGCGTGTATCTGCTTCATATTATATATGCCAGTGCCATCTGTCGGTAATTATTTTAACCCCAACTTTTTTTTAATTAAAAATATTCCGATCTCCTACTAATCAAACTCCTGCAAACCGCAATTATTTCGCATCATTTGTTTATTTTTAATAATTTTTTAAGTTTTTAACGGAGTTTTGGCGCGTCCGGTATAATAAAAAAACGTTGAAGCAGCACAATATTCTCGTTATGATCATATTACAGATTCGTCTTCGGTTATTTTTAACCAATAATTTCTTAAAGAAAATATTGTTCTTTTAAATCAGTGGTTCCCAAACTTTTGGGCTCGCGGAGCCCTTTTTGGGAAGAATTTGTTTGGTGGAGCCCCTTAACCCCACGGTACTCTTTGGTTTATAATTAATGTTTTTTTATGCATATGGAGCAGATAAATATCTGCTAGATAAGAGTACGAACCAATAGTTTCCAACATGGGGCCAAGGTTCTCAGTTTGGCCCTTTTCTTGATACAGAAATTCTGAATTCATACTAGAAATTTTGAAAATCAAATTTTCTATTATTTAACCCCTTAACAGTTTTATTTATTACTAGCGACTCGTTCCGGCTTTGCACGGGTAGACAATGTGCTGAATACAATGTAGGTTAGAGAAGTGTAAGTACTTTAAAAAAGTTGTTCTAAATTGGATAAAAGGATTGGTGAGACAAAATTGCACTACTTAGAAATTTTGTACTTTAGTTAAAAGCTTGTAAAAATGTGATAAATATTTTTTTTCTGTTTATGTATATATTGAAACTAATTAATTTATTTTAATATTTCTGAATATACAAAATTTTTTGTACTATTTCTTGACTTAATCGTAATATATTGATTGTCTGCATTTCCAGATCTCGATAAGCCGACGTACAGTTGCCCATGAGAAAAGCATTCTTGTCGCAGATTAATCCCAACATATTTGTATGTTTGACCTTGAGATTTGTTGATGGTGATAGCAAATGAAAGTTTAACAGGGAATTGTAGTCTTTTAAATGGGAATGGTAAGTCAGTAAGGATCATGAGAATCCTAAATTTTGCGCTCCTACATAAAACTGGTGCTGAGATATGGCGAAATAACCTAAAACTTTCGAACCCTCCCCCCCCCTTTAACCCCCTCCGGAAGGGGATCTAAATTCACTGAAATGCGTGTTTATTTATTTCTTAGTAGATTTGTTTTCCTGAACGTCAACGCTTCTACCTAAATATGCTGCTGACATATGGTGAAATGACCTAAAACTTTCGAATCCCCACCCCTTTTAACCCCTTCTGGGGGAATTTCTAAAATCACTGAAATATATGTTTAATCTTTTTTTAGTATATTTGTTTTCCTGAATTTCACGCTCATACCTAAAACTGCTGCTGAGATATGACGAAATGACCTAAAACTTTCCTCTAACCCAGTTCGGGGAGGGGGGATTTCTAAAATCGCTGAAATATATGTTTAACAATTTTTTTAGTAGATTTGTTTTCCTGAGTTTAGCGCTCCTACCGAAAACTGCTGCTGAGATATGGCGAAATGACCTAAAACATTCGACCACCCCCTTTGAACCCCTTCTGGGAGGAATTTCTAAAATCACTAAAATAGGTGTTTAATAATTTTCTTTAGCAGATTTGTTTTCCTGATTTTCGCACATCTATCTATAACAGCTGCTGAGATATGGAGAAATGACCTAAAACATTCGCCCCCCCCCTCCCTTTAACCCCATCCGGGAGGGGAATTTCTAAAATCGCTGAAATACGTGTTTAATAATTTTTTAGTAGATTTATTTTCCTGATTTTCGCGCTCCTATCTATAACTTCCGCTGAGATGTGGCGAAATGACCTAAAAGATTCGACCACCCCCTATAACCCCTTCGGGGGGGGGACTTTCCAAAATCACTGAAATACATGTTTAATCATGTTTTTAGTAGATTTGCTTTCCTGATTTTTGCGCTCTTAACTAAAATTGCTGCTGAGATATTGCAAAATGACCTAAATATTCGACTCCTGTTTAACCCCCTGCGGCAAGGGAATTTCTAAAATCGCTGAAGTACATGTTTAATCATTTTTTAGTAGATTTGTTTCCTGATTTTTGCGCTCCTACCTATAACCTGCTGCTGAGATATGTCGAAATTACCTAAAACATTCAACCACTCCCCCCCCCCCCTTTAAACCCTCTGTGGAGAATTTCTAAAATCGTCGAAATATATGTTTAATCATTTTTTAGTAAATTTGTTTTCCTGATTTTCGCGCTCCTACCCATAACTGCAGCTGACATATGGCGAAATGACCTAAAACATTCGAACACCCCCCTTTAACCCCCTTCTGGGGGGAATTTCTAAAATCGCTGAAATAGGTGTTTAATATTTTTTTTAGTAGATTCGTTTTCCTGATTTTCACGCTCCTACCTATAACTGCTGCTGAGATATGGCGAAATGATCTAAAACATTTAACCACCCCCCTTTAACCACCTTCGGGGAGAATTTCTGAAATCGCTGAAACACATGTTCAATTATTTTTTTTAGTAAATTTATTTTTTGGAATTTCACGCTCCTACCTAAAACGGCTACTGACATATGGCAACATGCTTTAAAATTTTCGAAAAGTTTCGAACCCCCCTTTAACTCCCTTCGGGGGAGGGGGATTTCTAAAATCGCTGAAACACGTGTTCAATTATTTTTTTAGTAAATTTATTTTCTGGAATTTCACGCTCTTACCTAAAATTGCTGCTGAGATATGGCAAAATGATCTAAAACATTCGAACCCCCCTTTAACCCGCTTTTGGGGGGGGGGATTTTCAAAAATCCTTTCTTATTTCTTGCCTAGGCCATAACAGCAATCTTCAGTCCAAATTTCATGAACCTGACTTTAGTAGTTTCGGCTGGACGTTGATGAGTCAGTCAGTCAGTCAGTCACCATTTCCTCTTTATATAATAGTATAGATTACTATTATTGGACACAATAAATTAAAAATAAGGACTAAAAAACACTTTTTTTTAAAATTAAAATAGCTGCTTTGTATAATCGAGATACGTCCGCCAACTACAGCAAAAATTATGGTTAAAAATTTGTGGTTTCTGAAAGCTTTTAGTAATGAAGAAAACTAACTCTTCTACCCGAGCGACGTTCCAGCAATATTTTTAATTGGTTAATGACATCCACTTTTAAAATAAAAAATATTCTTTCGGGATTTCCAGTATGAACTCGGAATTAAAAATCAAAATGGTAACACTGACTGGGGGCCATGCATTGCATAGTGGATTACGTGAAACTCTTATTGTTTACGGCGAAAACCACACACGCACAGAAAAAAAGATAAGTTGTACAGTTTTCATTTATAAAGAGAGACTACTGTATAATCCCAATAGGCTACTCGCGAAAATAAAGAAAATGCGTAGGCCCAGTCGTCCATGAGTAATTATATAACACGTTTTCGCAAGTCCCGCCCACCCGTAATAAAATCATGTGATTCTTTTTTCGTTCTTCTTTACTTTTCTAGTACTTCTAATACCTCTGAACTTCTTCTTTTGAACCATTTAAAAAAAAAATACATTTAGAAGCAGAACATTAAAAGCATTTAACTGAGCGGGGCAAAATCTATAACCTGTATTATTAAGTGCAGCATCGTTCACTTTTTTTTGCCTCAAAATAGATATACGGTTAAAAAACTACACATGTTAAATGAACTGCAACTAGTAGAAAAACTTTACTAACAAAACGGGATGTATGGGTGGGGTTAAATTTATATCAGGGTGGGTACTCATTGACAAAAAGTCTAAACAAGGGGGGGGGGGAGCTGAGCAAAAGTCTAGATAGTTAGTGTGATAACAAATGTAAAGAACTAATGTATATTTTTTAATTGTTACAGCCTTATTTCTGATAGGAAAATGTGGCATTATAACATGGGAATCTGAGCCAATGCCGAGACTAATTAAAACAAAATTTTTGAGCGTGGTTAGAGTGATACAATATGTTAAAAAAAGGCGTTTTTAGCAACATACATTGCTTTAAAAATGAAGTACAATTATGTAAAACACCATAGAAAATTTAAATAACTAATAATTAATATAAATAAAATAAGCGGATTAAAGGAATTAAAGTTACAAAAAGAAAAAAGAAAACTATGTACACAACGTGCAGAGATATTAAATGAATCTAATGAGGAGTTTCTTAAATGATACAAGATGTTACAAAAAAGAGCCATTTTAATCGGCAAACATTGTTTTACTATGAAAAACAGTATAGAAAATTTAAATATACAACTAACATAAGCAGATTAAAGAAATTAAAGTTATATAAAAAAAAGAAGTACCTATACACAATTTTACACAAATATAAAATGAATCTAATGAGGGGCTTTAAATGATACAAGATGCTCTAAAAAGGATGTTTAAGCGCCAAACATTGTTTTATTATGAAAAGCAGTATAGAAAATTTAAATAATTAAAAATTAATAGAAATAACATAAACAGCGCCTTTGCCTTTCGATTCACGTTGTGCATTCGATTTAGAATACTATTTCTTATAGTTTATTTTGAATCAATTTTTTAAAACACATTAAATGCAGAAACATAAAATAAAGTAGTTCAAACCAAAAATATTATATAGAAAAGATACATCTATAATGCAAATTTTTATATGATTTCAAAAAAATATATTATAGTATTTTTCAACCCAGTGATAGATGCAGTTATTTTTGACACACACACGAACAAAAATTCCTACATACTTTCGAAAAATTTTCCCTTGAAATTTGCTAATTTCTTTCATGTTTTGTTTATTTTCCTGGAACGCCGCGGAGCCCCTGAAAAGTATAGGCGGAGCCCCAAGGGCTCCGCGGAGCACACTTTGGGAACCTCTGTTTTAAATCAAAGAATTCCCCGATTAAATAGAACAAAATTTTATGCACTAAAATACTGGTATTCAAACAGTCGGGGACTAGGCAGCTCTGATATTATGTTGACAACATGTTTTATGTTTTGCCAAACTTTCAAAATCAACCACTCAGTTCTATTTAAAAAACCTATGCGTTACGGACGAAATACGGATAGCTTTATTTCGTGCATATTTTATTCAGCTGAGTTATGGGAAACTTTAACACGTTCACTGCCGGATTAAAATTGCTGGAATTTTATTTTATTTAGACAGTTCGAATTCGTACCAGAAAATACTAATAGCAATATTTACCTTATTTAATTACAGCTATTTCGTGATTACATAAAACAAAAATTCTTCTTTCGAAATTTCTGGTAGGAATTCGTAATTTTGGATTGAAAAAACCAAGTATTTGGCCAACCACGAGTATACTCGTGGTTGGCAGCGAATGAGTTAAAAATGCGTTAACATAGTCTTTGAGTGTGAACGATTGAAGACTTCACATATTGAGATCTGAAGATAAAATAATGCTACAAATACCCAATCATTGCTTTTGCATAAACAATATGACCTCATAGATGAGAGTAACTAGTCGTTGGGGGCCACCGTAATACTTATCCATCATGGATATGCATAATACAAAATATTAAAATAAAAAATGTGTAAACTACTTCTAAAATGTATTGCAATTCGAATAAAATCGTGACTTGATGACGTCATAAACTTTAAATGCTCTATTACTGAATTGCGTAAAGGAATCATCCTCATATCTCTAAAAATGATAATCACATTAAGTAAGAGTTTACTGCGTCGGATTAAGCGTTCATTTCCAATTAAAATATATCTTTGAATTGAAATTTGGATGAAATACAGGGTCATGAAAAATCGAAGAGTGTGGATAATAAGTTTACAAATAGCTCGGCAACTCATTATCCGATCAACTTCATGCTTTATGCAAAATTTATGTTTTTTTATTGTCTTTTATATTTACTCCTTAAAATAAACAATTTCGAAAATTTTTATATATCTTTTATCAGAACGAATATTTCGAGAGTCCGATAAAAATAGTTCCGGATAATCGAGGTTACTGAAATTCAATAAGCATCTTCCCATTATTACATACTACGTACATACCAAATTTCAAGCCTCTATCTCAATTTTTTCGGAAGATAGAGCGTTTACAGACACACAAGCATACAGACAAACAGACGGACTGCAAAATTTTTTTTTCTAAAAATATGTTTTTTGGAATCTCCAGTGACTGAAACGTGTAAAACCTTCAAAAATTTTTTTTTCGATTTTCAAAACGATTACAAGATTTACCCTATACTACGTATGATGGGTAAGTAAAAAAAAAAAAGAATGGCAAGATTAAACAAAAAGTAAGGAAACAAAAAGTAAGGAAAATGTCATTGATGTAACGACGCTTTGATGGAATGGTTTCGTTCAACTAGAGCCAAAAATATCTATTTAGCGTAACTTTAATAAAAGAAAAAAACATTCAAATAGCCGAAGTCTTTACTGAAAATTACTGAAGTTTGAAGGAAGAAGGAGACCAAACCGGTAACTCTGCACAAAGAAGTACGCATTGTACACGACTAAATGCGTAATATATACACTGTTCGTACGGTTGTACCACAATTTTTTAATAAAATTTGTCTGTTTAATATTTGAATAGCAGAAATTGCAGACGCCCCGTTTAATTACCGGATTTGTAGTACTTTTCTGCATTAGAATAAGGCGCAAAATTCTATTACGAATTGTGACAAAAGCATATTAACCCTGATATATATATACAGGGTGTTCCGTTAAAGGGGTCCAATATTAATAGGGGTAATAGAGGAGATCACACGGAGCATAAATCAGTATATAATTCCTGGCCGGATCTCAATAATTTTCAAGTTACAGCAAATAGAATGAAAAATCGCAAATTTGTAAAAAAACCCTCATTGCTAAACTATCGATAATGCTACATAAAAACGAAGCACATATTTAGAAAGAGCAGAAAAAATCCTACGAAATGACATAAGTTGTTTTAGAATATTGAGAATTAATGGCGAGTTACAAGCTCTGAAACAGTGAAAAAATACAAAATCAAATATTTAGCAAAATAGTTAATCGTTAATTCCAAAAATGCAACTCTACCTACATCAAGGAAAATGTTATAAAATTTGGTCCATTCCGAAAGCTTTCGAAGAAGCTGACAATAAACCATATCAGTTTAATTGTATGGGAGAAATCAAGCAGTTCCCTAGTTACAACTCTGTACTGTTGCACGCTCGGAAAGAGCGAAACTCCACCCATGACGATTGTAAACACCCCGTTTTAATATCTTTCAATTATACATTTCTGATCAACCTCTATCAATATCCTTTCATTATTCAGTCTGGTCAAGTGAATGACATATTGTGCAGCTCTCGCCTTGTCTTAAAGCAAACTCCGTGACTGCTGCGTTTCCTCCATGAACTTTCAGGATGATGAAGAAGAAGTACTTTTTATGCAAATTTTCTATGTGTATAGGAAGAAAAGTGTAATAAAACAGCAGTCATCAGTGGGCGTTATGTTAAAGGGAGGCTGTTGTAAGTGGGATTGTAGTAAGTTGATGTATAATAATTATGCCGGAATACTCTAACGAAGAATATGCGGACATGCATCTGATGTACGGGCAAGCTCATGGAAATGCATGTCTAGCACAGCGCATGTACCGTGAGCAATTTCCAAGGAGACGTTGCCCAAGTTCGAAACTCTTCATAAAAATCGATAGACGATTACGGGAGACTGGATCGTTTAATACAGCAAGCATTGATGCAGGGAAACCTCGACATGTACGAACACCTGCAATGGAAGAAGATGTACTGAATATTTTTAAAGATAACCCCTCCACGAGTACACGAGCTGCTGCGTCTGAAGTCGGTGTTTCTCACCAAAGTGTGTGGCGTGTTCTGCGTGCAGAAAACATGCACCCCTTTCATGTGCAGCGGGTACAACTGTTATCAGTAACAGATTGTGCTCAGCGGACAGAATTCGTACGCTGGTTGCTTAATGTAACAGAAAATAATCCACAATTTCTGGAAAATATTTTATTTACTGATGAAGCAACATTTACGAGAGAGGGCGTGGTAAACACGCACAATATGCACACATGGTCATATACAAATCCGCACACTGTTTTCCCGTCGAACGCACAACAAAAGTTCAGTGTGAACATATGGGCAGGTGTCCTCGGCGATTATCTCATAGGACCATATTTACTCCCAGATGTACTCAATGGCAGTACGTACTTGGTTTTCCTACGGGATATCTTACCGCAGTTACTGCAAAATGTGCCAGCAACATTGCGCCACAATATGTGGTTTATGCACGATGGCGCACCGGCACATTTTTTCATAGGTGTTCGCAATCACCTCAATTCAACATATCCTGGGAAATGGATTGGACGCAGTGGACCTGTTGCTTGGCCTGCACGCTCTCCAGACCTCAATCCGTTAGACTTTTTTGTTTGGGGACACCTTAAATCGCTGGTGTATGAAACGCCTGTGGATACACCGGAGGATTTACTAGCGCGAATCGTTGTCGCTGCAGGAGACATTCCCAACTCCGTCGGAGTTTTTCGGCGTGTTCGCCAATCTTTACGACGTCGCTGTCGGCTGTGCGATTCTGTTAATGGGCGCAACTTCGAACACCTATTATAATAATGTCCGTTCGTCTGCCTTCCGACATTGAACTGTGCAGCGCAGGCCAGAAGACTATGCTTCACATATGTCATAAAGTACGTGGAATGTAATTCTTTATTTGTCATTTTTCTTTTATTTTCAACACTTTTTGGCACAGTATTTTGTAAGTCACAGACTGTGGTGTACTCAAATTGTAAATTACAAAGTTTGTATGAATTAATTTAAAATTTAGTGTCTTTTTTAAATTTATAATTAATAAAATTATTATGCTATTTGTTATTATTATTTCCTATCATAAATTATGATGCACATATACATACAATAATTGTCCATGTAAAACATGTACTGAAACTTCTTGCATAGTTACAAATCGCAATATTTTTAATTATTTCCAAATTTTCACCACCAGTTTAATTTTAAGGAATTTAACTTAAGCTTTATATCAATAAAAGACCACTTTAAAATGTAGACTATTATTGTAAAGTTATTTTGGTTCATTCAACTCTTGAATAATTAAAAATGTTGCATCTCAGAAGAAGCATGATTGAAAATGTATAGTTGAGAGTAATTAAAAAGGCGGTGTTTCCAATCGTGATGGGCGGAGTTTAACCTTTGCTAGTGTCAAAGAAAGCGGAGTTGTAACTAAGAAACTGATTAATTTCTCTCACACAATTAAACCGATATGGTTCATTGTAAGCTTTTTCGAAAGTTTTCGGAATGGACCAAATTTTACTACATTTTCCTTGTTGTAGCTAGAGTTGTCTTTTTGGAATTAACGATTAACTATTTTGATGTATATTGGATTTCGTACTTTTTTCACTGTTTCAGGGCTTGTAACTCGTCAATAAATATTGCTATTTTAATACAATTGATGTCATTTTGTAGGTTTTTTTCTGCTCTTTCTAAATATGTGCTTCGTTTTTATGTAGCATTATCGATAGTTTATCAATGAGGGTTCTTTTGCAAGTTTCCGAATTTTCATTCTATTTGCTGTAACTTGAAAACTATTGAGATCCGACCAGGCTTTATATACTGATTTATGCTCCATGTGATCTCCTCTATTACCCCTATTAATGTTGGACCCCTTTAACGGAACACCCTGTATATATATATATATATATATATATACCTAATATAATTTTTTTTGCCATTTCAAGTTTTGGAAACATTACTCTAAATAATTCTCAAACGAAAAATCGCTGATACGTGGGCTTTCCTAACTGGTTTTGTTGATTTGACATTATTTTTTATTTAATTGGTCTAATATTTTTATTATTTTTTTCATTCAGTATCTTTTTTAGGTGGGGGGGAGGTCTTTCATTTCCATTTATTATTTTACTTTAGCCCATTTGTTACATATTATTTATTCGGACTCTATGCATTTATAAGTAAGAATGGATGAACTCAAACATAATCCAGGCACATTTTCATTCAAATATTGAAAATATTATAATATTCAAATATACACTTTTTAATTATGAAAATTATGAATAGTTCCAAATGATTTTTTTTTCTAATTATGACCTACAACATTAGTTTTTACATAAAAAAGTCAGCGTGACATACGTGCCAACCTCGCATTAATATTCCGTAATATGCGGGTTAATTTGACCCAGTTTAACAACGCTTCAAACCGGAAAAATTATTGGATGAATCTTTATTTATTCAATTTTCAGGTTTCTAAGTGGAATTTATTTAATTTCATTTCTTAAACAAATTTCTGGTGCGAAACGTGTTAAACCTGGGTCAGATTAACCTGTCTATTACGGAATATTAATGAGAGGTTGGCACCTATGGATGAAAAACATGGTTATTGGTTATGTCCATGTACAGCTCATTCTTATCATTAGTTTTCTAGTTATAGAAATATTTTATTGTTCGTCGTTCTATTGTAGGGGTATTCAACCTGTGGTCTGCGGGCAATCCAGCTACTAAAACTTTACTCTAGAAGAGAAAATTTGCCTCTTTTAGTTACAAAAACTCAGCAAATAATTTACGCAAAGATTACCTTTCGGAATTTCTGTTGGAAAATTACTTTCAGGAAATAAAGTTGAGACCTTTAGCCAATAGCAAATGTTATCTGTGCTCAATATCATTTGCATAAAAAAGGAAAAAAACTACGTTGTATTTATATAAAAATTATTGTTGTTAAATGTATTGATATTAAATATTTTACATGTAAAATTTTGCATTTTCTTTTTTGTTACTATTTTGACGATCCCGCTGCTTTTCAGTGTAAGATTTTTATTTATTTATATTTTTAAGTTATTGATAAACAACCTAGCACATTTTCTTTATAACTATAATCAAATTTAAGTAAAATGAATAAACTATGTATTTTTTTGGTCTTTTTAGATCGAAAGTGGTAAATAGGCTTTGAAAATTAAAGTTCGTTCAATTTTTAATATGTAGACGGCCCCTTATTTAAACATAAACCACAATTATGCAGAATTTGATACAATGTAAAATTGTAATTTCTTTTACTTTTGCATTAATAAGAACTGAAGTCCTGGCAAACGTTTTTTTTAAATTATTATTTTAACGTACTAATGCCACAACGCCTCGAATACATAGTGTGGAAAACGGCTACAGAATAGTACTAAAAATTTAATCCGATAAATGTAGAACGATGCTGAAAAAATAACGGTCGATCGCAGCGACATCTTCTAGCAGTGGCGTAGACAGGGTGGAGGTTCAGATGCTTTGGTTACCACTAGTTTTATAAAAATATTTTGGCTTATCTAATCGGAGAATTTTCTGCGAAATTGAAAGTGAAGAAAATTGTATAATATTACTAGTTTCCAGAGCATTTGGACTCCCTCCCCCTCTGTAACTACGCCACTGTCTGCTAGCTCTTTTCAACGCAAATATTGTATAAGAATCGAACTGAGAAAACGTTTCAGTTGGTTGTAAATGTTTTAAATAATTAAATTATACCCTATTTACAGCTTGGCTTTTTTTTTAATTCGGAAATTTCGCATTCATACCAGAAATTCCCTATAATTTTGTATAGTTAATGACAGATATTTCGTGACTTCTTAAAATATAAATTCTTGTTTCAGAATTTCCGGTTTGAATTCGGAAATTTTGAATTAAAAACCGATAGAACCGTTTTCTATTACTATGTATCCTAGGCACTATAGTAATGCTAAACAAGGCCTAATTTAGAACCTGGGAAATAATCCAGTTGGATTAGAGTGCTGTGACATCTTGTATTTACAATTTGTACATATTTTAAGGAAATATAGCTGATGTTTGGGTTTGGGTGGAGATCCACTTAATAGTGAGGGCTTGGGATGGTTGACCCATTTGATCTTGCTATATTCAGACACTGATACAGTCTTGCCCATTGGATGTTTTCCACTTCCGTAAACTATCAATGCTTCCGAATAGTACAGTGGTGGTCAAAATTATAAGGACAAGGCAAAAATAGCCAATCTTTGCTACACCCCGCCGGAAAATTATGCAAATTTAATGGCTAAACCAATCAAAAATGAAAAGAGTATTTTTATAAGTGAAAATATGTGGAAAATTCATATTCATAAAATGTATTATGGATTTATACAGCCATGTGATATGGACAAAATTATAAGAACAACTGTATTTTTGTGTACTAAAAAGTATAATTTGCATGTTTTTTGCTCTGCACATGGAATTCCCAGACGACATAAATGCTTCATAAATCGTCATATTCTGTTTTTTAGTCATGCCGCCTGGTACAAAGCTTTCGGAGTTTGGGAAAGGGAAAGTAGGTGCATTTAAAAGGTCAGGACTTTCTGTACTCAAATTGTGACAAAGCTTAATAGACCAAAAACAGATATTTACAATTATCTTAAAAATCCCGGTAAAGGCTGACGGCAAAGACATACAGGTAGGCCACCTTCTGTTTCTCTACAGGAGAAAATAATTATAATAAGGCGAGCTTGCTCCAAAAAAAAAACTTCAACAGAAATAAAACGTGAATTGAACTTAGCATGCAGTACTTGAACTGTTTCACGTGTTTTACAAAAGAAAAAAGGTTCTTTATGATAAACATATGTCACGACCGCCTTTTACAAAATTTCATAAGAGACAGAGGGTGGATTTTGGCCGAAAAATGCATTACTATGGAAAACAAAGTGGGATGATGTTGTCTTTTCCGATGAGAAAATATTTAATTTGGATGGACCAAATGGTTTTTGCTACTTGTGGTACGATTTCAATAGAGAAAAAGAAATTTTCTCAAGGCGTGCATTTGGAGGTGGTTCAGTAATAGTGTACGGAGATTTCGCAACTGATGGAACTACTCCAGTAGTTTTTGTGCAGGGTAGAATGAATTATGTTATGAATTATGTTGTTAAAATGAGTTATGTTGATGTATTAGGCGATAATCTTTTGCCAGAAGCACCGTTAATAACGAGTGGAGACTATTTCTTCCAGCAAGACAATGTCTCAGTACATGTTTCCCAAGCTTCAAAATCATAGTTAGATACTAATTGCGTGAAACTACTTCATTGGCCGGCCAGAAGCATCGATATGAATCCAGCGGAAAATCTGTGTGGTATTGTGGCACACTAAGTATATAAAAATGGTATAAAATATGAAAACAAACAAGAGCGCATGTCCTCCATCGAAAAACCCTAGTCAAAAATTTCTAAGAATGTTCTGAAGGAACTGTCAAACTCCATGACGTTAAGACTGATAAAAGTAATTGCGATGAAAGGAGAGATTATTAATTATTAGTGTATTTCATGCAAAAACATTCATTGTCCTTATAATTTTGTCCAGTTTTTTCAATGACACATTTTGTTAATTATGGCAAAACATTCATATTTTGCATTTTCCAATCTTTTGCAATCTACGATGATTTCTAGCATGAAAAAGCAATTTATGTATAAATTTCACTTTATTTAGTTTAGAAATAATTTTTTCATGTGCAATTTTCAGCTGTTCTTATACTTTTGACCACCACTGTAGTATACATAATACCAATATAATACATACACATAGGTGCCAACCTCTCATCAATATTCCGTAATATGCGGGTTAATTTGACCCAGTTTAACAACGCTTGAAACCAGAAAAATTATTGGATGAATCTTTATTTATTCGATTTTAGGTTTCTACATGAAATTTATTTAATTTCATTTCTTTAAAAAATGTCTGGTGCGACACGTGTTAAACCTGGGTCAAATTAACCCGCATATTACGGAATATTAATGAGAAGTTGGCACCTATATGCATTATATAATGACTTGTTAACCCTTTCCGGCGCGGAGTAAGTCTGTTTTAAAAATTATGAAATTATGGACTGACACCAGGATTTACAAAAGAATTTATTAGAAAATAAAAACTTGCTTATTTTCCTGTACTTTATAAAAGGAAAAATTTAATTAAATATTTTTGGTGCCGTTTGTCTGTTTTGGAATTAAAATTAGGTGTCTTTTTGTGGACATCGCCCGCTAAAGGGTTAAAAAAGCAAATAATGCTATTTAAATTTAAAAAAACAATCTTTTCCAAGCCCCCAGATTATAAACAAATTTTCTTTGACCACAACGACAAGGTTTCATACTTATTTTTCCTAACAGTTTTTCAAAGTCGTCCATTACAGATAACTTCGTTTCTAGAACTACAATGTAAAAGTTGTCATAATTATGCTGATGAAAGGGGTATGCTCAAGTACATTAAATCTTTTTCAAATATTTTCCGGTTATAACTTTTATTATTTGTCAACGTTTACTAAAGTCAAATAAATACATTAATCGGTTCACGCGTAACCCCGTCTTTTGGTCCAGTTCATACGCCTATGCCTATATTTGCCTGTGGATAAATAATTCAATACGCGAATTACGGATTAATGGGACTTTATATAATACATTTTCCTAGCGAATATAAGATAAAAATTTGAAAGTAAATTATTTGTATAAAAATAATAGAAAATACATTTTAAACGCAGATAAATATTTCTACTCTTCCTAGATAAGCAGCGACTCAAAACTTTTATGTATCCAAAATCTGTGATATAATAAATGACAAAATATTTTAATATATAGACTTGACTATCTAAACATAATTTATAGATAGCATTAAATAACATACATTTTTTTAAGTATATAAGTACTTATATCTCTCTTTTATACAATTATTTACAGTAAAATTAATACACGATAATCACTTTTTTCCATTACTGTACCATTGAATAGACCAAAAATTTATTTGTTTTATTGATTTAATTTAAAATTATTTAACACATTTTGCACGATAATTTAAAAGTATGGCCTTTGTATATCTAAAACTTCACTTATCACTGTTACTAGTACATGATGAATTATTTGGTAACTGAATCATAATACTTTTAATTTTGACATATGTGAGAATGAAATATAATTTCCGATTTCATAAAATAATAATTCGCATTTTCGGACAATAAAATTAAAGCAAAGCATCCATAAAGAAAATTTCCGGTTATTTTAGTCCTTATACATAAAAAATACTCCTTAAATCAGCTAACAAATCTGGATATCATCAGAAAAAATTCAGGAAGTTTGTTGGCTTTTGAAATCGAAGTAAAGATATTCTTACATGTAAATAAACATGACATTCCTCTCTACTGTTTAGAATGCTGACTACTGGACAAAAGGTGCCACATTCGAATTCCGATCAGACATGAATCTTTATAGTGGGTCGGATTCCATTTAAACAGAGGTCCCGATTTATTTAGTCCTCGTGTGCAAAAGATGATCATAGCGCCCTAATCAGTCAGTCAGCCCTAACAAGCCGAAACATAGTTTTGTTTTATACAAGGTCAAGAAAAATCATCAAGTAATTGAATTATATAATTACTTGATAATTTGTCTTTCCCCATCATACGATATCTTTAAACATAGACATAGTGTAAGGAAGGAGATGGTGTGTTCAGGCATATATTTAGCACTTTTTTCGAATTTATTATTTTGAATTTTGTAAGAAATTATGTTTTTTTATAAGTAATAACATATACACCAAAATCCAACGTTGAACACACAAGATAGAACTGCACCACAATGAACAGCCGTACTTTTCGTGAGTAACTTGGACTCACTTGGTTTCTGTGTTCATCGTATACCCCATCATGCGATAATGAACACAGACACAAAGAAAAGAAAAAGGAAGTACAAAAATCCTCTATTGCTTCTCATTGTTGGAGTAAGGGACATAATTTCAAATTTGATTCAGACACTATTATTCAGAAATGCAATACTCCTTTAGATATAGACATTTTTGAAGGCGTTTATATTCATAAATTTGGTAACTCCCTGGTCAACGGTTTTTCAAGCGTACCTTACATTTCACTTTTTTTTATTTACTGTGTCGTAGTGAATCACGTCCGGCTTAATCTTATTGGCTGCTCGTGCGTGATGAGCTTTCGGTGTGTTGTTGTTTGTCATTTGTGTTTTTGGATTCTGTTTTATGTCTTTGTGGGATATAATTTTTATTTTTACTTACACTGAGGATGTGAGTCCAAGTTACTCAAGAAACGTACGTCTGTTCATTGTGCTACAGTTCGATATTGTGTGTTAAACGTTGGATTTTGGTTTATATTTGTCCACACAACATTTTCTTTATAAGTACAGCAAAGGTGCTAACCTCTCATTAATATTCTTTATAAGTACAGCATAGGTGCTAACCTCTCATTAATATTCCGTAATATGCGGGTTAATTTGACCCAGTTTAACAACGCTTCAAATCAGAAAAATTATTGGATAAATCTTTATTTATTTAATTTCAGGTTTCTACGTGGAATTAATTTAATTTAATTTATTTAAAAAATTTCTGGTGCGAAACGTGTTAAACCTCGGTCAAATTAATCCGCATATTACCGAATATTAATGAGAGGTTGACACCTATGAGTACAATGCCTGTGTTTTTATACAGTATATGTTACTGCTAAAAACTGCCTCGGCACCATGGTCGCCTACACGAAGCGTAGTAACAGTAGTGCGAGCAAAATAAGTGCATTTAGCGTTGGTAACGTATGAGTAAAATGTTATTTTCGATACTCAAGATTTCAGGTGTTCACGATAATTTAATAAAGTATTATACCTTTTTTATGTGAACCGTGGGTGAATTAGAATGACAATTTCCTAGGAAAAGGAACAAATTTTCACACCTGAATGAATCGCAAAAGGCTAATTCCATGTGTGGATGTAGTGTCAGTCACACAGATGTAAATGGCTGTGGTGTTTGACTACCAGTATTAAAGTAAAAGAAAATTTGACTTATTCAATCCCATATGTATATACAATTAAATACAGTGAAGAATTTTTTTATAAAATACCGTTGGTCAATAACAATAACTTTTTGCGGCTATGTGACTTACACTCCATTCACGCATGGAATTAGACAAAACAAATTTCTATACAGTTTTAAAGTTTATAATTTAAAGCAGAGTTGCCAAGTCTCCGGCTTTTTGAACACCAGTAATTTTTTGAGAAAATGTTGTTCTTTTAATTCGCAAAATTCTCCGATTCAATAAAACAACATTTTCTGTACTAAATTACTGGTATCCAAAATGCCGGAGACTTGGCAGGTCTGATTTAAAGTTTATAGTTTAAAATTTAATCGCTTAAAGTTTATAATTTAATAAAGTATTACTTTTTTATGTGAACCGGGGGTGAATTAAAATTACAATTTCCTAGAAAAAAGAAGAAATTTTCACACGTGAAGGAATCTCAAAGCAAATCTCTATAAAGTGATACCTCAGCTAATGATGTCAGATTACAATGTTTCAATTAACAAGGATTTCTTTTGCTGCTTCCATAACACAGCTCACTAATGTTTTACTGGAAGCACATGCTAACCTAAATCAGCCATTCTGCATTTTAAATTTTGTGTAATGGCAATTTGGTTAACGAACATTTCGGCTAACGAATTGGATTTCAGAACAAATTATCTTCTATAGCAGATGTATAACTGTATTTAGACAAAATATAAGCCAGATGCGCTATGTGTTTCCCACCAGACCACTTTTCACTCAGCTAAAAACTTTTCAATTTGTAAATATTTAACCTTTTTCGCATTCTAATAAAACAAAGCTTTTAATCTTACTTTTGTCATAAATATCTATCTATATAGTTTTTAAAGACTATTGGCTTTTTCTGCATCATCGTTTGCATTAAAATCTTTGGTTTAATTAAATTTAATTTAAGCCTTTATTTTAATTAAAGTCTTATTTTTTTGCGTGAACCATGGATGAATTAGAAGTTCAATTTTCCAGGAAAAAGGAGAAATTTTCAAGTGCGACGGAATCCGAATACAAATCTCTATAAAGCGTTTTTTTTACCTAGAGAGTCTCTGCTTACTATGTTTCAGTTAACTCGGGAGAAGTCGCGCATACCCAGATAATGAATGGTTTTTACATTGTCACCAATAAATACAATTAATAATCGTCACCTTATTCAGTCTGAGACAGTTGTTACAAATTCTATGATAATGTAAATTGTAGATTACTTTTCGAAAAATAGTGGTGACAATTGTAAAAACCATACGCACCCTGGGGTATGTCATACCCCATGCGATTGCTCCCGGGTTAACGAGGATTTGTGTTACTGTTTCTGGGACTCAGCTTACGAATGTTTTACTGGAAGGCAATACTTACCTAGCGTAGGTATGCTACATTTTAACTTTTTGGGAAATTACTTTTTTTAATGAAGATTTTAGCTAATGAATGAAATTTCAGAATGAATTATCTTCGTCAGCAGAGATATCACTTTATTTAAAGTATTTCAATGTAAGACAGAGGTCCTCTCCAGGCCACCTTTCACTCAGCTGATATTTTTTCAATTTGAGTTACTTATCCATTTCTTAATAATGTAAAAGAAATGATTTAATCTTAGTTTTGACAGAAAATATTAGTATTTTTCTGTAACTGATTAGGGATTATCTTCCTTTCTGTGTATATATGTGTAGTTATAGTCATCGCGAAATCTTCTATTCACGTACATAATATAACTACAAAAGTAACAGTGATGAAATAGAGGCGTACCATTTAAACGATTTTCACCACTAAATTTTAATAGTATTTTTCAGCTTAAAACATTTGAGAAATCCTGTCGTAGTATAACACGATAAATACTACTAAAATTTAGCGGTGTCAATTCATTTGCTGGTGCGCCACTGTTTCATCAATGAATTAATGATCAACAATGCCATCAATGGATATTTTTATCTAGTAGTTCTAGGAATGTTTTGAAACAAAACCGTATGACCTAATAAGTATATTAATTAAAACTTTAAGGTCTTGTAATATATGCATTCTTATCGCATTAGTTTAATAATATGTTTTGTGTTTTGCTCATTTTTCGTGCTCAATTTCCTTTTCATAAAAGGCATGCAACACTATACTGTTGCCAGTCAGTTACTGTTAAAAAAATCAGATTTCTTGATTGCTACCATGTTTTAGAACTAGTAATTTTCATTCTACTTAAAGATAACTTAAATAAAGTGAATATTCCGATTTCAAAAAAGTAAAAATGGTAGTAATCAAGCAGTTTGAACCTAAAAAAAGAGGACTGAATACACTGATGCAAAATATCTTTATGTGGATAAAAAATTGCATATTTATCTTGAAAAATTATGTTAATTAAAAAAAATAAACATATTTTCATTACTTTTATATTCTATTTATGTTGCTCGTAAATCGATAGCATTATTATCCGTTACATTACCTCTTAGGATTTCTACTGACGTGAGCAGGCCATTTTTTGGGCTTCTTTAATAATATTTTAAATTTAAATTTAAGAATAGATTACAGGCATTTGTTTGCAATTCATTTTATTTTCTAAAATTCTTCCTTTTTTTTCAAATGTCGATATTTAAAAATCAAACATTTTTATGTTAGTATTGTATGAAAAAAAAAGAGTACATTCATTTCAATAACGTTTAAATTTTGTAATTTAATTTGGCTTTTAACCAGATGTTCTTTAATATATTGGTATTAAATAACTTCTTTTATTATATAATATTTAGATAGAATGTAAAGCCCCTTTTTATTTTAACAAATATTGTGATATAAAATTTTCAACACATCTAAATATCATACGAATCATTTTTTGAATCTGTCATAAATCTTCAGTCATAAATTGTTTGATACAATGTTAAGACTTAAAATATGTATATAAATGAAACATAATTTTTTTAAATATATGGCGGAGGAATGTGATTGAATACTTTATGAGTCAACAATAAGATTTTACCCATACATCGGCTCAATCACCAAAAGTCCGAAAAATGTTTCATGCATTTTATGTTAAAAAAGTCTTTTCTTAGTTTCCTATAAAATATGAAAAGAAATGTCAATAAACTCAGAATATCGTAATATCTATTACACAGAGTAAGATAGTTTTTGAAATTCCTGGATATTATCCTACATATGCTTTTAAGTTTTGTTTATTAAAATGCAGTGTGATGAAAAGGAACACGTACAAACATTTTAGACTACAATTGTTTTATTAATCACAGAAATCAATGAAGGTTTGCTAATAGATAATATACAGATCATAGACTTACAAAAAATTTTAAATTTCGAAATGGCGGTCATATCGGTTGATGTTGAAGCGAATTATTTCGAAAAAAAAAAATCATCAATGAACCGCAACTCATCCTCTAAAATCTTCGCCTATTCCACCTGAAGATATTATTTTAAAGGACTCCATCCAAACCTTTATCAGACTTAGAACAATATCTTCTATGATGTCCAAGCAAAATAATTCATCTGATTGAGATCTAAACAATAAATGCGCATTTATGGGTACAAGAGTTGCCTGGGAGCAGTGACTTCAGGGTGGCTACAGATCAGGGAAAAATACAATCGAAAAAAAGGGAAATACCAGTATTTTATTATAGCATAGTTCAATCCACTTATCGATCTAATAAACAATATGAGTTTTTCAAGAAAATACTGGTGTTTACCTTTTTAATAACTGTGTTTTCCCCTGATCTGTCGCCACCTTGGACTTGTCCATTTTTTGCGCTTCTTTTTCTGCGTGCTTTATGAAAAAATCTTGGTGGACAGTTCAAGTTTCACTTCCTAAGTGTTCTTCGGAACAAGGAAGCAAAGCATTTCCAAGATGTTTTACGGTACGTTTGATTTTGACGCCTCATAAAAGCAAGCAGAGTTTTTCCAGCTGAACCAGCCCCACCTTAAACTATAATGGACTTCGGCATTTTTCTGTCTTTTGATAATGGCTGAAATAAAAGGATTACTTATTGTCTCGTACTGTCAGCAAGTAATGTAAGAATTGCATTTTTCTCGGTGACAAGTATTACAAAGTTTAACAATATGTATCAGTGAAATATATTTTGCATCTAGAGATAATCCAATTTGCGGTGGGATTTCATGTTTCTTTTATTTCAACTTGACATTCATGAGGGTAATTTTTTGTCCCTATATGTATTGATTGTTTTACTTAGCTCGTGCTTTAATTTAATATTTTTATAAATTTATTATTGCAAAACTAATTTTATTTGAACTAGAAAAAAAAACACAGATTAAACTTGCTCTAAAAATTTCAGATGATTTTACAGAAAACTCCTGACAGCAGTGCTCCCAATTTTCTGATGTAATTTGTACAGAGAAAGCTTCTTAAATTGGTACATACTTCTTCTATTATGAAATAAAATTTCTGTAAGTTCCGGACAGGATAATCCTGTTACATTGAGACAGGAAATCCTTGGATGAAAGGAAACTTCTCCATCTCACATAAAAGGTAATCTTGTTCAATAGTAACAGTTTGTCTAAACTACACATTTTTTAATGTTACACAGAATACCTTTGTTTAACAACAACAACAACAACAAAAAAGAAAAAGAAATAAAAACATTTTTTTTGTAAGTTTCCTTTAGAGACTCTCTAGTAGAAATGGTATAATTAAAACAATGTTTTTTAGTACGAGATCACTTCCTTTTCTCTTTACAATATTTTTGATATTACCGAGTTTGTTTCCCCGTCAAAAATGGAAAATTTATCCCTTTAAAATTTCTGCAAGAGAGCGACAACGATATCTATGCTGGATCACATAACAAATATATACTTTATATGAGACGGAGACATTCTGTTTAAAATAAAATACAATACCTATTAAAAGAACACATATTTTTAACATTGCGTCTATCAGGTGGTCCGTCCCCCAACTTTGAAAAACTCGTCATTACAATTACGATTTTATATTAAATCATATGTTTCTTTAATCAGACGCAAGATAAATTTTGAAAACGGTGTTTCAGTTAATGTGTCATTTTAATATGTGTAATTAGTTGTTGAAAAATTAAATTTTGTTTCGCTGAACTTGTACATTGAGTTTAAGATTTTATAAAGTTGTAGTTATGAAAGTATGTATACTTACGAAAAAAAAAAATTACATGAGTTGTAATTTCAAGCAGATCGCGGTCAGTCACAACTCATTTAAACAATAAAAATAACTTTTGTAGTCATTTGATGAATAATATTGTTTTATTGAGAAATGATTTCGGTTTATGATTTCATTAAATACAAACTCTGAAGGCAAACGTACTTACTCTAAAATGGATAAATCATTCATACAATTTGAATCAGAATGCAGTCATACAAAATTTATAATTAACAACAAACTTTGCAATTACCAGATGGAAAATATTGTTTCTTAGAACCATGTTTTTAGCTCGTAATTTTACAATTTCGCGTTAAAAAGTTTTGTATACTTGCTGCAAAAAAAAAAAAATAAATAAATAAATAAATAAATAAATAAAAATATTTGCCCCCTAAAAATTGACACAATTGGATAGAGCTAATCTGTCAGGTTAAATATTCAAATATAGGATGATTTTTAAAGATAAAAAGATGTTATTCTGAAATATTTATCTTAGTAAAACGTTTATACTTAAATATTTAAAATAAATTAAGCGTTTATCCTGAATGCAGTTTGTATGGCATTATTGTTTATACGAAGTAAGATTATGCAGTTTACAAGAACAAAAAATACTGCAAAATTAAACGTGATTACGACAAAAACGACACAAAGGCAGTATAATCTACTTTTTTAGAATTCAGATTGTCTGATTCCCACCAGTTTTTTTTAAATATTGTAATTGGCTTTATGCTCGCATTATTTTATCTGCTATTAAGTAATACGAATATTTCTACTTAAAAAATTTTGTGGCAATCAAGCAATCTGAATTTTTAAGAAGTAGCCTACGCTTAAAGGGTGCGACGATTAAGGGGTTAATAGTGAGGGCTTGGAATGGCTGACCTCTTTGATCTTGCTATAGTCGGACACTGATTCAGTGTTGCCTATTGAATGTTTTTCACTTCCGTAAACTACCACTGTTTTCGAATAATAATATTTGCATTATATAATGACTTGTTAAATTAAGCAAATAATGCAATTTAAATTAAAAAAAATAATAATAACCGCCGAGAATTTAAATCCTCTATAACCACAACGTCAATGTATAACACACATCAGTCCTATCAGATTTTCAAAGCCGCCCATTGCAGACAACCACGGTTCTAGAACTCTACAATTAAATCTACCTATGAAGTTATGCTAGCAGAAGGGACAAGCTCAAATACATCAATTTTGTTAAACATTTTCCGGTGACCATATTATTATTTGTCCATGTATATTGAAGTCAAATAAGGAGATTAATCGGTTAGCGCGTAATCCACGTCTCTTGGTCCAGGACATAGGTAACGTATGAGTAAAATGTTATATTCGATACTCAAGAATTCACATGTTCACGCTAATTTAATAAAGTTTTACTTTTTTATGTGAACCGTGGGTGAATTAGAATTACAATTTTAAAAAAAAGAAAGACATTATCACACGTGAAGGAATCTCAAAACAAATCTCTATAAAGTGATACCTCAGCTAATGACGTCTGATTACAATGTTTCAATTAACTAGGATTTCTTTTGTTGTTTCTACGACACGGCTAATTATTGTTTTACTGGAAGTACATGCTAACCTAAAGCAGTCATGCTGTATTTTAACTTTTCTGTAATGGAAATTTGGTTGATGGAGATTTCGGCTAAAGTATTTGATTCCGGAACAAATTATTTTCTGTGCCAGATGTATCACTGTATTTAGACAAAATATTTACAATTTAAGCCAGAGGTTCTAAGTGTTTTCCCGCAGGTCACTTTTCATTCAGCTACACAATTTTCAATTTGTAAATATTTATGCTTTTCGCAATCGTATAAAACAAAGCTTTTAATCTTAGTTTTGTCATAAATATATCTATATATAGTTTTTAAAGACTACTGGATTTTTCAGCATCATCATTTTCATTAAAATTGTTATTTTAATTAAATTTAATTTAAGACATTATTTAATTAAAATCTTATTTTATGCGTGAACCATGGATGAATTAGAAGTTCAATATCCCAGGAAAAGGGAGAAATCGTCAAATGCGACGGATACCCAATACAAACCTCTATAAAGTGTTTTTTTTTTCTCTTAGAGAGTCTCTGCTTACTATGTTTCAGTTAACGAGGATTTGTTTTACGGTTTCTGGGATTCAGTTCACGAATGTTTTACTGGATGTGAACTCTTACATAACGTAGAAATGCTACATTTTAATGTTTTGGGAAATGACATTTTTAATGAAGATTTCAACTAACGAATGACGTTTCGGAATGAATTATGCTCGTTAGCAGAGATATTACTGTAATCAGATAAAGTATTTCAATGTAAGACAGAGGTCTAAAGTTTGCCTCTCCAGGCCATTTTTCACTCATCTGATATTTTTTTCAATTTGATTTACATACCCTTTTCTTAATAATGTAAAATAAATCATTTAATCTTACTTTTGTCAGAAAATATTATTGTCTTTTTCTGTATCTTTATTTTCATTTTTTACTTTTATTCTTTCTTTCTTTTGTTATTACAAATTGTTATCTAAAAATCTAGTTTTACAAAGTTACATTAACTTATTAGCGATTATCTGCCTTTCTGTGTATATATGTGTGTATATAGTCATAGCGAAATATTCTTTAAAATTTACGTACATAATATAAGTTCAAAAGTAACAGTGATGAAACAGGGGCGTATCATTTGGGCGATTGTCATCATTAAATTTTAATAGTATTTTTCAGCTTAACCCTTTCCGGCACAGACAAATTCTGTTCATAAAATGCGAAATTACTGACTGACACCGGAATTTACAAACCACTTTTTTAGAAAATAAGAAGTCCTTATTTTAAGCTTTCATTATAGCAGCAAAATTTTATCAAAATATTCTTGGTGCCGAATGCAAGTTTGAAATTAAAATTAGGTGTGCCCGGAGTGGGACCACTGTGCCGGAAAGGGTTAAAGCATTGTAGAAATCCTGTAGTTATATAACACAATAAATACTACTTAAATTTAGCGGTGTCAATTGGTTAGTTGGTGCGCCACTGTTCCATCAATGAATTAATGATCAACAATGCCATCAAATGAATATTTTTATCTAGTAATTCTAGGAATGTGTTAAAACAAAATGGTTAACTTAAGGGGACACATATCCTTTAAAATTATGAAAAAAATCGATTTTTTGTTTTTTTAATTCATTTGATAGCTAATTTTTTTCTGAACAATTTGCCACAAACCGCATTAACCCTCTAAGCGTGTGGAACGTAATATTCCGTTCACTAAGCTCCAGGTTTCACTGCAATATATGCAATGTTTAAGATAATATAATTCTATAGATTTAATGAAATTTCAAAACATTGAAGAATGATTAATACTCTCAAGGGTTACATTCATATTTGTAATTAAGTTTTATTTATAATGCTTAAAGAATCATATTTTTTAGCATTTAAAACAAAATGCAGAGAAAACAACATTACAATTTTACCCTTTTTCAAAACGCTCAGAGGGTTAAAATATTCGTAAAATTACTCTCGTTATAGTAAAAAATGTAAATCAGCTTTGGTCCGTTTCACGCGAATTAAAGATCCACTTGAGTCAGCTGATTCTGTCATCATGGCGATCTCCATGCCGGTGTGTTTGTTTACGTTTTGAAAGCTGCAGATTTTGCTTCTCCTCTTATCGCAAACTCCATGAATTATTAATTATTTTGGAGAAACAGAAGGACGGAAACATCTCTACTTCTGGCTTTCGTAATATCTGCAGTTGAAAGTTTGTTTACATGTGCTTTTCAGCGTTATAATTTGATTCCGTTTCATTTGAGAGTAAGCTTTTTGTTCAGAGTGTACTTTACTAGTTTTATATTATTAATTTATTTTACTAGTTTATTTTCGTTCATTATTATGTCCGAGAATGTGAAGCGAGAGTCTGGGACTCGTCCTAAAAAACGAAAGTTTTCTGGCAATCGTTTTACTAATGTGAAAAATCATCAACACATTAGTGCATCAATCAAACAATTAAAGTTGGATGTTTTACCTCCTGAAGAAGAAAGTGTTTTTAGAACACCTAATTTTGAAGGATACAGATTGTTTGATATAAATTTATTGATTAATTTTATGCAACAAAACTTATCTTGTAAATTCTGTAAGGGTAATATTGTGCTAAGTGAGTCGTCACTGTTTGGACTGTCATCTAAATTTGAAATGACATGTAAGTGTTCTGTAAAAACTTTCAGAAATTGCACAATGTTAGGCAGTAAAAAAAAATATTCCTGAAATCAATAGAAGGTTTACATATTCTATGAGAATGATTGGACAAGGCAGAGCAGGAATGGAGACTTTTTGCTGTGGCATGGATCTCCCACCACCTATTGCTCAAAAATCATACTCTGTCATTGTAAATAAAATATTGAAAGTGACATCAGAAACTGCAGAAATGTCGATGAAGAAAGCAGCCCAGACTGAAGCTATATTGTCAAATTCTTCTTTGTCTGTTACTGTAAGTGGTGATGGTACATGGAAGACTCGTGACCATACATCACTTACAGGTGTGTGTACGATAATTGGAGCCGAAAGTGGGAAAGTAATTTACACTGTGGTGATGTCCTCGTATTGTAAAAAGCGTGAATATTCTGAAGAACACGAATGTAATCGAAACGATTTTGGTTCTGCAGGAAAGATGGAAGTTGACGGTATGGTCAGAATATTTTTAAGATCCGTAGAAACACGTGGTGTAAAATATCTGAAATATATCGGGGACGGTGACACAAAAACATTTCCTTCAGTGTGTAATACAAAACCTTATGGGAATGTAACTATCGAAAAAGTCGAATGTGTTGGACACGTTCAGAAGCGTATGGGGACCCGTCTAAGAAAGCTGAAGCAAAAAAAGAAAAAAATGAGTGATGGAAAAACACTGGGTGGTAAAGGGCGATTAACTGACAACCTTATTGATGAAATAACAAGCTACTATGGCAATGCCATCAGAGAACATAAAGATTCTTTGATTGAAATGCGTAAAGCAATTTGGGCGATATTTTTTCACAAAATATCATCGAATGATAATCCAATTCATGATTTTTGCCCAAAAAACGTTGACACCTGGTGTAAGTACAATAAATCACGTTTAGAAGTTATTTCATACAATCATAAATCCCCTATCCCTTCTGTGGTAATGGAAGCAATCAAACCTGTGTTTAATGATCTGTCACAGCCGTCACTTTTAACCCTTTCAAGGGCAAAGTACTTCTTTTACTGAAATGTTGAAATATTTGAAATTTTACGAACAAATCTATTTGAAAATGATTAAAAGCTTTTCATTGCGAAAATTATAAAAGCAAAATTTTATTAAAAATTTCTGGGTGCCACTTGGCAGTTTGGAATTAAAATTAAGCGTTCGCGCCTTGCAAACACTGCCCTTGAAAGGGTTAAAACGTTGTTTGGGAGGGCGAACACAAAACCCAAATGAAAGCTTGAATGCTATGATTTGGAAAATTTGCCCCAAAACTACAGGATCGGGGAAAACAATTGTACATATTGCAACAAACGAAGCTACAATATTGTTTAATGAAGGTTGTCAAGGACGGCATGACATAATGGATTCATTGCAATTATTTCGTAGCAATTTTTCGATTCACGGATTTGAAAGCATAGATAATAAACGTATAGCTTCTTCAGAGAGAAAAGCAAATATGCAAACAAAAGAGCAAAGAAAATTGAGAAAACGTTCTAAAACAGCAAAAGACGAATCGCTAAAAAATATTGAAGGTGAAATGTATTCTGCAGGTGGATTTTAAAAATTAAGTAAGTAAGGTAAACAACAAATTGTAAGATATTCAACTTTCCAAGATAATTTAAATTTTAAATAAGTTACCAGTGGTCATTTATATCCTATAGTGATTTTAATACTTGTATAAGATTATGTTAGAAATATGAATAGTTCATTTAAAAAAAAAAAAAAAAAAAAAAAAAAAAAAAAAAAAAAACTATAACTTTAACGATTACATTAAAAATATTGGTACTTTTCACTTAGCCGGGAGCCAGTGATACATATACAGGTATATATATGCACATATATGATACACACACATTTATGTATACACATATATGATATGTATACATATATCTATGTATATACACATATATGTATGTACATATATTTATATATGTACATATATCACTGGCGCCTGGCTAACCGAAAAGTATCAAAATATTTTTACCTTTTTTTCCCCTAATATTAGACTTTTCAAGATTATTTATACTAATTTAAATTGTAAATGAGTTTTTAATATAACATTAATATTTAATTTGAATTTTCTCATGTTATATACTGACTAATAATTTCACGTTTTGGAGCTTATAATAAATTTTATACATGTGTAATGATCTTAACTCTTTCATATGTTTATCCTACAACAATATAGAAATTTTAAATAGCAATAGCTGCATTGTAAATGTTGGTTAAGAATTTTTAATACAGCATTTATGTTTAAATTGATTTTCCACAAAATCGTTATTTTTCTACTTACGCGCATAAAACACCAAATGTATCAAAGGTAATGACTCGAAACTTTATATATATCTTTACTAAATCATTTTCTTCAAATTGAACTAAAATCTAAGAAATTTAACAAAAATTATTGATTGTATGGGCATTTGAGTGACAAAAATGATCAATTTTTTTTTTTTTTTAAATCAAAAAACTTTAGAAATTTTTTGTTTATTTATTAGATGTTAGTTCATTTTATTTTTGTAATGTTTTTAAACTTATATTAACAGTTTCAAAGCTCTAGAGTGTATAGATATTTTTAAATCATGCGTGCAAGTTGTATACTTTTGCATTAATTGAAAAATATCTTCATATTTGGAGCAGTTAATTTTGAAGCAAAAGGTTGTACTTTATTATTTTGCTATAATAATTTGAATATGATCAGAAATTATAATTTGTTTTAAAATAATATATATCTTACAGTACTTTAAGTACAAAAGTAAAATTTTAATCGCAATCTCAAATGTTGTGCCGTTCTCAAGTTTGTGAAATGTTTTCAACATTTGAACGTGATATTAAATTTTAAAGCTTGGTAATAAATCTAATTATTACAAATATGTATTTTATAGAAATATATCAACATTAAATAACAGTATTTGAGTTGTTTATACCTTGAAAATGTTTTTAAATACAAAAGTAAAATTTAAATAGCAATCTCAAATGTCGTGCCGTTCTCGAGTTTCGTGAAAATTTTTCAACATTTGAAGGTGATATTAAATTTTAAACATAGGTAATAAATCTAATTGTTACAAATATGTATTTTATAGAAAAATATCAACTTTAAATAACAATATTTGAGTTGTTTATACCTTAAAAATGTTCTTAATATAACATTAATACTTAATTTGAATTTTCTCAGGTTATATACCGACTAATAATTTCACGTTTTGGAGCTCATAATAAATTTTATACATATGTAATCATCTTAATTCCTTCACACGTTTATTCTACAACAATATAGAAAATTTAAATAGCAATAGCTGCATTGTAGATGTTATTTAAAAATTTTTAATAAAACATTTATGTTTAAATTGATTTTCCTCAAAATCGATATTTTTTTACTTGCGCGCATGATAACTCGAAATGTATTAAAGGTAATGCTTCGAAACTTTATATATATCTTTACTAGATCATTTTCTTCAAATTGAACTAAAATTTAAGAAATTTAACAAAAATTATTGAATGTATGGGCATTCGAGTGACAAAAATGATAAAAAATTTCAATTTTTTTTTTTTTTTTGAAAAAAAAAAAGAAATTTTTTGTTTATTCATTAGATTTTAGTTCATTTTATTTTTGTAATATTTTTAAACTGATATTAAAAGTTTCAAAGCTCTAGAGTGTATAGATCTTTTAAAATCATGCGCGCAAGCTATATACTTTTTCATTAATTAAAAAACCGACATTAAGGAATAATTATTATTAATTAATTATACAGCGTTTAATGCAAATTTTATATTTAATATTGCATGGAGAGAGTATTACATTATTAACAGAAAAAAAAAACAAAAAAAAAAAAACAACTGAGGTATTTAGTGTAAAAATGAGTGCATGGGGCCACTTTAAATATTTGTCTACGAAATCAATTTTTTCATCTGTTTAAAGGGTATGTGCCCACTTAATAAGTATAATAAGAAAAAATTTTAGGTCTCGTAATATTCGCGTTCTGATCGTATTATTTTAATAATATGTTTTGGTTTTGTTCATTTTTCGTGCTCAATTTCCTGCTTATGAAAGGACTTGCAACACTATATTGTTGCCAGTCGTTTACTGTTTAAAAAAAATCAGATTTCTTGATTACTACCATATTTTAGAACTAGTAATTTGCATTCTACTTAATTATAACTTAAGTAAGGCTAATATTCCAATTTCAAAAAAGTAAAAATGGTAATAATCAAGCATTTTGAACCTAAAAAAAGTGAACTGAATATATTGATGCAAAAGAGGATGATTGAAAAAATTATTTTCTCGTGAAGAATTATTATCTTCATGTGGATAAAAAATTGCATAATTATCTTGAAAAATTGTTTTGATTAAAAAAAAAATGTTAAACATATTTTCATCACTTTCATATTCTATTTATGTTGCTCGTAAATCAATAGCATTATTATCCGATTAAATTACCTCTTAGGATTTCTACTGACCAAGACTCCCTTATCCTAGATCAGACTTGACAATCCGGAGAAAGTCTATGGGAGAAAATGTCCGCGGTAATTGCCAACTTATTAATTGACTTTCTCCGGAAAGTATCGCCGCCTGGTGGATACTACCGTACACTTGCCATGTTTCGGGCTTTTTGAACACCAGTATATTTTTAGAGAAAATGTTGTTCTTTTAAATCCCAAAATTCTTCGATCAAACAAAACAAAATTGTCTCTACTAAAAAACTGGTATCCAAAAATATAATAGAAAAATCTATAGAAAAATCTAGCTGGTCTGCTACCGCATAGCTACCAACTCTTACGCCTTTTTTCTTACCACTAAAATTTAATAGAATTTTTTTCGTCATGTAATCACACGATCTTGTCAATTGAATAAGATAAAATTTACTATAAAATTTTAGTGGTAGGAAAACTACTAGTTCATAAGCAAATGCATAGAACAAATGGAGCTGTGAAAAAATTTCGTGTGATTTCGTGTCGTAAATACTATTACTGACGATTGATGGCGCTAGTAGCAGGGCAAGTATAGCGGTCAAAGGCAACTTGCTGATTGAGAGGTCTGATACTATGATAAGGAGGTCTTGCTACTGACATCAGCAGGCCTCGGAGCGGTCTCTTTTAAATGAGACCAAATCAAAATATTGACCTCCTCTATTTCCTTACGAAAAATTTCGATTTAAATTTATCTTGTAAATGTGGTAGAAACTCGCATCCTGAAGAACCTTTTCTTGCAATTGCAGTAGTAATCTACCACGAAAATCATTTGAAAAAAATTGAGGTGACCAAAAAAAGACCGCTCCGAGGCCTGCGTGAGACACGTTTAGGCAGTATATGTTATTGCTTAAAAGAACATGTTTTGCACATTAACGTTACTTATAGTATTTTCGGTGTATAATCCTTGGCTCAAATAATTCAGTTAAAACTCAGAAATTTTATTTAGTAATTGAATTCAAGGATATTCCGCGATAAAGACGGTACCATTTTAACAAATACAGTTTCTGGGTCTAAAAACGGCAAGATTCATATAAAATTCACATCCTCTAGATCAGTGTTTACCGGCCTGGGATACGTCGCGGTCAAGATAAGGACACGTGAAAATTACATTGATAATGTCGTAAAACGCAAACAAAAATTTAAATTAAAATTAAAGAAAACTATAAACTTTTAGTTAACAAAGATAAAGTTGTATAAAAGTAATATAAGCCATTCGCATAAAATGAAAGAAAATGCAGTAACTCAGTAATCGGTTTATCATTTGTTGCCATTATCTCTGCCCATTCGTAGTAACATCTTGCATATGCCCCCCCCCCTTTCCTTTTAATATTCTTTGCTTTCTGGTAATTCTTGGAATGCAGATAAAACACGAATCGTATCGGGACTTCATTTAAAACCCATTTGAAAGAAGGTTATCATTTTAGGTACCATTGGCAGGGCCTGATTACCAACGGGGTACACTTCCACCAGTAAAAAAGAATTGAAATATTTCCTTTATTCATGGTAGTAATTTTGCATCAATAGGGCGTTTTAATAAGACGAAAATTTCTATTAAATTTTACTGGTGTAAGTGTGCCCCGTCGGTAATCAGGCCCTGACCATTGGGCAGCATTAGTATAAGCTCATTAACGTGTATCAACGTGTCTAGTTTTATTCCTTCTTTGAGAGTGTTTAATTTGAATGTTTAGTCGATATTCATACTTTTGAATGACTTTACCATAGGTGCCAACCTCTCATTAGTATTCCGTAATATGTGGGTTAATTTAACCCAGGTTTAACATGTTTCGCACCAGAATTTTTTTATGAAATGAAATTAAATAAATTCCACGCAGAAACCTGAAATTGAATAAATAAAGATTCATCCAATAATTTTTCTGGTTTAAAGCGTTTTTAAACTGTGTCAAATTAACCCGCATATTACGGAATATTAATGAGAGGTTGGCACCTATGACTTTACGTTTATACCGTGTTGTGGTGCAAAATGGATAAATGATTGAAAAGCAGAATTATAAAGAGAACTGCATCTAACATTGGTAATTACTATAAGTAAATTACTAACAAACAAAAATAAAAGTATTTGAAACCGGTTTATCTGAGAAGAGGTACCCATAAATGAAAATTCTAAGAAAGGGGTACGTGAGAGAAAGGTTGGCAACCGCTGCTCTAGATAAATGGAGATTAACTTTTTCATACGATTTGGTGATAAAATTTCAATATGTCCAATAGAACTGAGATAAAAGCAACGTATGAAAGGAAAAGAAATCTCCATTCTTAGACGATTATATATCTAAATATAAATTAAACTTTTGTTAGACTTTTCATGATATTCTCCAAGTTTATTTAATGTTGATTATTGTTTATGAAATTATATTTTTGATAAATAATAAATTCAGTTTTAAAATTATATACATAGGTGCCAACCTCTCATTAATATTCCGTAATATGCGGGTTAATTTGACCCAGGTTTAACACGTTTCGCACCAGAAATTTTTTTAAGAAATGAATTTAAATAAATTCCACGTAGAAACGTGAAATTGAATAAATAAAGATTCATCCAATAATTTTTCTCGTTTGAAGCGTTGTTAAACTGGGTCAAATTAACCCGCATATTACGGAATATTAATGAGAGGTTGGCACCTATGTATATATAAAGTTCTAGTGCTTTTTTTCTGTGTCCAAAAAAAGAAAAATAATTGCGTTTAAAAAATCATATTGTAGCAGAAAAGCTCTAGGCAATAGGGAATGGACAATATGAGTAAGGAATTCCTTGTAAAAACCTACAGTGCATAGTGTAGCCAACTGGCAACACTTTCTATTTAACTGTTAATAAATAAATCACGTTCTTTGCAACCACTATATTTATACAGAAATATTAATCCTGTGAAAGTAACATAAATGTGCTACTAATTACATTTCAAAATCTATCTTAAAATTTCTGGTGTCGAATTCATAATAATAGTATAAAAAAAAAACAATTCTAAAAGAAAAATTCATACACTGTAGGGTTAAGTAACGCCATATGAATGTAATAACAAGAACGAAAAATCATGCGTCAAGCATAGATTATGTAACACTTTCCAACGCTTCCAAAATAATTTTAGGAATCATACTCTTTAATAAGCTAAAAGATAACATCTAAGTAATCCGAATACTTTTATTCAGCCCTGTATAGGATCTATAGATTTGTATATATACTACATAGGATGCTAAATTTTAGTTCAGTTAGGAAACACGTAGCACAGTTTAAAATTCTCCGTCTGGAGTTAAATAATACGGAAATGTGTTCCCGAACTTTTGTGCTTCCCTGTATAAGATCTACAGAATTCCTACACACCACGTAATATACAAAAAGCGATTTAAAATTAAAATCGTGTTCAGTAACTTAAAACGCACTTCCAGGAATTATTGTTAACATACAGTAGAGAATTCTTTTGTGTGTCCCTGTAAATGAACGATGACTGCTATACACACAATATTCTGTAGTAAGTCTCTTGTAATGAACCTTATATAAATTTCAATGCATTTAAAATAGGGAAACATTATTTAAATAAACCGCAGACGATTTTTCTCCATAGACGTAATCTAACGGAATTCTTTTGACTGTCCCTGTAAAGTAACTATAAGTGCTATACACACAATATTCTGTAGTAAGCCTCTTGTAATGCACCTTAGTGATATATATAAATTTAAATGCGTTTAAAATAGTGAAACATTATTTAAATAAACCGCAAATGATTTTTCCCCATAGACCGCAATGTAACGGAATTCTTTTGAGTGTCCCTGTAAAAACACTATAAGTGCTACACACTTCCGTTGAAATAGGGAACATGCTTTAGATAACGACAATAACATATAAAAATTGCAGAGAAATCCGAGCATATTTACGGGAGTTAGAGCACGGACAGACGGCCATACGGCAGATGGCAGACCGCCAGACAAACCGAAGTCATAAACACTTTTCAACTAGGTTGGAAAGTGTTAAAAAATGGTATCAATCTAAATAATGACACTGCTATGAATATCGTCTATCACATGATAGTTAAATACAAATAAATAAATGCGTTTAAAATAGTGAAACATTATTTAAATAAACCGCAAATGATTTTTCCCCATAGACCGCAATGTAACGGAATTCTTTTGAGTGTCCCTGTAAAAAAGACTATAAGTGCTACACACTTCCGTTGAAATAGGGAACATGCTATAGATAACGATTATAACATATAAAAATTGCAGGGCAATCCGAGCCTATTTACCGGAGTTAGAGCACGGACAGACGACCAGACGGCAGACGGCCAGACGGCAGACGGCCAGACGGCAGATGGCCAGACAAACCGAAATCATAAACACTTTTCAACTAGGTTGGAAAGTGTTAAAAATCACAAAATAATTTGTGACCGAAAAAATTAAAATTCCTTTTTTAGGCAGGTAAAATGACGACTTAGATGTAAAAATATAGATGAAATTATATTTATGAGACAGATACAAAACTGATCTTCTTGATTTCAATTTTTTGAAGTATTTAATGCTTCTTAAAAATTCTGTCACTTATGAAATAAAACAGGGGTGTTCAAAAATAAGTGATAAATAAATGCAATATGAATATTTATTTAAACTGAAAAATACAGCTAATTTAAAAATATTGTTATACATAAAACGTCTGATAAAATTCTTCTAATTTGAATTTTCTAAATTCTTTTTATTCACAATCTTATTTTCTTCAAATGGACATTTTCAACAATAAAATCCGTTACTCAAATAACACATTTGTTTAAGAACATACGATTTTATTTTATTTTAGCAAAGACGAGCAAGTTGTTGGATGATAAAAGAATCTGAAGATAACTAATATTTTCAACTGTTTCAAAGTATTAAAACTCCTCTTCCTGTAATGTTAACCCCTTAATCGTCGTGCCCGAGACATTCACGGGCAGTGTAGGCGACGTCTGTTTTATTCAGAATGTTTCATTCCCACCAGTTTTTTAAAATAGTATAATTGGGTTTATTCTCGCATTGCTTTATCTGGCTATTAAATAAGCCGAATATTTCTACTTAAAAAAACTGGTGGTAATCAAGCAATCTTAATTATTAAAAAGTAGCTTACACTTAAAGAGCGCGACGATTAAGGGGTTAAGCAATTAATTGTATGATTTTGACAAAAATGACCTTTAAAAAAATCAGTATGTCTGTAATAGAAACTATGCTACACTACCTTAGCTGTTAACATCAGAATAAGCAGGCAAAATTTGACTGCGACCAAATGAGTAAATGTAAATTCAAAATAAAATTTGCTTTAAAAATAAGTCAAATAGTCTTCAATAAAAATTATGGGTTTAAATATATATAGTTTTAAACATGAGTAAAACTTCCGGTCGTTCAAGTATTATACAATTGCTAGAAATAGCATTATAACTTCTGAAACTGCCAATTTCATTGTTTGCAGTTAACTTTAACCTTGTAACGGATAAAGCACTTCAATTGCTAAAATGTTGAAATAAATGATTGACACCGGAAATTATAAACAGATTTATTCGTATATAACAAAAAAGCGATGTTTCACATACATAATAAATAAAAAACATTTCTATTAAAATTCTGCTGTCATTGTTGAATTTCGTAATTAAAATTTTGTGGTTTCATAGGAAAACCAATGTCCGTTAAAGGGTTAAATGTTGTTTTATGCAGAATGTATCCAAATTCTATCACAACATTTTTTGAGCAGAAAAATTTAAATAAATAATGAAATATTTATTAATTTTTTTTTAGTTTTTTGGTCGTCGAAACTTTTAGGATTTTATCAAAAAGCTAAAGTTATATTTTTCAAAGAAATATAATTTTAGAATCATAAATATTTTTTTTTTTTTTTTTGTGTGTGTGTGTGTGTGTGTTTGAAAAAAGAAAATTTTTTTTTTTCTGTTTCTTGAAAAGAAAATACAAATTCTTCACTAATGTCGAACATTCGAGTCAAAAAGGAATGTTTGGATGGGGAAATGGGATATCAACCATGGAACCATGGGATTGCAAAATTGACCTGTGCTTAAGTGCAAGACCTCCTTATCATAGTATCAGACCTCTCAATCAGCAAGTTGCCTTTGACCGCTATACTTGTCCTGCTACTAGCGCCATCAATCGTCAGTAATAGTATTTACGACACGAAATCACACGAAATTTTTTCACAGCTCCATTTGTTCTATGCATTTGCTTATGAACTAGTAGTTTTCCTACCACTAAAATTTTATAGTAAATTTTATCTTATTAAATTGACAAGATCGTGTGATTACATGACGAAAAAAATTCTATTAAATTTTAGTGGTAAGAAAAAAGCGTAAGAGTTGGCAGCTATGCGGTAGCAGACCAGCTAGATTTTTCTATAGATTTTTCTATTATATTTTTGGATACCAGTTTTTTAGTAGAGACAATTTTGTTTTGTTTGATCGGAGAATTCTGAGATTTAAAAGAACAACATTTTCTCTAAAAATATACTGGTGTTCAAAAAGCCCGAAACATGGCAACTGTGCGGTAGTATCCACCAGGCGGCGATACTTTCCGGAGAAAGTCAATAATAAGTTGGCAATTACCGCGGACATTTTCTCCCATAGACTTTCTCCGGATTGTCAAGTCTGATCTATGATAAGGGAGTCTTGCTTAAGTGCATTGGAAAAACTAGTTTAAATAAAGACACTCTATTTGTTATTTCAGTTAAAGTAAAAAAAAAACAACATATTTGGGATTAAAAATAAATTTTGATTAATAAATTGCTTACTAGTCGTTTTATTGCTTAATTTGATCAAATAAAAATATTCTGTACCAGAAATTTTATCAGACAAAAATAAGCTATATATTACAGGGTTCGTACGGAACAGTGAATTTTTCAGGAGTGTTACCCGTATTTTATTTATAGTAAAAGAAATCTAACTTAAACTCGCGAAACTTCGCCTTCTTTTAAGGAGCTATTTGTATCGCTGTGTACCAGTATTTTCTTTGTACCGAAAAATTTCCTGCTCGCAAAATTCCAGGAGGCGTACAGACCCTGTATTATTACATAAAATGTACGGTCAGAATTATACATACATGAAGTTTATAAACTGCGCAGCCGTGGTGAATTCAAAATGGGAGTGCGATCAAAGGGAAAGAGATTTTTATACGTATACCAGAATAAAAGTGGTAATAAATATAAAATTTATTCCAGGACAAACATTGCTTAAATGAAATCGAAAGATAAAAGAAATTTTATTCTACTATCTGTACTATATATTCATTTGCGCTAGATGTAACATTCTAAAATTGCACGAGATTTTTATATCTAGATTCCCCAAAAGGGATTATTAATAAAATCACTGAAATTCATTTCTCCGCTTTTATCTTATATATGTTACTAAATTAAGTCACGTTCTGAGAAAAAATAATTGCTGTATCAGGAAAAGACACACCTGACACATGTTTTTATAACACTAGAATAATGTAAGAAAATTGAATAAATTAGGTATTTTTCCGAGCTTCTTTGATCCAATATAGGTATTAAAATTTAAAAATCAGCTTTCAAGCAGTTTTTAATGCGTAAACGATCATTTATTTCAAAATATACCTGTGTTACAAAAAAATTTATATATTTTAATTTTTTAATTTTTTTTTTTTTTTTGTATTAGTTAGACTTGAAGTTGTGGCTGTCGTTTATTTTTGTTTTGACATGGAATACAAATATTTATTACATACAAATACTTATTACCTATTCTTTGGTCCAATATGGGTGTTACAATTTAAAAAATCAGCTTTCGCACAGTTTTTAATGCGTAGAAGATTCCTTATTTCAAAATAAACCTCTGTTATAAATAATTTTATAATTCTTAAAATGGTATTTTTGTTTATTTTTGAATTAATCAGACTTGAAATTGTGGCCCTCGTTGATTTATGTTTTGACATGGAATACAAATATTTTTTTTATCTATTCTTTGATCCAATGTATGTGTTTTAATTTAGAAAATCAGCTTTCGCGCAGTTTTTTCCGTAGGTGATGCCTTATTTCAAAGTAAACCTCTGGTATAAAGAATTTTATATTGCTTAAAATGGTATTTTTTGTTTATTTTTGCATTAATTAGACCTGAAGTTGTGGCCCTCGTTGATTTTTGTTTTGGCATGCAATACATATACCGTAATTTCCGGTGTATAAGCCGCGGCTCAAATAAATCGGTTTCGGACCGGAAATTGTTTTTAATGAAATGTAACATGTTACATCTTGGAACTTATTTCCATTTATTTCTATAAAAATAATTCTGGTTTGAAACAGACTTAGTTTACCCGCGGCTTATACACCGGAAATTACGGTATTTATTACCTAAATAAACAATTGTAAACATAATGCTAAACAGGGCCTACTATAGGAAACATGGGGAAACATCCTGTTGGGGTAAGGGTACCAACAATTTGTAACCACAATTTGTACATATTTTAGGGAAATATACCTGATATTTCATTTTGGGAGGGGATCCACTTGGTATTGAAGTCTTGGGACGACTGACCCATTTGCTGTTGCTATAGTAAGGTGCTGATGCAGTGTTGCCTAATGAGTGTTTCAAATTTACAAAAGAAACCACTCTTTCCGAATAATAATATTTTCTTTATATAATGACTGATTAAGTAAGGCAAATAGTGTGATTTGAATAAAGTGGTAGTTTTTTTTATATAAATCGCCCAATTGTCACAGGGTTCGTACACGCTTACCACAATTTTTAATATTTTATTTAATTTAATATTTAAATAGCAGAAATTGTGGACTCCTCGTTTAATTGAAGGATTTGTAGTTACTTTTCTGAATTTAATTAAGGCGAAAAGTTCTATTAAAAAATTGTGGTAAAAACCATACGAACCCTGTCGCAGGATTTCGGTAAAAAAAAAAGAGACAAGTTATTTTTTAGCCGAGGTGTCATATACGCTGAATGCCCAAACTATTATGACCACGCATCATAGAAACATTGATTTTATGAACCATCTACTAGAGCTTCCATATATGCTTTATAATGATTCTAAGGTGTGTTGCATTACAATATTTCTGTTACATCGCAGCTGTTGCTACTAACAATTTGTGTTATTCACAGAGCAACTCGCCCCACCAGTGGCTGAGAGGTTCTGCTCTCGAAGCTGGTAGACGGGAGGTGCTGGGTTCGATCCCAATCGCGCCCGTCGGCCTAATCGTTTGGAGTTTTCGTGGTTTTCTTCGAGCCGTGGATTTATCCATGCGTAAATACGGGTTAGGTTCCCTTAGAAAGACCCCCACGAAGGGCACTCCCCCCGGGCCTATACCCCAAGTGTAGATAATTGGCCTCCAATAATCAACCCAACCCAACCCACAGAGCAACTCTATTGTTCACAAGTAATTTCCACCTACCATTCCACTTTTCTCTAGAAATTTTTGGGTTTAGATAAAATTATTGGAAGACGTGAGACATTCTTTTACGAGAAAAGTCAAGAAAGTCAGCGATTTCTAATTTACTGGAATTCGTCTCTATTGGCATTGAGTCTCATTCAAAGTCTCAATCCCATTCAATATCACTCCAATCTCTATTTTCTCCAAGAATATAAAAAATAAAAAGTTTATTAATGCGTCTGATTAAGAGCAAACTTTTAATACGAAAACCCAGTTTATTTCATCATTTGCACATGCTGTACAAACGAGTCGAAGTTTCAGTGAAGCTCGTCTTAATAGTTTGATTGTATGTGCCCCTAAAGTACCATCAAAACTATCTTTATTTACATTTTCAAAGCCGTCCGTTTAAGACAACTTTGTATCGCGAACTAACCACAGTTGACGTGAAAAGCTCATAAAGTTTCAAGCATTTCGATATAGGTCAAAACTTTGTAAAAAGTTTTACGGTGAGAACTATATTATTTGTCCTTGTTTACGTAAGTCACATAAATAACTTATTCGGTTAGCGCGTACTGCTCGTTTTTGTTCTCAGAGACATCTATGCCTATAAATTAAGGTGAAAAAAAAATTGACGATGTGACTTACCGATTAATGTGACTTTAAAGAGTATTTTTTATACAGAACCTAAGTTAAAAATTTGAAATTCAAAAGTAAAGAATTTGTATAATATTAATAGCAAATGTTATTTAAACGCAGATAAATATTTCACTTGTTCTGAGATGTGCAGCTACTCAAAACTTTTATGTACCCGCATCTGAGAAGATCATTATGGCATAAATGCCATAAATGTTTTTAACGTATAGGCTACTTCTTAATCATAATTTATGCATAATTGTGCCATAGAAGAACTTATTCCCAATACATAGGTTTATTATATCTCTCTTTTAGACAATAATTTGCAGTAGAATTAGAAGGAGGTAATCACTTTTTTCCAGGAATGTACCTTTGAAGAGAACAATAAAATTAATCTTGTTATTGGTTTAATTTAAAATTCTTTTACGCATCTTGCATTAGTTATTTAAAAGTACGTCTTTTGTATATCTATAAATCTATTTATCAGTGTTACTGTTATATGATAATTTTATAGGTAATTGAATCAGAATACTTGCGGAATATGTGGGGAATATACAGGGTGTTTCTAAATGAATATCGGGGTTTTAACGCTTGGTATTATTTATAACATACAACTTAAAATTATAATTAATACGTAAAATGAAAGAGCAACTCAAATAGTTTTACCTACAAGCTTACAAGTGTTCAATGTGAACACCTTTCGTCACACAGCACACATGAAGTCGATAGCTCAGTCCTTCCCAAACGTTAATTAGTGTTTGTGGGGGTAATTGTTGCAACAGCTGCCTCAATCCTGTTTCTAAGATTGGGTAGGTCAGTTGGTAGTGGAGGCACATACACTCGATCCGTTATGAACCCCTACATGTAGAAATCACATGGCGTCAGATCGGGTGAGCGTAGAGTGGCGTTTGGGAAGAACTGAGCTATTGACTTGATGTGTGCCGTGTGACGAAAGATGTTCACACTGAACACTTGTAAGCTTCTAGGTAAAACTGTTTGAGTTGGTCTTTCATTTTATGTATTAAGTATAATTTTAAGTTTTTTATAATAGATACTACAAAGCGTTAAAACCCCAATATTCATTTAGAAACACCCTGTATAATAACTACACAAAATAGTACAGATTCTAGGAATGAGTGAGGCGGTCACAAAGTCTATCTTTAAAAAGTGAAATAGAAATTTTCTTATCATTAATAGTGGTATCATACTACTAAGAAATTCCAAGGATTGTGCGAAGCTTGACTTTTTTCTTTTTATGTATCCTTATATTCTTCCTTTATTTTTTCTTTCTTTTTTTACAATTTGTTAAGTAAAATCTAGTTTTATAAAGTTAAAATAATTTATAAACGATTATCTTCCTTTCTGTGTATAAAAGTGTAGATATAGTGGTCGCGAAATCTTCTTTAATAGTCACATAAGTAATATAACTAGAAAATTAATCATCAACAATGACATCAAATGAATATTTTTATATAGTAGTTCTGGGAATGTTTAGAAGAAAACCCTGTATAACTTAATAAGTATGCTAAGCAAAACTTTATGTCCTCATAATATTCGCGTACTCGTCGTATTATTTTAAGAATATGTTTTGTGTTTTGCTCAACTGTTCTGCTCATTTTTAGGGGCTTTCGTAATTATATAAATACATAGCACCTATAGTCATCATCTGGTCCGTCCGTCCGTCCACATATAACAACGCAAAAAAAAAAAAATACCCAACTGAATGGTTTGAAATTTAAAGTCTATAATCGTTACAGAATATTGTTGCATCATTTGAAATTTTATGAAAATCGAATGAAAACTTAAAAAGGATATTATTAAAAATATTTATTAAGTAATTTGAATTGTTTTAAAATCGGGATTTCCTTGTTATAGCAGCTTTCGAGGATTAATCGTCAAGCGACCGTGATGTATCGTCAAGCGACCGTGATGTATCGGCAAGTTACCTGACATGTATGACGTTGTTATAGTGATACAGTGTTCGTACGCTTTTACCACAACTTTTTTACATAGAAGTTTTCTATTTAATATTTTAATAGCAGATATTGTAGACGACTCGTTTAATTTCAAGATTTGTAATACTTTTCTGCATTTAAATAAGGCGAAAAATTCTGTTAAAAACTTGTGGTAAATCGAACGAATCCTGTCATATATATGACGTATATGACATTTTATAACCCCTTTAACCAAGTTATAGTCACATTCTTCATTCTGTTTAATTCTATCATACTTAATTAATTAAATGATATCCCATGATACGTAATGATTCTAAGTTGCCATGGTGATTACGTCATATTTAAGATCAAGTCATATTATTTCCGTATTATTGAATTTAAAAACTTAATTTGTATACAAAAATTGTTTCATTATAGCCACCGTATAATCTACAGACAGTTTTTTGGGTAGATGTTTCCGGGGGAATAGATATTAAATGGAAAAGATTCTAAACATTCATTTCAAGCTCTGAAAATTTCAAAGCTAGGCTTAAGTGTCCCATTGGGATTTTCCGTAAATGTTAACAAAAGATAAAATATTGCCAACTTAAAATATTCTTATTTTATTACGGAAATTAATCATATCATAATAACGGACGATATAATTCATTTTTTAATTGAAATAATAACGATGATTTTTTTTTTACATTGTCTTGTATAGGATATTTGCGCACAGTATAATTTTAATGTAACAGAATTTCAATTAACTGTTTGTAAATGTGTGTTGTAACTTAATTGCCAAAAATAAAATTAATATCTATAATATGAAAATCTGCACATAAAATAAATTTTGTATTCATGCAATTTTGCGTAACAGCTGTCGCACCAAGATCTGAATATTTATAACACTAGTTATAGTACGAACTTACCTTATTTGTCACGTTTGACGTACAATTTCAAACTTGTTTTAAGAATATGTTTTGTGCATTTTCCTTTTTATGACAGAGATTCAACACTACTGTGCTGCCAGTCCGTTACTTTTAAAAGAAAATTTAGATTCCATGATTGCTGCCATGTTTTTGAATTAGTACTATTCATTCGACGTAAAAAAAAAAGTATCAATCAAGCAATCTGAATATAAAACAGAGTTGACTGAAAATATTTTTTCCAAAGAGGATGATTGAAAAAAATATTTTCCTGTAAAACATTATTATCTTTATGTTGAGAAAAAGCGGCATATTTACCAAGAAAACGTGTTATGGTTAAAAATAAATAAATAAATATACATATTTTTATCACTTGATATACTATTTTTGTTGCTTGTAAATCGATAGCTTAATTAACAGATTGAATTAACTCTTAGGATTTCTTCTGACATACGACACATTTAGGCAATATATGTTAGTGGTAGAAAGGACATGGTTTGTATAATAATGTTACTTACTATTCCTATATAATATATAAGGACAGTCTTGTATAATCTGCTTACCATGCTTTTTCGTATGTCTGGAGCATTTTCTGGTTTCAATGGCCATATCCACCACTGTCGCGACAGCTGACTGCTATTTTTTGGTTTTACTAAGTAAGATAAATTACAAATTTGAAAATCAGCTTGTGTAAAATGGTTAAATAGAAAATGTCGCTGCCTCTCAAATCCTTATAACTACGCTATGGATAATATTCTTCCTTTGTGTTTGAGGCTATTAAAATTCGGCTGCTTGGGAATAACATTCTGACCGAACCACGGCCTTGAAAAGCCCTGTATATAGAAAGTAAAAAATGTCGCTGCCTTTCCATACGACGCACAATAGGGCGTTTTGAGGATCTAGGTGGACAAAATTATTGCGTTGAAGAATAATTAGGTTTTGCTGGGTTTTCGAATGTATCAGCGATAAAATAATCAAACAGTGATAAATATTTGGCATATTTAATTATTATTATTATTGTTATTATTATTATTATTAGTAGTAGTATTAGTAGTTATATTATTATTATTTATTTATATTATGATATTGTATTGTCATTGAAACTACACATGTATTCAAAGTTTCAGCTCAATCGAATAATTAAAAGTTGTTAAAATTGACTTGCAAGATTTGAATTAAACACTCAGACACACACTTCAAGTTAATATAACTTAATGATTCGCAAACTTTCGTAGGAGTTTTCTTAAGTTTTCAATACTTTAGGAATGGCACTTTGATTTAACAAAATGCTTATTGCTTAATACTATATTAAAAGTCAAGATGAAGTTTGAAAACAACATGGGGCTTATTTTTAAACAACAATAGGTTAAATCGTGTGACAAACATGTGACATATGTCCAGTAAACTGCTACTTTCGAATAAAACAGAAAAGTCACGACTTGCTTTTGAGCTTACAGAAAAATAATGCAACTGTTGAAAGTCTCTCAAATCAACTGCCTTCTTTACTTTCGTAGTTAATCGACACATCGGGTTTTTTCGGCAAAACTCGTACGGATCTCGACGAAAGAGACAATCAGCTACCAGTATACGCGGTCTTGTTAAATTCCGAGACAATCGGAAAAATGAATTTTGTCCACCTAGATCATCAAAACTCCCCACTGTGCGACGCGACGCTATCGACATTATTCTTCCTCTGAATTAGAGGCTACAAAATTTTATCTGCTTGGGAATAACATTCAGAACCACGGCATTTAAAAGCACTGTGTATGGAAACTTTAAGCTTGTGTTTTATGTTTATATCGAGTTTTAGATATTTTCAGGCACAGGTATGACTTATGCATAAATTCTTTTCTCTATTTTAATGCACCTTCATGCGTATTTTTCATGTTATTTATAAAATGAAAATTGTTTACTTTAATTAATAAGTCTGTACGACTTTACTAATATGTATTTATTGAATAGTAATTTGTACAAAATAAATCTAAACTATTTTACGCATGTATTTTTCTGTGCTGTAATTTGATTGCAGCTTGGTGAAATATATAACTAAACTTTCTATCCGCGTTAATGTTACCACATGTGATTACCATGGTGACGTCATATGAATATTGACCACAAGAAAATTGTTTTAAATGTATCGTTTCAGTATATGACGTAATTTTCACCATTAAATGCATTTGCCGTTTAAAAATTTAATTATTTTAAGATTTTCTTTATTTTTAAATATTCACGTCCAAATACATTTTTTATGACGAGATTGTTTCCCCATTACCTTCTTTTAACACGTGATCATTTAATTATTATTTTAGAGTTAATTCTGTTTTTAACAGTCACGTGTAAATACATTTTTATACTGAAAGGAAATATATTATTCTTTGTGCAGTTTTAAAATTTGGCAAAAATTTAAAATATGATCTTTTCTAAATATGAAAGAAATCTCTATTGAAATAATGAAAATTTAAATAAAACTTGAAAATAATCCTAAAAAAAAATAGTCAAATTGAAAAAAATAATTGCACACTGAACACTGCAAGCTTCAAGTACTTCCCCGCAAAATAATGTTGAATTACTACGCATAGTTGTTATTTTTTCTATCGAACATTTTATATATCCTGTTAAACACATTAGAATATTTTCTATAGAAATATCTTGACCGAATTCGATATAAAATGGCTCTTTAAATAATTATTAGATTATAAAGTTGTCTGCTTGAGCGTGTTTAGCGAACATTTCTCTATAATACTACCAATTTGCATATTTTTATGTGCAATAGTTTTCTTAAAATTTGCCGAGAAAGACTTCTGGTCACAAAAACACGTTTACAGCGGTAACATAGTTTTTTTTTTTTTTTTTTTTTTTTTTAGAATAGAGAGGTAATTTTATGCATCTTTTAAATTAGTGTCACGAATTAAATAAAACAGGATACTCTGAAACAGATGATTAAAAATGCTAAATTAATTTTTATTTGAACTGTAAAATATAACTTCATTTAATTTATTTAAAACATTTTTTTAATTAAAATGAGTGAAATAATTCATCGAATGGAAGTACTCTAAGAAACAATTTTCACTCATGATCTAGTTGCATCAAATAGATAATTTCACTAACAAATTCGCTACTCGAATACAACATATGACTATGGGCATACATTTTTATTTTATTTTCATAACGAAAGCTTAAGTTTTATGTTGGATTAAAAAGATAACATGTAAAGATAAAAAACAGTGCATAAATGTGGTCGCAGGAGTTCTCATCTGAACTTTAGACTGCAAACACAAGCAAATACTTTATTGGGGCTTGTGAAGTTGAATGATGCCTCGCGAACAATATAAATTTTGATGAGTGCAGTAATTTTTTACAGCGTGAGAACGAAGTAGACAGAATGAGTCGAGATGCAGACTGAGTAAGACGGACTCGGGAGATGCTCTTAAATCTCCGGCGACGGCCAGCCTTTACGAGCTGAGCTGAGAAATGGTATCGGCAAACGGCCTTTACGAGCTTACGAGTTGTCATGATTGTTCTAATTATATTTTAACTTGTACATATTTGTAAATATTTGATATAATCCAGAAAATTAAACAGTGTAAGATTTCAACAAAAATCTGCCTTGGACTTATTAATACCCATTTAGATAACCGGCCATAACAAATATCTACAAAATGGAGACATCGGCCTGGATCAACGGAATCTATGCGAACTGGATCTACATGATTTGTGAGTGATCTGAATGATCGGGATCTACGTGAATTTCGAATAAAGAAGCAAAAAGATTTGTGCATCAAGTTCCTGTGAGGTGTTCACGTGTGTCTTCACGTAAAAGTGTTTTGTGCTTCCGAATTTTTTTTTTTCATCTGTGTATTACTACACATCCAAGTGTGTGTGACACATCCAAGTGTGTATTATGTGATATGTGCATCGTATCCGTGAGATGTGCGATCGTTTGTCGGTTAAGTTCAGTGATGAATCACTGATTAACAGATAAAGTCCTTTCGGTAAAGAAAGAGGGAAATGTTTCGAGTATCGGTGTAGAAAGTTTGACCCACTGACCGTCTGTGCAAGATAAGTGTCGTGTTTTCGCGGTGGCGGAAAGCGATTTTCTTTTTTTCTGGTGATATTTTTTTTCTTCTGCTTTTAGTGTACGCAAGAGGAAAATGTGTTGTTTATCAGCGAGCCAGAGTCAGAGTGCTCGAATGAAATAAAATATAAACGTCTGCCGTGCATATTTTTTTTGCAGACTGGGAAAAGTGAAAAGTGAAACGATTAAAAGTTTTTTTTTCTCTCTCTTTTTCTTCGTATAGATAGAGGAAGGTGTTATTTTTTTTGCTTCCTCACATGAATAATGTTTGATTGAGTAATGTTTTTTTTCTAGAATAGAGTTAAGTAGTACAAAGATATATATATTTTTTTTTGTATCTTGTTATTTTTATGGGAAAGGAAACAAAATATATATTCGATTTAGAATATTTAGAGAAAGTGTTTATAAAATTGTTGAATATTATTATATGTATAAATATATTTTATTTATCGGGTGAAGATATGAAAGTAAGTGTGTTTTTATAACTGTTACGTATTATTATATGTATTGCTATATTTGATTTATCGGGTGAAAATACGTATATTATTGATTTATTTAATGATATATTTTATTTTTATGTGTTAATTAGTTTATGATAAAAATGGCACATTTAATAAGGTCAAAAAAGATCGATCTGATTACTGTGGCTGTCGAATTAGGTTTAAATCCACCAGAATCGACCAATAAAACTCAATTAACTGATTTAATTGTAAAATCCAAAGGGTATGATGAAGATTTAGTGAAAAATTTGTTAGAGGGAATTGTAAGTGAGCGTGAAGAAGCCGAAAGATTATTACAGCAAAAAGAAGCTGAGAATCGCGAGTTTGAATTAAAACGATTACAATTGGAAAATACACAAAAAGCCCAATTACATAACTCTGTACCTACAATCGCCGGAAAAGGTTCCGATGTTTTAAAATTATTAAATAGGTACAATAACGAAGAGGAAATCAGTATATACTTAACCCTTTTCGAACGCCAGGCAAAGCGGTTAGAGATAGACAAACATGAATGGGTAACCTATCTTCTCGCATTATTACCTCTCGATATAGTTAATTTAATAAATCGCGAAAGTGAGGAACAGTCCAGCGACTACGACTATGTAAAAAAAATACTTTTAAGACGCTTTAGACTTACACCGGAGCAATTTCGGCAAAAATTCTTCTTGCATAGAAAGCAAAATTCGGATTCGTGGAAAGATTTCTCGTTTGAACTCTCAAATTTCTTGGATAATTGGTTATCTGGCCTGCAAATATCGACGTACGAACAATTAAAAAATATTTTAATTATTGATCAAATCAGGAGAAAATTATCTTTAGAAATGAAGGAACACTTTTGTGATGAATTACCCAAAATTACGAATATAGATGATTTGACAAATAAATTGGATGATTTTGAAACTGCCCGAATTAACTTACGGAAGGCTGAAATTAAGTCCCCAAATACGGAATTCCGAAAACGTCAAGGTTTTGAAAATAATAGAGCGTTCCATCGAAATGATGTTAGCCGCGTACCATATGAAAAAAATTACGCGAATGCCCCCCAAAAGAATTTAAATACAAAAATCCGTTGTTTTAATTGCAATGAATTTTCGCACCGCTGGAGGGATTGTCCCCGAAAAAAAGAAGGCCCAGTGTGCTGGAAGTGTAAAATTCCTGGCCACAGGTCTGACCAGTGTACAAACAATTCTCCTAAAAATGCAAATGCCGCCATAAGCAACAACTCTAATCCAGCAGATAAAATAATAAAGAACGTGAGGATTTTAGGAAAAAATATAGATGCCTTGATAGACACAGGGAGCGACGTAAATATGGGGAATAACGATATTTATATTGCCCTGGGATGCCCTAAATTACATGAAAATGACTTGGTTTTGTCAGGTATTGGTGGAAACCAAATAACACCCATAGGATTTACGACCGTAAACATTGAAATAGATGGTTATACAGTAAATTCAGATTTATACATCGTAAAAAATTTGAATCATTCTATAATTTTAGGGAATACCTTTTTGAGACAGTTAAATTTCAATATTTCGGAAAAAGGATTGCAAATTATGGGAAAACGGAAGTTAAAAGAAGTTAGGATAAATTACGTCACTGCTTTCCCACAAGAAACAACCATGACGAAAATCAAACGCGTCAGCTATGTCACACCCAGATTTCATGCGATGTTGCGGTCAGAAAAGCAAAACAATCCCACGATAGGAAGTATGATTTCGACAGCTGAATTAGTGAGAAAGGAACAAACTAATCAAAATGAAACAGCTTTTAACTTTAGTGAAAAAGTAAACATGCAATTAAGTACTGCAAAAAGTTGTTTATTAGAAAGTGAACCGTGTTCTATCCCACAGTCAGACTTAGCGAAAACCAGAGATATTTATTTAGCTGAAACAGCCAATTCAATTAATTTTCAGGAAGTTGAGCTGAATCATATTACAAACAACGCTATTAAGAAAGAGTTAACGGAATTGATTACTAATTATAAGCCAAACAAGGTTAAGGACACAGAGTTAAAAGTAAATATAATATTAACTGATGATATTCCGATTGCGCAACGACCGCGTAGATTAGCGTATCCGGAGCAGGAATTTGTGGACAAACAAATACAGGAATGGTTGGAAACGGGAATTATAACGGAGAGTAACTATAATTATGCATCTCCTATAGTGTTAGCGAAAAAGAAAAATAATTCTTGGAGACTTTGCGTAGACTATAGATTGCTAAATAAAAAAATAATTAGAGATAATTTTCCCTTGCCAAGAATAGAAGATGTTTTAGATAACATTGAAAGTGCAAAGGTTTTCACAACATTGGATTTAAAAAATGGTTTTTTTCATATAGACGTAGCAGAGGAGAGTAGGAAATATACAGCATTTGTCACGCATAACTTGCAGTACGAGTACTTAAAGCTCCCATTCGGATTATCGGTTGGACCACAACAGTTTCAAAGATATATTCAAGCTGTTTTTAAACAGTTAATTAAAGAAAAGGTAATATTAATTTACTTAGACGATGTCATAATACTTGCGGAAACTGAGGAAGAAGCCTTGGTAAAACTGAAACGCGTCCTAGAAGTTGCATCGGATTACGGACTTGAATTTAATTTTGCAAAATGTCAATTTCTTAAACGGAAAATTGAATTTTTAGGCTATATTATCGAAAACGGAACTACTAGACCCTCGGAAGCCAAAACTTTGGCAGTAAAGAAATTTCCTGAACCCCGAACCCTTAAACAAATACACAATTTTCTGGGTCTAACTTCTTATTTCAGAAAGTACATCCCACATTATGCAACTATAGCGAGACCTTTAAGTGATTTATTAAAAGCGGGAAATAAATTTAAATTTGGAATACCCGAAAAGCAAGCTTTTGAAACTCTTAAAGAAAAATTAGTTAACCCCCCAGTATTGCATGTATTCCGACGAGGCGCTAGACTAGAATTGCACACCGATGCAAGCGCCATAGGTTTTGGTAGTGTCCTACTACAAGAAGATGAGAACAAAAACTTACATCCTATTCATTACATGAGCCGTAAAACTACACCTACTCAAGCAAAATTTTCGAGTTTCGAATTAGAGACCCTTGCGGTAATAGAATCGGTCAAAAAATTTCGAAACTACTTATTAGGCACGACATTTAAAATTGTGACAGATTGTTCCGCGTTTCAAAAGACTATGGACAAAAAAGACATTACGCCAAAAGTAGCAAGATGGGCGCTATTCTTACAAGAATTTGATTATGAAATAGTACATCGAGCGGGAAATCAAATGAAGCATGTCGACGCATTAAGCAGAAATACAGTATTGGTAGCAACACGTTCTTATGACGAATTAACAGCAAAAATTAAATTAGCGCAACAAGAAGATGAACATATTCAAACCATCAAAAAATTAATAGAAAAAAATGAAAGCTCGGAATATTTTAATCGAAATGACATACTGTATAAATACGAAAACGACAGAGAACTGTTGATGATTCCCTTAAATATGCAAAAAGAAATAATACGAAATGTTCATAATAGAGGTCATTATGCGGTAGCAAAAACCCAAACAATTCTAAAAGAAAACTATTTTATACCCCAGTTAAGAAAACAAATAGAAAACGTCATTGCGAATTGCGTAGAGTGCATTTTATGTAATAAAAAGCAAGGAAAAGGAGAAGGTTTATTGAACCCGATTCCAAAACAAAATATCCCCCTTGAAACCTATCACATCGATCATATTGGACCGATGCCATCCACTCACAAAAATTATAATCATATTTTTACCGTCGTAGATGCTTTCACAAAATTTGTCTGGTTATACCCAGTTAAAACTACTGCTGCCGTAGAAGTTATAGATAAATTAAAATTACAACACAACATTTTCGGAAACCCGTCCCGAATAATAACCGACAAAGGACCCGCGTTTACATCCGACGATTTTGAAGCATATTGTAACGAACAAAAAATACAACATGTCCCAATAAGGACAGGTGTTCCAAGAGGAAATGGCCAGATAGAACGGATGCATAGAATCCTGATACCAATATTAGCGAAACTTAGCATAGATGACCCCACTAAATGGTACAAATATGTAGCATCGGTACAGCGAATTATAAACAGCACTATATCTAGAAGCACAAAATTTTCACCATTTGAGCTTCTAACCGAAGTGAGATTGCGACATAAAAACGATTTGCAAATAAAAGAGTTGTTAGACGAAGAACATGTAAATTCGATTATGTCAGAGAGAAATTTCAATAGGGAAATTGCAAAAGAGAACATTTTAAAAATACAGCAAGAGAATCTCAAAACCTTTAATAAAAAAAGAAAAACGGCATACACTTATAAACTCGGTGATTTAGTAGCTATACAAAAAACACAATTTGGTACAGGCATGAAGTTGAGACCTAAATTTCTCGGTCCCTATGAAATCACCAAAGTGAAAGGAAAGGATCGATACAACGTAAAGAAAATTGGCTACCATGATGGTCCAAACATTACATCGAGTGCTGCCGACTTTATGAAACGATGGACAAATTGGACAGATTGATATTTTGAAACAATATTCTTTTTACTTTTATTGAACATTATGAGTGAACTCTGAACTTTAAGCAATTTTCAACGTTATAACAAGTTTTGTTGTGTTATTTTCATTTTTTATATTTTAGGAAACTCTGTATGTTTCAATATTTACTATTGTTTATTGTTTTGTTTGTATATATATTTTTTGTGTATATTTGATAATTTTAGATTTTAGTCGACTGGTTCTATACCTAGTGAAATTAGTAGATAATGACTGTGAGGACACAGTACAGTCAGGACGGCCGAGTTGTGGTCGCAGGAGTTCTCATCTGAACTTTAGACTGCAAACACAAGCAAATACTTTATTGGGGCTTGTGAAGTTGAATGATGCCTCGCGAACAATATAAATTTTGATGAGTGCAGTAATTTTTTACAGCGTGAGAACGAAGTAGACAGAATGAGTCGAGATGCAGACTGAGTAAGACGGACTCGGGAGATGCTCTTAAATCTCCGGCGACGGCCAGCCTTTACGAGCTGAGCTGAGAAATGGTATCGGCAAACGGCCTTTACGAGCTTACGAGTTGTCATGATTGTTCTAATTATATTTTAACTTGTACATATTTGTAAATATTTGATATAATCCAGAAAATTAAACAGTGTAAGATTTCAACAAAAATCTGCCTTGGACTTATTAATACCCATTTAGATAACCGGCCATAACAAATATCTACATAAAAACTTCTATTTGTCGATTATTTGTACAATTATTCCAAAAATGAGAAAAAATACTTTTCAGTAAGTATGATATGAGAATCATATATTAAGTTTTAACAAACCCTATCCTTTATTTAATTTATATTTTTCGCTTCCTTTGTCAAAATCTAATCGTGTTATCTTTAACTTCAAACAATAAGCCAGCTGTAATTTATACCCTTTCCCTTATTCATTTTCACTTGTGCTCGATCACTAATATCTCACGGCTTTTCGATTAAAAAAAAAAAAAAAAAAAAAAAAAAAAAAAGAATTAAATCAGCACTGATGCCTTTTCGTAATTTTACTTTCCGTAACCATGCTTATAACACAATATGTGCATAACGCATTTTTGTGGCCACAAAAGTTATGCGAATCTTCCATTTGGCCCAAATGCATGCCCTTATATGGTAGCTGCGGCGTCACAGGAATAATATATATAAGAAGGCATAACGAACGCTGGAATGCAACGAAGGTATGGCAAAAGGTAGAAATTCAAGTACAACAATTTTCAAAGCACAGTCATTTATTATAGCAGTTGACTCGGTGACAGGGTTCGTTAAACAGGCAATAATCACTGAAGAGGAGGCGTACAAATTAAGTTAATACTGAGACAGTCGAGGTAAGAGTGATACAAATTGTTTCGAACATAATTTGCACTTTTTTATTTTTGGCGTGCGGTTTTTGTTATCAGTCGCCAACATATACAATGAATTTGGCGGTAATCATGCAAAGGAACAAAGTATTTTGGAGAGTTAAGGGAATAATTTTGAAAATGACAGACCGGCAGAAGATTCGTGGGAAGAGAGGGTTGTACAAATTTTTGTAATTACATGAAGTGCCAATCGAGCGAGGATGATTAACATAGAATGCATGAACGTTAAAATTTAGACAAAACTAAGTGCTAAATTTAGATGTTGGTTGCATATGAGAACTGAAAATTCGTTAGGAAAATGACGGCGTAGGAGGAAGTACAACGAAAGCAGTTACTTTATCTTTCTTTTTCTTTATTTATTCGCAAATGCCGGCTGGTGTGAAAAGGAAGAGAAAAATGCAGTATGGGTGTGAATACATATTTCTTTTATTTCTGCAGGCTGGGAAATGAAACTGACATGACAAGAAAAATGCGTAATATAAATTAAGTGAAACCGAACTGAATAAAACGGATATTAAAATTTAATCAACAAAAATGGAGAAGGGTTAGAATAAAGTTATTTTACTGTTAATAAAAATAGGAAAAGTTACACAAAGTAAATAATTTTGAAACAACAAAGGGGGGAGGATTAATTTTAAAGAATAAGAGGATATGTAATGAGAAACGTCATTACATATCTCACCCCGCGAACGAAAATGAAATTCAATCCTTACCTAATAGCGCGAGAAAATACCGTGTCTCTTTGCATGAAAATATAAAAAAATACAATAATACAGTAATAAAAATGTGAAAATGCAAAACAAACCTGTAAGGAATCAACATGCAATACTGGCATCATAAGCATCATAATTATTTTGACCATTAAAATTTTAACCTCTGTATAATAATCTTTTTTTTATAGTTGCAACTTTTTATTTAACGAGGTTTTCTTTTTAACATGGATATCCTTTCTTTAATCATCCGGTACCGGGAAATTTATAACAGTCCTTTTTTTATTTTCTTTAAGGACTTCAATATGGTCATAAAATAGAGAAGATTAAAGCAGACAAATTATCATTATTCTTCTAAAAAAAATGATTCATTTGAATCTAAACTGATGCCAAAAATTTAAGTTCACAAAATAAACAAACACATACAATAATAAAACACATTACAAATGTATAAAAATATAGAAGAAAAGGTTATATATATATTCAAGTATAAAATGTAATAATGTATAAGCATAATTAAATGAGCAGAAAAAATATATAAAAAGAAAATATTTCGTGCATAGCACTGGACAGAAAAGAATGCATGTGGCAAACTAATAAAAAATCTGCCCCAAATCTTGTCATGTGACAAGTATAATGTCTCAAGCTTAAATGCTTTACGTCCTAGGGAAAATATTGACGTAATGAGAGTCCATATTATGGTTGTTCTTGACCACGATATTAATTCCTTGCTCCACCTTGAAGACCAGAAGTGATCTCCAACAAGGAGTACTAGTCAATGTCTTGTATGAGTCCTTTTTTAAAAAAAATGCTACACCAATTGATGAATGTCTCTCCGCACTATTAAGTTTGGGAGTATAGGGCACAAAATTCTGAGTTGACCTGAACTTCAGATGGTAATAATTAGTAAAAAAATAAAAATAGCTATATATTTATCTTATTTATCAAACTCAAAATACTATCCGAGAGTGTAGAGAGACAGTTTGTCATTATCGTGAAAATGCAAGTGCAAGTATGTCCTAAACTTAGCTTAGTGTAAAAAAAATGCATTTATTTATAATATTGAAAAGACAGAATAGAATTGACTTAGGTAATTGAAGTTAGGATTACTGTCATTGTGTGTGAAATTTTTGTATTGAAAACCTTTTGTGATTTTCAGAGTGACATATCAGTCTGTGAAAGAGATAAAACAAGCCTTTTTTTTAACTAAACACAGTTAAAATGTTCAATATTAAGTAGAAATGTTTAAGACATGTATTCTTATGTGTAAGCATATAAAATTAAAAGTTAATTTGAAGTAAGATTAAAAAGGGATTGTTAATCTAATATTATTTGTAGAAGGAAATATATTATGAATTGTGTGATATATATATTTTACTATAAAACAACATAAGCAAATGAGAAAAAGTAAAAAGATATTATGTGGTAAAGCTTATTTTATATGTAAAGGAAAACAACACAAAAGAGTTTTTTAGTCGTTTTTGTATCAAGACAAATGTCATAACTCTAACATGTAAGAAGAACAGTGTATGACCCAACATATCATCTGAGTATTAATGTGTAGAAAGGTGCTGACAGGAATCTTTGTTTACCAACAAAGTGAGGGTGGGCTTAGAATGCCTTGAAATTACACAAAAAATTGAGTGTGAAATTATTTTACAAAGATGAAAAAAAGAATAAAAAGGTTGTATACCTAATAAAATTAGACATGTAGGAAGGGTAAAGGAAAGGAAAACTCAACGGTATGTGTGTACAAGACTCAGAATCTTTATGAAAAGATATCTTAGTCACCAATGAATCAAGTACCATATGGCAAACGCTATGACATGATCCAAGGATGTGTCGTGTAATTGTGTCAATGAGAAAACTATGAACTAACCTATGAGTAAACAATGAGTAAAGGTTTCCGTATACACTAAAAAAACTGAAAGTACAATGAACTATACGCAATGAGCGTTTTTTTTTTTTGCATAATACACAAAAAAACGAAACAATGATCTAATCAATGAGTACACAATGAGTAACTATGAGCAGCAGTTTTCCGTGTGTATAAGAATCCTCAAAAAAACAATGAACTATATGTGTTAATGTTGCAATGAACTATATGTCTTAAAAAAAAACATATAAAAATACCGTTGACAATAAAAACTTTTGAGAAATAGAAATTCCAAGTGGAATTATTAACGAATAAATTAAAATAGCAACGTGGAGTAAAGTAAGAGTATATTTATGTTCAATGCAAGTAGGTGTAAAAATGAAAAAAAAATAAAGTTAAAATAATATAAAAGTTTGTATGTTTGAGTGTAAATAGTAAATAAGCGAGGGGAAAAATGCATATGTGTCTACATAACCAGTTAAAATTATCTTGTATGAGAAAAAAAAAAATGACTACCCGCATCAAGAAAAATTATCATACAAAATAATACATCATATCATTTAACCATTTCCGATCGTTAAAATAGGTAAATGAAAAGATGAACTAAACTGTACACAGAGATGTTTACAAAAAAATTAAACTCTAAAAAAAAATATCTATAAATGAATACAAAGAAATGTAAAATGTACTGTTGTGTATAGACGTATGAAAAGAAATGTACACAAACTGGTATGCATGTAGTTTCTGAGTTACAAGAAAAGAAAAAAAAAATCGTATGGAGTGTGTTTTTTAGTGAGAGGGAAAAAAATAAAGCATGTTATTAACTCTTTTTTTTAAATTAGCCTAAGTGTACTTGTAAATATGTTTCCGTTCTTCATAAATGTGTCGCTTTAGTGAAGGACAATCATGAGCAAATGCAGGGTGACAAATATCAAATTGAGTGTTGATATTATTATTATTTGTAATGCAATTAATGCATTTTGGAGTGTTTGCACATTGAGGATCATAGTGTGGAGCTGAGCAGACAGCACATATGATATCATTACAACACCCTTTTGCAAGTTGTTGATACGTCTGACATCTAAAACATCGTTTAATGTCTATAAATGGTTTCACTGGGTAAAATGTTGACTGTATGGGAATCGCTTTACGATACAGTAATTGTTTAGCACTTTCCGGAGAAATCTCCAAAATCCAATTAAAAGCATTTATGTATTTAAGTTTGTATTTTTTTATAACTTGGATACAAGGGACCGGTGAATGTAAAATGACAGAAATTCCTAACAAAATATCAGGGATATTGTATTTTTCGGGTAACTTACAAATTATAATACGAGTGGGCTTAAGTTCCTGCACATTAGGAGGGTCGATAGACATATTTTGTGAAAATTTGACAGCTTCTGCACATTTTGACTGACACTTTGTAATACTATTATAAGTCGTTGTAAGTTGTGAATCTTCGTGACATATTTCCTGAGATGCTACATTGTGTAAATGTTCGTCAACAAAAATTTCAGTTTGTGTGCATACTTCATGCATAAATTGACGTTTTTCATTTTTAGGAAACCTTATATTACCAATTTGTGTTTCTTCAGACTTGAGTTCATGTTTGTTTTTCAATGATAGTGTGTGAAGTCGTTCTAAGATTTTTCTGTTTACTGTTAATAAATTATCTTTCTCTTTTACTACATCATTATGTTCCTGTAAAACAAGTTTATAATTTTCGATGAGAAATTTAAACTGTACATTTATTTGATTTCTTAAGGTCAAGAATTCTTTAGACAAAGTAGGGTTATTAATCGAAGTGACAAGTTTGTCAAAAGCTTCGAAGTCAGTGGAAATAATTTCAGCATCACGATTTAGTGTCTCTTCAAACAGATGGGTCCAAGAAATTTTGAAAAGGAATTCATCCAAAATAGAAATGGGTTCGTTGTTCTCAATTAAAGGAGCCTGTTCATGTAACGTTTGAATATCTTGAATAGATTTCTGTTTATTTTTATTTTTCCTAGGCATGTTTCCGTTAAAAAGCTAAACTCTGATCCATAATACTGAAATGAGCTATAAATTAAAAAATAATAAATGAGAGAGAAGATGTGTGCGAATAACTTTGTGCAAAAAATGGATTTTTGAAAATACACACTACATAAACTAAGAATGGTTAACTGAAACAACTGCAATTCTTTTTTTTTAATTATGAAAGAAGAATAAAATCCGAAATATGTGCACAGAGTTTTTTTTCTTTTAAATTGAAGTAAAATAAAACCAAAATCAAAGAGTTAGCTCTTTTGATTAATACTACGGAAATGCATATGCGCGATCACCAAAAAGTATGTATTGTGCCAGATTACTTCATCAAAATTCAACCAAAATAAGATAAAGTCACAAAATATTTATGCTGTGTTCTAAGTATATCTTTTTAAGGTAAAGGCAAAAACTATGATTTCACAAGAATACAAAAAAAAAAAAAAAAATATCTCTCTCTCTATATATAGAACTGCAAATAATTTCTTTTTTTTTTTTTTTTTTTTTTTTTTTTTTATAAACGTACTTACCGTCACCATGACTATTACACACAAACATCCTATCTGTACTCTTCAATTTTTTTGATAAACATCAAAATTATGCAAACATATTTAGATACAATATAGAACTGATCTTCAGTATCTTTGATTATATTGGAGGTAAAAAAAAATAATTAATTGAGGAGTTCTCAAAAAAGTGAAGGAGTACAAGAGAAAAAAAAATAATAATAACTAATTGTTACACGATACAAACCTTTGAGGGAAAAAAATATTTATGTTATTTCCTATAAATGTAAGTTAAATTTGCAAAAAGGCAACACAAAAAAATTAATATATATCTGTATAGGATAATGTAAACTATTAAAAATATCACTAAAAAAATAGTATTTTTAATAATATAAAAATGAAGAAGGTTTAAATATTCTGTTTAAAAAATGTAAACCAAATATTGATAATAGTTAAAACAAAAAATCTTGAGCATGAAAAGAGAAGTTTAGGGAAACAATGCATAATTATTTTAAAGCAACATTTTTAATTAGAAATTGGGAAAAGAATCCTTCTCTGTTTATGCTCTGAAAATCCTAAACTCTTATACGATGTTGAACGTTCAACTAATTTTATTTATTTACTTCTTTTTTTGCACACAATCCATTATCTATCTGTTTATTTATTATTTTTGTTATGAGAGAAAAAAAAAATTGTATTTGGAGACACAAAGTGCCTCATTTTTGTTATTGTTTTCAATATTCCTGTGATTTATCTATATTTTCACAACTGTGTTACTTTCTTTGTTGATTTATTTCATTCAGTGATACTAATATGTTCGTTTCATTCAACAGTTAGTATCATCCTGAGAAATTAGGATCCTAGAAGAACACAAACTTTGGAGGTGAAAATCTTTGCAGGTACAAAATTCACTTGCACACACAAGCACACAAATTACGTAGTTAAAGGAGAAAAAAAATATATCCCAATATTTCGTATACAAACACTTTGAAGGAAGTTTCTGTTTTCCTATTTATATAAACTGCTGTCGAACACAATCCGCGCGTACCAGTTATCACATATCACTCATATGATTTAAAATCACACCTATCACTGAAAATCACTTAAGAAATTGTAAATATTGTTTCACAAAGCCATGCACATTGAAGTTAGAGAGACCCGCAAATTGGATCAACTATTGGACCTGCAATATTCCCAAAAAGAAGAGCGCGGAGCAAATTTTCGACGCACAGGAAAGGGAGCGGGAGCGGGAATAGGCCCGAGCGAAGAACCGGGCGAGCGATTTCTTTTTTCTTTTTTTTTAATATCCCACATCAATAAGGAAGGCACACTGTTTGTTGTGATTCTTAGACGGAGCACAGAAAAAAAAAAGGCTGGCACATTAGTGGCGAAAAACAGGGCGAGCTGAGGAAGGAACCGTACTGACAGATGAGGCGGCGAGGGTGGGGTGTTTACGAAGTCAATCCGAACACGCGAAGATATTCTGCCGCTAACACATTGGAGAACTCTTGATTCCGCAGTCAGCAGGGATAAAACTGATCAGAACTTCAGTCACCGGTCTAGATATCCGGGTAGCAAAAACAGGAAGCTGACAATATAATCCATATATAGTTCCCATAATCCACAGAGTCTTGTTATATATATATATATATATATATATTAACTCGAAAGAAGAAGCAGTCATTTCATGGAACGGACAGTTTGTAAGAGATATCATTTTTTAGTCCTTGTATAAACATATTTGATCCGTCATGTGATTAAATTAAAAATCCCTCCTCTCCAGTGACGAAAAAATATTGCCTGTACCCTAGATGCACCAATTGTTTATACTGTGGAATCCAGATAATGGGTAAACGGATGCATAGCTGCGGCGTCACAGGAATAATATATATAAGAAGGCATAACGAACGCTGGAATGCAACGAAGGTATGGCAAAAGGTAGAAATTCAAGTACAACAATTTTCAAAGCACAGTCATTTATTATAGCAGTTGACTCGGTGACAGGGTTCGTTAAACAGGCAATAATCACTGAAGAGGAGGCGTACAAATTAAGTTAATACTGAGACAGTCGAGGTAAGAGTGATACAAATTGTTTCGAACATAATTTGCACTTTTTTATTTTTGGCGTGCGGTTTTTGTTATCAGTCGCCAACATATACAATGAATTTGGCGGTAATCATGCAAAGGAACAAAGTATTTTGGAGAGTTAAGGGAATAATTTTGAAAATGACAGACCGGCAGAAGATTCGTGGGAAGAGAGGGTTGTACAAATTTTTGTAATTACATGAAGTGCCAATCGAGCGAGGATGATTAACATAGAATGCATGAACGTTAAAATTTAGACAAAACTAAGTGCTAAATTTAGATGTTGGTTGCATATGAGAACTGAAAATTCGTTAGGAAAATGACGGCGTAGGAGGAAGTACAACGAAAGCAGTTACTTTATCTTTCTTTTTCTTTATTTATTCGCAAATGCCGGCTGGTGTGAAAAGGGAGAGAAAAATGCAGTATGGGTGTGAATACATATTTCTTTTATTTCTGCAGGCTGGGAAATGAAACTGACATGACAAGAAAAATGCGTAATATAAATTAAGTGAAACCGAACTGAATAAAACGGATATTAAAATTTAATCAACAAAAATGGAGAAGGGTTAGAATAAAGTTATTTTACTGTTAATAAAAATAGGAAAAGTTACACAAAGTAAATAATTTTGAAACAACAAAGGGGGGAGGATTAATTTTAAAGAATAAGAGGATATGTAATGAGAAACGTCATTACAGTGGTAATAACTCAATCACTCACACCCAGGTCTAAAAATATATTCTCATTGTTAAAAGCACATACTGTTTTGTCTGTAGAAAATCCGTTCACATGAGAAAGATATTTGTCGGTTATAATCGCCATGGTGATATTATTTTTGAAACAAAATTCGTCCTTTTAAAAAAATCTGGTAACTCCGCTCGGTAAATACCATTTGTTATGCCTATCTCTGTCTGAAAGTATTTACGCCTAGACACTCTGTAACAACCCTATTTTGGCGAGGTTCTTGTCAGTGCAATTCCAACTTGTATCGTGGAAACATCTCACTTCGCTAGCTGTCTTCGCATAATAATGGTTGTTTAAGAGCGGCCTTTCTTGTTTACCCTCTTCTGCCTTGGAACTTCATATGTCTACAAAATAAAATTCTGAAGATATACTGGAGTTTTTCTTTGCTAATTAAATACGTACCTGGATATTTCGTCATTCAATCACTCGAACTAATAACAATATTACAGAAATAATGGTGCCATACCAGCTCTTTTCTCCAGTTAAAAAAAAAAAAAGAAGTTAGCGTTGGCAGAAGAGGGGACGCTTTTTCTTCACCTGCACCCGCCTGTCTCTTTGGATTATCAGCATGCATCAAAGAAAATTCCCGCCTGCATATTACCATCCCACCGTACCGAGTGGACGGTTTTAAAAAAACTTTTGCTTCACCTGTCTACTCCAAAGTTATTCTCGGGACTTTGCTTTCTTCTGTTCCGTGCCCAATGTGCTCCATCTGCATCACGCCCAATGCCACGAACTAGAATACCAGTGTCAATGTTTTACTGCAAATATGCCTATTACAAAAATCTTGCTACTAAATGGTGCTTTTCGTCATTTGTGGATTAAATAGAAGTTCATCAGTTTTAGAAACTGCAGTCATCCGTGATAATCTTCCCTGTGCCAAGCCCCCATGCCCTCTGCACCCTGTGTCCATGTGTGTCGACGATCCCGCGGATATTTAGTAGCCCTCGACTTTTCTGAGTTCAACTTCTTCAAATTGTTAAGCATCTCTGTATGTCATATGCATACAAGTTCCCCATGACACTCGAGAAATACAAATAGTTACTCAAGTTTCAAAAAAAGCAATTGAATTCAGTGCTCAAAATTTCAATTTTTCCTGATTCAATTTTTCCAGTGTATTCTGCAACGCGCCGTTCCATATGCTACAATTCCGCAGACATTTACTTCAAATCGTCCTTTTTTTCATCTATTATATGTTCGTCTATTATCGAGTGTTCTTTTTCAAACTGTTGTGCATCTCTACAGTGTTGTGCTCTCTAGATCATAAACTACAATACGTTCACATTCTTCAAAAAAAAAAAAAAAAAAAAAAAAAAAAAACTGTGACGTCAAAAGTACTCTTAGTAACATCTCTTTAACCCAAACGATTCAAAACTTTCGAACTATGCGTTCGTAATTCTGAATATTTTTCTCGCTTTGGTGGTTGTACAAAGAATAATAATAACACTTTCCAGTTTCGATATTCACTAGCCAGTGGACTTCGATCTACATTCAGATCAGTGATAGTTCTGTGGTTTTTTTTCTTTCTCTGCAACTGAGACTCATCTAAAGTGAATAATGTCAGCTGTTTAAGTTTCCAGCTGATAAGGAGAACAAATTAACGTGGAATGAACAGTTTGCACGCATATTTTTTCTCGGGTAAAGAAAGAAAGTGATAAACACTTAATCAATGAATAATTGTTTCTCTTAGTCGTTACGATGTTTCTTTTTAAAGAAGCTGCATCATTTACTTTAAAAAAAACACATATAGATAGATAAAAAAAAATCGTTATCGGATCTTTTTTTTTCTCGTACATAAAGGTAAATTTTTCGTTATTTCTTTTGTCGTGAAAAAAAAAGGTTTCAATTTGATCCATGCTAAATAATTGTTTATAAGGTATACAAAGAGAATAATAATAATTAATCTATAACATTGATTTAAACTGATAAATCATTTTAAATGGAACTAGCACTTGTTTTTTTTGTTTGTGCACTTTATATTTTACTAGAAAGAATTCACGGTAAATATTTATATGGAGATGATTTTATTATTAATGCAATTACAACCAGAAACCTTTGCCGTTTTATTACATGGTCATATGTTTTGATAATGATTTATTAGATTAATATTAAACAACTTCTGATTATGTTCTGTTTTTAATGTTATTTTTTTGCCATATTATAGGTAAGTTGGTAAATTATATTCTGTATGTAAAAAAAAAATATTAAATTAAACATTCATAGGAGAAATTTTTAATAAAGAATAAGTGAATAAGAAAATTTTTGAATATTATTGTGTATTTCAAAAAAAAATATATTTTCCTATTATGCAATATGACTTTTTCATATATTGAAGGTGTGATTATTAGGATTTTGAACCAAGAGTGAGTAAATTAATAGCTGCATCTCTTTTATTTTATAAAGTTTTTTTTTTCTTTCTTTAAGAAGAAACAATATTTGTAATGAAAGGTATAATATGATTGTTATTATCTCTCGAAGGTTTGCCTAGATAACACATTTTTTTTATGACTGAAATTTTATTTAATATATTGCATAAAAATTTTGATTTTATAATAAGGCAGACATACTTTTTCTATAAAAAGTTCATGGTGTTCTTTTTATCTGCCACAAAGAATATTGCAGTCTGCAGAATGAGCGATTAATTTATTTATGTATTTACAGATATTTTTCCAAATTGTCCTTCTTTTGAAAATTAAGATATCTCTTGGTTAAGAATTTAAAATATATATATATATAGATGGATAATAATAAAAGAAAGAAGATAATATATTTGTGGTGTGAATAATTGTTCATTCTGGAGATATAGGTATTTTGTTCTTGTGTTTTTTTTTTCTTTTTCATAAAAAAAGAAAGAGAGATTGCATTCATTTATTTATTCATTTATTATATATATTTTGCTTATAAGTAATTTTGCAGTAAATATTTTCTGGTAAGTTACTGTGAATATTTTAGGTAAACAAAATTTTCCCCACCTGAATTTTTAATTTTTTTAAGGTAAAGATTTATTTAGCTAATAATTTATTGCAAACAAAATATTTATATTTGCTCACTCGTTAGCCAAACATGGCCAGCAAACTAACTTTTAAAGTGACCAATTTTGATGGTGAACCCACCTTGTTAGATTTTTTTTTCAATCAATTAAGAACATTGGCCCGTATACAAAAATGGAAGCACGAAGAAGCAATTCAATTTCTGGGTGGGAAATTGACAGGCCCAGCATTAACCTTTTTCACGCAAAACCCTGAGATCTATAAATCTAATGATTTGGATTTCGTCGAGAAAGAATTCAGAGCATTTTTCGCTCCCCCGAGTAAAACTGCAGCACTGGTTGAATTTAATAATCTATTATTACTACCAGAGGAATCGATTAGAAACTTAGCGCATCGTATAAACACACTCACTGCTCGTGTACATGACACTATAACAGATAGAACAGCCCTTGATAATATAAAATTTACTAAGTTTATTTCAGCAATTCCTTCAAATTTAAGGGTTAAAATACAAGAGGAGGGAATATCAAGTTATAAACAAGCGGTAGATAGGGAACAAGCTTTACAAGAGATCATGCAGAATGAGAAAATATTGCAGCCCTGCGCATCATCTAGCTCCACAGACTCGATCGCCCTGCAGTTGAAATCACTAAATGAAAAAATTAACGCTTTGTCGTTAACAGGTAGCGAGGACAAAAATAACTCTCATAATCAACCCTCTCGCCCACAAAACTCGCATGATCAGTATAAAAAATACTTCAAAAAAAGACACACTGGTCATAGCTATTACCGCACTAATAAACAAAAAAATTCGAATTCTCCACCCACTTGTCAATTGTGTTTCAAACGTGGCCACACTGCAAAATTTTGTTTTAAATGGAGAAGATCTAATGCGAATAGAGGTGGATATCAAAATTACAAATTCAATCCAAATTTTCGTAAAAAAAGTAATCAGAAAGGGGAATATTTAAACTATTAAGGAGATGTAATTTAGCTGATGGCTTTGCATCTCAGGAAAACATTTTAACATCAGCAACTTGACCTACATTCCCATGGTCGTTTGATGAAACTCTTCCAAAAATTTCTAAGGAAAGACTAGTCAATTCGGTCGCTTCACCGACCACAACAAACATAAAAATGACCAGGAATGGGTCGTCACAAACAGTGCACAGATCAACTGAAAGTTCATCGCAAACTGCATCATCAAGTGACGAAAAGAAAGTTGAGGTTATTTCAAATGTGAATAATAGTTCCCCAACACTCCCCCTTATAAAGGCCGCTATAGCAAGAACAGACACAATTTTACTTTTAGACACAGGGTCCACAATTTCCCTTTTATCACAGTCCCTTTTCGATTCTATTAAGCACAATCTTAAATATAAAAGGTTAGGCACAACAGTTACCCTTAAAACAGTAAATTCCGATGTTGATTTCACCGCATGTATAAAAGCATCAATCAGAATTCACCACAAATCTTTTAGCCACAACTTTTATATTGTTGACATTCCCGATACGTCTAGTTTTCAAGAAATATTAGGATTTGATTTCATTCATAAACAAAGGATCATAATTGATGTGCACAAAAATAGAATGTCAACAAATGAATTTCACGTGCCATTACTTAGTGCGTCAGCGGATGGCAAAGACATAAATCTGCTAAGTGAACATGTAAACTCTCCGTCAAATTCATTCAAAACGATTCGCCTTGCACATAAATTAAAACTTGAACCACATGAGAAAACATGGATTTCCATCGACACTGTTTCTTTAAATCCTTCAATGCAGTATTGTTTTGAAAGTACTATTTCTAATAAACAAATTATTTGTTATGGCAGTCTGCTAGGTAACAATAAAGATGTTGAATCGGTCGATCAGGAAAATCATAACAAACACCTACAAAAATCACATGTATACATATTCTTACAAAATTCTTCTAACAAACCTGTACACATAAACAAAAATGCACGAATAGGAATCTTATATGAGGTCTCGGAAATTATGGAACCATTTAAAAACGACAATTTTTCACAGACCATGAAGTCATGCGACAACATCAACAGCTTCAATATCCAACCTCATGATAATTTACAACAGTTTATTTGCAATTACATTCAAGCTTCAGATGAGGTCTTAAAAAAAAGAAAGGAAGATTTAACAATACAAGACTTCAAATTGGAACATCTAGACACTCAACAAGCAAAAACCTTAGGCTCATTATTGTTAAAATACTACAGTTCGTTTTCTAAATCAATGAAAACATTAGGTCACACAGACAAGGTTGTTCAAATCTCAAATTCATTAATGACTACCCAATCAAAACACTACCTTTTCCTGTACCACAATCATTACACCAAGAAATGAAAGAGCAAATAAATCAACTTCTTGAAGCAAATATTATTGAACGTAACTGTTCAGAATGGGCATGTCCTATTTTGCTGGTTAGAAAGAAGTCTGATGGGTCTGCAAAACAAAAATACAGACTAGCTCTTGATTTAAGAATGCTAAATTCCGTCTTACAAGGATCTTCTTATCCACTTCCCAAAATACAGACCATTATTTCAAATTTATCTGCATATAAATATTTCACTTTGTTAGATTTTCAACAGGCCTATCATCAGATTAATTTACCTGAAAAATATCAAGATCCACTTACATTCACATGCATTTATGGTACTTTTCGTTTCAAAAGATTGGTATTTGGATTAAAGAATAGCAGTAGTTTCTTACAAAATTTAATGGACACTATTATTGATGAATTAGAAATAGAAGGTATTTTTGCATATCAAGACGATTTGATCTTTGGTTCTAATTCTTTTGAGGAAACATGTGCAAAATTACAGAAAGTACTTGAAATTTTATCGAAATATAATTTAACGCTCTCGCCCAATAAATGTTCATTTCACAAAACCGCTGTTGACTACTTTGGTTTTCACATTGAAAATCATTCCATTTCTCCAGTCCAATCAAATATTGTCAAAATAAATTCTTTTCCTACACCGACAACAAAAAGACAATTAAAAAGGTTTATTGGTCTTGTCACATTTTATAAATCTCTAGTTCCTTCATTTTCAAAACTCATCCAACCACTTATAGATATCACTACACCAAAAACAACATTTAAATGGACTCAAAACCATCAAAAATTATTTGATCAAGTGCAACAGGTGTTCTTTAATTCTTCCATGGTTCGTTTACCCGATTGGTCTAAAACTTTTTATGTAAACACGGATGCGTCAATTATAGCCATAGCATGTGCTCTGTTACAGGAACATGAAGGACAATTACTTCCCATTGCATTTTTTTCTAAATCTCTTAAACAGTCTGAAAAACGTTATCCAGCACTAAAACTTGAATTAATGGCCATCTACAAATCAGTAATCGCTTTTAAATACTACCTATATTACCGAAAGTTTGTAATTTTATCCGATAGTGCTCCTTTAAAAAAATACAAGAAAACAACTAATCCCGCTGACATAACAACTAGATGGTTAACAGAATTATCAGAATATACATACACTTTTGATCACATTCCAGGTTCTTCAAATGTACTTGCAGATTATTTGTCCATATGCTCTTTCGAGAAAAACACAATTGACTTAAATTCCAACCCAGAGCTTATCAATGAACCATATGCATTGCCAATTGTAGATAATGATCTTCCAGACACTAATAATGATCATTTATCATACAGTACACATTCTCTAAATTACTTAGTTATTGGTAACAAGGATCAAAAAGACCCTTTATTGGAAATTTCAAATGAAACATTTGTAAACGAACAAAAGAAAGACACAAAATTGTCCGAAATTTACAACGAAATTATGCAAAATGGCTCATCGAAACAATTCCCTATGTACTTCATTCATCCCGATTCAAAGGTTTTAATGTTAAAAAAAGAAAATATTTGTAATGACACCTTTTTTTACCACATTATTGTCCCAAATTCATTAAAAGCCAAGGTTCTAACAATATGTCATTTTTCGCATTTTGGATTAACAAAAACCTATGCATTTGTCACAAAAAAATATTTTTGGAAAGGAATGTATGCTGACACTTTAAATTTTGTAGCGTCTTGCACAAAATGTTTACAGGCAAAACATCACAAAACTCCACTTGCTCCACTACAACCTACATACACACCTACGCATCCAGGAGACACAGTCAGTGTTGATTTGGTCGGTCCCTTTACTAATGGACAGTCGGTATTGACAGTAATTGACCATTTTTCTCGACACCTAGAACTCTTCCCTTTGCGTACCATCACTTCTGAAAAGATAATTAAGTGTTTATTCAGTTACATAACTATCTTTGGAAGACCTTCCGTAATTTTGTCAGATTTGGGAAAACAATTCACTTCACACATATACGACAAATTTAACGACACATTAGGCATAAAGGTCCGTCATTCCAGTGTAGCGAGGCCACAAAGCAATGCCGTGTCAGAGAGCGTTAATAAATCAATTAAATACTCGGTTTCTACTTTACTTCAAGAAGGTCACACTTTTGAAAATACTTTATCAATTCATAAATATCTTTATAATGGATCTCTACATTCCTCCACAAAATATTCTCCCAACTTGCTTCACTTTGGAAGAGAACTATCCTTAATATTTGATACTTATGACCATATTGTCAATCAGGTTCTAGACAAAGATTTTGAAGCTTACAAATTGTTACAAGATTTAAATTCTATTTACAGGAAAGCATATAATAACATCAAAGACTCTCAAAACAAAAGAAATGATCATTTTCAAAAACGTGCTAAACTAAGAAAAATTATGAATAAAGATATTGTGTATTTAAAATCGGTAGATAAGTTCAAACCAAAATATTCTGGACCTTACATTGTTATACACAAATATTCACCTGTCTCTGTTTCAATCAAACGCTTACATGCACCTGATGACTCTGCTTTTAGAGTACACATTGATAGGTTAATCATCGCTCCACCAAGAAGCGATCACTTACTTACAAGTCATGATGGTTACAATAAGATTAACTCTCCAACTTATTCAACACGTTATAATTTAAGACCTAGAAAATAGCGTATAATTTTATAATTGTTGTATTTTGTGCGAATTTTTGGTTTTGTTCACACTTGTGTATATTGATGTACACAATATACTGATGTTATATTTGAAATTTCCTTGTGAAAGTTCTCGGCTGGTCCAAGTTTGTTTCATCAAGGGAATGGCAGATATGGCAATCTTGTTGTGAACATTATCTTTTATGTTTATGGGGTGTTTGCGCATATACACATAAAAAAAAAAAAAAAAAAAAAAAAATCTTAACTTTTGTCGTCATATTTTTTTTTAATCTCATAAATAGTTATAAACATAATTATAGTAACATTAATTGCACTAAAAAATTTTTCTCTTAAGGTCAGTTTTTTTTAAAATTTTAATAATGCTAATTAAGTAAATATGTACCTCATGACTTAACATTTTTACCGAACTTGACAAAACTCTCTCTCATTACTCTAGGATTGACTTTATTCGACATACACTAGGTGTATATATATATTTTTATTTTTCTAATTATTCCCTTTCGGAGTGGTGATCTGTTCAAAATTATTGCCCTTAGGATTTTCCACCCCATTGTAATGAGAGACACATTCGAATTGGTATTCCAATTCACCTAAATCCCCTGTCAAAATGAGTATACGAGACTGCTCCCCAGTTTGTTGCATTACTGCTGCGGGAGCAACGGGGTCTATGTTGTGTCAACAATGTGGACCTCGCCCTAAATATTCCCTCCACAAATAAGGCAATAGTCCTAAACTTGCGCCATCACACTTGTCCTTAGACAAGATTTAGGGCAGGAATTTTTTTTTGGATCGTGCGTCACTTTCCCTATCCTGTCCTGTGCGTATGCACAAATTTTTACTATTTTTAAACCCAAATTTTATTCATTTTTTTATCTTCATCATTTTTGTATTTCATTTTTACACATGTGTAACTATTAATGTAACTGTAACGGTATCTTATTTTTATATTTTGTATTTGCATTTATATATTTCATGTTTATTTTATGCAAGATTACATATATCATTATTTTGCATTATGTTCGAACAAAGAAAATTTTATTGTATTGTAGTTGCAACTTAACATAAGCTTATATGTTCAGAGTTATGAACATTTTAAATTCATTTAGCATGCTTACGACCAGTTATCAGTAAAATAAACATTAGTTGATGATAATGCAACTTTTCTGGTCATATTTTGGTCATCACTATATATGTAGAGTAATTAAACTGCTATATGTTCCGGAACAGCAAAAATAACAACAACATCTACTTCTACAAAACAAAACTCTTATGAAGCCATGGACTCAAGGAATAAACTAGTGTGTACACTATGATGACCAGTAGCAAAAATTTTGGTATACCATTTCCATTTTCATTTCCATTTTCATTTTCATTTTTGATATTTGTATGTGTTTATATTTTTATCTTATATTGTGCATTGATTATATGTAAACTTTCAGACGGAGCATGCCTGCAACTTAAACCCTAACAAATTATTCTTTTATCTGAGCAAACGGGGGAAATATATGATATGAGAATCATATATTAAGTTTTAACAAACCCTATCCTTTATTTAATTTATATTTTTCCCCTTCCTTTGTCAAAATCTAATCGTGTTATCTTTAACTTCAAACAATAAGCCCGCTGTAATTTATACCCTTTCCCTTTTTCATTTTCACTTGTGCTCGATCACTAATATCTCACGGCTTTTCGATTTAAAAAAAAAAAAAAAAAAAAAAAAAAAAAGAATTAAAAAAGCACAGATGCCTTTTCGTAATTTTCCGTAACCATGCTTATAACACAATATGTGCATAACGCATTTTTGTGGCCACAAAAGTTATGCGAATCTTCCATTTGGCCCAAATGCATGCCCTTATATGGTAGTGGTAATAACTCAATCACTCACACCCAGGTCTAAAAATATATTCTCATTGTTAAAAGCACATACTGTTTTGTCTGTCGAAAATCCGTTCACATGAGGAAGATATTTGTCGGTTATAATCGCCATGGTGATATTATTTTTGAAACAAAATTCGTCCTTTTAAAAAAATCTGGTAACCCCGCTCGGTAAATACCATTTGTTATGCCTATCTCTGTCTGAAAGTATTTACGCCTAGACACTCTGTAACAACCCTATTTTGGCGAGGTTCTTGTCAGTGCAATTCCAACTTGTATCGTGGAAACATCTCACTTCGCATGCTGTCTTCGCATAATAATGGCTGTTTAAGAGCGGCCTTTCTTGTTTACCCTCTTCTGCCTTGGAACTTCATATGTCTACAAAATAAAATTCTGAAGATATACTGGAGTTTTTCTTTGCTAATTAAATACGTACCTGGATATTTCGTCATTCAATCACTCGAACTAATAACTATATTACACTAAGTCTTTATATTAAACTATGCTGTACTACAGCAGCTGTAACCAGTGTTGCCAGTGAGCAACTTTTATTTTATTCATATTTCTTGGTTGTCACCAGTTTCTTGAAATAGTAAAATTCTCCGAAAACAAAACAAACTACACCATTTTAACCAAAGCCATTAAATAATAAGCCCAGTCAGATAGTGTTAAATTTGTTAGCGACACACTAGCGCCAAACCTCTGCTGCGGAAGGAGGACAAAACAGAAGTGGGTCGCACAGAAACGATACGATTTATTTATATCGATATTTTATACGATTTTTATCCATGTTTTGTTTTTGCACTTCCTTTAAAAGCTTGCTAATTATTGGGATTTTTTACATTAAAGCTAAAACTATAATGAGAAAAAAATGTGGAAATTTACTGGATTAATATTTCTATATAAATATAGTGGTGGCGGTGAAGTTGATTTATTTATTAAAAGTTAAATAAAAAATGATGGAAATTTACATCACTATGCAATTAACCCTTTCCGGCACAGACAAATTATGTTCGTAAAATGTGAAATTACTGACTGACACCGGAATTTACAAACGACTTTCTTAGAAAATATGAACTCCTTATTTTAAGCTTTAATTTTAGAAGCAAAATTTTATTAAAATATTCTTGGTGCAGAATGCAGCACTCCCAACCGCTAGATGGCGCTATTTTCAACTTGCGAAATTTTCCCATTTATCTGACTGGGCTTATTATTTAATGGCTTTGATTTTAACAAATCAAACAATCTGAATTTTTAAATACATGTATGTACAGTCGTGGAAAAAAAAAAAACGGAACACCCCCCACTAACTCTGCAACAAATTATAGTAGAAGGAAGTGACTGGTACCAAAAGATTGGAAATAAAGTCTACTTTTAAGTGATGTATATAAAATTTGCTTAGGGGGCCATATGCATATAAAAACACACCCAAGCTTTGTTTTTTTCAATAGCAAGACCCAAATTTGGCAACATATTTGAAATCTGCAGTTCAAACTATGCCTAGATACCAAATTTCATTAAATTCCTACGATTAGTTTCTGAGAAATTAATTACTTTATAATGAGCATATTTAAGGGGCTGTATCCAAATTGAAGTTCGGTACTCGATTGTTGAAATGCTGCAGAATGTCACCTTTTAATGTATTATGTTTTACCGATATGACCATTTTACTCACTTAATAAGTTTCGGTTATTGTTATATGCTGTAAGATAATGTTTACAAGTGTTGAATTATCCGATTTTAACCCCTTGGGGACGAGCGACACGTATGCGTGACGCATAAGATGCTCAGAATCCTCGATTTTTCCCACCAGTTATTTTTTATTGCAAGCTTTGCCTTATTATATCTTAGCATTTCCACAATTCAATTAGACGAAAATTTCTGTTTTGAAAAACCGGTGGTAAATTATTAAAAATTCTGTAATAGACTCTCGTCACGAAGGGATTAAAAAACCATAAGATTATTTGTAATTAAAATAGTCTTAGAATATGTAAATATTATTGGAATTTTACAGGTGCTTTTTCTCAGATTTTGCATCTATTTAACTCGCCTTTTCTTTAGTTTATTAGCAGAAACGTGAATAATATTGACAGATACAAAATTTAAAATTAAAAAAAAATAGTATAAAGCAGCGTAATGAAACAAAGTAAAAATAACAACAACAAAAAAAACGCTGAAAAAATGGTTTTTTAGTCTGAAAATAAATCCAGACATTGCTTTTTTTTTAGTAGCGAGAGGGGGGGGGGGGTGTCTTGTTTTGAGATACGTTCGCAGAATTTACATTCCGATTTATTTGAAGACCTAAAACTAAATATATGTTATAAAGACATCTGAATAACTTTACATCCGTTATTCTCCTTCGGAATAGGGGTAATAATTCTATGATTAAACCTATTCTGGTAGTTCATTTGAAATTTTACAATTAACTCATTAATGCCTCCTGGCAAGAAAACTTGCCATATGACATTTATTATTTATTATTATTATTATTATTATTAGATTTTTTTGCACACTGCTAGCGATTGGGAAATAATCTTGCCTATCAGAAAACCATAAAAATAACTTGTAATTTTTTTTCAATTAGCCTGTTTAATCGAATAGATTTAAATACGAAAGTTATAGAAGAAATATTGTAATTTTTTCTTCGCAATAAACTACCAATATAAACCTTACCTATTAATCCATGTTGAAACAGTTTGAAGAGACACTTGAAAATGTCCAGCTATATAACGAAAACTTCTTCCAGCTTGCCACATGCCAATCATTTGGCCTTTCGTTGCTTCAGTTAATTGTGGGGCCATTTTGTTTCAGCAAATACTCTACACATATGCATTTATAATAAACTTCACTTCAAACATATATACTGCAGAAAAAACAATATAGCTTTATTAGACTGGAAAAGAAGCTATAAATCCATTTAAAGGTAACAAAAATGATTAAGTTTTTTCTAAGGTAGAACTGATCATATTTTTCAAAAATGAGCTTTATTAATTTAAAAATAAAAGCGAAACTATTTTCCATAAATGAAAACATATATCTCATGCAAATACGTTTTACGTAATTTTAATGAAAAATTTTAAAGCAGACACTGAAAAAGTAAAAGAAATATATATATATATATATATATATATACTAATAAAGGCTGGGGTTCTGGTGCCTCGCTATCTTATATCTTACTACAATCGCAGGTCGTTGTCAGAGTTGTTTAACGTAAGATCACGAAGCATTGAAATACGGTTTACGCAGTGTTTATAGTGTAAGACAGACTTAATCTCTAAGTTTATCAAGTCACTATAATCCCAGCCTATGAGTATAATATTTTCTCAAAGAGGAATGAGAGCTCTCCGACCCAAATATCGATTCTTACCACTAAATTTTAATAGTATTCTCCAACGTAAAGAATTTCAGAAATTTTGTCCTTGAATAAGGTAACAAATACTATTAAAATTTAGTGGTGTCAATCGGGATTTCGAGTCGGAGCGCTCCCATCCCTATTCAAACTATGCTTTAATGCACATCATAGACGGCCCCTTAAAGCAGCATTTTGTCGTTTTTTAAGCATAATTTGAAAACTACTTGGGAAAAAAAAATTTAAATTTTGAATACACATAAAGCAGGACATAATAAATATAAATCCATCAAAAAAATTGTAGGTTGCAATTCATAATTTTTTCGAATATTAATTTCATAATTCATAATTCATATTATAAAATTTTAAAAATTACAAATTTGACGTAGTTATGTTTGGGTTTTTGAGTTTTATAACCAAACAAAACGTTAGCACATTAGGATTATAATTTCAGGAGATATTAATAAAAATATGAAAATGTAATTTAACATTAGAAGCTCTCAAATTTGAATGTTTATAACTCAAAACCTTATTATCCAAATGACTTAAAATTTTGTATATAGGCATAGTTTGAACCGAAGATTTAAAATATCATGTCAAAAGTGGGTGTTGCCATTGAAAAAATTAAAGTTTAGGCTGGTTTTAATATGTAGATGGCCCCTTAAGCAAATTTTAGATACATCACTTAAAAGTAGACTTTATTTCCAATCGTTTGGTACCAGTCACGTCCTTCTACTGTAATTTGTTGCAGAGTTAGTGGGGGGTGTTCCGTTTTTTTTTTCCACGACTGTACATTTAGGTTCGGACCGAAGACTTAAAATAAGTTAAATAAATATGTCACCTATGTTAAATAAAAATATCTGGTGTGAAGTATTTATTTTAAATTTGAGTAAAATTTTCGGTTGTTTTTCGTGTTAAACGTTTATTGCTCAAAACAGAATAATAATTTCTAAAACTTTCAAATACATTGTTTAAATTTAATTTTATCATTTGCATTATGCAAAATGTATAAAAATTTTAACACGACATATTTCAAACATAGAACATTCATTTAAATAAATAATGACAGACTTATTTTTAGTTTTTTGGTTATCTGACAGTTGAAACTTTTATATTTTATTCAGGAAGCTAAAGTTATCTTTTTCGCACAAATATTTCAGAGGAGTCATACATATTTTTAATATTTAGATGTTTCTTTATATTACTCTAAAAATAAATCTGTTTTTGTTTCTTCGTTTCCAGAAGAGGAAATACAATATAACGGCCATTCTTCATTTGTATGCAACTTTCGAGTCAAAGCTTTCATTATATTATTTGCCACAAGTTTTACGAATTTACGATTTTAGACTGTCTTGTATGGTTTACGAAGCATATTCGTGTAACTGTTATGCAAACATATTACATATACTGTTATGTAAACATTAACAATTCATTAAAAAATTTGAGTTTCTTAAAACATTATGGAAGGGAAATAAAATATTATCCACAGGAGTGAAACATTTTCCTGTAAAGTTACTCTATATATTATTATCATTTCAAGTAAAACAAATTAACCCAGAAAAAAAATTGTAATTTAACAAATTACAACAACCATTTGGAAAATGTTTCAAAAGCTTAAAAAAATATTAATTATTTAAAAAACATATTTTCCCTTGACAGCGTTGAATGCATTCGTCATTTGATTGTAAGCAATGCGCCTTTCCATCATCGCATGTCAATGTCGCAGATGTTTCAACCAGCAAACGATAAACGTTGCGCGATACATAATAATATTTAACAATATACTGCGTGGAAGAATTGTTTTAACGAGTAGGTTGATAAAAGACGCAACTGAATGCTATTGAGTCGTGTAAATAAAGGGAAAGTGGTAACCAATATATGTTAACCAATATACCTTAATATTTTGTCGGGTCCTTCCTACAATAACTTTAACCCCTTCAGGGGCAAAGTACTCTTGTAGCTAAAATATTGAAATGATTGATTGACACCAGGATCCACGAACGAATTTATTTTAAAATAAGTAAAAGCTTTTCTTCATGTACATTATAAATTCAAAATTTGGTTATAAAATTCTGGTGTGATTGTGGCATTTTGGGATTAAAATTAAGTGGTATATATAATATACCGGTGCCCCTCAAGGGGTTAACCTTTGTTTAGATTGATGTCTGAGCTAAAGGTACTTTGAGGAAATTAAAGTTGAAGACCACGTTTTCTCAGCAAATATATGTTTTATGCTTTATCCACGTTTTTTGGGCTTTAAAAGACGATTTCTCATCCGACGTCAATTTTTGGATTCGGCTTTTTTTCATATCTGATAGTTTGCATCTATCCTTTTTGTAACTTTAACATTTTTGTAACAATTTTATGAGATTCTATTGTCTATTCAAAGAAAACATTTTCTAAAGGTAAAAAATTTCGTAAATTTCGAAATATTGCCAAATTTGGCGACCAAAATAAGTCTTCATAAATAAAGCCAATTTGGCTATTGCTCAATAATTTGGCGAATTTCTTATTCAAATTCAGTATTAAGGGATCTTTTGTAAACGTTTCTTTGCATTTTAACTTGCTGTTTTCGTGTAACATTAGCTAAAATTTTAAAACAAAAATATAGGAAAGCTATCTTTTCCTCCCGGTACAGGTCGGAAGGACTTTTTTATATAAGGATACTTTCACTTTCAGAACCGGTTCCAAAATTGAAAATTCCCGTTTATAAAAAAAACTGCAACAAAAATCGAAAAACTAAAAACTTACAACGTTGACCTCAGCTATCCCATGCATATATATATATATATACAGGGTGTTCCGTTAAAGGGGTCCAATATTAATAGGGGTAATAGAGGAGCTCACACGGAGCATAAATCAGTATATAATGCCTGGCCGGATCTCAATTATTTTCAAGTTACAGCAAATAGAATGAAAAATCGGAAATTTGTAAAAAAACCCTCATTGCTAAACTATCGATAATGCTACATAAAAACGAAGCACATATTTAGAAAGAGCAGAAAAAATCCTACGAAATGACATAAGTTGTTTTAGAATATTGAGAATTAATGGCGAGTTACAAGCTCTGAAACAGTGAAAAAATACAAAATCAAATATTTAGCAAAATAGTTAATCGTTAATTCCAAAAATCCAACTCTACCTACATCAAGGAAAATTTTATAAAATTTGGTCCATTCCGAAAGCTTTCGAAGAAGCTGACAATAAACCATATCAGTTTAATTGTATGGGAGAAATCAAGCAGTTCCCTAGTTACAACTCTGTACTGTTGCACGCTCGGAAAGAGCGAAACTCCACCCATGACGATTGTAAACACCCCGTTTTAATATCTTTCAATTATACATTTCTGATCAACCTCTATCAATACCCTTTCATTATTCAGTCTGATCAAGTGAATGACATATTGTGCAGCTCTCGCCTTGTCTTAAAGCAAACTCCGTGACTGCTGCGTTTCCTCCATGAACTTTCAGGATGATGATGAAGAAGTACTTTTTATGCAAATTTTCTATGTGTATAGGAAGAAAAGTGTAATAAAACAGCAGTCATCAGTGGGCGTTATGTTAAAGGGAGGCTGTTGTAAGTGGGATTGTAGTAAGTTGATGTATAATAATTATGCCGGAATACTCTAACGAAGAATATGCGGACATGCATCTGATGTACGGGCAAGGTCATGGAAATGCATGTCTAGCACAGCGAATGTACCGTGAGCAATTTCCAAGGAGACGTTGCCCAAGTTCGAAACTCTTCATAAAAATCGATAGACGATTACGGGAGACTGGATCGTTTAATACAGCAAGCATTGATGCAGGGAAACCTCGACATGTACGAACACCTGCAATGGAAGAAGATGTACTGAATATTTTTAAAGATAACCCCTCCACGAGTACTCGAGCTGCTGCGTCTGAAGTCGGTGTTTCTCACCAAAGTGTGTGGCGTGTTCTGCGTGCAGAAAACATGCACCCCTTTCATGTGCAGCGGGTACAACTGTTATCAGTAACACATTGTGCTCAGCAGACAGAATTCGTACGCTGGTTGCTTAATGTAACAGAAAATAATCCACAATTTCTGGAAAATATTTTATTTACTGATGAAGCAACATTTACGAGAGAGGGCGTGGTAAACACGCACAATATGCACACATGGTCATATACAAATCCGCACACTGTTTACCCGTCGAACGCACAACAAAAGTTCAGTGTGAACATTATGGGCAGGTGTCCTCGGCGATTATCTCATAGGACCATATTTACTCCCAGATGTACTCAATGGCAGTACGTACTTGGTTTTCCTACGGGATATCTTACCGCAGTTACTGCAAAATGTGCCAGCAACATTGCGCCACAATATGTGGTTTATGCACGATGGCGCACCGGCACATTTTTTCATAGGTGTTCGCAATCACCTCAATTCAACATATCCTGGGAAATGGATTGGACGCAGTGGACCTGTTGCTTGGCCTGCACGCTCTCCAGACCTTAATCCGTTAGACTTTTTTGTTTGGGGACACCTTAAATCGCTGGTGTATGAAACGCCTGTGGATACACCGGAGGATTTACTAGCGCGAATCGTTGTCGCTGCAGGAGACATTCCCAACTCCGTCGGAGTTTTTCGGCGTGTTCGCCAATCTTTACGACGTCGCTGTCGGCTGTGCGATTCTGTTAATGGGCGCAACTTCGAACACCTATTATAATAATGTCCGTTCGTCTGCCTTCCGACATTGAACTGTGCAGCGCAGGCCAGAAGACTATGCTTCACATATGTCATAAAGTACGTGGAATGTAATTCTTTATTTGTCATTTTTCTTTTATTTTCAACACTTTTTGGCACAGTATTTTGTAAGTCACAGACTGTGGTGTACTCAAATTGTAAATTACAAAGTTTGTATGAATTAATTTAAAATTTAGTGTCTTTTTTAAATTTATAATTAATAAAATTATTATGCTATTTGTTATTATTATTTCCTATCATAAATTATGATGCACATATACATACAATAATTGTCCATGTAAAACATGTACTGAAACTTCTTGCATAGTTACAAATCGCAATATTTTTAATTATTTCCGAATTTTCACCACCAGTTTAATTTTAAGGAATTTAACTTAAGCTTTATATCAATAAAAGACCACTTTAAAATGTAGACTATTATTGTAAAGTTATTTTGGTTCATTCAACTCTTGAATAATTAAAAATGTTGCATCTCAGAAGAAGCATGATTGAAAATGTATAGTTGAGAGTAATTAAAAAGGCGGTGTTTCCAATCGTGATGGGCGGAGTTTAACCTTTGCTAGTGTCAAAGAAAGCGGAGTTGTAACTAAGAAACTGATTAATTTCTCTCACACAATTAAACCGATATGGTTCATTGTAAGCTTTTTCGGAATGGACCAAATTTTACTACATTTTCCTTGTTGTAGCTAGAGTTGTCTTTTTGGAATTAACGATTAACTATTTTGATGTATATTGGATTTCGTACTTTTTTCACTGTTTCAGGGCTTGTAACTCGTCAATAAATATTGCTATTTTAATACAATTGATGTCATTTTGTAGGTTTTTTTCTGCTCTTTCTAAATATGTGCTTCGTTTTTATGTAGCATTATCGATAGTTTAGCAATGAGGGTTCTTTTACAATTTCCCGAATTTTCATTCTATTTGCTGTAACTTGAAAACTATTGAGATCCGACCAGGCTTTATATACTGATTTATGCTCCATGTGATCTCCTCTATTACCCCTATTAATATTGGACCCCTTTAACGGAACACCCTGTATATATATATATATTTATAAATATATATTTAAAAATATTAAAATGCAAGCGAGAAATCGAGCAAGAACTTTCCCGTAGACCAGAGCTGGCAAGTCTCCAGCTTTTTGGATACCAGTATTTTGGTACAGAAAATGTTGTTTTATGTAATTGAGACATTCTTCGATTTAGAAGAACAACATTTTCTCTAAAATAATACTAGTATGCAAAAATCCGGAGACTTGGCAAGTCTGCCGTAGACATTAGCTTGAGCGTTTCTTCGCGTGACCAGTGTAGGCTCTTAAAAGAAACCAATAAAAATAAGAAATTCTGTTATTAGAACTATGTGTACCATTTTAAACATGCATTTTTTATTTTCCGATTACCTGACAGTTGATAATAAAACTAGGAACTAATAAAACTATTATTTAATAAAACTTACTGTACAGCATTTATCTGTTTATTTTTATTTATTTTTTTTTATTTTTTTTAAGGAAAAAAAGTTTTATTAAGTCAAGTTACGTTCTGGTTAAACATGATTGTTATATCAAGATAAGATGAGCGTGAAGAATAAGAATACAGAAGAATTGAGTTAGAATTGAGTTAAAAAAGAAAATACCTATCGGTTTTCCTGTTAACATAATGATTGTATGAAATAGATGTCGATTTGTACGAAAATGAATACAATTCTCCTGACAGTTGGCTATAAAATATTCGTCAAACAGGAGCTTAATCATAGATCCAACGCTATCATTTTTCCTCTCATACATACAGACATAGAAATGTCATCGTAAATACACCAAAAATTACTCTGGGGACCTAAAAACATAAAAGAAATACCAACATGAACGCATGTATACATACATATGGAGTCAGTATAAAAACAGCTAAAGTGGCTTTAGGGAACCTCATCATGTGAAAATACATCAAAATTTACACAGTCAGATTTTTATCATGACTATAATACTTTCTTTAAATTGTATCTGATTGAAAAGTAAAAATTCCCTATAAAGTACGTTAAGGTGTCAAAGTCAGGGCTGCCACTGGTGGCTCTTTTTATATGCTATTCGCATAACTATTTTTAAATATTAAATTTTTATGCATATTTTTCTTGTATAATACATTGCGTTCTATTATGTATAAATAAAACATATATGAGTCATTTGACGTTATAGATATACAATAAGTTACAAACAGAATATCGCAATTTATTCAAAAAGTAAATTGTTATACAAATATAGTCCTTATTCTTTTATATCTTATACCCGTTTTATTCTGAATATATTCTTCCAAAGAAGGCATTGGATTTAACTTTAAAATATGCAATGAAATATGAGCATACGGAAATTGTTTTCTTTAGGAATGAAGTTACAAAACATTTCTTTGTATTATATTGGGTGTCGGAAAAGAGTGAAAATGGTCGAATAACTCGAGAAATATGCATCTGATTGAAAAACGGAAAATATGTGTGCAATATTTTTTAAAAACCTATTTAAGGATACCAAAGTTGCCCCCCAACACTGCCCCCTGGGAGGAAGGGGAAAATTTTTGAAATCTTAAATAATAACCCGCCTCTTTTATTGAAGATACAGATTCTACGGGAAAAAATACGTAACTTTTTATTTAATATTTTCTTCGGAAAACCGTAGATGGCGCTGAAATCGAGTAAAATGCTGTGAGATTTGTTTCCATTGAAAAGTTTATAAGTGGTGGAATAACTCGAGAAATATACATTGAATTGAAAAACGAAAAAACCATGTTCAATATTTTTGCAAAATCTATTTAGGTATATAAAAGTTGTTGCTTCTCTACTCCGCTAACCCTGGGGGGAAATGGGGAAATCAACTTTGAAATCTTAAATGATAACTTCCCCTTTTTTATTGCAGATTTGGATTCTACGGTAAAAAATACGTAACTTTTGTATTTAATATTTTCTTCTAAAAATCTTAGATAGCGCTCTAATCGAGTAAAATATCGTGAGAATCGTTTCCATTGAAAAGTGGAAACAGTCGAATAACTCGAAAAATATACATTCAATTGAAAAACGGAAAAATACGTGTTCAGTATTTTAGAAAAATTGCAACTGTTATATCCCTAAATAGATTTTTCTGAAATATTGAACACAAATTTTCCCGTTTTTCAATCCGATATATACTTCTCGAGTTATTTTGACCGTTTCCATACAGTCAATAGAAATGATTCTCACTAAATTGTACTCGATTACGGCCGCATCTACGATTTTCCGAAGAAAGTCATAAATATAAAAGTTATACATTTTTCCCGTAGAATCCTGATCTGCCATAAAAAGGGGGCGTTATCATTTAAGATTTCAAAGTTGCCCACCTTACCCCCCACGGGGCAGAATTGGAGGGTCCAACTTTGATATCTCTAAATAGATTACAAAAAATTTAACACGTATATTTTTCGTTTTTCAATCCGATGTATATTTCTCGAGTTATTCCAACGTTTTCAGACTTTTCGGACGCCCTCTATAATAAACACTTATGTGTGATAGTATGCCAGAACTTCCCTCTTCTGAATGTATAGTGATTTTATTTCTATTTTACATCAAAATAAAAATTACCATCACGACTTTATGAATGACTATTTTAAGCTTCTGAACTTGATAAATGTTCATTGCAATCAGCGGAATAATAATTTATATGAATTTCATCACAATTTTTTAATTTAACTTTTGCGTTAACGTTATGGAAAATGTATGAGAGTATTACCACAGCATACCTATTTTGAACTCCGAAGTTAATTTATATGCATAATGAAGTGTTGATTCTTATTTTTTATTTTCTGGCAATAAAACCCTTTTTAAATTGATTGAAGCAAAGTTAAAGTTTCTTTTTAAAGTTACCCATTTGCAAAGATTAACATTTGCTTGGAAAGCACTTTAGATAAATATTTTTATTTTCAGATAAATGTTTGTGATTTTAAAAAAAGTGTTGTTTTGCTTACAGATAAGGGAATATGTCAAAAGATTTTTAAAGTAATCGTGCATAAAAAGAAATTAAACATTAAATTTAGAGAATTTTTTGAATGTTTTAAACTATAATTATAGAATGTAAAAATAAAACATTTGCATTGCGAATACATCCAACATTGAAACATGCATCCAAAAATAATACATACAACATTGCAAATTTCGCAACGTTTTATTTAATGAAATGTTTTAGTTAACTTATTTATTATGAATATCTTATTAGAGCGTTTCTCAAAATTTTTCCATTTGGGGACGCTTCTATACTTAAGAATGTTCTGTGGACAAACTTACCTAACTCAGCAAATATATTTTTTTTTCTTCAACATGAGTTAATGTAGTAAGGTGAATTTAAAAAATGGAATTAATTAAAATTAATTTAACCTATCTACCCTGTTGGAATTTTACTCAGCTATAGTAAAATCGTCACACCAGAAGTTTTATTTAGAAGTGTTTAACATGTTTATTTAACTTACTTCTGTTAAATTTGATTGGTTGCTTTACGCAAGTTAAATTTGGTCGGCCGGCTTACTTATTTGGGATTAATTGATGAAGTTCTCAGTCAAATATTTTTCTTTTCTTTCGTTTTCTAGTGTTAATATGCTACATTTATACTTTTTTTCTCATGGCTCCTCTATGACGTGATATACAACTTCTCATATACCGGGACTGGAGTTGTTTTACAACTGAGAATCCCATTTAAACAATAAACTGTATCTGTTTCTATAGCTTTTTATTTAATTTATGAAAACGATGCTGGTCCTAATCAAATAAATTATAGAAACGGGTCGATTCGATCCTTTCAGGGTAGAAAGGTGAATTAAACATTGTTACTAACAATTTGAAAGGCTGTGAAATATATTAGGTCATCTTGTAAATCTTCAATTTTTTTATATTTTTTGAACCCATAAATACGACATTCCCACTGGAACTTTAGAATAAAACGTTGCTAAGGGTGCAAAAATCTAGGCGCCAATGGGATGATTCCCAACACTAAAATGTATTAGTATTCTTCGTCAAATTTTATTACTATACTTCGCCTAAATTTTATCAGTATTCATATTAGGCGAAGAATACTAAATATTTAGTGGTGGGAATCGGCCCACTGGCGCCTATATTTTTGCACCCCTGGTTGCTTTTATATTGTACGTAAAGAAACTACTTTGACTTATTTTGAAATAAAATTATTTGTAAATTCTGGTGATATTCAACAATTTCATCATTGTCAAAACAAAAATATGCTGCAGAACTTTCTAGTTGGCCCAATAATTTATTCAACTCAATTTTAACCAAGATTTGTACTAGAATTTTTTAATTAAATTTTCCCGTTATGATTTTGATTTTAAAAAATTAAAACTGCATTTTTTTAAATAATTTTTTTTAATTCAGGCGTGAATTCAACATTATAGAAACAAAATTACTTTCCCTTGAAAGTGTTAAGTAGCTATGTTAATAAAAGAAAATTCATATTCGATTTTAATAATTCTAGGAAATTTTTTATGGATAATCTAATATTAAATATATATTGGTGCTCACATTATTGAGATGGATGCGCCTGTTGAATCTTACACAGTTTTTCCATGTTTGTATGCAGTATGGTAAGCTTAACCCTTCTTTGCATGAGTTTTTCTTTTACAATTGTGTTTTTTATACATATATTAAATATTAAACACCAGAAATTTTAAGATAGATTTTTAACTTTGTTCAGCAAAATAGTTCACGGAAAATTTACTGGATTAATATTTCTATATAAATATAGTGGTGGCGAAGAAGTTGATTTATTTATTAAAAGTTAAATAAAAAGTGATGGAAATTTACATCACTATGCAATTAAGGGTTAAGTTTCTGATCGATCAAATCGATTTCGGTATTGTATTTTTATTTTATTTATTGATGAAATCAAAGTCTCTCATTTTTAGAACCATCGCGTGCAGTTCAATATATTCACATTTTTCTGGTAATGATTGCCACAAAAAAGCCATACCTTCTACTTGGAATTTCATAATTTCGGTGTTATTTGAGGTTCTAATAGCAGTTATCTTTCCTTCAATGGCAGTTTATTATTTTCAATATCGCAATGGAAATGATCACAAACGCGTACAAAATCGTCTTATTTACTAATAGGAAACTTTTTCGGATCCATATTTCACTGGTAATAATTTCCAGAAATTAATCTTACTTTCTACTTGGAAATTTATATTTTCAGTGTCATTCCAGGGAACCAAAATTACCAGTTTACTTTTTACAAACATATTATTTGATTGTTCTCAGCGCCCTTATGAAAATAAGTGGATTGGAGAGGAACCTTGGTTTATGGACCAGTTGTGTAAAACAGGCTGACATTTTTCGCCATTGCCAACAACAGAGTTGTATGTAATAACAAATAACCTTGTTATTGAAAAGAAAATACAATGGCATGTGTTAGCATCTCGAACCTCTGAGGTCACAATTCAAAACTTATTTTCAAAGAATTAATTATGATGAATGTCCATAAGTTCGTGATTCTTTCTTCTGAGACATTTCAAATAACAAACTGTTGTTGAAAGAAATATAATAGTCAATTCCAGTCCAGTGCCCTTCATTAAAATGAGTGGGATGGAGAGGAACCTTGGTTTATGGATCAGTTGTGTAAAACAGGGTGACATTTTTCGTCATTGCCAACAACAAAGTTTTATGTAATAAAAAATAACCTAATTATTGAAAATAAAATACAATGGCATGTGTTAGCATCTCGAACCTCTGAGGTCACAATTAGAAACTTATTTTCAAAGAAATAATTGTGACGAATGTCCATAAGTTCGTAATTATTTCTTCTGGGACATTACAAATAACAAACTGTTGTTGAAAGAAAGATAACAGCCAATTGATATCTTTCTTTCAACAACATTCCACCTTTTATTATTAAAGTTTATTATGCTGTCTTCTAACACGATTTTTAATTTAGATGGCATACTTTTAGCCGCTAGGCTCCACATTAATTGAAACAACGGGTACATGTAACATCAGAAGCCACATTTCTGAATGTATCCGCAATGCCAATATGTATGCCGGTGAGAGCACGGGCCATATCCGAACAAAAAAACGACCAATTTTTACAAAAAAACTATTTTTTCCAATCAGTTTTATACTCTTGCAGTTACTCATTAATACGCATATGTATTTGAAAATAACATACCTAATGAATGTTATTGTTACACATGTACCTGGCATAACAAATGAACTGTGCATCTTTCGAAACGTCTGTTGCTTCGTCGATTTGAAGCCTAATAAAATGAACTTAGAATTATTCTCTTGATAATTATAAATCTGTTATTTTTGGAAAGCCAACTCAAAAAAAAAAAAAAAAAAAAAAAAAAAAAAAAACTTCGAGTCCAAAAGGTCAGACTTCGAGGATCAAAAGAGCGGATCCCGAGGAACAATAAGGTTAGCCTTGAGGATCACACTTTTAAAAACGCTGTGCAAGAGGTTAATTATACCAGCCATACTCTCACCGCCATACATATTGGCATTGCGGGTAAATTCAAAAATGTAGCTTCTGATGTTCATGTACCCGTTGTTTCAATTAATGTGGGACCGAACTGCTGAAAGTATGCCATCTAAATTAAAAATCGTGTTAGAAGAAGACCTTATAAATACACTTATAAATTTTGTGGCATCCATGAGTATATAATATGTTTAAAAAGAAAATCACATTTTATTTAAAGAATAAAATTTTCAAAAAATAAATACATTGTTTAAGTTTAACTTTTAACTTTTATTGTCCTTTTCCGCAAAATATATGACAATATTTTAGTAGCGCAAAAATTTTGAGATGAGAAGTTTTATTTATATAAATAACGAAACATTTGTTTCTAGATTTTGGTTTTCTAACGAAAGAAATTTTAGTTTTTATTCAAGCAACAAAAGTTGTAAGTTTTTCTCAAATATTTTAGAGAAAACATTTTCTTTTAAATTTTAAATATTTGTTTGTGTAATGTAAACTTTTAAACACTACTTTTGTTTCCAATATAGAAATAACAAGTAATTGTGCTTAGAAATCTCTGAGCATAAAATGCAAAACATTTTATGAAATTTTTGAATTATATTAAAATGTTAAAATAACTTTAACATTTACAGTGTCGCCAAGTCTCCGGATTTTTGCACACCAGTAAATTTTTAGAGAAAATGTTGTTCTTTTAAATCGCGGAATGCTTCGATTAAGCAAAACAACATTTTCTGTAATAAATTACTGGTATCCAAAAAGCCGGAGACTTGGCAGGTCTGCATTTACCTTACCCGCACTCAGCGTTTACATTGCGTTAACATTACCATTTGTTTTAGAGTATTTCTTCTTGTAACGTATAATTACGCTTATAAATTATATACATTCATTTAGATACAAATTTTTGATCATTTTTTAAAATTTTAATCGAAAAAAAAGCACATAATTGTTTAAACGCACATTTATTAACACATTGTCAACGAGTGTCGTGAATTCACGTATTTTGGAATATGTAATTCTATTTAAAGACACACTGTAAAAAAATTGCAGTAAACTTACGGGCAGAGGCCGGCAGCAGAGATTCCAGTCATACCCCGTGAAAAAAAAAAATCCATGCTCATCATTTTGTGCAGCCCGTAATTTTACGGGGCAAAGTAATGTAGCATTATAAAGCACAGGATATAATGCACTTTAAAACACAATACCACTTTGCTTACTGTTCCGTAGCACGTAGCACGTTAGATAATCATCACAGAATCGCTGTTTTGGCGGGTTAAAATTTTCGAAACACGAGTAAAATGAAGGGTTACACCCTAGCGGAGGACAATGTATGGGGTCGTACCGTATGTTTGCTAACATATGGGATAGAACTGTAGTAGTATGTGCATTGCTCTTAATTTTCTAAGTATCTAAGGGATAAGGCCGCTTATTTAGTGGATCAGACCGTTTTTCATCAAATAAGGCTGTTGCCCGTGACAATTGAATGGCAAACGCTCATAAATTTACAGTTTTTTCTGAGAGTGCAGTACTTTTTTCATGTTATGTTTTTCCTTATGTCTAAAGAAAACCTACTCAATATTCGTATTTTTACAATTAAATTATAGTATGCATATAAATACTTAGATTAGAAATAATACCATTATTGTATACTATACATTAATTTATAATATAAACACGAACAGAGAAAATCTTGTAACAAGCTAGAGTAACGCCGTTAGGCAAGGTTTCTACTTCAAAGACGAAAATTAGCCGTCACCAATGTGTTAAGCAAGAAATGTGGAGAAATTTTTTAATAATTTAATGCTATTAATACTTAAAAGGCTATGCATGACTCGCACGCCATTTTATACCGATCGAATTGAGAAAAAAATTATAAAGCAGTTACCGTTGCCTAATTTTATTACAACAAAACCTCAAACCTTGAAAGAGCATACACTGTTCAGCACTGTTCAAATTAAGCAACGTAGATGTAATTTTTTTTTATTTATTCCTAGAATCAAGAACAAATGTTATATGTACCTTTTGAAGATGCATGTATGCATCCATGATCGTGATGGGATTAAACAGTTAAAGTATAATATCAGAAAAGGCCTTTTTGTGTTCTGCAATTGAGTACAGATAATGCCTTTCTTTAATTGAATACATCTTATACAGACTGACAAGAACATGAAAAATTACGTAGATATTAATTACTTTTCTTTTATTATTGGAACCAGAAATAAATGCTGTATGTATGGTCCCGGAGGCGTTAAACACTTAAAGTATAATATTACACGCCTTTCTTTAATTGAATACATCTTATTTAGACTGACAAGAACATGAAAAATTATGTAGATATTAATTACTTTTCTTCTATTACTGGAACCAAAAACAAATGCTGTATGTACATATTGAAGATGCATGTATGCATCGATCATCCCGAAGATGTTAAACACTTAATGTAAGGCCCTTTTGTTTTCCCCATTTAAGTACAATTTTTCTTTTTGAATACATCTTATTTAGACTGACAAGAACATGAAAAATTATGTAGATATTAATTACTTTTCTTCTATTACTGGAACCAAAAACAAATGCTGTATGTACATATTGAAGATGCATGTATGCATCGATCATCCCGAAGAGGTTAAACACTTAATGTAAGGCCCTTTTGTTTTCCCCATTTAAGTACAATTTTTCTTTTTGAATACATCTTATTTAGACTGACAAGAACATGAAAAATGTGACATAGTTTAATATTGAAGGTTGTTATAAATCCCACCTATTAACTTTATATCGGATGATTCAAAATAAATATAATGGCAATTATCTCTTCAATCACTGAAATAGAAACATACTTTCAACTCCAGAAAGCATATAAATTAAGTATAACTTTCATACATATCATTCGTTTTACAACAAGTTGTATACATTATTTATATAAGAACTGCTTATGTATACGGCTGTTTTTCGCTTTGTCATAACAAGAGCATTTAAAAAATCACACACTTTAACTACCAGAACTTGCCGCATTTCATTTTATGAATTTTCAGTGTTTTCTGGCATTAAAAAGCGTGTTTGTCTTTCCTTTCTTAAAGACAGAAAACATTTTAGATTAATAAAATTCAAAATATCAAAACTCCGCAAGTTGTGGATCTAAAACGAAAATGTCTTTTAATGCCTTTCTTTTAAGCAGGTTCTCAATATAAGTTATAGGAAGAGTCTTTGTAATATATTACAAGGTCGTATAGTATTATCCGTATTTTAATATTTATAGAGACGTTTGTCATGTCCAAAAGTTATACTTGATTTCAATATTTTTTAAGGTGAAAATATTCTATCAGATACTATTATATTTCCCGATTAATATGTACACATTACATAGAGAAAAATTAATATAAATAGAAAACAAAACATAATCACCATTACATCTATTTTGAATTACCCGAGAAATAATTCCTACATTCTATCAGAAACCATTATATTTCCCGACTAATATGTACACATTACATAGGGAAAAGTTAATATAAATAGAAAACAAAACATAATCACCATTACATCTATTTTGAATTACCCGAGAAATAATTCCTACATTCTGTCAGATACCATTATATTTCCCGACTAATATGTACACATTACATAGGGAAAAGTTAATATAAATAGAAAACACAACAGAAAGTTCTACTTTCTTTTATAAAGATTTTAATGAATGATATTTTTTAGTGTATAACCTACAGGGGTCGATCCAGGCAAAATTTGGGACCTATTTATGGAGCCTACAAAAAAATCATGTAATAAAACTGTCCCTTTCACAAAAATCCATTTAATAATACAACGTCCTTCACAAAAATCCTTTTTATGAAACAAGACCCTTCACAAAAATCTATTTAATGAAACAGGCCCCCTTACAAAATTCCTTTTTATAAAACCAAGCCACTTGACAAAATTCAATTCCATGAAAATACCGGGTGATTATAATTAAAGTTACGATTTCAAAAATCGATAATTTTAAAACTACTGGTCAGAATGACTTGATATTTTAGCAGAACAATCGTGAGGCAATGGAATTTTGTTGGCGAAGGAAAAAAATAGTTCCAAATTGTGCCAATAGATGGCGTTGTCAGGGTAATGTCAGGGGAAAGACCAAAAATGTATTCTTGAACCCTTTCCGGCGCGGAGTAAATTTGTTTGCAAAATGATGAAATAATAGACTGACACCGGAATTTACAAACGAATCCATTAGTAAAAAGAAACTTGCTTATTTTTCTGGTTCTTAATGAAAGGAAAATTTTAATTAAATACCGGGTGATTATAATTAAAGTTACGATTTCAAAAATCGATAATTTTAATTAAAACTACTGGTCAGATTGACTTGATATTTTAGCAGAACAATCGTGAGGCAATGGAATTTTGTTTGGCGAAGGAAAAAAAAAGTTTCAAAATGTGCCCATAGATGGCGCTGTCTGGGTCCACATTGTCTGAAGATATGCAAATTACTAATACGTGACATGCGCACCGCAGACATAGCATCCATAAAAATGCAGAGCCGCAGCTCTTTGCCTGAATGCTTCATCATGACTCTGACTATGAAGGATCGCGCTCTGCTCTTGAAGCTTTTTTATAAGAACGATGACTGTGCACTTACAGCTATTAGGAAGTTTCGGACATTTAAATCCATAAAAAAAAGGTCCAATAACAACAAATGGTCTGCAAAAAATGATTGCTAAATTCGAAGAGACCGGTTCATTTGACGTTAAACGGGGTAGAGGAAGGAAACCAGTTTCAGCTGCGGCAGTGGAAGATGTGGCTACAGCATTACAGGAACATACTGACAGTGATGCTGGAATCAGCAGTGCAAGGGGGATTGGCCGAATGCTGGATATGCCGAACAGCACGGTGCGTAAAGTCCTACGGAACGTCTTACGCTGTTATCCGTACAAGATAACTCATGTGCAGGAGTTGCTACCTGCTGACCTGGAAGCACGTCAATCTTTTGCACTACAATTTCTTGCCCGGATGGAAGTGGACAACGGATGGCCATGGAACATTCTGTGGTCTGACGAAGCCCACTTTCATTTGCAAGGTTCTGTAAATACGCAAAATTGCAGGATATGGGCGACCGAGAATCCGTCCCAGCTACAGCCATTACCTCTTCAGTCTGAAAATGTTACTGTGTGGTGCGGAATAACGGCAGCGTTTATCGTCGGTCCATTTTTCTTCGAGGAGATCACACCTGCGGGTCCCGTTAGATGCACAGTTACTGGCAAGCGGTATGAAGCACTTTTGCGTAACCATGTTCTTCCGGCACTTCAACAGCGTCAGTGTGTGGATCGCATAATATTCATGCAAGATGGCGCTCCTCCGCACATTGCTACTACTGTGAAGCAGCTACTGAGTGATAATTTCGGAGATGATAGGATCATAAGCCAACATTTTCCAACAACGTGGCCGCCACGTTCCCCCTACTTAAACCCGTGTGATTTCTGGCTTTGGGGGGTACCTGAAGAATGTTGTTTATAGCGGGCGGATTCAGAATCTAGCCGACTTGAAGGCAAGCATCACACAACACACCCATTGCATTAGTACAGATACCCTCCGATCTGTTGTGGAGCATGCCGTTTTGCGCTTCCAATTAGTAGCGGAACAAGGCGGAGGGCATATTGAGCAACTTATGCCTTAATAATCAGTAAGGTGTTTGTTCCATGAAGCTCTTTTTTTTTTTCATTTTTTGTCCATATCGCTGTCGTCGCTGTAAACACGTAGCCTTGTCTTTTCGCTAATCAATTTTTAGTAAATCTCTGAACTCTATTTTTTTTCCTTTTGGCAACATCATTCCTATGTTTAACCCTTTAACGGGCGGTGGTTACAAAAAAGGACACCCAATTTTAATTCTAAAACTGACAATCGGCACCAAGAATATTTAATTAATATTTTCCTTTCATTAAGAACCAGAAAATAAGCAAGTTTCTTTTTACAAATGGATTCGTTTGTAAATTCCGGTGTCAGTCTATTATTTCATCATTTTGCAAACAAATTTACACCGCGCCGGAAAGGGTTCAAGAATACCTTTTTGGACTTTCCCCTGACATTACCCTGACAACGCCATCTATCGGCACAATTTGGAACTATTTTTTTCCTTCGCCAAACAAAATTCCATTGCCTCACGATTGTTCTGCTAAAATATCAAGTCATTCTGACCAGTAGTTTTAAAATTATCGATTTTTGAAATCGTAACTTTAATTATAATCACCCGGTATACTCTTCATTAATTATATTTTTATTTTGTTAGCTTTTAAAATGTGTAATTTGCAAACAAAACCACTTTTCCCGAAAGGAAAACTTTAGCAGAAAGATTTAAAGAAGTTATTATTAATAAATGCTTGGTCCGAATTTGAATGACTGAATTTCATCTTTTGTTAAAAAGTTGTTCTATTCTCTCAACAATATAATAAATTTCACAAAAATAGTTTTTACTTTTCACAAAATAGGCCGCAAGAAAAAAACTCTGAATCGATCTCTGACCTACCTATAAACTTTAATTCCCTGCAATTTTGTGTTTCGAAGTAGAAAAAAAACACATAACATTAAATAAAAAAAAAAAAGAACTGAAAATGAAATTTGTAGATTAATTTTCTAAAAAAATACGGGAATATTTCATTTAAACATCTATATAAATACAAAAAGAAATGCCTCACTATCTGTTTGAAAAGCTGTACAAATCCTGTAAGTTGGATGCTTTAATAGTAGCTAAAAGATAAGATTACAGAGTTACTCATGGTAGTAATTTATCTTCACTACCATTAATCTCTAAGTGAAGGCTTTTAGACGACTATGTAATTCAATAAAACTTCAATATAAATTTACTCGGAGTTATTTATTTCTACTAAAATGCGTGCTTAAAAGTAAATCTTTGTTTTGTTCCAAGAAGATTTAGTTACAGGTACCATTTGATGTTTAATAGCTGTCTTATTTTAAATTGATGTTTTTCCATTAGGAGATTATAGAATGAAAACAGGTTAAATAATTGCACATTTTAAACATTTACTCCTGATTTTATGTGAAAATATATAGAAAAGAATATTTCCTTTTCCTTGTATTTATAGTAAACAATAATTATAAATCGAAATGATTTATCATTTGTTTAAGAAGATCCAGAAAATCATAATAATAATAATAATAATAATAATAATAATAATAAATAGAATGATTTTTCTAATTTTACTTTTACCAAATTTTTAATTCAAGTTTAAACAACACAAATTTCATGTAAAAGAATAAATATTAAATTAAATGGTTAGAAAATATTTTAAAGTCACATTTTGCTAGTAAATTTAAGATAGTATTCCTAATCTAATATATGTTTAAATATTACTTAAAAATGTTTAAAATTTTACTTAAAATATCAGGCACCAAAATGTGATACACGTTTTGGAACAACTCTAGTTCAAAACATGTCGTCTTTTTCCGTTTCTGCTTCCAGTAGACTAAACACACTTTAATGCCGTGACGTTTATGAGGTTATTATATTTTCAAACATAAAAAAAACGAAAAGGTAATCTTGATTTCGGGATTAATCGCCATATTTAGGAAGTGATGTGGATGTTTGATATTTAAATATGTATATATTCCTATTGGAAATTCCTCCAGAAAAAATACTTTGCAGAAAGCAGTTTCAGGTTTCGTTCCTGAAATGCCGATTTTTGATTATGTTACATTTATGTACGATCCCGGAATTAGGATTTAAGTCCAAAAAATATTGTATATATATGAATCATCATATTTAGACCTATTAACCATACCTTCTATATATATTTAATAATACCTCATACTTTTACAAATGTTTCACTGATTTTATGCAGAAACATTTGTGTAAACATAGTGTTGTCGGTATGATGCTGAATATTAAATTATAACGGATGTGTCATATAACTGTCTGTATTTTATAAAATATATAATTTTTTTAAAACAAATAGAGAATTTAATGCGAATTTTAAAAAAACAGAAGAATTTTTATTTTATTAAAATATGTATAATAAATGAGATTACATAAAAATAGTATTGTTGGTATGATGGCGAATATTATAACGGAATTGTCATATAACTGTCATATAGGCATGTGAATATGAAAACACATTTTTGAAATTGTATTGAACAAGTAATATTTAACTATAATATGTTTATGTCAGTTTTCTTTGCCAATTGTATGAATAAAACAGTTTGTATTAAATATTTTGGTGCTTATCCACCCTATTTCATTAATCATATCTAAGATAAAATCAGATGACATAGCTCAAAGCTTATATATAAATTTCGAAAAGGATAAGATAAATGATTTATATTTTCAAAAGAAACCTTTATGAAACTTGATTAACAATACATCAAACTGAATCAAAATCGCAACGATGCAAAAATAATATTTCTTAAAATGTTGCAATTTTTTTTAATTATTCCAAGTTTTATGAAATATATAATTAGGAAATATATATATATCTATGACATGTTATATATATATATATATAACAAAATTTAAAATTTACCGTGATACTCTAAAGTATTTTTATTCTATCCTATTCTAACTCACTCTATAATATTTATTTCCTCCGTTTATAAATGTATTTTAACTCTATTTATTCCAAAAACCTCATATCTAAATTCAATATTTTAATTGCTGCTAGGTAGTTCAATAAATGGCGTCTTTATCTTTAAATTATAAAAACTCCCTAATATTCATACTTTAAAAAAAACGCATAATTCCCTTTTAATTTTCTAAATTCTTAAAAAGGCTGTATTTATTTTAATAAGTTCAGATATTAAAAATAATTCGCCAGATCATAATTTTTTTTTCTTATATATTAAAATGTAAAACATTTTATTTTAATTCCATTCTGGCTGTGTTCCAAGTACGATAAACCATTTTTCTTATTTTCGTTTTTCTTTTTCTTAAAAGTAAAAATCATTCCATATTCTCAAACCAATAACTAACGATAATAAGTTAGCTTAAAACACTCTGGGTCATAGCTAAATCATCGAACATCTTAGAATCTTCGGGAAATTTCTGTGGCGCCAATTTATTAGCGGAAACCATTTTATTCCAATATTCTGGAGAATTCGCATAGAATCCCGGTTCTCGATTGGCGCACAAGCCGTCACATGACCATGTATTCCTACTCTTACTGAAATGATATATCGCCGCTTTCTCGCTTCGGGGAGCATTCGAAAGAGGGACGCGAGTTCGGAGCTTGGTTTATTAAGTTGGTAATAAAATCTCTGCCTGGTATTGGCGTAGAGTCTGCTGTAATGGGAACGGTGTGATGAAAACGAAAAGATGACTCGAGTGAGATGAGATCTTCCCCTGATGTCACTTTAAGCTTAAAATTAAAACTTCTGTGTTCTTGGATGAAGTGCCTCCTTATGATTACGTACACACGCCATCTACAGTGAAAAATAAGACTGCCAAAATTCTAGCGCGGAAACCTCTTCGGTTGATTTATGAAAAGAACATCTTATATTTTAGAAAAACCATTTACTAAAAATGGTATTGCTATTGCTCAATCATCTCGGCCCAGGAAATCGTCATATATATATTTGAATTATTTGATTTTACCACTAAGCAAACGTTAAAAGAAAACTAACTTCAGTTTTCTTGTATTTCTTTAATAGTAAAATGTAAATTCAAAAGTAGGTAAGTCATTTTTAGACACTGTTCTTTATAATTATATCTTTTTGATTTTCTAGTCCATCTTTCAAATTTAAATTCAATTCTTTTTTAATACTAAATAAACGAATAACCGATCATTTAACCGGTGCCAAAAATAATTTGATTCTAACCAGAAAATATTTCAAAAATAAATGAAATATAAATTTGTGTTCAATAAAAATTCTAAATAGTTCTCTATAATAATTCTGGTAGGATATAATTTTATAAAACTTGATTAAACTTCTCGGTTTCTTTAGTGTTAAATGTTTGTATAGTAATTAATATCAACAATTAATTCTACTTGTAATAATAGGTAAATGTAAGATTGTTTGTCATACGTATTTTGAGAGACTTTTCTTTTCTTTTAATAAATATTTAATATAAAAAAAAGATGCACCTTAAGCTTATTTACAAATCTACAGGATGATAGAATGACCGATTTAAGTTTTCAAATAATAATTTTTGTAAAATTCTATTGACAACATATTAAGAACTGCTGCAAAAACGAATGATACTAAAATAATTTTTTATAAATGGTTTAAAACATTTTTCAAAAAAAGAGTTAAATTAGAATTTTTTAGCATTCCTTTAATAAAAATTTAAATTTAAATTTAAAATTCAGATTACAGGAATTTGTTTGGAATACTACTTTATTTTCTAAATATTTGTCTTTTTTTTCAATTAGATTTAAAAATTAACACCTTTTTTAAAAACTCTTACCAGTCAACCACTCCATTAGTGTAAAAATGAAAAAAAATCTAAATAAGCAGCAATCCAAAGGGTGCTGTTAAATGTGTCTTTTGACAAATAAGTCGTTTGCCCTCGTCTCCCCGTTATTGAGATATAAAGTCTTAAAATTTGTTAATTTATTGATTTAATACGATGAAAGGAGGAGTCGATAGAATTGAAGGAGGAGTCGTTAGCGTTTTCTACGTAACAACATCATCAAACTTCAGTCACTTGTCCATTTCCAGTTTAGTACGCCGCAATACTCTGAAATGATTCGCTATGCTTGTTACAAGTAAGGGTTAGTGCAAACTCGGCCATTTGCATTTAAACGTCCTTGCAATTTTATTTTTCGCAGGAGGTTGATCATTGTAATCATTGCACTAGATGAAGTTCGTGAAATTCTCTTGATGCAACGATTTTCTACGCTTCAATCATTTTTTGGTTCACTGCCATATTTGTCAACAGCATTTTTTTACGGGCTTCTTTCATTTTTATATTACTATATTTAAATATGTTTTGTGTTTCATATTAATCTTATTATTAAATTTTTTTAATCAAAACCACGACTTTTTCCCTTAATTAAATAATTAAATTAGCAAACTTTATGACTTTATATCGCGATAACAAGGAGACGAGGGCAAATGATTTATGTGTCAAAAAACACGTTTCATAATTCTCTTTCGATATCTGCATACTTAGATTTTTTTATTATTACACTATGGCATGGTTTCCTAGTTAGTATTGTATTCAGATAAAGTACATTAATCTCAATAATTTAAACAATTTCATAATATTTAACCAGATGTTCTTTAATGTACTGATGTTACATAACTTTTCTAAGAATGTAATGTTAAGACAGATTATAAAGTTCCTTTTCATTAAAAAAAATATGGTGATATAAATGTTTCAACACATTTATAAATCGTACAAGTCAATTTGAGAATCTTTTATAAATCTCCTATTGTAAAATGTTTGCTACAATGTTTAGACGTAAAGCATACAGATAAATAAAACATAAGGTTTCGAAATATATGGCGAAGAAAACTGATTGAATACTTTATGAGTCAACAATAAGATTTTACCCATATATCGACTAAATCACCAAAATTCAGAAAAAAAATGTTTCATACATTTCACTTTAAAACATTCTTTTTTCCTTCAGAAATACGAAAAGAGATGTCAATAAACTTGGAATAAACTGAAATCTACTTCCCAGTATAAGATTTATTTAAATTTCGTGGATATTATTCTAAATATCCCCTTTAGGTTTTGTTTATGAAAAATGCAGTGTGACAAAAAGGAATTCGTACAAACAGTTTACCTTATAATTATTTTAATAATCACAAAAAATCGTAGAGAGTTTGAAATTAGAGAAAGTACAGATCGGTGACTTACAGGAATAAAATAATTAACGAATTTACATCGATTGGGTTGGGTTGATTATTGACGGCCAATTATCTACACTTGGGATATAGGCCCGGGGGGAGTGCCCTTCGTGGGGGTCTTTTTAAGGGAACCTAACCCGTATTTACGCATGGATAAAATCCACGGCTCGAAGAAAACCACGAAAACTCCGAACGATTAGGCCTACGGGCGCGATTGTGATCGAACCCAGCACCTCCCGTCTACCAGCTTCGAGAGCAGAACCTCTCAACCACTGGTGGGGCGATTTTAAATCGAATATCATTCTGAAGTGCGAATTTGAAAATGTCATAGTATGTTTTGTTTTATTTTAAAAGATAAAATATTTTAGATTACATAAAAATAGCGTTATTGCTATGATGTCGCATGTTAAATTAAAACGGAACTAGGGGGCTCAATACAAATTATTCCTTAAAAGCTACGTCCATTCCTCCTGAAAGTATTATTTACTAGGATTCCAAACTTCTGTCAGGCTAAGAACAAACTTTTGTCTGTAAGATTATAATGCAGAATAAATAACCAAGTAGTCTTGGGATCACAGAAGCAAAACAATCCCCAAGATGTTTTAACGATATGTTTATGATGGATTTTGGAGCTTTCATAAATGACAGCAAGAAGAGTTTTGCCTGATTAATTTGTCCCACCTAAAACAATATTGGACTACGGCTTTTTACTTAATTTTGATAACGGCGGTGGACTAAGGGTTACAGATTTTTTAACTAGTATATTAAATAATTTTTACTACTCCTTCCACCAGGGCTTTACACAAATTTGATAAAATCTGGTAGCCAGCAAAAAATTCTAATCGAAGTAAAAAAGTAATCATCCTCTGTTCTTGATTTTCAAAAACCACATAAGTTTTTTTATTTTTTATTAATTAATTGAGAAAAAAAAATAAGATGATTAGTTACATAGTTTAGAATAGTAATAAAATTTAAAAATATAGTCAATAAAAAAAATTTAAAAAGTCTGAAGGTGATGTCTCTTTTGTTTGTAACCAAGAAAAAACGTTAAAATCCCTCACGTATTAGGTCAAACAAGTAGAACCTTCCCATAATCATTTAGTTTTTAATGAATTTTGAAAACAATTATCATTTGAATACATAATGCCGTTTGGTGTAGTTGTTGGACAGTCTAAAAAGCACGTATTAAAAAATGCGTTAGAATTTTCAATTACGAAATAATTTTCTCTGTTATTTTGTAACTAGATTTCTTGGTTATAGTAATGATGAAAACACTTTGAAGAGAAGATTTCGTACTCAGAAACATATTGAATTACGACGGAAAACACACAAAATTAATCCTTTTCGACGTTGTTGACGTTAGGAATTAGTTTAATGTCAAGAATACTAATGATCCTAACCTTTTGAAGTATCTTCCACAGAAGCGTTTAAAAAGATTTATTGTGTTGGATAATATACAAAGCTAATACCCATGTGCATGTCTGCGTGATAAACGTCTGTCATGACTAATTTCCTTTTTCAAAAGAATTTACTTGAGAGAATTTTTCAATTTACAGTCATAAAAGAATGTTAAAAGATTCATGCAGGAATGCGTAATGTTAAAATGGACTATTTGTTTTCGAGCTAAAAGTGATTTTAACTTCTGAATACTTTATTATTTTAACTCTTGAGGTTCCCCATAAAATCTACTGAAGATACAGTGTTTCCAGTGGGCTAATTAATTCAGTTTTCTTGGCTGACAGTTTCGTGAGAAAGTAAAATTCGCCTTATTTAATGACAGATTAAGTAAGACAAAGACCATTTCAAAAGCATGGTGTCAATCCAGCAACCAGTGTTTCCAGATTTGGGAATTTTGTCCCTATTTCGGAATTTCAAACCTTCTGGGGAGTTTTTTGGGGACAAGGTATTAGTGAGAAAATCTTTAGGGATTATCAACATTTTGAGGAAAACTTTGGGAATTTTTCGTTATTTCACGTTTCCACATTGAAGTTTACTTTTAGTCATAATGCATAATAGAATATAAAAATAGTCGCTAGTAGCAGCCCTGTAAATGTAATAATGGCACCCTATGAAAGCTTAATTTATATACAGGGTGATTATAATTAATGTTTATGTTTCAAAACGCTCTAAAAAACGAACCACTGATTAGAATGACGTCAAAATTGAACGGCGTATTATTGAAGAAGGGGGGAAAGAACATGAACAAAAAAAAATAGTTCCAAATTTTAGCGACATATGACGCTGTAAGCGTCAGAATTTCGACTACAAATGACAAATCGTAAAACAACGTCTAAGGCGTAAGTTACACGATAAACCAACTATACTGTTCAGTGTGCATGACTGTACAGGTGTGATACTGTAAGTTACGTAAGCCCATCCACTACGGCAAGGTCGTATCACATCGAATGGGAAAAATCGGTTTTTAATTGTCCTGAGGCCAAAAACAGCATAAAACGCATTCCTCTAATTGGTTTTTAATTGTCCTGAGGCCAAAAACCGCATAAAAAGCATCCATTCAATCGGTTTTTAATTATCCTGAGGACAATTAAGACAGTCCTGAGGACAAAATTTAATTAAAATCACCCTGTATATGGCGGCATTCAACGTATTAAGACTACTAAAATTTATTAGAAATTTTTGCTTTATTTAATTGCAGTTTTCAGCTATTAAATAAGTAAAAATTGACTATTAAATTTTAGTGAAAAACAAAGGTTAAAAGGTGGAGTCTTTGTATATATAAATATATGTTAACAATATTTTTGCATAAATGTTTGTAGAAAATAAATTATTTTAGTAGAATCTACTGCATGTTAATGTTCGAAAGGTAACTATACTTCTAAAACTAGCACGATAACACTAACTGAAAGGTTTTCTTTCTTCTTGGGGCTGATTAATTAATTTTAAATGCGATAAGGTGTAACTGATAATTCTGTAGTGACAAAAATCTTACCTAGAACCAAAGCCATTAAATAATAAGCCCAGTCAGATAGTGTTAAATTTGTTAGCGGGGACACTAGCGCCACTTCATCTGCTGCGGAAGGAAGACGAAACAGAAGTGGCCATCGTCGCAGAGAAACGATACCATTTATTTATACGATATTTTATACGATTTTTATCGTTTGTATCGATGTTTTGTTTTCGCACTTCCTTTAAAAGCCTGCTAATTATTGGGATCTTTTACATTAAAGCTAAAACAAAAATGAAAAAAAAAATGAGGAAATTTACTGCATTAATATTTCTATATAAATATAGTGGTGGCGAAGAAGTTGATTTATTTATTAAAAGTTAAATAAAAAGTGATGGAAATTTACATCACTATGCAATTAACCCTTTCCGGCACAGACAAATTCTGTTCGTAAAATGTGAAATTACTGACTGACACCGAAATTTACAAACGACTTTTTTAGAAAATATGTACTCCTTATTTTAAGCTTTAATTTTAGAAGCAAAATTTTATTAAAACATTCTTGGTGCCGAATGCAAACATCCCATCCGCTAGATGGCGCTATTTTCAACTTGCGAAAAGTTTCCCATTTATCTGACTGGGCTTATTATTTAATGGCTTTGCCTAGAACTAAAAGAAATGAAATTTCATAGAAAGGACATTTTGTCTCCAAAAAAGATGCATTCAATAAACAGCGGTTCTCATTATCGCGCGGGTAACAGAACTACCACGTTTCCTGAATAGAAATCTTCACCTTAGGTAATCTCGTGATTGTTGTTATTAAAAAACTCATATACTACTTTTCAGAAATAGTGGTGTAACAATATATTTCTCTAAAAATAGTGAGTACCACTGTGGTATATGATTAGGCTTTAAAAATGGAATCCTGTTTATATTCTCATTGAAAATGAGGGGAATTGCCAAAATCTTGACTGTACATAGAATACTAATATGACATTAACCCCTTGAAGGGAACCGGTATATTATATGCACCACTTAATTTTAATCCCAAAATTCCACATTAACACCTGAATTTTATAATCAAATTTTGAATTTTTAAGGTAAATGAGAAAAAGCTTTTACTTATATAGAAATAAATTCGTTCATGAATCCTGTTGTCAATCAATCATTTCAATATATTAGGTACAAGAGTACTTTGCCCCTGAAGGGGTTAACCAATCTCATCCATAGAACAACGTTTCTACAGCCACAGGAGATACGACTTTACTAACACATATCTCTGGTGTTGCTTTAAATACAAGATAAATAATATTTCGACATGGCAATTAAAAAATGATGATTCATTAGGAAAGTATTGGTAATTAAAGAAAGCACACGTACAAGAACATTGTTTGAGTTACATGAAAAGGCATTTATGGTTGAAAACTTTTTTCATTCGTAAAGAATATTACAGATTACCGCTCGGGCTTCAGAACTACCATTTTTCCGAACAGAAATCTCCACGTTATATAATACCAGAGTTTTTGTCATTAACCCCTTCGGTACATTTGACGACTGAGACTCGTCATCAGTATTGTCAATGGATTTTTTTTTAATTCAGAAATTTCGAATTTATATCAGAAAATTCCAACAGTACTTCTCGCTTCTTTTTAATCAGGGAATATCTTTCAACAAATATAGAAAAAACACTATTCCAAATCTCTGGTGTGTCTATTCTGTATGTTTTTTTTGTTTTTTTAATAAATCTGTACCCAAAGGGTTAAATATGGCGAATATTCCTTTTCGCAAATAGTGGTGTATGAATATTTTGGTAAAAGTAATTAGTACGACTGTGGTAAATTATTAGGCTTTCAAAGTGAAATCCTGCTTATACTCTCATTGTCAATGAAAGAAATCGACAAACTCTTAACTAAAGCATACTAATACGATAGTATCCAATATCAAACATACAGCCAGCCTCGTAGCCCAGGTGTGGGTCCAAATGTCCTCTAAAATCACCACTGTACATAGAATACTAATATGACATTAACCAATGTCATCCATAGAACAACGTTTTTACAGCCACGGGACATACGACTTCACTAACACATATCTCTTGGGCTGCTTTAAATACAAGATAAGTAATATTTCGTAATGGCGATTAAAAAATGGGGATTCATTAAGAAAGTATTGGTAATTAAAGAAAGCACACGTACAAGAACATTGTTTGAGTTACATGAAAAGGCATTAATGGTGGAAAAAAATTTTCATTCGTAAAGAATATTACAGACTACCGCTTGGGCTTCAGAGCTACTACTTTTCCAAACAGAAATCTTCACGTTATAATTAGCAGAGTTTTTGTCATTAAATATTGCGAATATTCCTTTCCACAAATAGTGGTGTATGAAAATTTTAGCTAAAAGTAGTTAGTACGACTGTGGTAAATGATTAGGCTTTCAAAGTGAAATCCTGCTTATACTCTCATTGTCAATGAAGGAACTCTTCTGTAAAGCATACTAATACGACATTATCCATATCAAACATACAGCCAGTGTCGTAGCCCATGTGAGGGACTAAATTCTCTGGATACCAGTAATAATGTAAAGTTTTCTTTGCCTTGATTATCGCAGAAAGTTATCCGATTGTTAAGGCAAAAGAAGCTTTAAAAAATTAGCGGTATCCAGAGCATCTGAACCCCAACCCTGGCTGCGCCACTGTATACAGCAAAGTTTCTACAGACACAGGGCGCACAACTTTACTAACATATATCTCTTGTCCTACTTTAAAAATAAAGTAAATAATATTTTATCTTGGAATAATTGTTTCATACTTTAAATGGAAGTACTCCAAGTAATGATTACGAAATACCAGACGTAAGTTTAATTTAAAAAAAAAAAGAAATTACCGTAATTTCGTGCGTATGCGCCGCACCCTAATTAAGTCTTTTTCAAACCGGAAATTTTATTGAAAATAAGAAGTCAAATAAGTGCTAAGCAGAAGTAAGTCATATTTTATTTAAAATAAATTCTGGTAGGAAATCGAATTGTCTGAGGGGCGGCGTATACGCGCGCAATTACGGTATGCTTTTTATCTGTATTAAAAATACTGATCTGCATTTATCTTATCTAACTAATAAATACTAGACATTCATTAGATAAATTTTGTAATTAAATTAAATTACAGTAATATAAATGAAATCTGAGTTAATTTATTTTCATTGAGAAAATTGAGTCAATTAAAAAAAAATTATTTAATTTCATAGATATACATTTTTGCTAAGGTGTTATTACTGTTTCTTTGGAACTTTAAAAAACATATATGTATTCGTTTTATCTATATTATAAATACTGATCTGCATTTATCTCACGTAACTAATAAATACTAGTCATTTGTCAGGTAATTAATTTAAATCTATACGAGTTAAATTGCTTTCAGAATTGCTAAATAAATCCAGAAATTGAGTCGATTTCTAATTAAATACATTTATCTTGATCTCATTATTGTAAAACAGTTTCTTTCACACTTTGATAGTTTCTATTCCGCATCAGTGACTGATCAATCTAACGTAAAAGGTAAAAGATTGTTTTAGAAATTCGATTCGCGAATATATAAGTGAAATGCGTAGGAACATTAAAAAGTTTTGTTTTACACAATTTGACGCCTTTAAAAAACACTATAAAGGTTTTGGATTTTGTGATTCACTTTCAATATTCATTGATTTCGAAATCATGTGAAATATTGCTTTTTAGCTTTTCGTTCATCTCACGAAACCCTATTCGTCTCGCTTGTCTGTCTGTCCGTCACAGAGCCTGTTATCAGAAACTGTATAAGTAACATACTTATAATTTTGTGTACTTACAGCTGAATACCTACTGTAACACGGTTCATTTATTCGTAAAAACGAAAAAAAATAGACGGATAAATGTTTACTTTATAAAAAACATGACTTTTTTTTTTTTTTTTTTTTTTTTGAAAATGAAATTGATTTGGATTTAATAAAGAAAGGATAAAGGATTTTGAAAGTTATATTAAATACAACCCTTTGTGTGATCTTTGATCACACTTACCCACTTGTTATTTGTTTTGTTCATCATCCTAGGTAGATTCGCTATCAATTTTTATTTTGAATTAATCCAATTCGGGTTTCCCGGGTTATAGAACATTCTGTTTGCTGGGGACATCGGTAAAAAGCACTTTTAAATGAAAATTCTGATAGATATTTTGTATTTAATATTTTTTTAGATTGCCCTCTCACAACACCAGAAAGCATTTAAACTTGAAAAATATCAAATATGCAATCAGATAAAGTTTTTAAAATGTATTAAAAACGATACTTTTGTATTAGTCGTACACCAGCGGTAAATAGCCGTATAAATCGACAAAGATTTCACTATTTACAGCATCCTTTTTTATTCTGATTATTTCATATTTTAAACGCGTAGTTCGATAACATATCTGATGTTTGTGCTTTATTAATCATACATTAATCGAACAAGCAATTTTCCTGATTACAGATGCTATCGAAATCAGCTTGAACAATTTTTCACGAAACTTGCCTCCCATACTAAACCGAGACCTGGAAAAAGATCTAAGTCCCGAACTCAAGAAAAGTCGTTTTGATAGGTTAAAACAAACTCGGCGCTGAAAATGGTACATGCTATAAATCAGATAATGCTCAAACGATTTTCACAAACTTGGTACTTATACTAATTTGAACACAAGAAATCGATCTAGCTGGGTCTTGAATTTGAGAACGTTCATTTTAACCCCTTGGGGACGAGCGACACGTATACGTGACGCATTAGATGCTCAAAATACTCGATTATTCCCACCAGTTACTTTTTATTGTAAGATTTGTCTTATTTAATGACAGCATTTTTGCGATTCAATTAGGCGAAAATTTCTGTTTTGAAAAACCGGTGGTAAAAGATTACAAATTTTGTAAAAGACGCTCGTCGCGAAGGAGTTAACAGTTTAAAACAAACTCATCATTGAAATTGCTGCTATATATCGAAAACGCCTTGAATGATTTTCAAAGATCTTGACACCTATACTAATTCGAGCAAGAGAAAACGATCTATCTATATATGTCGGTAATTCCAGAAAATTCGTTTTATACGGTTATTTTTATTTGTTTTTTTTTCATCCTAAGTAAATGCGGTATCAATTTTATTTCTGTATAAACTAGGCGATCCAACCCGGGCTTTCAGTGTTACAAAACAAACTGTTCGGTGTGACTATAGGTGAAACGCATTTTTAAATGAAAATTCTGATAGATTTTTTTGGATGAATTTTTTTTTAGATTATCCACTAACAACGCCAAAATTCATTATTTTATGAAAAATATCAATTATGTTTTCAAATAAAGTTTTAAAATTTATAAAAATGGTACTGCTGTATTAGCCGCATGCTAATAACGAAGGGAATTGCCGAAGGTTTATAACAGCTATTTTTATTTTGACTATTTCAGTGTTTAGCCGAATAGCTTGATTTCATATCTGATAAATTTGTGTTATATATATGTGTGTATATGTATTGGTGAAATTTCAATTTTGTTATAAAATATTGTATGGAAACAAGTGCTGAACTATTATACGGCTATAAGTACAAAAATGTTGACAACCGTGTCAAATGAAACACCAAGACGAATGCCAGTAGCAGTAAACATGATATTTAAAAAGACAGACCCCAAATTCACGCATCTAATCTGGACTGAACACTTGCAGAATTAAAGACGAAATAAGTAAGAGAACAGGAAAGAATCTAGTATTTATGAACCAATACAAAAATAAGAGAATGGGGCTTCTCAAGAAATTGGAAATTCGCAGATAAAAAGTGGAAAAAATAGGAGAAACTGTCAAAAATGATATACTTTGGTAAAGAGACATACCTTATGTTTCTTAACAGTAGAACCACCGGAAATTTTACTCAAGTCTTGCACCAGAATTTCTATTTAAAACTAATTAACTTATTCATTTAACATATTTCTGTGAGTTTTCTGTCTATTTAATTTATTTTTAAAAAAACATTTCTAGTTTGAATCGGAATGTATTCATTTGGTAACCGTCAAAATGATTGCTCATGGTAATTCTAGTGTTAGTATTGTCATTAGAGGCCAGAACTTACCGATACGCAGTTATGTTATGGAATCGATCGGTAACGATAAGCATTTAATGGAGAAGATTTCAAGTTTGTATTTTGCATTGTTTACAAAGAAACTGTTTACACCTTCGTCAGGAATTTCTTGGAACTATAGTTTGGTGCCAATTCACGTCTGTTTCATTTTTGTGATTACTTATCACAAGTATGAGGTGAGTACTTATTCTTGTTTAGATTATATTCTATATATGCGAAAATTTATAAATGCATGTGTTCGCGAATACTTTCTCTGTTTTTCGATTGTAGATAAAATGACATGCAGCCTATTGGAATAATAATTTTTACTGTATTTATCGGAAAACATTTCGTAATTACATTAAGTAAAAATACTATTCTCACAGCTGTCCGTAGAAGGCAACCTCGTTTCTTGAACATTCAAAATATAGATTACTGGTGCAAGTTTAAAAGTTGCCAAAACGGTACGTAACTGCATTAAAACACCCTCTTAAAAATTTTCCGGTGGTAAACATATTATTACATCAAGATTAGAGAATAATCGGTAAATACATTTTTTAAAGAAACATATATATTTCTAAAGAATCTCTAAAAGCAACATTTGAAGCTCAAGGTCAGGCAAGACGTTTGAAAAAATTTCTGAAAGCGGACTAAGAATTCGTCCGTTTTGGATTAGCAGTTGTTCGAAATGATGAAATATTTGAATAAATGCCATAAAGATGAACAGTATCTGGTAGAGTTGCTTCTGCAGGTTGGGAATTTTGGGGCGGTTTCCTCTTATTTTCTACGTAAGGGGTAAGTAGACGGTGATCTATATTTACATCGGAGTCTACTACTAATATCCAAGAGTGAACCGGTATTCTAATCCGACGATTAATTTCAAATTTAACACATTCGCAACGTGAAACGAGAATTCTCGTCTTTTGAGTTGTTTCGCCAGACAACTTAATTGCGAGTATGGAAAGTCGATGCCACAAATTCATTACAAGTAAAGCCGGGCACATGCCCTATTAAAATCCGTTTATTTAATTTTTTTCACAAAACAACTGCTATTTTTGTTTATCAAACACTGGACTTTTGCAAAAAATGCTATTTTTTATTTGTGATGGAATGCTACAGAGTGATCAATTAAATTATTTGAATTTAAGTCTGACTGCATAGGATTTACCACTATATTGCTGTTAATTGATTAATATGAGTATTTTAAATTATCCGAGACGTATAGTATTTATTTTGCACCTATGACTCTAAGGATCTGATATGATAATTTATACTTAGAAAATTTTATTAGACAAATTATCAATTAATTATAGAAAAGAAAAAGTTGCGTTGTGAATTATTTTTGAAGTTCGGATCCTCTTTGAGCCAATTACAATCATCAAAGGTTACCTGCAGAGAGTTATGTAACATTAAATATATAATGGCTTATTTTAAAACCTAGATTGTAATATTAAAGAAAACATTTCCTAAAATAAAAGACTTAATATTAATTCAATAAATTAAGTAAACAAAAGGAAAACTGACTAAATTTAATTGAATATAAAATTGAGTTTATTTACAAGGTAATTATAAGCATATGATTAAAAACAAACATAAATGTTTTTAAAAAATAAAAATATTCAATCCTAGTTGAGAACTGTATTCTCAACATTTATTTTCTGAGAATTACAGTTTATCTTACTGAATTAACAAATTCGATTTTGAAAGGCAGAGTTCCATACCCTAGAAGTATTTATTTGATTAGCCTTTTTATGTTTAGATCGGGGTAGGATCTTCATACACACGTAAATTCGTATTATTAAAAGAATATAGCTTAATTAAATAAAATGGAACAATGGTGAAGGAAGATTGTTTGTTACCTTATATTACTAGATAACGTTGACAGCAGGAGGTAATAGCTGACGCGTTTTCGCTTTTTCTTAGCGCGTACATTTCCATCTATTGGCACACACACTCAAAATCTGTTTTTTAGTTAGAGAGCAGTCAACCTTCTACTTTTCCATCTTTTTTTGAATCTCTACTCTCAAGAAAAATCACATTCTTTTCGTGGAGCAAAAAAAAAAGGGATGGAACCATTTTTCCCTTTTCACATAAAATTAAGGCCTTATACGTTTTAACTTCTTGAAAATTTGCATGTTTCGGCCATACCTCTGATTTTAGAGAGATGACCACTGGCAGGCGGGAGAAATTTGGTACTCCCCTTGAGTGTTTCATAGGTCCGTCGGTACAATAGCGATTCCTCTTGACGCCGTGCTGTGTCTGGGAGGTAAAGATGCTTTGACTTGTGAGGTCTTCGTGCCTATTTAAGCTCTCATAAATAAATGTGTCATATTATTGTTCTGACAATTTTCTCCATGACATTTTTATTAGGTGTAGTTAAATCATTCGTGGGAACGGAAAACCAAATATTTCCTTGACTGCCGTGGTTCACTTTGTTCCATAATTATCTATCTGTATGCGTTGATCCTAAAATGGATCATTAATTTGTATTGTTCACTGTTCACTGATTAAAATGATACCAAATACTCTGTTAATATGCAGAAAAAAACCAAATACTTTTTTTTTTATAGTGTGTGCTAGTTTAGATCTAGATGGTGGTATTTCTCACCATCATCTCTTCCCCCGACATTAGAAAAAAAAAGGTCCACAGTATCTTTTTTTATATATATATATATAGCCACAAAGTACTCGATGAAAGTCCATCGTCGTATTATATTGAAGATCAAAACTGAAAATGTTCACATGGAAAAGTCTAGGAACTTGGGATAAGCTGGGGTGTCACTAGGTTTGGAGTGTAAGTAGGTTTGCAACACCAGAAAAAAGTTTTACACATTGGTGAAATAAAGCGTAATCAAAAGTTCACTGTTGAAAAATCTGATGAAAGACATGACTTCTTCAGCAAGTTATCATGTGTAGTTGGTTTCAATTTCCATTGTTCCAAAAACATTTATTAAAATTTTGAGTTTTAATAGGTCCAAATCCAAATAAAGCAGGAAAATTTGAATAAGCCAAATAATAAAATAAAATGCCCGAGAGAAGAAAGAAAAAAAAATTAATTTTCTTTTCCACTCTTATATTTTTAGTTATTACATACATATAAATTGGCAAATCTTTTATTTTAATTATTACAGGCTAATTAGGTACCCATACGTTGAAACACAATATACAGAATCATTTAAAACAAATACTCAATATAATCAGTAAACTGTATGCATTGTATAATTAATACCATACATTAAATATATATATATATATATTATATCAAAAACATAGAGAGAAAATAGATATACATAATCTCACATGAAATGTCTCTCTTGAGCAAAAAGGCAAACATCTTTATTTTATTTTATATAATATACATAAAGAAAATGTTATGTGAAAAAAACATCTTATCATTCTTACTAAAACAATTTTGTTTTGGGATCTTATAAAAGGATGACTTTTCTGAATGAAAGATATTTTCAATAATATATTTTCATAGAAGAAACAGGTCTAAAAAATGAATTTTCCTCTTTCCTTTGCTACCAAAATTTTAATTATCCGTTGGTAAAATCAAAACAAGTACAATTTCACTGCCCGGCTCCTAGAATGAACAAGGTTGAAAGAGAACGAAGAAAAGAAAAAGAAGAAAAAAAAATCTCCTCTCTTTCCTATCGATCCATCAAATTGCTAAGGGGAAGGATTCCAAATGACAGTTACTGAGCTCACCTGTGGAAAAACTGACCCCCCCCCTTTTTTTTTTTTTTTTTTTTTTTTTTACATTCGTATCCAGGTGTACACAAGGGAAGATTTGCGAAATGCATGTACTAGCGATCGTTGCTATCCCTCAGGTGTATGATTACTAAACTCCTGGATTTTCGACTCTACAAAAAGGGGTCAAATGTGTTAATTGCACGTGTAATTGGTGAAAGGTAGTGCAGCTATGATTTACAGCTAGGAATTATGATTTATGTTGTTAAAAATAAAAATTATACTGTGTGGTTAAAAAAAAAGTCGTGTATACCCGGCTTGGATTTAAAAATAAATGGGGTATGTAATTAAATCTGTATATCTGCTTAATATTTTCTATAAAAAAAAAATCGGTACACGTGTAACGTGGTCAAATCCGTTTGCATCGCACTATCTTCTCGTCAGTTTATATATTTACTTATTTATTTATATTGTGTATAAAAACGTAATGTATTATAATATATATATTTTTTTAATATAATATTGATTTTCTAGTTACAATTTAAGTTAGCGAGAACAAGCGAGCGTTGCTTTGCACAAACGAAAATGTGCATGCAATTGTAAAATATTTATTTAATTATTTATTCTTCTTATTATTATTATTTTAAAATATATTAACGTGTAAATATACATATTTAAGGAATCGAAAGCGAGCGTTCGCTTTTCTTTTCTCTTATTATTTTTTGTTTTATAAAATATTACATATAATAGTTAGAAAAAAAAAAAAGATTAAACAAATTCTTTTTTTTTGTAAAGTTTGGAAATTTAGTTAATTAGAAATATCTCAGCTAAATGCATTATTAGATGCTCTGCGCAGATAGTCTCAATTTCGCCTGCAAAAACGAGACTTTAACATCCAATAAATTGCTGAAATGATCATTGACATGTATCCAACACCTTTTTATCATTATTATTTTTTAAGTATGAAATAATTTACCTAAATATTTAAGGTATAAATTAAACATCCAATTTATGTTTTGTAATAATTGAAACGTTCAATGGTTTTTTTTTTTATTTTTTTTTATTTTATTTTTTATTTTTTTTTTTTAAATTATCTGAAATATTAATCCTTAGGGACAACTAATAATTTTTTTTTTTTACTTGTTTGTTTTATAATATGAAATCGTACGATTATTCTAAAATTAAAATTGAAACGCGTTGTTCTAACCAAGTTATAGATTATATCAAATATTAAACTAAAATAATTTTGTAAAATCTGACCGATTTTTTTTTGTTATAATAATTCAAGTGGATTCGTCAATCCGTGGCTTTAAGCAAAGGATGAATTATTATAAATATTGGTCAATATAAAATGTTGTATTATTATTATTTATATTTGTGTCGCCGAGTGAATAGATGTTGACTTGTAATTTTAAATCGATTAGTTATATGTTTTGTGCTACATATAAAGACTTTTATTTTCACTTTTAGTAGAGGGGGTAAGGTTATATATTAAATTTTTTTTTTGTTTTGTTATATAAATTAGTATAAAATGGGTTTGAAAGGGTGATACCCTGGCAAGGCTGCCTCTGTTTTTATTTTTACCGTAATTATTATTATTTTTTATTTAACGTGCATGTTTGTTCATAACTCCCTCTGACGAGCCAAATCCCTCAGTAGTACACTGTGTAGCAAAGAAAAAAAAACTTGCAGTATCCTCCCTAAATGATCTTTTTTTTTTTTTTTTTTTTTTTTAAATAGTAACCTGTCCTCAATGTACTGTAAATAAACAATAATGTAAAATTATAAAATGTGTACTAAACTAAAGAAAAATAAGACATCTATAAACGATAAAAATTTAAAATAAATATATACATATTGCCTCGACAGCAATAAAAGAGAAAAAAAATTTCTCGCTTCCCTATCTAGGAATTTATGTGTATAGTCTGTGATTCCACTTTCGTTGGTGAGAATAATTTATTTATGTGGCGTTTAATAGTCGCTTTATCTGGGAATGCAATTTCCTTTAATAGGTAATTGTTATTCCTAAGCTTCCTTACCACCTCGAATGGTCCCAAGAATTTTGGCTGAAGCACACCTGGTTTACCCACGACTTTTAAGTAGCATTCTTGTCCCGTTTGTAGAAATTTTACTTTTTGGACTGGAGTACTGTCGATGTACTCCGCCATCATTTTTTTTTGGTTTTGTAAGGCTAATTTCTTTATTTCCTCAATATGTTGGACTCTATTTTTAACGTAGGTTTTGACAATTATGTCTTGGTCAGGCAAGTGTATGGAAAAAGGAGTTCTTATTTCTCTACCGAAAAATAGAAGTGCCGGAGAAAATCCCGTAGCTCTGTGCGGCGTACTGTTATAATTAATTTTAAAAAAATCAATCCTGGTATCCCATTCTAAAGAGTTTTTACACATAGCCACAATTGAATTTTTTAATATTTTATTACTGATTTCACAGAGCCCATTACTGCGTGGATTATTCACGGACGTAAAATCTAGGTCTATGTTAAGAGAATCTATGTATTCTTTGAATAAATCAGAGTGAAAATACCGGCCATTATCCAATTTTATGGATCGCGCCAATCCGAAATTACTAAAATAGCGATTCAATACATTTAGAAGTGTTTGTGATTTACAATTGCGAACCGGTACAGCCTCCAAGAATCTTGATGTGGAATCAATAATCATAAATACAAATTTATTTTTGCGTAGCGTCATTGGAAGCAAACCAATTAAATCTATATGCAAAACTGATCCGATTTCTTTATCTTTGATTATTTTTTGTGTGGGAACTTTAATAGTTTGATGTTGTTTAGTCGTGTTACATGGTATACATTTAGTACAATAATTCTTTACATCCCTGTACATCCCGTACCAGTAGAATCTAGCTTTTATTATTTGATAAGTTTTAAAAAATCCGAAATGTGGTTTATGAGCTTCCTGTATTATTTCAGCTTTAAGTTTATCCGGAGCAATTAACAGTTCATTTGTATCAGAGCCTGGCTTTAATATTAATATTTCTTTTTGATTGAGAGTGAATTTTTTAGTGGTTTTGTTTTGTTTGTCAGTTTTAATTTTGTTTATTATTTTATTCAATTTTTCGTCTTCTAACTGTTGTAGTTTAATGTTTTCATCTGATAGAGCTTTGTTTACCGTAAACAATGAATTTTGCAATTTTTCTCTTGAAATTATATTATTAATGTTCCTCGAAACATAATCAGCAGGATTTTTAGATCCCTCGATATGCTGAAAAGAGTAGTTAAAAGGGGACAAATTGTCCAACCACCTTGCTACAATGTCTGGTTGCTTTTCCAAATTTAAAAAATACGTTAGCGCTTTGGAGTCTGTATAAATATTAAATTTTCTCCCTGCGAGAATATGCTTGAAATACATCACCGCTTCATGAACCGCCAGTAGTTCGAGTTTGAAACTGGGGTAGTTCTTTTCGGGATCCCTTAATTTTCGCCCAAAATGTTCAATTGGCAGCTGTTCTCCGTCGTATTCTTGTGCTAAAATTCCAGAAATAGCTGTTTTAGAAGCGTCTGTGATTAAAATGAAATCTTTTGAGAAATCCGGGGGTTTTAATGTGGGATTTTTAACTATCGCTGCTTGGATTTCTTTGAAAGCATTTTCTTCTATGTCAGACCATTTAAATTTCACTTTGTCTTTAGTAAGATTAATTAATGGGTCAACTATTTTAGAATAGTCTTTAATAAGCGATCTAAAATAATTCGAAAGACCAAGTAGAGATTTAACTCCCTTCTTATTTTTAGGTTTAACTAAATTTTGAATTTTATCTATGTTTCTTTTTGAAGGAGAGTATCCTTCGCTGTTTAGGGTGAAACCGAGAAATTCGATTTCTGACATACAGACTTGTATTTTAGTAGGCTCAATAGTTAAATTATTTTCAATAAAAGCTTTAAGGACTTTGTCTAACAGATCTAACATTTCTTCGAGTGAGTCGGCTGCTAGGATCACATCGTCAATAAAATAAGCGACTTGATCTTCATTAAAGTGGCCCAACACTTTATCAATTAATTCTGCAAACACCGCAGTACTGAGTCGCGTTCCGAAAGGCAATCTTAAAAAGGAGAATTTACCGTGCTCCGTTATGAAAGCTAATTTTTCAGTGTCTTCTTCACGTAAATTTATTTGGAAAAACGCACTGTGTAGATCCAGTACTGTATAATATTTTTTTCCACTCATTCTCCGCAGAATCTCTTTAATTTCGGGTATGGGGTACGCATAATTTTGAAGTATTTCATTTAAAAGTCTATAATCGACCGCCATACGATATTTAACTTCATTAGCCTGTTCGTTTTTCTGCAAAGATTTTTTTTTAACGAAAATAACAGGGAAAGCGTAATCAGAGTTGGATTTACGAATGATATTTGCTCTCAAAAGTTTTTCAATTTCTTTTTTAGCATACTCCTTAACATTGTGTGCAGTTTTGTATGGTTTAGTCTGCAGAGGATAATTATGTATTAAATTAAATCTTGGGACGACTAATGAAGATTGTCCGAGTGTATCGTAATTCTTAGAAAAGGCATGTGCATTATTTAGAAGTATTTTTTTTAATTTTTCTGCTGTGTCCGAGTCTAAATGTTGTAAATTAAAGTCGTCTGATCTAAGTTCTGCTTTTCTCCGTTCACGAACTTGCTCTAAATTCAGATTATTAATGTGCACTATCTGCTTCGTTACTTCTTGACCCTCAGTGTCAACTGATTTTATTTCAAAATGTTTAGAAATTTTGCCAATGTTCATTCCCTCTGTTAAGATTAATTTTTGTTGTGATTTGTTAGTGATTATTATATGAATTTTATTATCCTTGGCAATTTCGTGAATTGATGTTTTATAATAAATTTTCATATTATGTTTAATCGGTTCCAAGAGTATTGTATTTGTAGTTGCGAATTTATCTGGATCTAATAGTAATGCAACAATTTTTTTTTTGCCTGGTAGTAACTCCGTTGTCTGTGTTAGTTTTGCTGTAACAAAATTTTTGTGCGAGATACATTTTTTTTTCTTTTTGCGTATTGTTTCTTTATTTTGATTCTCATTAGAGTTAGCAGTTAAGTTACTTATCAGACTTTGAGGTTCATTTTCTAGAAATTGAAGTGCAATGTTTTTGTTTTTTAATTTCATGGTTTTATCTTCAAAATCAAGGATAATATTATTTGTTTTGAGGAAATCGAATCCCAATAGCATATTGTAGTTCCGACCAAAATCTTGAGTTGTAACATAGAATGCCCCCGATACAAAAACGTTTTCCAATTTGAAAGTTAATTTAATGCATTGCTTAAAAGAGATTGTCGAATTTGTTAATGTTTGAATTTTTACCTGGTTACAGAGATTTTTATATTTTACGTGTGCATTCTTTAATTGTTCGAACAATATAGGTGATGCCAAAGTTACTGCCGCCCCACTGTCTGTCAAAGCATTAATCTTAACACCATTAATTTCAAAAGTAATAATCGGAAGTTGAGAATTGTCATTACTTTTGACACTAGCAATAATTTTGTTATTTTTTTTAGACCCGCAGTGAGACTTACGCGGGTGCCTTGTATTTGAGAATGTAAGTCCCGACTTTAGTTTCCCTTATTGTTACTAGAATTCTGATCATGATCTTTATCTTGTTTATTGTTTTCAAATGTCTGCTGTGAATTATTTTTTTTTGTATAATCATGTTTTTTATAATTATTTTGCTTGTAGCCCCCTCTATGCCCTCTATAATTTCTTCGCTGGTCATATGATCTCTGTTCGTTGAAATTGCCTCCATAATTTCCGAAACTGGGATATGATATCGGCATAAATTGTTGGTGGGGTGGGGGTGGTGCATAGTACATGTACTGAGGAGCAGAATATTGCATAGGGTTGAAGTTTTGGTGCGTGTAATTTGGGGTTTGCTGAAAGTTTCCCTGAGCTTGTTGGTTTCCCCCTTGATAAAAATTTGGTTTTTCGATTTGAATATTCTCAGGAATTTTTTTATTTTCGTCCACGTAATTACTGCTGTTTTGTTCGTTGCCCTTGTAAAACCAACAATGTGGGTTCGTATGGGATGTGGATTTACAGTACTTGCAAAACCTAGTTGTATCATTGTTAGTGGCATTTACCTTTAATTTTATGTTATTTAGTTCCGCGGTTAATAATTTTATATTCTCTGCACTTTCTACATTGAGTTTAAGCAGTTCATTTAACAAATCAGAATCTTTAGTTTTGGAAATGTTGTTGATGTCCTTTAAATTGACATGTGAATAAGCCTCCTCTAATTTTAAGGCTATGTTGCACGCTGTTTTAAAGTCCGGCGGAGAGTTTTTTCTTACTTCCAGACTTAAATCACTACGAATTGATTCCAAAAACTGGGATAATTTGATCATTTCCATGAATGTAGAGCTGTTGTTAGCTCCTATATCTTGCCCACTTTTTTTTAGATAAAGGTCTGCTGCCGCATTAAATTCTAATATAAATTCGTTCCATGTTTTGTTCCGGTTTTTGTTTGAGATTGCAAAATTTCTTTTGCGCTTCTAGAAATGTGGTTTTGGGTTCGAATAATTGTTTTAACTTTGTTTTAAAGGTTTCTAAGTTCTGTTCCACGAACAAATTTTGATCCCTCATCAATTTATCTTTAGCAGGTCCTACAATTTTCGCCTTTAATATAGTTAATTTAGAATCATTATTCAATTCAGTTTTATTGATGAGATTGTCAAATTTTAAGAAAAAATGGTTAATATTTGCTTCCTTTTTTCCATCATAGTATGGAATCAGATTAATTAGGCTATCTGCATTTGGGGTGTCCATTGTAGTAATTTTAGGAGTAGCTTTTTCAGAATTTATAATTTTCTTCTCTTTCTTTTTTTTCTTCTTATTATTATTCTTATTATTACAAATAATATTAGTGTCTACAGTTTGATTATTTAATTCGCGTAATTGTTGTCTAGTTTTGACACCAGTATCTATTCTACTAATTCTTTGACTTTTACGCTTATTCATCCAATTAAAGTACAAAAATCATAAAATAGAGAGAGAGCAAAAAAAAATTGTTTAACATAAAATAAAAGATACCCAATGGTGAATTGTTATGCACTGTTCGAGAAATTAATTATATATAATATATATCATTTCAATATTTGAGCATTATTATGTATTTATTTTATATTTGCTGCTGTTGCAGTATATGTAACACAAGTCATATTTTCAATTCTTTGTTAATACAAATCAATCCAATAACACTTATTATTATTTAATATATCATTATATATTTAGTGAGGTACCCAAAAAGAATTGCCAGGTATATGCATGTTACAGAGTGTATGAAGATTCCCCAATGAATGCTTAAATTTTTTTTTTTTTTTTTTTAATTAGTTGTTGAAAAGAGGAAAAAAAATTTTTTCAAAAGAATTAGAATTAAGAACATTTATGTTAGCAAAAAAAAAATTTTTTTTTTTTTTTTAGTCTTAATATTGCATATATATTTTTATATTTAAAAAATTATACAATAACCTAAAGTTCTATTTCTAAAATTAAATTAATATATTAAAATAATTTAGAAAGAGGTAACGGTACCACTTCTAATTCGGTAAACCCTATGATGGAATGCTACAGAGTGATCAATTAAATTATTTGAATTTAAGTCTGACTGCATAGGATTTACCACTATATTGCTGTTAATTGATTAATATGAGTATTTTAAATTATCCGAGACGTATAGTATTTATTTTGCACCTATGACTCTAAGGATCTGATATGATAATTTATACTTAGAAAATTTTATTAGACAAATTATCAATTAATTATAGAAAAGAAAAAGTTGCGTTGTGAATTATTTTTGAAGTTCGGATCCTCTTTGAGCCAATTACAATCATCAAAGGTTACCTGCAGAGAGTTATGTAACATTAAATATATAATGGCTTATTTTAAAACCTAGATTGTAATATTAAAGAAAACATTTCCTAAAATAAAAGACTTAATATTAATTCAATAAATTAAGTAAACAAAAGGAAAACTGACTAAATTTAATTGAATATAAAATTGAGTTTATTTACAAGGTAATTATAAGCATATGATTAAAAACAGACATAAATGTTTTTAAAAAATAAAAATATTCAATCCTAGTTGAGAACTGTATTCTCAACATTTATTTTCTGAGAATTACAGTTTATCTTACTGAATTAACAAATTCGATTTTGAAAGGCAGAGTTCCATACCCTAGAAGTATTTATTTGATTAGCCTTTTTATGTTTAGATCGGGGTAGGATCTTCATACACACGTAAATTCGTATTATTAAAAGAATATAGCTTAATTAAATAAAATGGAACAATGGTGAAGGAAGATTGTTTGTTACCTTATTACTAGATAACGTTGACAGCAGGAGGTAATAGCTGACGCGTTTTCGCTTTTTCTTAGCGCGTACATTTCCATCTATTGGCACACACACTCAAAATCTGTTTTTTAGTTAGAGAGCAGTCAACCTTCTACTTTTCCATCTTTTTTTGAATCTCTACTCTCAAGAAAAATCACATTCTTTTCGTGGAGCAAAAAAAAAAGGGATGGAACCATTTTTCCCTTTTCACATAAAATTAAGGCCTTATACGTTTTAACTTCTTGAAAATTTGCATGTTTCGGCCATACCTCTGATTTTAGAGAGATGACCACTGGCAGGCGGGAGAAATTTGGTACTCCCCTTGAGTGTTTCATAGGTCCGTCGGTACAATAGCGATTCCTCTTGACGCCGTGCTGTGTCTGGGAGGTAAAGATGCTTTGACTTGTGAGGTCTTCGTGCCTATTTAAGCTCTCATAAATAAATGTGTCATATTATTGTTCTGACAATTTTCTCCATGACATTTTTATTAGGTGTAGTTAAATCATTCGTGGGAACGGAAAACCAAATATTTCCTTGACTGCCGTGGTTCACTTTGTTCCATAATTATCTATCTGTATGCGCTGATCCTAAAATGGATCATTAATTTGTATTGTTCACTGTTCACTGATTAAAATGATACCAAATACTCTGTTAATATGCAGAAAAAAAACCAAATACTTTTTTTTTTATAGTGTGTGCTAGTTTAGATCTAGATGGTGGTATTTCTCACCATCAATTTGTAAATCATGCTTAGTGTTAAAATGAAGTAAAATTCAATAAATAACTGTTTAAAGCACAATTCTTCTAAATTTCATATTTTTATCTTCATTTGTTTTTGAATTAAACACAAACTCAACGAACTGTATTAGACTCAACTGTATTTCGAAAAAGTTATCTTCGTTTTACATTTGCCTCGTAAATATTGTTATGTTATATTTCTTTGTAGATTTCGTTTGTAAACATTCTAAAAATATACCACTGATATTATTATCTGGAAATAGTGGTTGTCGAAAGTGACCGTGACGATCTATATTATTGTTGTTTTATGTGAGGGAATGTTCAAAAATGCAAATGTTTGTGTAAATAAATTATGTTAGTTTACTCATATAAATTTTTAGAGGCTTATTGTCTTTCTATCGTTCCATTTTCATGAATATGAATGATCTAAAAAATTTTAGAAGACATTATTAGAGAGAAATTTAGGGAAAAGTGAACAAACAATTTCTGTATAGAAAACCAGGGTCGGTAATAGAATTATATATTCAAAAATACAGGGCATCTCCCTCCAATCCGAAGTCGCGTGTTTGATAATAACTGTAACAGTACTGAAGGTAGTTTAACAAAATTCTTCAATATGCTTACAATTCATAGAAAGAGGAGTCGTTCGCGAATTTGTTAAAATATCTCGACTATTGTTAAAGTTATGAACAAACACGCAACTTCGGATTTGAGTGAAACGCCCTGTAATTTTGACTGAAAGGGTGAAAAATTCTTTTAGGATTTTTGACCCTATACAATAAAAGATTTTTACAGTGGGTTGATACAGGGCACAGTAGAGAATTTCCCCATGTTACAGACAGGGAAATCCTTCTAAACTGAAGTACAATTATTTTGTATGAAACAATATTTCGTCACTTAATATAAAAGAAAAAATAATTAAAAAAGGATCAGAGATCATCTGTATTGCACAAAAAGTAACAGAGATCGCCTGTATTGAACAAAATTTTTCGACGCTGTACAATAAGAGTCTTTCACTATTAACACAAAGTTCATTATCTGAGATGACTTTCCTTTTCCTTTACAGAATTTCCAGGGTGTTTTGAATAATTAAAATGAAGTTATTTGTGCAAAATCACTTACATTTATCTTTATATATTTCCTAGTTTTCTGATTATATTAAATTTGTTTATTAGTCAAACGTGAAGGCTCTTATAAAATTAAAATTTTCCGCTATAGAGCTAATCGATATCAATGCCTGATTACAGAGAAAATCTGTACTTTTCATAGAATGGACGTTTTCTGTTTAAATTTAGTAGCTTATCTGTTAAAACAAAAATTATTTTTATACATTAGGAGTTTTTCGAAACGAAATACAAGTGTTTGTGTGCCATCATTAAAGATGGTGGCAGCCTCTTACTTTAGCCATGATCGTACAGCATCTTTCATCTCATCATCATCATTAAAACGCTAATCACCGAAGGCTGTTTTCAAGTAAAAGAAAATGTAAAAAACATTATACAGTCGAACTCGCTTATAACGAGCCCTGATTTAACGAGAACCCGGATTTAACGAGGAAATTAGAAATACTTGGTTGGTACAATGTTAAGTCTATGGGAGCATAACTCGCTTTTAACGAGTAAACCCCGGTTATAGCGAGCAATATTTTTTGTGATTCATAAAATTTCTACTGACTTCCACCTCTCCAGCTCAGCTAATCGTTTCTTGGGAAATGTCCTTTAACATTCCGAAGTCAACCGAAAGTTTGTGATGAGTCATAAATCCTGAGAACAATTGATGGCGGCATTTTTCATCATGTGGAGTGCACCTGCGAGGACCTCCCACGACGACCTTAAGGAGATGTACAGAGAGGACGGAGGTTACTGGTTGGACTGTAGTTTACTATGCGTAGGAATGGGAGGGTAGGGAACACTGTGTGGAAGTCATTCTTTGATCTGCATTCATATAGTACGCTCGTCAAATTTTATCTTGTGATTTTGAAACGTAAAATTTTATCAGTTGACGAAAAAGTAACGATTTTACAAGACTTAGAGGATGACTTAAAAATTTCCGAAATCTGCAAAAAGTATGGTTTATCTTCTTCTAATGTTTCCACTTTGTTAAAGAAGAAGGGAAAATTAATGGCTTCGTTCGATCAAAATAGGAATGACGGTAAACGGTTGAAAAAATGTACTAAAGAGGATTTGTACAAAGCTCTTTTGAAGCGGATGAAGGTGAAACGTAGTGCAGATTTACCTATAAGTGGTCCACTGTTAAAAGTTCAAGCAGAAAAATTTGCTGAACAATTTGGCTATTCTGGATTTTTATGTTCGAATAAATATTTGTGGTGAAGCAAAGTCTTCAAACGTGGCGGGTATCGCGACATGGGTGAGTGAAAAGTGGCGAGTCATTAGAGAAGGATACACAAAAGATGACATTTATAATGCCGATGAAACGGGCATTTCCTACAACGTAACCCTACAGCAGACTTTTAAGTTCAAGGGTGAAAAGTGCGTTGGAGGCAAGCTCTCCAAACATCGATTGACAGCTTTAGTGTGCTCTAATATGTCTGGCAATGACAAACAAAAACTGTTGTTTATTGACAAGCCTATGTGAGGCCTTAGGTGTATTAAACATGTAAAAAGATTCTTTTTGATTATGACCACAGCAGGAATGCCTGGCTGAGATCGGACATTTTCACGAAATTCATTTCAAAATGGGAGAGCCAACTAATAAAAGAAAAGCGCAAAATTCTCCTTCAAATTTACAATTGTTCCGCGCATCCCTAAATCAATAGATTACAAACATCAGGATTGAATTTTTACCACGGAATTCTACAAGTGTTATCCAGCCTACAGACCAAGGGGTCATCAGAAGATTTAAATCAAACTTTCGTAAGCACTTGATTTTGATGCTTCTCGATAGAAAAAAAAGTAGGAACAACCTCAAATGCTAATGTAAACATACTGGAAGCGATAAATTTAATAAATGATGCATGGGAAAACGTTGCATCAACATGCATTACCAATTGCTTCCGTAAGGCTGGATTGGACATTTCTCAAGAGGGGCAAATCTCTGCGGAAGAAGAAGTAGACAACATGAAAAATTTGGATATAAGTAGAGAAGAATTTGAAAATTATGTATCTGTTTCCGCCAATGTTTTCACTTCCGAGATACCTACTCCCGAGTATATTGTAGATGAAATTTAAGTTAAAGAAGATGGAAAAATGATGAAAGTGACGATGATAACGACGAATGTGAAGAATTTCAAGCTGAATCGTCCCCAACATTCTCAACGGCTTTTGGGTGCGCAGAAAACTTTCAAACATTTTTTGAAGCCACGGGTGCAAAGGACGATGTTTTTCGGGCCTTGAGTCTTCTCCGAAGAACAATAACACAAGAAAGAGAAAATAAGACAGTTCAAAGCAAATTAACCAACGTCTTTTGTACTGTACAGAAATAAGAAATAAATAAAGTATATATAATAAAGTAAGTATGCATGAATTTTTATATTTTTCACAAACCCGTTTTTTAGAACACCCGGTTATAACGAGCAAATATCACGGTCCCTTTGCACTCGCTATAAGCTAGTTCGACTGTATTGATCAACAGATGAAACATTTGACCATTCACCATTTGACCATTGACCATTTGACAATGTTGCCAATCCAATGGATATTTTTTAATTCGGATATCTACCAGAATTTTAAATGGATAATTTACTTTATGTATAATATTATAACTAACATTCGTAAATTGTGGTAAATACCTGAATACAAATTTCCCTAAATTTGCAACACTAACCACAGATTGTCTTTTCGGATAGTGGTACACGGTCGTTCTGCCAAAACTGAGCATTTAAAGTAATATTTTAACGCTTCCATCACTTTTAACACAGTACACTTATCAGATTTGTGTATATATTTCTAGTCTCCCAAATGATCTAATTTTTGAATATCAGTTTTTTTCGAAGAATAATTTTCGTGGTTGGCTTTTACAACATGTACAATAGAAAAAAAAACATAATGGCTAAAAATCTGCAAAATTTGACAAAAAAATCTAAAAAGAAGGTTTTGGTTTGAAAAACGTTGCATTAAAAAAACGGATGATTTGGGATCTCCAGGAGGAACTCCGATCGTCTTACGCAGTTAGTACTTTATTACGTATGTGTTTATAAATATACGATTATATTGGACTATTTAGTCATTGAAAATACTAATTCGCGTGGGCATAGTAGTGCATTGTTTCGATGCGGGAATTATGACGTTCAGCGACTTACTTCCCGAATAACCCTCGTATCAACACACAACTATATTGTTTATCAAATTGGTCGATCATTTAACTGTTGATGTAACGCTTGAACAGGCATAGTTTTCAGAAACAGTGGAAATAAAATTTGCTGAATCAGTACATGACAACATTGGTGATCCAAGAGCCGTTATAATTAAAAGTATACACTTTTTAAATAAACGTTTCAGTTGTATGTTCATAAATTCAATCGCTTTTAATTTTTTAAACGTCATTTATTTTATTTAATGTATTTGTAGAGTAGGAATTTATTGTGCCGCAGTTGTGAAATTATAATAAGAACTTTTGTATATTTTTCTAAAATTTTGAAGTTCGTTATTTTGGAGAAATTTACATCTACTTAATCACCGCGATTAATGTCTATTTCATTATTAAGATATTTTTTTTTCAAAATCTATTACAACATTTAAATAAAATAGAGAACATCTTACGAAAGTATGTTCAATGCTTTTTTAACCTTCTCACCGCCGTGAACTGATATATCCGTTCACTATGCTGTAGGTTTCACTGCAATAGAAGCATCGTTTAAATTAATATAATTTTACAAACATAAAGCTATTTTAGACATCGTGTAATGATTAATACTCTCAAGTATTATACTCATATACGTAATTGTTTTTTATATAAAGTTTGACATTTCATACGTTTTGGCATATTAAAACAAATTACAGAGAAAACAACATTATAAATTTGTCCTTTCGTTCGGCGGTCAGGGGATTGATAAACTATACCTAATTTAACGATAGCCATAGTTTAGACAGAGGTATTGACGGGCAGAATGAAGGACTTTTTTCATTTGGACATGCGCAAAAGCATAGTTCCCAACATTCTTATTTTTTGTAATCAATCACTACCAGGGATTTTGTAAGGAAAACAAAAGAAAGGCATAGTCGCCAAAATTCGTATCACTTTTAATCAATTTCACCCAGAAATTTTCCAAAACAAAAGACCTTTTTTAATTTTTATCTCGCTCTTTATATAATTCTAATGAAAATCATAAACTTTTTTTTCATTTTCAAAATATATGGTAGAAATTGAATAAAAAATGTTTGAGGTTTGGCATGTATGCTTCTGTGCATGCCGAAATGATTCATTCCAATCACTAGACACAGGCAAGTAAAAATTACACCTGCACTGAATAAAAATATGTATGAAACAAGATTTTTTTGTATGCATGTTTTAGATGTATGTATTTTAAATTGGGCAAGCATTTATCGTGTACATCTGTCAATAGACAAAGTGTATGATTATACATAAACATTATACGAATTTTACTTTGTTCACACACCGTCCCCTGAATACTAGACCTGCGCTCTGATACATAATTGCCGGTTGTCGCAGGCGAAAATTTAAGCTTTTGTACCATCTCCTGAATGTTGACACCAGTATTTATCAAAAGTTTTCTTTCACATATTTAATCTCAGAAAAAAATGGTGGATAAAACTTTTAGATATTATTCGAGTTCAATTTCAAGGAACTGTACAACCGGATGAAAAAATCCTCCTATGATAGCCGCCATTTTTGCGCTTAGAATTCTGGGGGGAGGGGTCACAAAATCAAGACATCACACTAGTAATGTGTCATCATTTGAATGAATTATTCGACTGTTACAAATCATTCGAATATTTCGATTACACAAATATAACTCGAAACAATCACTCGATCTATTATTTTTTTCCAAGGGATACATATTTTTATTTTGTTTCTTCAAGTTAAAATAAAACATAATTGATACCAGAAAAAGTATTTGGTCAAAATTTTCTTCTTTACATGTCGCTTTAATCTCTATTTTATTTATTTGTAAAACATGTGGCTGTTGCTGATTTAAAAGAAACTAGAAGGTTGACAGTTATGTTTCTGCGCATGTACGAGTTATTCATTCGAACTGCTTTCCTATTTAAATGCAATCAAATCTGGCTTTTGTGCACGTCCAAATTATTTAAGAGGATTAACGCTGGTTTGGGTAAAATCATCCATTACTGCTTCTTTTGCGCATGTCCGAGTTATTTCAGGGGTTTATTACTCGTTTCAGTGGTGCCAACTTTGGAAAAATATTGGGTGGTCTCAAAAATATTTTGGTAAAATGGCATTGCCAGATTTTTTTTCTTTCTTTGAAAGGTTAGCAGATAGGGAAAAATGATAATTCTGAGTCAAGTTATTATGTTTTAAAAGAAAGTACCAAGTACAAAGTAGTAATTTTTTAAATATATTCTTTTGAGTTCTTCCGTTTAAAGACACTAATACTCGTATTTACTATAGTACATAGCTGCCAACTTTTACGCTTTTTACCTACGACTAAAATTTGATACTAATAAATTATTATATTTGTAAATCGCCAAAATCGTGTGATTACATAAGGAAACAATTTCTGTTACATTTTAGTGGTAACAAAAAAGCGTAACAGTTGGCAGCTATGACAGGATCACCACGGATAGGGTTACAAATTGAAAGAGCAAAAAGCTACACATTAAACAAAACATTTCCGTTATTTACGTGATTTATGAGTATCAATCAATGCATTGAAACATATGGTCATTGATTTATACTCACAGATAAATAGTAAAATAAATTTTTTTTCAAGTGAAACATAAATAAATAAATAAAAAACATTGAAATAAATAATGAAATAGAAAAATGAAAATTGGGTACGCCAGGACAGAACAATTATTGGGTGGTCTCGGGCCTCACGAGCCCATATAAGTTGACGCCACTGACTCGTTTGAAGAAAATCATTAGCGTTGTGTTTGAATTAATTCCTGATTGAATGATTTCGGGAGATTATTACTCATTTGGATATAAAATCATTCATTACCGCTTTTTATGAACGATATTCCATTTTGAGGAGATTATTTTGGTGTGACTTAATAATTCGTTTCAGGTACGAATGAATGAATTGTGATTAAATAAATACAAGCATATTTTGAACAGTTTAACGAGTATTTCTCAAATGCCTCGATATTTTTGATTTGGGTTGTCTCTGGTTTGTAACTATTTATGCAAAATATATTAAAAAAATTTGCACGGTTTGAGTAATCTAGAAAATTAATGTTAAAATGTTTGGAAACGACATTTTAACAATTTATTAATGCGAAATTATGTTTTTGGTTATGTATATGTATAGAACTTCGGCAATTTAAATAGGTATCCAGTTTTTAAAAGACATCAATAAAAAATTACAGAAACTATAAATTCTTGTTCAGATTATGTAAATGTTTTAACAATATGCCAACAAGGACCCTTTGCTTAAAAAAATCTTGCTGTGTATTAATTTCTTGATAACAAATACCTGTGATTTAGGTTTTTGAAGTTTTATTATCAATTTAATAATTTATTTATAGTTTTAGTTGAATTATATATATATATATATATATATATATATATATATATGTGTGTGCGTGTGTGTGTGAGGGTGACGATTTGAAGACAACAGATGATACTTACATTGGCAGCTCCATTTTTTATAAATGATACCTTGAATACTGAAGGTTCTCTTTTAAGATTTAGTCGAGGAGTTTCCCTCACTAAGGGTTTTCATTGCAGTCGGAGATGTAGTTTTCATTGCAGTAGTAGAATATGCACAGCAGGTATTATGTGAGTAGCTGAAAATAATAACTCCATCTAATCACCAACAAAATTTTATTTGAAGCTTAAATATTTAGGCGGAGATCTCTTTCACCTCTTTCCTTGTCTCAGTCAAGACAAATTTTCAATAATAATGCGCATGATGGCTGTAGTTGTTATTAGCCTTAAATATCCATCGATAAGAAGTCACAAGAAGAAATATCTAGTCATTTTTACCAATATCAGGCAAACGTTCTAATTTATTTCAGCTCAAACGCAGAACACCGTCTCAGCACCTCTCTTTTCCGACTCCTCTCCGAAGCGAAGAGCGGCGGTATATCATTTCAGAAAGAGTACGAATACAGGGGTCACGTGACGGGTTGTGCGCCAATCGCAAACCGGGATTCTATGTGAAACGCGCCAGAATATTAAAGTAAAGTGGTTTCTGCTAAGAAATGGCGCCAATGAAGTGTCGAGAAGATTCTATAATGTTCGATAAATTAGCTATGACCCAGAGCGTTTTAAGATAAGTGAATATCGTTAGTTACTGGTTTGAGAATATGCTATAATTTTTACTTTCACGAAAAGGAAAAAAAAAGAAAATAATAAAAATGGTTTATGGAACTTGGATCACAGCCAGAATGGAATTAAAATAAAATGTTTTACATTTTAATATAAGAAAAATATTTTATGATTTTGAGAGTTACTTTTAATAGCTGAAATTATTAAAATAAATACAGCCTTTTTAGAAATTTAGAAAAATAAAAAGGAAATAATGTTTTTTTTAAAGGGATGAATATAAGAAAGTTTTTATAATTTAAAGATAAAGACGCCATTTATTGAACTAACTAGCAGCAATTAAAATACTGAATTTAGATATGAGGTTTCTGGAATAAATATAGTTAAAATACATTAATAAACGAAGGAAATAAATATTATAGAGTAATTTAGAATAGGATGGGATAAAAATAATTTAGCGTATTGCGAGAAATTTAAAATTTAGTTATATATATATATATATATATATATATATATATATATATATATATATATACAGGGTGTTTCACAAAGGACCAGAAACATGAAACCTGTGTTATGTTTATTAAAAAAATCGTAAGAATCTTATACGTAAATCTCAAAATTCAGTTAAAAATAGCACCGATAGAGGACGCTGAGAGTGTTAAGAATCCTTCTAAAGAGAGTTCAGAAGCATAGAAAGACTAGTCGTCGAAGATTTCGTCATTGAAATCTGGCCGCTATTAGCGTATAGTGAGAATAATTCCGAAAGTGGTGTATACCGAGGAGGACTTACGTTTTTTATCAACTTACTTTTTTAGGTATATAATGAATACAATTTGTTTAATTCATAACTGCGTTATTATCACTTTTATTATAACTGCGTTATTATTACTCATAACTGCGTATTCATAACTGCGTTATTAAAATTAATATTTTACAATGATATAGAAAAAAGATGTAAGATCGTTACACCATACTTGTTTTAAGATTGTGATCGGTTCAATGGTATTTCCTCCCGCTCCCTTCCACAAACCAGAAAATTGTCCCCATTTTTTATGATATGTTAAGGCCCAGTTACTCCTTTTTCAAAAAAAGGCATTAATTAAATTACTCATTTTTCTAATGGATGATTAATTACATTTTTTCATTCTTTAGAATCAACCACTTTCTTTAATCCACAGTTACTTTAGCCAGCCATAAATTTAAATCGTCTAGTAGTGAATCATTATTTATACTGTTTTTCATGTCAACATCCCCTAGTCTATGTTCATGCAAAGCGCACAACAATGAATGGGGTATTTTTTTTAAAGGTCTTTGATCAAAATTTTGAAATAGCATACAGAAGTGCCAAGCTCTCACTAATATTCCGTAATATGTGGGTTAATTTAGCCCAGGTTTCATGCCAGATTTTTTTTAAGAAATTAAATTAAATATATTCCATGTAGAAATCTGAAATTAACTAAATATGAGATTCATCAAATAATTTTTCTGGTTCGACATGTTGTTAAACTGGATCAAGTTGTTCCACATATCACGGACAAAATTAGTTAGAGTTTGGCACCTCTGTAGCATATTTACATTACATTATAATACGTTGTTGCAATTAAAATTGTAGTTAATTAAAGTTAATGATTAAACGCATCTCAAAGATGGCAATATGATAATCTCGCTTCAAGTTTACTGGTATTAGATATAAGTTTTCTTTAAAACTTTCAGTTCTCTGGAATTGTCACTTTGGAGCATGAATGAAATTTGCGTATAAGCCAGTTTTATTACTTTTCTATGTATTTATTTATTTGTTGGTTATGTGCTGTTTTTGTATACTTTATGAAATATTTATAATTAGCTAACCCAATAAGGACCGAATTATTTTTCTCAATAAAATACAAATACAGTGGAACTTCCCTTTAACGAAGTCCCTATTTAACGAAGTTTTCTACTTAACGAAATTTTCTGCAGAACTTTGACTTTGAACACCATTAGCATGTAAATTAATCTCCATATTACGAAAAATATATTCTATATAACGAAGTTTATTCCACTTTTGTACGTGTACATAATTCAAACTAAGCGATTGCTGTTCGAAGGATATGCAAATTTATTTCAGCGGATTCGATTGTATGAAAATGAACACATTTAAATAATTTCCATTCTGCTTGGTGCTAAATAAAACAATTTTTTTCACACTAAGGAAAACACTTGTTATCACTATTCTCCCATTTTGAGACTCCAGCGCTGACAGTTGGGGGAAGTCAAAATCCCCTTTTACCTTCAATGATATAGAAGATGAGGTGTCGCAATTGCGTCAGATGCATTGAAACAAAAAATATCTATTAGAGTCGGACAGGTACCATTCTGACCTTCCATTGCTGATAGACAATTGCTTTGTACATCCAAAAGAACGTGCTTCAAAATACAAATCGAAGAACATCAAAGTTATTTTTGTTCCTGCCAATACAGCTAAACTTCAATCATTAGTCTAAGGAAAAATAAAAAATCTTGCATTATCGAATACATTATCGAAAAAGACAGAAAAAATCCGATGTAGTGAAAACATTAGTTTGAGATTCTGTGTATCAGAGCTGATGAAAGCTTGGGAATGTGACGTGATTTTATCGACCATACACAACTGTTTTGTAAAAGACGGCTTCATAATTAAAACTGAATCAAATGCTTCTGAATCCAATACCTGTTTGTCATATCTCAAGAAAAAATTTCATGAATTTAAGTTGATTTCTATTTAACGAATTTTCTTCATAACGAAGTTTTTAAGTGTAACGATGAGACTTCGTTAAATGGAAGTTCCACTGTATTGCGATTCATACCACTTTTATATTGTAGCAACCTAAGAGTGACTTTATAATGGTGTTTCTTGCGTCAAATAAAGTGAATATTTATTATTACCTTAAAACCTGGTATAAGAAACATAATGTTGCGAACACGCAACGTCAGTCTTTTTTAAAGGGTTAAATTAATTTTAAAACTAATTAAAAAAAATCTAATGATAACAGGACACAAATAAATTATTTTACGAAGTAAACCAGACTTGCCAAGTCTCCAGATTTTTGCATACCAATATTATTTTAGAAAAGATGTTGTTCTTTTCAATCTTAGAATGTCCCGATCGCAGAATGCCACAATTAAATAAAACAACATTTTCTGTACTAAAATACTGGTATCCAAAAATCCGGAGACTTGGTAGCTCTGAGTAAACAATTTATTTACAATATTAATCAATAAAAGAAAGATACATAATGTGCATTGATTAGTTTCTAATTAACGAATTTATTGGATAGAATTTCTTTTTTGTTCTATTGTTTTCTACGAAACAGGGAAGCTTCTTTCTTATTTATTTATTTATATATTATTATATTATTATTATATATTATTATATTTATTTGTCAATAATAATGCATGACAAAATAGGGTTTTCTATTTACAAATATTCAGATATTTATTTATTTTAAATGTAGAAGATGTTCTGAAAAATATTTTAGAAGCACTTGATATCTCTAAACATTAGATTACTTTTTTCTTTAATTGTGTTAAAAGCGAACTTTCGAATTTCTTCATTGCGTTCATTGTAAACTTCGAAAAATAAAATTTTAATATTTTTTTTAATTAGAAAAGAATATTGAATTAGTATATGTAAAAACTTAGAAGCCCAGCAAATATTAATGTAGTAGTTAAAACCAAGTTAAGGAGGATTCGTATTTAATTCATTCTTTTTTCCTTTGTTTTTTCTCTGAAAAAATATATATTGTTGATTTTCTATGTAAGGAATCTTCTATATTACAATTTTATTTAGACGAACTGGGACAGTTATTAAATAAAAGTTTAACGGTATGTTTACAGTTTACTATTTTTTAAAGTGATCTTGCACATATTTATGAAATAAAATATACATAAGTGAATTTCTGATTAATTTTATTTTGTGTTGCTGTAAAATATTTTCTATTTAATTAAAGTTTATGTCAATATCCATTTCTCCTAGGGCTGAGAATGATGAATGAGAATGAATCATAATTGTCATCGATATTTTGCAATGATTTTTAGTTCATTCGATCATCAAAATAACTCGAACGCAAATCATTCGATTATTATAATAACTCGTTTTGCTCATCACTACGTCATACATTGATCCCTAATAACAGAGACAAACAACTACTTTTTTTAACTTCTTAAAGCTGTCTATCGAAGACAGCCCCAGTTCTCGAACTTTGAATCTTCAAATTAAACTCAAAGTACCAGCAAGAAACTCATACCCAAATACATTAAAACTATGTCCTAAATATTTTCTGGTGCTCAGTAGAATATTTAAATTTGCTCATATTTTCTCAAGTCAGATTAATAGATTAACCCTTTCCGGCTCAAAGTACCGGGTGATTATAATTAAAGTTACGATTTCAAAAATCGATAATTTTAAAACTACTGGTCAGAAGGACTTGATATTTTAGCAGAACAATCGTGAGGCAATGGAATTTTGTTTGACGAAGGAAAAAAAATAGTTCCAAATTGTGCCGATAGATGGCGTTGTCAGGGTAATGTCAGGGGAAAGACCAAAAATGTATTCTTGAACCCTTTCCGGCGCGGAGTAAATTTGTTTGCAAAATGATGAAATAATAGACTGACACCGGAATTTACAAAGGAATCCATTAGTAAAAAGAAAGTTGCTTATTTTTCTGGTTCTTAATGAAAGGAAAATTTTAATTAAATACCGGGTGATTATAATTAAAGTTACGATTTCAAAAATCGATAATTTTAATTCAAACTACTGGTCAGATTGACTTGATATTTTAGCAGAACAATCGTGAGGCAATGGAATTTTGTTTGGCGAAGGAAAAAAAAAGTTTCAAAATGTGCCCATAGATGGCGCTGTCTGGGTTCACATTGTCTGAAGATATGCAAATTACTAATACGTGACATGCGCACCGCAGACATAGCAACCATAAAAATGCAGAGCAGCAGCTCTTTGCCTGAATGCTTCATCATGACTCTGACTATGAAGGATCGCGCTCTGCTCTTGAAGCTTTTTTATAAGAACGATGACTGTGCACTTACAGCTATTAGGAAGTTTCGGACATTAAAATCCATAAAAAAAGGTCCAATAACAACCAATGGTCTGCAAAAAATGATTGCTAAATTCGAAGAGACCGGTTCATTTGACGTTAAACGGCGTAGAGGAAGGAAACCAGTTTCAGCTGCGGCAATGGAAGATGTGGCTACAGCATTACAGGAACATACTGACAGTGATGCTGGAATCAGCAGTGCAAGGGGGATTGGCCGAATGCTGGATATGCCGAACAGCACGGTGCGTAAAGTCCTACGGAACGTCTTACGCTGTTATCCGTACAAGATAACTCATGTGCAGGAGTTGCTACCTGCTGACCTGGAAGCACGTCAATCTTTTGCACTACAATTTTTTGCCCGTATGAAAGTGGACAACGGATGGCCATGGAACATTCTGTGGTCTGACGAAGCCCACTTTCATTTGCAAGGTTCTGTAAATACGGAAAATTGCAGGATATGGGCGACCGAGAATCCGTCCCAGCTACAGCCATTACCTCTTCATTCTGAAAAGGTCACTGTGTGGTGCGGAATAACGGCAGCGTTTATCGTCGGTCCATTTTTCTTCGAGGAGATCACACCTGCGGGTCCCGTTACCTGCACAGTTACTGGCAAGCGGTATGAAGCACTTTTGCGTAACCATGTTCTTCCGGCACTTCAACAGCATCAGTGTGTGGATCGCATAATATTCATGCAAGATGGTGCTCCTCCGCACATTGCTACTACTGTGAAACAGCTACTGAGTGATAATTTCGGAGATGATAGGATCATAAGCCGCCATTTTCCAACAACGTGGCCGCCACGTTCCCCCGACTTAAATCCGTGTGATTTCTGGCTTTGGGGGTACCTGAAGAATGTTGTTTGTAGCGGGCGGATTCAGAATCTAGCCGACTTGAAGGCAAGCATCACACAACACACCCATTGTATTATTCCAGATACCCTCCGATGTGTTGTGGAGCATGCCGTTTTGCGCTTCCAATTAGTAGCGGAACAAGGCGGAGGGCATATTGAGCAACTTATGCCTTAATAATCAGTAAGGTGTTTGTTCCATGAAGCTCTTTTTTTTTTTTTTTTTTTTTTTTTGTCATTATCGCTGTCGTCGCTGTAAACACGTAGTCTTGTCTTTTCGCTAATAAATTTTTAGTAAATCTCTGAACTCTATTTTTTTCCTTTTGGCAACATCATTCCTATGTTTAAACCTTTAACGGGCGGTGGTCACAAAAAAGGAGACCCAATTTTAATTCTAAAACTGACAAACGGCACCAAGAATATTTAATTAAAATTTTCCTTTCATTAAGAACCAGAAAATAAGCAAGTTTCTTTTTACAAATGGATTCGTTTGTAAATTCCGGTGTCAGTCTATTATTTCATCATTTTGCAAACAAATTTACACCGCGCCGGAAAGGGTTCAAGAATACATTTTTGGTCTTTCCCCTGACATTACCCTGACAACGCCATCTATCGGCACAATTTGGAACTATTTTTTTTCCTTCGCCAAACAAAATTCCATTGCCTCACGATTGTTCTGCTAAAATATCAAGTCATTCTGACCAGTAGTTTTAAAATTATCAATTTTTGAAATCGTAACTTTAATTATAATCACCCGGTACTTCTGTTGTTAAAATGAATTGAATGACACAGGCACTTGCGAACAAATTTATTTGAAAATAATTAAAACCATTTATTTACATGTAATCTAAAACTCATAAAATTATTTCAAAATACCGGTACCGTTGTTGCACTTGGGAATTAAAATTAAGTGGGACAGAGTTTACCCACCATGCCGGAAATCGTTAATCGGGAAATCAGATTTCTTAGAATACATATTTCTAAAAAAAAAATCTAAGTGCAACAATTGAAATTCAAGGATTTGTAAGCCGTTAGCAAAAATATTCTGAACTCAGATTCAAAACTCGTTTATTCCTGGATGAGCAGCTGTTCTAAACATTTATGTATCCATATCGTCCTTATGGCACACAATGTCATAAATTATAAGGCGAAAAAGGTGCTTTTTAACTGAGTAGTTTGTGTGATTGGAAGGTATGGGGTGCGGTATTACTCTTAACACTTGCACATAAGAGAGAAGTAATCTGAGATCCTTATTTTGCCTGACAGCCGAATCTCTACGAATATCCAAAATTGAATTGGATTACGAATGCAACACTGCTTGACTAGTATCCTGCATAACAGATATTTAGTTTAGTATCATCAGGTAAATATGAAAAAATATATCGTATAAGCACACTTTGATAGAACAGTTGACATTATGACAGTGTAACGAAGCATATTTTGCATGTTTTGTATAAATATGTGATTTATCTATAAAGAGAGATAGATACAAGACATTTTTTCTCGCATAGGATGAATGCTTTTAATTTAAATATAGAACGAAAATATTTTCTATATGATTATTTTATTCAGTGTGACCGTTTATTTTTACTTACCTTTGTCTGAATGGCTATGAATATAGTTCAGTTAATATACTTCTAAAACAAGCGTATTGCTTGTGACGTCTTCAAATTATTCATGTGTGTTAAAAATATTTACTAGAATAAGAATAATCAGCACTTTTCATTGTCTTAAATATTATTTAAAAATAATTACATGTAACAATCGCAGTAAAATTATTATATTTCGCTATATCTCCTCTAGTATTACAGTTGTATTCATAATTTTAATTAATTTTAGAGAAACAGATTAGGTAAACAATCATGTGGAGTTTCAACTTCCTAGCTTTAATAGGTTTTATAAAAAGTGTAACTAAAATTGTAAAAATTGCATTCTGATTGAAACTCATAAATATATTTACACATATAAATAAAGAAAATTGTCACATTGTTGTACAAATCATCCAGTTTAAACTTTGAATCCAAAGTGCGAATACGAATAATCTAGGTTATCGATCTTTAGCAATATATATTCAAAATAGTAAGTTTAACAAAAATAAAATTGTCCTTTCAGCATTTTGAATGTGTATCTCTTAGCACTTTGTGTTAAGGGATCAGCTTGTATATTATTTGACAATCGAAAACAGATGTCGGCCCATACAATTGAAAAATTCTTGTTTCTATATAACACAAAATAATTTAATAAGATACAAATATTATAAATCTCTTCTTTTACTTTGAATTCGTAATGAACATTACAAAACATGAAGCAAAGAGAGAATGGAATCTCTCATGAATGCTAGCGACGCAAGACAACAGAATCTCGTGTAAACCTTAAAAAACTCATTCGACAACTAGAATACCCTTATCAAATATTAACTAGACATACTATTACAATGGCACGTTTTAACATTTTGTTTTCGGGCTAGGATTGGCGACTCTTTTTTATATTACCTCCTCCCAAAATTTACAAAAAATATTTGTGAAAGATTTCTCTTGAAAGTATTCAAGTATAAGTGTATGGCAAAGATTATTTTTGAAAAGGTGGTGCTACTGGAATAAAGAAATTTCTTTTGGGATGACATGTTTCCCAACCCCGTTATCAGACGGCTAGGTAATTTGTCTTTGACATTAGAAAATATAAATATAAAAGTTTAAAAATTTAAAAGAAACACATTTACCATAGCAGGAAACTGTCACTCTTTTTTCTGATCACCAAACTTTAGCATTAACTTCTACCGTATTTAATCGTTGAAAACGTGTTTTTAGTTATTGCACCTATTTTAGTAACAAACAAATTATCAATGTGTTTGCATTGGGTTTTATAAGTTTGAGAAGGTGAATTTCACGTTCGTATTATATGGAATTTTCTATATATTTTTAACATTTATGTTGAAAAGAGTAATTGAAACCTTTGTTGAAAACAAAATTAAAAATGTATTTATTTAGCGCAGGCAATGTGCATAAATTCCAAAATTTACAATTTTACAAAATGTAAAATAATTAACTGAAAATATTAACTTGAAAAAGCAATTAATTTTAAACTTGTTGAGGCTATAACATTGTACAGCACGGCTTAAATTTATTTCGAAAAACTCTTGGAAAAATACTATGCGATAGCAAGATAGTTCAATATAAATTAACAATCATAGACTAAAATTTCCTCGACGTGAAAAATACAATATATATCTCAGACACATGGCAAGATAAGAAAACGTAAACAACCCGTTTTTTTCTATAATTAACCCCTTCGTGACGAGCGTCCTTTACAGAATTTTTAATCTTATACCACCGGTTTTTCAAAACAGAAATTTTCGCAAAACAGAATCGCAGAAATGCTAAGAGTCAATAAGGCAAAGCTTGCAATAAAAAATAACTGGTGGGAATAATCGTGGATTCTCAGCGTCTTATGCGTCACGCATACGTGTCGCTCGTCGCCAAGGAGTTAAAAGAAACTCTTGACCAAAAAGCTGATTTTCTGAATGCGTCATGTGACTGCAAACCGAACTAATGACTGTTCATACATCGGCCGAAATATCGTCCTGTGTTTAAAAAGAGCTTCTGCACTGAATTTTGATATCTTGAATTAGAAATAAAAGCCAGTGAAAATGACGTCATATTGACTAAATCGTACTAAGATGTTTTAGTTTACTTAAAACTAAAATAAAGGTCATGACGTCCTTTCCAGTTGATGTCCTTTCCAGTTAATAACAAACCATTGCAATGCATTTTCTGGCTGTTTCGACGTTTTTCCTGGATGTAACCAGTGTTGCCAGTGGGCTACTTTTTTAAAATTCAGTTTTATTGATTGCCACCAGTTTTTTGAGAAAGTAAAATTCGCCTTATTTAATGCCAAAACAAAACAAAAGGAATTAAACTATTTCAAAAAAGTGGTGCCAATGAAGGAATCTGAATTTAAAAAAAGTAGCCTACTGGCAACACTGGATGTAACTCTTTCACGCAAGGAAAACTTGCCCAGAAATCGTTTTGGAAAACCATTCTTCCGTGTGCCATGGCACTTTCGGCGTCTATAGGAGAATGCCTCCTTTCTTTAAAATATGACATCAGTTTCATCATCAGAAACATTCATATCTTCCTAGACTAGAGCATCCTTTAAGCAATTGTTTTACACAATTCCAAAGATTATTTAATATTTATTATAATTAATGGGAAACTATATAATTTTCAGAAATATTTTTTTTTTGTGCATACCAAGTAACTTTAATTACATAGAAAGAGCTCAATAGCCTATTTAGATGCAATAATAAGGGTCAGTAAATATGACATCATCAATATCACTATTACAATAAAATATTTTATATTCATGGATGAAAAATCATCTTTTGTTTTCCGAATAACGTCAGTTTCTCCATCGGAAACATTTCGCTTTACATATTAGTTATTAAGATATATTATTTACTGTTACTTTATTTACACAGATTACTTAATATTATTTGTCAATAAATAATCTGTTTTGTGCTCATCAGCGATTAGGGCATAGTTAATTGGAATTCTTTTAATATGGTTACATTTCATAAAAACCATTGAAATTTCCCTTTTAACATTGCTACACTGAATGGGTCAAATCGACCCGTTCCTCAATTAATTTTAATTTTTTTTAATTCAACATTTTGAATTCACACCAGAAATTAATAGGTGTAATTTTTGTTTTATTTAATGAAAGGCACTGTCTGACTTCTTAAAATAATAATTCTTCTTTTGATATTTCCGGTGCGGATTTGGAAATTCGGTATAAACAAAAAGGCCAAACTGGTACTCTGCCCGTTCCTATAATAACGTATTTCATTCGATTCGAACAAGAAATTTTTTTATAAAGTAAGTTAAATAAAAGCCACAAAGAACTATGTTAAATAAGCATGTTAAATAGTTTTAATTGAAAATTCTGGTATGAAATGTTTTTATCAAAGTTTAGTAAAATTTCAACAGGGTAGAGGTTAAATATGACACAAGTTTCAGTGGTGAAATAACTCTTCTCATTGGGGCAATGTCATAAGACAAATCAATTTTATTTTACTACGGTTGCTGCCAAATGATAAGCAACGAATTCTGCCTTATTTTCGCGCCATGTAAGACATATATATGTAGATAATTATTTAAATATAAGAAAAAGTTAACGAACAGAACTTTTTGTTTAACAGGATATGCACTTCGGAAGACTTGAAAAAATTGGTGACGCACGGTGTAAGTCAAAGGATATCATTTATTTTAAAACTTCACGGCTACAAATATGTTAAATAAGGCGTTGTTTACTATTTCGAAATACTGCTACTCAAAAACCACCAATACGAACCCTGTTCTAACTTCTTGGATCTCTAAAGACTAAATTGTGTAGATGCATGTATGTATCGGATCATTATGTAACATGACTGAAACCCCTATTATTCAATCCATATGAGTTGTATCAATATCTACTTGAAGATTCTTTACCATCTTCATCTGAAATTCCCGGAAATACCACCCATTGTCGACGACGTAAGTTACTGTTACTAAGTTGAGAAATATATTTAATCAAAATATCTATCGCTATTTCTGAATAACATTCTTCGCTAAAATTTAAAGAGATTCTGTCATTAAATAAAAAGAAAATACCAGTCTAAAAAAGTAGCAAATATTTGATTGTTTTGTCGCATTATGGCAACACCGGCTAAATACCAAGATTCGTAGATTATTTTAAATTTAATATAAAACCCTGAAACAGTACTATTAGCAGCACCAGAACACTTCAACAAGACTACAGTTCATTACTTACATTACAAGTCTCTCAAAGCGGACCAAAGAAGGGCGACTTTGTTACGAGAACGCTTCCGATTTCACTAAATAAAAAAATAGAATCGCAAATACTGACATAAAATTACGTTAAATGTTTAGCTCAAAGTTTTTCCGGTTGCACATATAAGTAGACAAATTCGTTGACTGTTTTTCAACAATGAATATATACTATCTAAAAGCAAATAACGGAAAGCCAAAAAAAAACTGTTTTATAATTTTGTATTAAAACACAGAAGAACACTCAATCTCTTCTTAAATCAGCAGCCAGGTTCGTAACGTTTATATCTCCCAAAACTACAATACATTAAAACCATAAAAATTCACTTGGTGTGGATTTTGTGTTTTGTACAAGAGTTGTTTGTGGAATTAGATACTTTGGGTCCCTGTTATCTTGTCTTACACATATGGACTAAATCATAGTTGTCAAACATAGGTGATTTTTAGTACCACTCTTTTCTATTAAAAATATTTCATTTATTTAATGACGGAAAGTTGCGACTAAACTAGAGAAAAATTACTATTGAGTAGTAATGGTTAAAAAAAATTGTTAGGTTTTTCAACTAGGATTTCAAAGAAAACTAAAAAAGTAAATATATTTCAAATGTCGGCCAACATTTCGAAACAAAAACGCTACTGTGCATCGGTATCCCCCTTAAGTACAGCAATATCGGCTTCGACAGTATAAGAATATTCACGTTATCTGTTCTAGTAAGTCATTAAAATTTTGAACAATGTTTAAAGAAAGTTTTGTATTGTTGAATAAATCCGCAAGTTTCAAAATTGTACTCTAAAGTAAGCATGTGGAACAGAAGATTTCTGTTTCATCCCACGCACAAAACATTCGTTGCTTTATGAATGAAAAACATATGTTTATTTCGGACGAAATTTTCTTATAAAATAAAGTTGTTTAAGATTTAAAAAAATAAAAAAACTGTTTCATACTTTTTTACCTTTAAAAACTTGTTATGTTCGTTTTCTGTAGAATATACTTATTTGTGTCGAAATGGGAAATTTCATGTAAGCAAAATTTCTTTTATCGGTAAATCATAAAAAAAAACCTACATAAAACAAAAATAAAAGGTGTATTACATTCTTTATAGTTTGCTGTTTATGGTTAGTTTCATGTAAAAATAAATTATCTCTAATTGACCCGGAAGAATATTTTCACCTATTAATAGGATTTTTCTTTGATTTACATTCTGAATTTTGAATTGCAGGGTTCGGCTCTGACGCGTTTTCGCTGCCACTCCAATCGAGTGTCTCTATAACGAACTTCCGTATAAAATAATTATCTATATAACGAATTTTTAGCAGAAACGGTCAGTTTTCTTATGATTTTATTAAAAGTAATCTCCATATAGCGAAGGGTCTATCTCCATATAACTATATTTTTCAGGATATTTTCTTCATTTGTTCAGAAAAAAACTTCAATTCGTGGAATCAATTTTCCTTCACTGATTGCAGGTTTATCTTTCAAAGCTCAGTACCGCTACCTTATACTTTATTTTTTTTATTAAGTCCATTTTCACAAAAGATTTGCGAAATTAGTTTCTTTATCATTATTTGTTTGAAAATGTAGCCGATTGAGCGTACAAAAATTGTTGATTTGTTTATTAAAGGCTATTTATAAGCATTTATGTGTACTGTTATCACTTTAAGCATACATTTTCACGTTAATGATAATAAATGATTTTCTTATGTAATTCTGTATTATTTCTTAAAGTGTGAAAAATTTTCCGAAGGTGTAACAGTTTTGAAATCAGAGCAACCAAAAATTACAGCTTTCTTTGTCTAAAATAAATGTATGTTTTTCTTATGCGATTTTTTACTATGGTTTGAAATAAATGTTTATTTTTCGTTTTGAAACTGTTTAAATAATTAAAAAATACAATATTAAATTAATATTTAAACTTAAACATTACAAAATCCTAATTAACACGTTCACTGCCGGGTTAAAATTACCGGAATTTTATTTTATTTAGAAAGTTTGAATTCATGCCAGAAAATACTAATAGCAATATTTACTTTATTTAATTTCAAACATTTCGTGATTACATAAAATAAAAATTCTTCTTTCGAAATTTTCGGTACAAATTCGTAAATGCAGACTGAAAAAACACGAGTACACTCGTGTTTCGCAGCGAATGGGTTAAACGCCTCAAAGACAGTTTTTTTTTCAAAATTTAAATAATTAATATGAATTCTGTCGCTATTTTCAATTTAACGAATTTTCTATATAAAGAATTTTTTGACTGGAACAATGGATTTCGCTATATATGGGCTCGACTGTATTTCCAAAAAATGATCTTCGTTTTAGATTTTTCTCGTAGATATTGTTATGATCTATTTATTTGTTGATTTCATTTGCAAACATTTTAAAAATATACCAATGATATTATTTGTAAATAGTGGTAGTCGAAAGTGACCGTGACGACCTATACTATTGTTGTTTTATGCGAGGGAATGTTCACAAAATGCAAATGTTTGTCTGAATAAATTATGTTAGTTTACTCATATAAAATTTTAACGGCTTATTGTTTTTCTATCATTTCATTTTTATGAATATGAATGATCGGAAAAAAGTTAGAAGACCTTATTAAAGGGACTGTTAGGGAAAAGTGAACAAACAATTTTTTTTATAAGAAACCAATGTCGGTAATCGATTTATATTGTCAAAAATACATTGCATCTCACTCTGAAGTCGCGTGTTTGTTCATAACTGTAACAGTAATGAAGATATTTTAACAAAATTCTTACAATATACTTACAATTTATTACAAAGATGAGTCGGTTGCAAATTTGTTAAAATATCCTCACTATTGTTAAAGTTATAAACAAACACGCGACTTCGGATTGGTGTGAGACGCCCTGTAATTTTGACTAAATAAAAGGATTTTTGACCCTGATTTCCAATACAATAAATGGTTTTTACAGTGGGTTGATTCAGGACACAGTAAAGAAATTCCCCGTATTACAGACAAGGAAATCCTATTAAACTGATGTACAATTATTTTGTATGAAACAAAATTTCGCCACTTAATAGAAAAATAAAATAATTTAAAAAATCCCTGTCGGTTCGGCCTACAGGCACAGATAGATTTTGAAGACGCAGACCGTCGGGTGCCTGTTTGTTGGGAATTGCAGAAGAAATTACCTTTCTACCAGGATGCCACAGTTGAGATCGCCCACTTCGAAATCTAACTTGTTTGCAGCCGAACCGGGCGGGATTTTTTTGGTTTTAATTTTTTTTTTTTTTTTTTTTTTTTTTTTTTTTTTTTTTTTTTTTGCTATAAGGGTTGGTCCTATAAAAAACTTGTCAATATAAAAGTTTTATATAATATTAATAGGATTTATAATAAATTTAAGCGGATTTGATATCTTGGGAATTGACGAAGTTCTGAATTTTTTTCTTCTAAAACCCCCCTTCCCCCCCCTTTGGGGCCATTTTTAATGATATCAAAAATCTGTCATACATAAATTTTCGGCACTTTTCCTAGAAGTAATAGTAACCTTAAACGGATTCGATACGTATAATAATTAAGCCGTTCTGGGATGTTTTCTGTTTTCACAAAAAGCCCCCCCCCCATTTCCCCCTCTCGGTTATATTTTGCCCATTTACGAACTTGACTGAGATTTTATGCCCCTTGATTTTATGTATCAGTTTGGAAGAGATTTGTGCAGAATTATTGAAGTTATCGTGTCCATAAAAAAGTGACATAGATAGACAGATAGATAGATAGATAGATAAAGGCATAGCTGCCAACGTTTACGTTTTTTAGCTACCAGTAAAATTTAATAGAATTTTTTTCCTTTTGTAATGACAGGAATATGTCGATTTAACAAAATAAAATTTACTATCAAATTATTGTGGTAGGAAAAAAGCGTAAATGATGGCAGCTGTGGATAAAGGTTTGAACTGGGTTGGGGGGGGTGGTTTTGGGTCATAATCGGCGTAGATCTGCAAAAAAATTTCAAGAATTCCATCTTAGGGGAGAATGTAATAAGTAGTAATTCTTACGAAATCTACCTAAAAGGACCAGAGATCATTTTTATTAAACAAAATGTTCAAAAACTAACAGAGATCGTCTGTATTGAACAAAATATTTTATGCTGTATAATAAGAGTCTTTCACTATTAACACAAAGTTCACTGTCTCAGATGACTTTCCTTTACCTTTACAAAATTTCTAGAGTGTATTGAATAATTAAAATGAATTTATTTGTGCAAAATCACTTACATTTCCCTTTACATTTTTTCTAGTTTTCTGATTTTATCAAATTTGTTTGTTAGTAAAGGCTCTTATAACATAAAATTTTCCGTTATAGAGCTAAACGATATCAATGCCGGATTACAGAGATAATCTGTTCTTTTCATAGAATGGAGGTATTCTGTTTAAATTTAGTAGATTATCTGTTAAAACAAAAATTATTTTTATACAGTAGGAGAATTTTTGAAACGAAATACAAGTGTTGGTACGCCATCATTAAAGAAAGTGGCAATTTCTGAATTTAGCCATGATGTTACAGCTTCTTTCATCTCATCATCATCATTAAAACGCTAATCACAGAAGAATATTTTCAAGTAAAAGAAAAGGTAAAAATCATTATATTGATCAACAAATGAAACACTTGACCATTCACTGCAGACAATGGTGCCAATCCAATGTATGTTTTTTAATTCGGATATCTACCAGAATTTTAAATGGATTATTTACTTTATATATAATATTATAACTATTATTATTATTCGTAAATTGTGGTAAGTACCTGAATACAAAATTTCCTAAATTTGCAACATGAACCACAAATTGCCTTCTCGGAACGTCGTACACGGTCGTTCTGCCAAAACTGAGCAAGTAAAGTGATATTTTAACACATCCATCACTCTTAACACTTTATACCTACCAGATTTGTTTATATATTTCTGGTCTCCTGAATGGTCCAATTTTTGAATATAAGTTTTTTCGAAGAATAATTTTCATGGTTGACATTTACAACATTTACAATAGAAAAAAAAACTTCAAGGGTAAAATTCAGCAAAATTTGACAAAAAAATCTAAAAAGAAGGTTTTGGTTTAAAAAAAAGTTGTATTAAAAAAAAGGATCATCTGAGATCCCTTTGGTATTTACAAACAGGGGGAATTTCTTTCATCTTACGCAATAAATACTCTATTACAGATGTGTTTATAAATATTACACTATTTAACAATATTACACTAATTCGTGTGGGCGGAGTAGTGCATCGTTCCGATGCGGGAATTATGATCTTCAGCAGCTTACGTCCCGAATAAATCTCGTATTAACACACAACTATATTGTTGATCGAATTGGTCGAACATTTAACAGTTGATGCAACGGTTGAACAGGCATAGTTTTTAGGAAAAGTGGAAATAAAATTTGCTAATACTCGTATTTAGCTGCCATCATTTACGCTTTTTCCTACCACTAAAATTGGATAATAAATTTTATCTTTTTAAATAGACAACATCGTGTGATTACATAAGGAAAAATTTTCTGTTAAATTTTAGTGGTAACATAAAGCGTAAATGTTGGCTGCTCTGATAGTATCATCATACCACGGATATGGCTACACATTGAAAGAGCAAAAAGCTACACATTAAACAAAATATTTCCGTCATTTACGTGATTTATGAATATCAATCAATGCATTGAAACAGATGGCCATTGATTTATGCTCACTGATAAATAGTAAAATAAATTTTCTTTCTACAGGGTTCCTACACTTTCAGGGAAAATACCAGTATTTTATAAAAGAAAAACTTGACTTATCCAATCCTGCGATTCCATACGACGAGTTTTTCTCTAAGAAAATGCTGGTGTCTATGTGACCAAAAGTCAGGGAAATTCCCTGACCTGTAGGAACCCTGTTCAAGTGAAAAATAAATCTATACAAATATTATAAAGGAGTAACGATTGTTTTTTTGTTTGTAGGGGGTAATCTCTGGTACTACCGAAGCGACTTTTCAATTCCGATTGTCTACGAAACTATCCCGCCGGTGAAAATGACGTACGCACAAAATTTTCGTGACGTATGTACTTTAATTGTGCTTTTTTATCTATTTTTATAATATAATTTCCAAACGGTTTGACATTTATTCTTGGTAATAAATAGACGTCGTTGTCACCTTTATAGGTACCTGCTGTAACAATTTGAACGAAATCCGTTAAATATTTTTTGAGTTATGCTTGACGAAAGGTTTTAATATCCATCGTAGCTATATATGGGGCAAAGTAATACTGCGCTGTGTATGAATCTTCGTTGCACTCAGACAACTAGAAATTTGAAATTTGGCGTTGTAGTTTCTTATAAAATATAAATGCTCTCTAAGAACAAATTCTGAAAATATTCTAAATTTAAAAATGTAAGATGAGCGAAAAGGCGTTCTAAAAACTTTCTAAATTACAATTTCTGTGGAATCTCTGGAACTATAAAACCATTTTTAAAAGTGATGGTGGCAAATTTATGGTGACAGTCTGCGCTGTAACACAGGTTTTTATGTGAGTGCCACTATCCTCAGGGGGTTTCAAGAGGGAAGAACGTTCTAAAATTGCATTTTTTTTTTATACTGAAGAGATTAGAACATTGAAATTGGGCAAGATAGTAAATTATAAAATATACATGCTCTCTAAGGACAGTTTTTAAAAATTTTGAAATTTAAAGGAGTGATATGAGGGAAAACTGTTCTAAAAACATTCTAAATTACGATTTCTATGGAATTGTTAAGGACACAAACTTGAAATTCAACTTGGCTGATACTTTTTAAGACACAAGTGCACACACAGAACAGTTTTTTAAAATAAATCGAAATTTAAAAGGGTGAAAGAGAAAAAAAGTTCGAAATTACGATTTTTTTTTTGTTACTAATAGAATTAGAAATTTCAAATTTGGCATGTCAGTTACTTTTAAGATACAAATGCTCGCTAACAATGGTTTGTAAAGAAATTCAAAATTTCAAACGGTGAAATGAGCAGAAAGCGTTTAAAAAGCATTATAAATTGCAATAACTTTGGAACTGTTATGGGTAGAAACGTAAAATTTTACATGGCTGCTGATTTGGTCGCACATAATTAAAATTTAAAACAGTGAAACGTGCGAGAAGCGTTCTAAAAACGTTCTAAATTAGGATTTATTTGGAACTATTAAGGCTAGATACTTAAAATTTCGCCTAGCTGTTACTCACGTAAATGATCACCCAGAACAGTTTACTAAAAATGCGAAATGTAAAAGGACAGGAGGAAAAAAAGGTTCTACAATTTCAATTTATGTGATACAGCTGGCATAGAAGCTTCGTATTTGGTATGGTGGTTACTCTTAAAATGCAAAATATCGCTAAGACCGGTTTCTAAAAAAAATCGAAGTTTAACAGGCTGAAATGAGCGGAAAACGGTCTAAAAACTTTCTACATTATGATTTAATTGGTTTTATTTGGGTCAGAAACTGTAAATTTAGTACAGTTGTAACTTTTAAGATACAGACGCTCGGTATAAACAGTCTATTAAATATTCGAAGTTTAAAGGTGTAAACTGAGCGGCAAACGATATAAATTATGATTTTTCCAAACTGCTAGCGATATAAACGTAGAATTTGACATGCCTGTTATTTTTTATACATAAATGCTTCCACAGAACAGTTTTCGGAAAATTCGAAATTTAATAAAAAGGTGCAGAAGCAAAAAACATTCCAAAATTGCGATTTTAGTGATGCTGCTGGTATAGGAAGTTGAAATTTGGCATGGTGGTTATTTTTAAGATTTCCGTGCTCGCTAAAAACGGTTTCCATAAAAAAAATGAAATTTTAAAAAGTGAAATAATCTGAAAAAGTTCTAAAAACCTTCTAAACAATGACTTGTCTGAAATTGTTGGGAATGAAAATTTAAAATTTTACATGGCTGTTACGTTAGAGACACAAATGCATCCATAGAACAGTTTTTAAAATTTTTGAAATTTTAATGTGAGCAGCAACGGAAAAGTTTTAAAGTTGCAATTTCTGTGAAATAGTCATTACAGAAATTTGCTTAATTAGTAATTTCTGAATTATATGTAGAAGTAAAATTTCCTCTAATGAAAATTGGCCAACGAATACCACTTGGCATGTTTCAAGGATTACGCGAGCAAAGCCGCGGGTTTTGCTAGTAAATAAATAAAAAACAATGAAATAAATAATAAAATAGAAAATTGGAAATTGGGTACGCCAGGACAGAACATTTATTGGGTGGTCTCGGGTCCCACGGCTCATATAATTGGTTCCACTGACTCTTTTGGAGAAAATCATTCATTAGCGTTATGTTTGAATGATTTCCTGATTGAATGATTTCAGGAGATTATTACTCATTTGGGTAAAATCATTCATTACCGCATTTTATGAATGATTTTCTATTTTGAGGGGATTATTTTGGTGTGACTGAATATCTCGTTTAAGGTGCAAATGAATGAATTGTGATTAAATAAATACCAGCACATTTTAAACAGTTTAACGAGTATTTCTCAAATGCCTCGTTGTTTTTGGTTTAGGTTACTCTGGTTTGTAGCTATTTATAAAAAATATACTCAAAGAATTTTCACGATCTGCGAATGTAGAAAATTAATGTTAAAATGTATGGAAACAACATTTTAACAATTTATTATTGCGAAATTATCGTTTTTGTTATGCATATAGGTATAGAACTTCGGCAATTTAAATAGTAATTATCCAGATTTTAAAAGACATCAATAAAAAATTACCGAAACTGTAAATTCTTGTTCAGATTATGTAAATATTTTAACAATATACCAACAAGGAACCTTTGCTTAAAAAATCTAAGTGTGTATTAATTTGACAATCAGAAAACCATCTTTTATTATTTAAACAACAGAATATTTTTGAATAAGCACTTTTACTAAAAATTATAAGACTATAAATCTATATCTATAAATATATATCTATAATTATAAGATTTTAGATTTTTCCTCAATTTATTATTATTATTATTTTAGTTGAATTATATATATATATATATATATATATATATATATGTATGTATATATATTTACTCTTTTGTTGTACATAAGTAACAGTTTTGGATTCATAAACATTTTCGACTTCCGTTTTTTGATCAATTTACATTTTTTACGTATGTAATGAATACAATTTGTTTAATCATTTTTGGATTTGATTACTCAACAGGATGCTATGCATTTTACGATAAACAGTATAGCTAGCATCAGTTTCAATTATTTAGAAATCATTTTCAATTATTTAAAAATCATCATTTTTTACATCAGTTTCAATTATTTAGAAATGCACAAATTTTTATATTTTAAATTATAATTAAACTTTTAAACTTTTACCATATAAATTGAATTGAGATGTACTATATATCTATATTCATAACTGCGTTGTTAAAATTAATATTTTACAATGATATTGAAAACAGATTTAAGATCGCTGCACCATACTTGTTTTAAGATTGTGATCGCTTCAATGTTATTTCCTCCCGCCCCGTTCCACAAAAGCAGAAAATGGTCCCCATTTTTTAGGGTTTCGTTCATCTCACGAAACCCTATTCGTCCCACTACGTTGTCTGTCCGCCACAGAGCCGGTTCTCGGAAACTTACAGGCTTGAAATTTTGTGTACTTATTGCTGAAAAACTACTATGAAGCTCAAAATAATAAAATTTTGAAAAAATCGTATTATTTTACTATAGAGAGATAAAAAAATCAGAAATCTACCAGCGTTTTCCTATTAAATTTCAACATTTTTCATTATAGCAGTTGCCAACAATTAAAACACAACAATAAAAAAATTTCTACAATAATTAATTTTCTATTGAAAGATTTCCACGTGAAATATGAAAATGAAATAAAAAATTTTACCAATTGGAAGAAAAATTAATATGACATCATATTGGTAATAAAACGGAAATTTTTAAACATTTCTCAAGTACATGAAAGCAGGTTAATACCACGTCATTAGAGAATTAAAAAGAAAATTAATTTGACATCATAATTCGAAGTTTAACGGACTTTTTCAACTGTTTGAGAATCATAAAGATAGTATCAATATGATTAAGAGAGAAAGCAAGTAGATATGACATCATCAAGTGATTATAACGTCTTATGAGTTTGAGGAACATATTGAATCAGGAAAAAAAATCGATTATGGAAATATTGACATATTTTAACATTGTGAAGGTCTCTATACAGCATGTTTAATTTTGAAATTGATTTTCTTTAATATCGCATTTAGTCCACATGACAGATATTATTATGACAGCGTATAATAACGGGCTTCTTGGAAAATGAAATTTATTTGGATTTATTAAAGAAAGGATAAAGTGTTTTGAAAGGAATATTAAGCGAAACCCTTTGTGAGATCTTCGATCAGACTTACCCACTTAAGGAACAGTTATTCCTGCTAGAAAAAAAAAAGACGTTAATTAAATTACTCATTTTTCTAATGGTGAATAATTAAATTTTTCACTTGTTAGAATCAAACCTTTTCTTTAATCCACAGTTAATTTGGCCAGCCATATATTTGAGTCGTCTGGTAGTGAATCATCATATATACTCTTTTTCATGTCAGCATCCCCTATATTCCATTGCTATATCAAAGCGCACAACAATTAATGGGATTTTTTTTAAAGGTTTTTGATCAAACTTTTGAAACAGCATATTTACATTACGTTAAAATACGTTGTTTGAATTAAAATTGTAGTTAATTAAAAAATAATGAATAAAAGCATATCACAGATGGCAATGCGATAATCTCGTTTCAGGATTACTGGTCTTAGATAGAATTTTTCTTTAAAACTTTCAGTTCACTGGAATTGTCACTTTGGCGCATGAATGAAATTTGCGTATAAGCCGGTTTTATTACTTTTTTATGTGTTTATTTATTTGTTGGTTAGGTGTTGTTTCTGTATACTTTATGAAATATTTATAATTAGTTAATTTAATAAGGACAGAATTATTTTTTTCAATAAAATACAAATATTGCGATTCATACCACTTTTATATTTCAGCAACCTAAGAGTGACTTTATCATTGTGTTTCCTGCATCACATAAAGCAAATATTTTAGCCTAAAAACAAACGAGTGTTACCTTAAAACCTGGAGTAAGATACAAAATGGTTCGAAAACGAACGTCAGTCTTTAAGCCTTAATAGCATAGTGATGTAAATTTCCATCACTGTTTATTTAACTTTTAATAAATAAATCAACATCTTCGCCACCACTATATTTATATAGAAATATTAATTGAGTAAATTTCCCGTGAACTATGTTGCTGAACAAAGTTAGAAATCTATCTTAAAATTTCTGGTGACTAAATAATTAATATATGTATAAAAAAACACAATTGTAAAAGAAAAACTCATGCAAAGAAGGGTTAACCCTTTCCGGCACAGTGGTCCCACTCCGGGCACACCTAATTTTAAATCCAAACTTGCAAACGGCACTAAGAATATTTTAATAAAATTTTGTGTATATAATGAACGCTTAAAATAAGGAGTTCGTATTTTGTACAAAAGTAGTCTGTAAATTCCGGTGACAGTCAGTTATTTCTCATTTTAAGAACAGAATTTGTCTGTGCCGGAAAAGGTTAATGGCTTAAATAAAATTTAAAATTAATTAAAAAAACAATCTAATGATAACAGGACACAAAATAATTATTTTAAGAAGTAAACAATTTATTTACAATATTTATCAATATAAGAAAAATACATAATATGCATTGCGTTGTTTAGTGAACTTCTATTTTACAAAATTCTCTTTTTCTGGAATCTTGATTTTGGTGAAAAAGAACATTGGTAAAAACCTTTAAGTATCGATGAGAAGTTTCTAATTAACCAATTTATTTGATAATTTTTTTTTTAATTCTATTGTTTTCTAAAAAACAGGGAAGCTTATTTCTATTATTTATTTATGTATTTATTTATTGTGAATAATCATGCATGACAAAATCGGGGTTTCTATTAATTCAGATATCCATTTATTTTAATTGTAGAAGATGTTCTCAAAAATATTTTTGAAGCACTTGAGATCTCTAAAAATTAGGATGAATGAGATTACTTTTTTTAATTGTGTTAAAAGCGAACTTTCGAATTTCTTCATTGCGTTCCTTGTAAATTTCAAAAATAAAATTTTAATAATTTTTTAATTAAAAAAATGAATTAGTATATGTAAAACATGAGAAGCCCAGCAAATATAAATGTAGTAGTTACAACCAAGTTAAGGAGGATTCGTATTTCATTCTTTCTTTCTTTTGTTTTCGCTTTGAAAAATATATCTTGTTGATTTTCTATGTAACGAAATTTCTATACTCCAATTTTATTTAGAAGAACTGTGACATTTATTAATTAGAAGTTTAACGATAGTTTTACACTTTACTATTTTTACAAAGTGATCTTGAACATATTTATGAAATAAAATTGACATACGTGATTTTCTGATTAACTTTATTCTGTGTTGCTGTAAATTTTTTTCTAGTTAATTAAAATTTATGTCAACATCTATATTACATTATATATAAATTGCACTCAATCTCATCAATGTGTAAAACTTATAATGTAATTGATAACGTATATAAAGAAAAACAATTCTCAAAGACAATATAAAGTGTCTTTATTAATAGATATTAGTATAATAGTATTTCTATTAATTAATACTATGTTTTAGTAATCAATAGAAATAGTATTATATCCTATATAAATTCTACACAACACAATAACATACTATAAATATTCGTGATTTGAAATTGTATAATGTCATTAAAAAATTACTTCAAAAAATTTCAGATCGTAGGGGATAAAATTATTTATGCAGGGTAATGCTTAGGGCGGAGTTTTCTTATAGCTTCAAGTTTGTGTAACTCCGCCCAAAATTTCGCTTTTATTATTGTTTTTCTCTATTCAATACATTATTAAATATTTATGTTGATGCCGATAAAAAAAAATTGCGATTATATGTATTTTATAGCTGTTCAATATATTGTGATTTCATTGAAGCGTTTTTGAAAAAAAAATTGCATGAGCTAAAAGAGAATCGGAAGGTTAATAAATACCTCTGTTGTTTTGAGTCATTTGTTTTTCGGATTTGACTCAAACTTCGTCTACTATTCTACAAATAGTTAAATGTGGCTTAAAAATGCTCTTATTCTCATAATTTTACCAACGTTATTCTACTTTTCGAATATATATTTTTTATATGTAAGGAAATGTTCCCTAAATATATAATTTCACCTAGAGCTGAGAATGGCGAATGAGAATGAATCATAATAGTCATCTATATTTTGCAATAATTTTCAGATCATTCGATCATCAAAATAACTCGAACGCAAATCATTCGATTATTAGAATAACTCGTTTTGCCCACCACTATGTCACACATTGATCCCCAATATAGACAAATAACCGGTTTTTTTTAATTCTTAAAGCTGTCTGTCGAAGACAGCCTAAGTTCTAGAATTTTATATCCTGAAGTCAAAATTACTAACACGAAACTAATATCCAAATACATTTAAACTATGTCCTAATTTTTTTTTTGGTGGAAAGTAGAATATTTGAATTTGTTCATATTTACTCAAGTCAAATTAATAGATAAATTGGTAAATCAGATTTTTTAGATTACATATTTCTAAGTTTAACATTTCAAATTCAAGTATTTGTAAGCCGTTAGCAAAATTATTTTGAACTCAGATTAAGAATTCGTTCTCTTGAATATATTTACACATATAAATAAATGAAAATTGCCACACTGATGTACAAATCGTCCAGTTTAAATTTTGAATCCAATGTGTGAATACGAATAATCTAGGTTATCGAACTTTAGCAATCTATATTCAAAATAGTAAGTTTAACAAAAATAAAATTGTCCTTTTAGCATTTTGAATGTATATCTTTTAACACTTTGTGCTAAGAGATGGACTTGTATATTATTTGACAGTCGAGAACAGATGTCAGTTTTTTTCAAAAAATGTCAAAAGTTTTGTTTCTATATAACTAAAAATAATTTAATTAGATACAAATATTATAAATCGCATTTTTTATTTTGAATTCGTAATTAACATTACAAAAGAAAAGAGAGAATAGAATCCCTCACGAATGCTAGCGACGCAAGACAACAGAATCTAGTGTAAAACTTAAAAAACTCATCCGACAACTAGAATACTCTTCAAATATTAACTAGACAAACTATCACAATGGCACGTTTTAACCTTTTGGTTACGGGCTAGGATTGGCGACTATTTTTTATATTACGTCCTACCACAGTTTACAAAAAATTATTCGTGAAAGATTTCTCTTGAAAGTATCCAAGTATAAGTCTATGGCAGAGATTATTTTTAAAAAAGCGGTGCCACTAGAATAAAGAAATTTCCTTTGGGATGACATGTTTTCCAACCCCGTAATCAAACGATTAAGTAATTTGTTTTTGACATTATAAAACATAAATATAAAAGTTTAAATATTCAAAAAGTAACACATTTACCATAGCTGCAAACTGTTACACTTTTTTCTTACCGCTAACATTTAGCATTAACTTCTACTTTATTTAATTGTTGAAATTGCAATTAAATGCAAAAATTCGATTAAATTTTAGTCGTAACAAACAACCGCGAAGGTTGCTATGTATTTACTCATTATTTATGACAACATAGTGGGTACTGTTCGTACGGGTATTTGAATTCGAATACCACGATTACCTACAATATTCTTTGCTATATTGCGGAATTCTGCTATTAACCCTTTGACAACCGCATGGATCATATACATTTTTCAGTTTATTTATTCTCTGCGCCACGTGAATCGTGCGCAAGGAAACTGCAGAATAATGATTTGTAGTCTTAATTAACGCTTGTATAATATAATCTTCGTAGTATATATGTTTAGTACGTATAAATTAAATTAAGTTTGCTAAAGCTCGCCAGACTTCCTTAATTGCAACTCAATTCACATAGGGACTGCTAAGTGGTCCAAGCTCGCTTCGGTCGCTCGCCACTTTTACAGCAACTGTTACAGCCAGAACGAGTACTATCATAAATCATTATAACATATGAAATTTACAAAAAAATTTAATATTGAAAAGAGTAATTGAACCCTTTGTTGAAAACAAAATTAAAAATGTATTTACTTGGCGCAACCAATGGGCGTAAATTCGAATATTTACAAATTTCTAAAATGCAAAATAATTAAGTGAAAAAATTACCTTGCACTCACAATTAATTTTAAACTCATTGCGCCTATAACATTGTACAGCACGGCTTAAATCCATTTCGAAAAACTCTTGGAAAAACACTATGTGATAGCAAGATAGTTCAATATAAATTATAAATTATAGTCTAAAATTTTCTCGACGTGAAAAATACAATATATATCTCAGACACTTGGCAAGATAAAAAACGTAAACAACACGTTTTCTTCTGGGATTAAAATAAATTCTTGATCAAAAAGCTGATTTTCTGAATGGGTCACGTAACTGTGAAACGAACTAATGACCATTGCTGTTCATGCATCGTCCAAAATATCGTAGTGTGTTGAAGAGCTTCTGCTCTGAATTTTGATATCTTGAATTATAAATAAATATCAGTGAATATGATGCCATATTGATTAAACCAAACTAAACTATTTTTGTTTTAAATAGTCTCTAAACGTCATGATGTCTTTGGAGTTATTAACGGACCGTTGCTATACATTTCCTGGCTGTTGCTACGCTTTTCCTGGATGTAACTCCTTCACACAATGAAAAACCGACCCAGAAATTGTTTTTTGAAAACTATTCTTCCGTGTACCATGATGCTTTTGAAACTATAGAAGCATGCATCCTTTCTTCAAATATAACATCAATTTCACCATCAGAACCATTCATCCTTTCCTAGATTAGAGTGTCCTTTAATCAATTGTTTTACAATGCCAAAGTTTCATTAAATAGTTATTATAAATAATGGAAAATTATATAATTTTCAGAAATATTTTTTGTGTGCATACCAAGTATGTTTAAATAAAGAGAAATAGCTCAATTGTCTATTTAGGTGCAGGAATAAGGGTCAGTGAATCAATAATACAGTTAAAGCAATCAATAAACATATGTAATCAATAATACAGTTAAAGTAATCAATAAAAATACGTAATCAATAATACGGTTAAAGTAAAATATTTTATATTTATGGATGAAAACTCATCTTTTGTTTTCCGAATGACGTCAGTTTCTCCATCGGAAACATTTTGCTTTACATATTAGCTATTATGATATATTATTTACTGTTGCTTTATTCACACAGATTACTTAATACTATTTGTCAATAAATAATCTGTTTTGTGCTCATCAGCGATTAGGGCATAATTAAATTGAATTATTTTAATACGTTTTCATTTCATGAAAATCATTGAAATTTCCCATTTAACCTTCCTACACTGAATGGGTCGAATCGATCCATTTCTATAATATATTGCATTCGATACGAACCAGAAATTTTTTTATAAAATAAGTTAAATAAAAACGGCAAAGAACTAAGTTAAATAAAAATGTTAAATAGTTTTAATTGAAAATTATGGTATGAAATGCTTTTAATCAAAGTTTAATAAAATTTCAACAGAGTAGAGAGTTTAAATATGACACAACTTTTCAGTGGTGAAATCACTCTTCTAATTGGCGCAATGTAATAAGACAAATTAATTTTATTTTACTACGATTGCTGCCAAACGACAAGTAATGAATTCTGCCTTATTTTCACGTCATGTAAGAAATATATATGTAGCTAATTATTTAAATATAAGAAACAATTAACGAACATAACTTTTTTTTAACAGGATATGCGCTTCGGAAGACTTGAAAAATTTGGTGCCGCTTGGTGTAAGTCAAGGATAACACTTTTTTTTAAACTTCACGACTGTCAATATGTTAAATAAGGCGTTGTTTAATATTTCGAAATACTGCTACTAAAATCCAAGGACCAGTACGAACCCTGTTCTAACTTCTTGGATCTACAAAGACTCCAGTGTATAGGTGCATGTATGTATTGGATCATTATGTAACATCACTGAGACCTCTATTATTCAATTCTTGTTATGAGTATAAATTTCTAATTGAACATTTGATACAATATTCATCTGAAATTCCTCAAGGCCTTAGTCCACGACCTAAGTTCAGACATATTTTTATTCAAAATATCTATCACTATTTCTGAATAGTAATCTTCACTTAACAGACATTCCGTCATTAAATAAACAGAAATTACTAATCTGAAAAAGAAGTAAATATTATAATATTTCTTCGCATTCTGGCAACACCGGTTAAATGCCTTGAAACAGCATCATTAGCAACCCCTGCACATTTCGATAAGATTCTAGTTTAGTGTCATTACATTATACAGTTTATAAGACTCTGAAAGCTGACCATAAAAGGACGACTCTGTTCAGAGAAACTTAACAGTTCAGAAAAACGCGATTAAATCGCAAATACTGACATAAATGTACATTAAATGTTTAGATAAAATTTTTTCCTGTGGCATATATTTTAGTTGCGCTTGTTTACAGACATACTAAGTAGACAAGTCCGTTGATTGTTTTTCAAAAATGAATATACTATCTAAAAGCAAATAACGAAAGGCAAAAAAAACTGTTTTATAATTTTGTATTAAAACGTAGAAGAACAGCCTGTCTCTTCTTAAATCAGCAGCCAGTTGTTAGTAACATTTAAATGTCCCAAAACTATATTACATTAAAACTATAAGAATTAACTTGGTGTGAATTTTGTGTTTTGTACGAGAGTTGTTTGTGGAATTAAATATTTTGGGTCTCTGCTTTGTTCTTTTACACATACGGAATAAATCATAGTTGTCAAACATAGCTGATTTTTTAGTACCACTCTTTTCTATTAGAAATATTTCATTTATTTAATGACGGAAGGTTGCGATTAAATGAGACAAAAATTACTATTGTGTATTAGTGGTAATCGAAAATCGTTCGGTTTCTCAACGAGGATTTTAAAGAAAACTAAAAAAGCAAATATATTTCAAATGCGTGGCAACGTTTCGAAAAAAATGCTACTGTGCACCGTCATCCCCCTTAAGTACTGCAATATCGGCTTCGACAGTATAGGAATATTCACGTTATCGCTTCTAGTAAGTTATTAAAATTTTGAACAATGTTTAAAGAAAGTTTTATATTGTTGAATAAATCCGCAAGCTTCAAAATTGTACTCTAAAGTAAGCATGTGAAACAGTAGATTTCTGTTTCATCCCACGCACAAAACATTCGTTGCTTTATGAATGAGAAACATGTTTATTTCGGACGAAATTTTCTTATAAAATAAAGTTGTTTAAGATTAAAAAGAAACTGTTTCATACTTTTTTACATTTAAAAACTTTTTATGTTCGTTTTCTGTAGAATATACTTATTTGTGTCGAAATGGGAAATTTCATGTAAACAAAATTTATTTTAACGGTAAATGATAAAAAACACCCTACATAAAACAAAAATAAAAGGTGTATTACATTCTTCATAGTTTGCTGTTTATGGTTAGTTTCATGTAAAAATAAATTATCTGTAATTGACCCGGAAGATTATTTTCATCCAGTAATAGGTTTTTTTTCTCTTTGCTTTACAGTGAGAATTTCAAATTGCAAGGTTCGACTCGGACGTCTTTTCGCTGCCACTCCAGTCGAGTGTCTCTATAACAAACTTCTATGTAACAAATTTATCTATATAACGAATTTTTAGCAGAAACGGTGAGTTTTTCTTATGATTACATCAATAAAAATAATCGACAACAACAAGAAAAATAATCGACATATAGCGAAACAGGGTTCGTACGGCTACCATTACATTTCCAGGTTACATACCATTATATTTAGCTGAAAAAATACATCAACTTCAAACATGCAAATTTTCACCATATTCGAGAAGAGATTATCTATAAGAAAATACTGGTACCGTAAAATTTCTTGGTCTTAAAATTGCAGGACTCGTACGAGCCCTGCGAAATATCTATTTCCATATAACGATTTTTTTCAGATTTTTTTTTTCATTTGTTCAGAAAAAACTTCAATTCGTGGAATCACATTTCCTTCACTGATAACATATTTATCTTTCAAAGCTGAATACCTCTACATTATTCTTTATTTTGTTCATCAAGTTCATTTTCACAAAACTTCAACGAAATTTCTTTATTTATCATTATTTGTTTGAAAATGTAGCCGATTGAGCATACGAAAATTGTTGATCTGTTTGTTAAAAGCTATTCATAAGCATTTACGTGTACTGTTATCACATTAAGCATATACATTTTCACTTCAATGAAAATAAATGATTTTCTTATATAATTCTGCATTCTTTGTTAAAGTGGGAAAAATTTTGCGAGTGTGTAACAGTTGTGAAATCAGAGCAACCAAAAATTACAGCTTTCTTTGTCTAAAATAAATGTATGTTTTCCTTATGCGACTTTTCACGATGGTTACAAATAAATGTTTGTTTTTCGTTTCGAAACTGTTTAAATAATTAAAAAATACAATATTAAATTAATATTTAAACTTAAACATTTTAAAATCGTAATTAACACGTTCACTGCCAGGTTAAAATTACGGGAAATTTATTTTATTTAGAAAGTTCGAATTCATACCAGAAAATACTAATAGCAATATTTACTTTACTTAATTACAGATATTTCCTGATTATATAAAATAAAAATTCTTCTTTTGAAATTTCCGGTACGAATTCGTAATTTTAGATTGAAAAACCACGAGTATACTTGTGGTTGGCCGTAAATGGTTTACACGCCTTAAAGACATTTTTTTTTCAAAATTTAAATATTCAATAGGAATTTTGTCGCTATTTTCAATATAACGAATTTTCTATATAACGAATTTTTTGATTGGAACAATGGATTTCGCTGTATTTCTCGACTGTATTTCATAAAAGTGATCTCCGTTTTAGATTTGTCTCGTAAATATTGTTATAATCTATTTATTTGTAGATTTCATTGGCAAACATCTTAAAAATATACCAATGATATTATTATTTGTAAATAGTGGTAGTCGAAAGTGATCGTGACGACCTGTCTCATTGTTGTTTTAAAGAGGGAATGTTCAAAAAATGCAAAGGTTTGTGTGAATAAATTAGGTTAGTTTACTCATAAAAAGTTTTACGGCTTATTTTGTTTCTATTATACCATTTTAATGAATAAAAATGATCGGAAATTTTTTAGAAGACAATATTAGAGTGATAGAGAAAAGGGAAAAAACAATTTTTATATAGGAAACTATGGTCGGTAATTGATATTTTATATTGTCAAAAATACAGGGCATCTCAGTCCAATCCGAAGTCGCGTGTTTGTTCATAACTGTAACAATAATGAAGCTATTTTAGCGAAATTCTTACAATATACTTAGAATTCATAGAATAATGAGCCGGTTGCGAATTTGTTAAAATATCCTCACTATTGTTAAAGTTATAAACAAACACGCGACTTCGGATTGGTGTGAGACGCCCTGTAATTTTGACTGAAAGGGTGAAAAATTCTTTTAGGGTTTTTGACCCTATACAATAAAAGATTTTTACAGTGGGTTGATACAGGGCACAGTAGAGAATTTCCCCATGTTACAGACAGGGAAATCCTGCTAAACGGAAGTACAATTATTTTGTATGAAACAATATTTCGTCACTTAATATAAAAGAAAAAATAATTAAAAAAGGATCAGAGATCATTTGTATTGCACAAAAAGTAACAGAGATCGCCTGTATTGAATAAAATTTTTCGACGCTGTATAATAAGAGTCTATCACTATTAACACGAACTTCATTGTCTGAGATGACTTTCCTTTTCCTTTACAGAATTTCCAGAGTGTTTTTAATAATTAAAATGAAGTAATTTGTGCAAAATCACTTACATTTTTCTTTACATATTTCCCAGTTTTCTGATTATATCAAAATTGTTTATTAGTCAAATGTGAAGGCTCTTATTATAACATTAAAATTTTCCGCTATACAGCTAAACGATATCAATGTGGGATTGCAGAGAAAATCTGTACTGTTCATAGAATGGAGGTGTTCTGTTTAAATTTAGTAGATAATCTGTTAAAACAAAAACTATTTTTATACATTAGGAGATTTTTCGAAACGAAATACAAGTGTTGGTATGCGATCATTAAGAAAAGTGGCAAACTCTGAATTTTTCCATGATGTTACAGCATCTTTCATCTCATCATCATCATCAAAACGTCAATCACCGAAAAGGCCTGATTACCGGCTGGCCAAACTCTCACCAGAAAAAAAGAATAGAAATTTTTGACTTAGTTAAACGCCTTTTTCATGCTGAATTTTTGTCATAAACAAGGCAAAAATTTCTATTATTTTTTACTGGTGGAAGTTTGGCCCGCCGGTAATCAGGCCCTGTCACCAAAGGATGTTTACAAGTAAAAGAAAAGGTAAAAATCACTTTCTTGATAAACAGATGAAACACTTGACCATTCACCGCAGATAGTGTTGCCAATCCAATGGATATTTTTTAATTTGGATATCTACCAGAATTTTAAATGAATTATTTACTTTATAAATAATACTAGCTATTCCGCCCGGCGTTGCCTGGGCCCGAGAAAATTACAATCTCAGAGACAGACGTTAACCCCTTCCCACCCCATACCGGCAAATATAATAAATAATTTGTTCAAGAGAGCCACCGTCATCTACAGTAACGCGATCATTAAAAAAAGAATTACATTTTTCTGATAATTAGAACGTAACGAAGACGCTACGCTAAAATAGCCGGCAGATAACCCCCTTCCCGACCTCAATTTCAAATCTATATCTTAATTAGTTGCATAAATTTTTGTTCATTAGTAAAAATTGGCAATTATTTCCTTTCATTTTCGCAAACTAAATGGAGGGATTTTCCCGAGAAACAGATATCTTTGTAGTTCAGTTTTTAATGAAAGCCGATCCCTGTCTGAAATTTTCTGGGATCGTTTTCACTGGCGCCTGCAGATTTTTGGCAGTTTTTTGCGTAAATTAAAAAAATTACCAACCGAATTTTTCAAAAATCACATAGTCAGATACAGAATATTTTTTTACATATGCTCAGAAATTTTCAAATTGATATCTCAATCAGTTTTCTTAAAATTCGCTAATTAGTTAAATAATTTCGAATTCGTTCATTTCCGGTCGCAAACCCAATGCGCCAGTCCGTTTCTTTCGCGATTTTGATTTAAAAGTTGACATTTTAGAAGCGATGGTTAATGATAATCTAATTAATATCTTGGCTAATTATCAAAATATTAAAATTCTCAGGCTCAGGTGCACATGGCCAGACCTTGGACTATCGACACCCAAATTTCCATCCTTCTAGGTGGGCTAGATTTTCCTAGCCATCGCCAACAGACACACACACACACACAGACACACAGAGCGAAACTTTCTTTTAATAGTATAGATTACAACAAATATTATTATTATTCTTAAAATTTGGATTATTCGTAAATTGTGGTAGATAACTGAATACAAAATTCCCGAAATTTGCAACATAAACCACAGATTGCCTTCTCGGAACGTCGTACACGGTCATTCTGCCGAAACCGAGCACTTAAGTAATATTTTAACGCTTCCATCACTCTTATCACTGTACACCTACCAGATTTGCCTATATATTTCTGGTCTCCCAAATGGTCTAATTTTTGAATATCAGTTTTTTCGAAGACTAATTTTTGTAATTGGCTTTTACAACATTTACAATAGAAAAAAAAAAACATCAGGGGTCTGCAAAATTTGACAAAAAAAAACTATAAAGAAGGTTTTGGTTTGAAAAATGTTGTATTAAAAAAACAGATCAATTATTAACCCTTTGGATTTTAGAAACAGGAGGAACTTCTATCGTCTTACGCAATTAGTACTCTATTACATATGTGTTTATAAATATACGGTTATATTGCACTATTAAATCACTGTATTAATTCGCGTGGACAGAGTAGTGCATCGTTCCGATGCGGGAATTATGACGTTCAGCAACTTACTTCCCGAATAACCCTCGTATCAACACACTATATTGTTTACCGAATTGGTCGAACATCTAACAGTTGATGCAACGGTTGAACAGGCATAGTTTCCAGAAACAGTGGAAATAAAATTTGCTGAATCAGTACTTGACAACATTGGTGATCCAAGAGCCGTTGTAATTAAAAGTATACACTTTTTAAATAAACGTTTCAGTTGTATGTTCATATATTCAATCGCTTTTAATATTTTAAACGTCATTAATTTTATTTAATGTATTTGAAGAGTATGAATTTATTGTGCTGCAGTTGTGAAATTAGGATAAGAACTTTTGTATATTTTTGGACACTTTTGAAGTTCCTGATTTTGGAGACATTTACACCTACTTAAGCACCGTGATTACTGTCTGTTTAATTATTAAAATATTTTTTTTCAAAATCTATTACAAAATTTAAATAAAATAGCGAAAAATTTTCCACAAGGTATGTTCAATGATTTTGTTATAAACAATATCTAATTTAATGATAGCCATAGTTTAAACAGAGGTAGTGATGGGCAGAATGAATGACGTTTTTCATTCGAATGAATCATTCCGGCATGCGCAAAATCATAGTAGCCAACATTCTTTTTTTTAATCAATCACTACCAGCAATTTTGAGAAAAAAAAAAAAAAAAAAAAAAGAGCACAGATTCTAAAATTTGTATCTCTTTTAATCAATTTCCCCCAGGAAATTTGCAAAACGAAAGACATTTCATATTTTTATCTCACCCTTTATATAATTCTAATTAAAATCAAAAACTTATTTTTCTTTTTCAAAATATATGGTAGAAACTGAATAAAAATTTTTTGAGGTTTGACATATATGCTTTTGCGCATGCCCGAATGATTCATTCCAATATCAAAATCGTTCATTCTTTTCACCATTAGACAGAGGTAAGTAAAATTTACACCGGCACTGAATAAAAATATGTATGAAGCAAGATTTTTGTGCGTGTTTTAGATGTATTTATTTTAAATTGGGCAAGCATTCATCTTGTACATCTGTTAATAAACAAGGTACATGATTATACATAAACATCATTCGAAATTTGCTTTGTTCACACATCGCCCCTGTATGCCAGGCATGTGGGCTGACACAGAATTGGCGGCAGTCGCAGGCGGAAATTTAAGAGATGGAACGGTCTCCTGAATGTTGACACCTGTATTTTTCAAAGGTTTTCTATGACATATTTCATCTCAGAAAAATAAGGTGGAAAAATCTTTTAGAAATTATTGGTGTTCAATTTCAAGGAAATGTACAAACGGATGAAAAAACTCCGCCAATCGGATTCTCCACAAAGAGTGTACAACGAGCCAGCGGGAGTCGTACCCGCAACCGACTTACGCTCTCACGTGATTAGCAGTGAAAAAATGCCGCCAGTTTTGTGTCAGCACGTAGGCCTAGAATTCTGGGGCGGTGGTTCACATTGATTTGATTTATTTAACACAAACATCTGACCTGTGGGATTGACATCAGGTGCCCGCTTATAAGTCATCGTCAATATACAAGGACGAGATAGCCAGAAGAAAATTTAAAACACCAGAGAATTACAACCAGAGAATTACAACCAGAGGCTCCACAAAGAGTGTACAACGAGCCAGCGGGAGTCGAACCCGCAACCGACCTACGCTCTCACGTGATTAGCGGTATGATACCTTAACCACTCAGCCACGGTGGGCCCTGTGGTTCACAAAATCAAGACATCACACCAGTGATGCGCCATCATTCGAACAATTCGATTATTACAAATCATTCGAATATTTCGATTATAGAAATATAACTCCGGACAATCACTGGATATATTATTTTTATTCAAGTGATACATGTTTTCATTTTATTTCGTCAAGTTAAAATAAAACGTAATTTATACCGGAAACAGTATTTGGTTAAATGTTTCTTGTGGTTTCAATGGTTGGAGTATCACAGTTGAGATTTTTTCCAACAGAGTGAAAATATGCCGGAACCAGGACTCGAACCTAACCAAACTCGAACAGGACTCGAACCTGGGAACCAAAGTACCCAGGTTCGAGTCCTTGTCCAGGCATATTTTCACTCTGTTAGAAAAAATCTCAACTGTGATACTCCAACCATTGAATATAATTTACCCAGTTGAATATACTTTCCTCTGTTCATTATGACCTAATTGCATGGTATACAAGAGTTTCCGTGCTGTTTCAAGATTCATCATGTAAATGCTATAGTTATAGCTCCGATGAATCAAATTAGCGCTGCAGTTCGCAGCCTTGTCCAACAAATAAGAGTGAGATATGCCAGACCAGGATATCGTCGGGATAGCTCAGTAGGGAGAGCGTTGGTACGGCAAACCAAAGTACCGAGGTTCGAGTCCTGGTCCCGGCATATTTTCCCTCTGTTGGAAAAAATCTCAACTGTGATACTCCAACCATTGAATATTACTTAATGCATTTGAAGAGTGTAAATTTACTGTGCTTCAATAGTGCAATAATAATATATACTTTGGTATATTTTATGCAAAAATTGAATTTCATGATTTTGGAGAAACGTGCATTGCGATTAATGTTAAACATCGTGATTAACATTTGCTTATTTCAATTTAGTAAAAAAAGTTCTTTATTCAAAAATCGACCACTCTTTGTGAATAGTAATATTAGTCTTATTTAATATGTCATTATTTAATATATCACATTTAGTATATTTAGTCTTATTTAATATGTCATATGATTTGTAATTAAAAAATTCTGACCAATTACCGACAGTCACATTACTATATTATTGATCATATGTTATTGTAAGCTCAATTGATACACTGGAATCTCTCTTACTAGCTTTGTACTCCTCTTAGAATATCTGAATAGGCTGTCGCGAGTTTTTCTGATTAGGAAATTTCTATTTAATATTTACATTGCAGAAATCTTGATAGCGTTGCTTTATAACAGAACTCGTAATATTTCTCCGCGATGAAATAAACCCAAAAATTCTATTTAAAATTTGTGCTAAAACTGTAAGCACCCTGCTATTTTATGTTTACACATTAAATCATTACTAATTCTTTTAAACCTCATGCTTTTTTAGTATATTCGAAAAGCATAAAATTATTCTGTTGCAGCAGTGAAATAGTGATGTGTACTTTTGTATCTTTTATGCAAAAATTGAATTTCTATATTTTGGAGAATTATGCATCCACATAAATATCAGAAATAACGGTTGTGCACTGCAATTTATTTATTGGAAAATCCATTATAGCATGTAATAAAAAAGTACAAAAATTTGTTTAAATGTCCATAGTCAATGCATGATATTCAGAAAATATAAAACAAATTGCAACTTATTCGGAAAATTAAAAAAGTTAAATTTTGTAAAATTGCTAATTCCCTTTTACCTTTCAATTGAATAAATAGTCGTTTAAAAAAATAGTCATTAAATTCAGTAAAATTTGTTTAATTGCATACACGCGATTTAGAATAATTTACAAATATGGAATGGATTTAGAATTATACATAACATTAAAAAAATATGAAAATATTCTTTTATATAATATATAAAGCATAATATATATAAAAATTAGCTATGAGCATAATATATATAAAAATATGTAAGTGAAATTTTTGTAATTACATATTTGAAAAATGCATTTTAACTAATTACAATATAATGAAGTGCATACACACAGACTTTAAGCGATATAAACAGGATAGTCTAAATTGGATGAATTTAGAATTCTAAAAGAAGAAAACTATAACATTATTGAAATTTTCTTGGAGTAGATGAAAGTGTGAAACATGGATTTGTTTTGTTTCAGTTCCAAATATCGCCTGTATCAAACTGCTAGAACGCTCAACTAAACCAAAATATAACTCAACCAAAGTTTTTAGCCCTAACTGCATCACAGAAATAAAGTATGAACAGTATCACCTAAAATAATTTTTTATCGTGCATCCTCTTCAATTTCGAATTTTTTTAAACTGTTCTGTTTGATCATTTATGTCTTACCCCATTCGCTGCCAAAACTATGTGGGCGAAGTCTTCGATATTTTTACTGAAATTCGTTACCAACCAAAAATTCTGAAAGATAATATTTGGTAACTTTAATAGCAAAGTTTTTGTTCATTAAATAGAATATTTTTTAACATATTAAAATAGTGCTGGCTAGGAAGGTTTTTTTTTTTTTTTATCATACACTTTTATTTTGAATGTTGACAACCACGAGTATACTCGTGGAAAGAGAAAAAAAATGGATTGTCACCATAATTTTACGTATCTAGTGTTTACAAATCGCTAATTGTGTTAAGCCTATAAGCAACATAATTTAATCTGACAAGCCCAATTCTGAATGTACCAAATGTAAGAAGCAATCAGACACTGGATGGAGAGGGAAGTACGGGACGTGTTCCTTTTATTTATTCCGCGTTCGCAAAGAGCTAGAAATACTGAATTTCATAATTTTATCTTTTTCGTAATATTGCATAATTTGTCTAGTATGTATCTTGTTATAAATATTTATTTAAATAGAATTCAATATTTACGTTTCGTTTTGAGGATATTTTTAAAAAAATTAAGTTTGTGCAGCATTAAATTCTGTAGCATATACAAGGTGATTCATAAAGATGGAGCAAATAGCCTATTTTTTTAATTATTGCCCCTTGACACAGCCTTTCACGTGCAAATTTTCATAAAAAAGGTGCAAATTTTGATGTCATATGTTACAACCCCAAGTGTCTATTTTGATAATACACAAACAAAAATCTTGTACGGCCCCGATGTGATAAAATTTTCCATTAAGAAAAATTTATTTATCCATTCCTGAATTAAACATAAAACTTACATCTTGATATATGCAAAACTCACAGAGATATAACCATTTAAATAATTTGTCAGGTTCTAAAGGACTAAGCATAAATTGAAATACGTGTAATTCAAGAAATAATGTTGATTTAAAAAGAATCATTCCATAGAAGCCAATCATGAGTATGCTAATTAGCTAATTTCTGACTGTAAGGAACATGTCATGCAATTGCCACGATATATTATAATCACAAAGGTTTTCCCTGCGCATTAAACAGTGAAGTGAATCTGAACTTGCAGCATGTCGCAGTACAGTAACAAAGAATGTTTAGAAATGCTAATGCTTTATGTCTATAATAGAAGAAAGTATTGTAATCGATGTTTTTTTCGACTTCCGGTTTTCGACGGATTTACACGTTTTAGGGGTCAGAGATTCCGAAAAACGTGTTTTTACAAAATGTCTGTCTGTCCGTCTGTGTGTCCTCAATGTATCATCGAAAAGTGTATGAAGTTATGCTTCAAATTGAACCTAACTTTTTTTCTATGTTTTTGGCTATGACAAGCAGGTTCTATTAGAATTTGGGGATATTTCTACCAAAGAGGGCGCTGTGATCGATATTTTTGTTCCATTTTCACTATTGTACCATCTAAAAGTGTATGAAGTTATGCTTCAAATTGAACCACATTTTTTTTCTATGTCTTTGGCTATCGCAAGCAGATTCTATCAGAATTTGGGGATATTTCGACGAAAAGGGGCGCTGTGATCGATATTTTTGTTCCATTTTCACTATTGTACCATCGAAAAGTGTATGAAGTTATGCTTCAATTTGAACCTAATTTTTTTTCTATGTTTTTGGCTATGGCAAGCAGATTCTATCAGAATTTAGGGATATTTCGTCGAAAGGGGGCGCTGTGATCGATATTTTTGTTCCATTTTCAATATTGTACCATCTAAAAGTGTATGAAGTTATGCTTCAAATTGAACCACATTTTTTTCTATGTTTTTGGCTATGGCAAGCAGATTCTATCATAATTTGGGGATATTTCGACGAAAGGGGGCGCTGCGATAGCCATTTAAAGATTTCAAATTCAAAAATATGTGCAAATTCTAAACAATTAGAAATCCTAAAACTTCTTTTCGTTAAATGTTCGGCCTTGATCCGGAGAATCCGGAACAATTTTTGTTTTGCCTCTATCTTAAAAATTGGATGAGATATAGCGGTTTGAAATTTTAGAGTGGCTGACATTTTCAAACAAGACAGCAGATTCATCCATAAACGGGTTTAATTTATGAGTTTTAGTTAACATGGTTTCGGCAAATTTTTTTTCATTGTTGTAACCATTAATCCTACAATATGCTTATCACTATATATTTATATTCGCCAACGTCAAATTCTCGCCAAACTTGGCGACAGTTGGCGGAATATTTCCAAATTTGGCGACCAAAATAAGTTGCCATAAATGAAGCCAACTTGGCTGTAGAGGACTAATTAGGCGATATTCTCATTCAAATTCAATGTTGACGAGAACTGGAATTGAATCTTCTTTATTTAGGTTCCCCGCATTTGAGCTTCGTGTTTTCTAGTAAAATTAGCTAAAATCATAAAACCAAGGAATAGGGAGTCTATCTGTTCTTGTCGGTTCAGGCCAGAAGGACTTTTCGTAGATTAGTATACATCGGTTTTTCGGTTCCCTGTAAACCGACGATTCGCAAGCAGCTGACGTACAACGGAATGACGAAAAATATTTATTTTATTGGCGATGTGATAGCGAATTTTGAAGTATTAACTTGACTGAGATAGAAGAAAGGTTTGGGATTGGCACATCCGACTAGTTTACTTTGAATTTGTAATGAACATTACAAATCATGAAGAAAAGAGAGAATAGAATCCCTCATGAATGCTAGCGACGCCAGACAACATAATCTGATGTAAACCTTAAAAAATTCATTCGACAATTAGAATACCCTTATCAAATATTAACTATACATACTATCACAATGGCACGTTTTAACCTTTTGCTTACGGGCTAGGATTGGCGACTATTTTTTATATTACCGCCTACCATAATTTACAAAAAAATGTTTGTGAAAGATTTCTCTTGAAACTATCCATGTATAAGTCTATGACAGAGATTATTTTTGAAAACGTGGTACCACTAGAATAAAGAAATTTCTTTTGGGATGACATGTTTCCCAACCGCGTATACAAACGGCTAGGTAATTTGTCTTTGGCATTACAAAATATAAATAAAAAAGTTTCAAAAAGAAACACATTTACTGTAGCCGCAAACTGTTACACTTTTTTATATCACTAAAATTTAGCATTAACTTCTACCTTATTTAATCGTTGAAATTGCAATTAAATGCAAAAATTATATTAAATTTTAGTAGTAACAAAACATCGTAAAGGTTGCTGTGCATTTACTCATTATCTATGACTACATAAGTGAGTACTACTTCTACGGGTATTTGAATTCGAATACCATGATTACCTACAATATTCTATGCTATATAGCGGAATACTGCTATTAACACTTTAACGACCGTATGGATCATACACATTTTTCAGTTTATTTATTCTCTGCACCACGTGAATCGTGCGCAAGGAAATTGCAGAATTATGATTTGTAGTCTTATTTAACGCTTGTATAATATAATCCTCGAAGTATATATGTTTCGTATATATACATTAAATTAAGTTTGCTAACGCTCGCTAGCCTCCCTTAATTGCAACTCAATTCACCTAGGGACTACTACGTGGTCCAAGCTCTCTTCTTTCGCTCGGCAACTTTACAGCAAGTCTAATCCAGAACGAGTACTATCATAAATCATTATAACACATATGAAATTTACAAAAAAAATTTAATATTAAAAAGAGTAATTGAAACCTTTGTTGAAAATACAATTAAAAATGTATTTACTTGGCGCAAGCAATGGGCATAAATTCGAAAATTTACAAATTTCCAAAATGTAAAATAATTAACTGAAAAAATTTCTTTGAAATACCAATTACAGTGATCTCTCACTTATACGCGATACACGGAAATCATTTTTTTTTTGCACCAGTTTTTTTAAGGTAATTTTCGGCTTCTTAAATCGCAGAATTTATAAAACGAATTTTACTTATTTAAAATAGTGGTATGATAAAGTAATTACTGAACATCGCGTATAAGTGAGAGATCACTGTAATTTTAAACTCCTTGCGCCTATAATATTGTACAGTACGGCTTATATTCATTCTGAAAAACTCTTTGAAAATTCTATGTGATAGCAAGATAGTGCAATATAAATTAACAATCATAGTCTAAAATTTCCTCGACGTGAAAAATATCTCAGACACTTGGCAAATAAGAAAACGTAAACAACACGTTTTCTTCTAGGATTAAAAGGAACTCTTGATCCAAAAGCTGATTTTCTGAATGCGTCACGTGACTGTCAAACGAACCAATGACCACTGCTGTTCATACATCGGCCGAAATATCGTGCTGTGTTTAAAAAGAGCCTCTGCTCTGAATTTTGATATATTGTATTAGAAATAAAAGCCAATGAATATGACATCATATTTACTAAATCCAACTAAAACATTTTAGTTTATTTAACCCTTTCAGGGGCAAGCACTTGTGCTCCTGTAACGTTGAATTCCCACCGGAATTTAAGAAAGAATTTAGTTCAAAACAAAAATAAGCAATTATTCAACTTTTTCTTGTCAAAGTTAAAAAACTAAAATTTAATTAAAAGTTTCTGGTTTGAATCGGATTAAAATTAGGTGGTATATAATCTATACCACCGCCCCTCAAAGGGTTAAAACTAAACTAAAGGTCTTGACGTCTTCTGCAGTTATTAACAAACCATTGCAATGTATTTTTTGGCTGTTTTTACGATTTTCCTGTTATAACTACTTCACACAATGGAAAACTCACCGAGAAATCGGTTTTGAAAGCCATTTTTCCGTTTGCCATGACACTTTTGGAATCTATACAAGAATGCCTCCTTTCTTTCAAATATGAGATCAGTTTCATTATCAGAACAATTCATCTCTTCCTAGATTACAGCGTCCTTTAAGCAATTGTTTTACAATTCCAAAGTTTCATTAAATATTTATTTTAATTAATGGGAAATAATATAATTTTCAGAAATATTTTATTTTGTGCATATCAAGTATCTTTAAATACATAGAAAGAGCTTAATAGTCTATTTAAGTGCAGGAATAAGGGTCAGTGAATACGACATCATCAATAACGCTGTTATAATAAAATAGTTTATATTTATGGATAAAAATCATCTTTTGTTTTCCGAATAACGTCAGTTTCTCCATCGGAAACATTACGCTTTACATATTAGTTATTATGATAGATTATTTACTGTTACTGTATTTACACAGATTACTTAATATTACTTGTCAATAAATAATCTGTTTTTGTGCTCATTAGCGATTAGGGCATAATTAAATGGAATTATATTAATATGTTTAAATTTCATGAAAACCATTGAAAATTCCTTTTTAACGTTCCTACACTAAATGAGTCGAATCGACCCGTTTCTATGATATATTTCATTCGATTCCAACCAGAAATTTCTTCTTAAAGTAAGTTAAATAAACGCTACAAAGAACTAAGTTAAATAAATATGTTAAATAGTTTTAACTGAAAATTCTGGTGTGAAATGTTTTTAATCAAAGTTTAATAAAATTTCAACAGTGTAGAGAGGTTAAATATGACACAAGTTTCAGTGGTGAAATCACTCTTCTAATTGGCGCAATGTAATAAGACAAATTAATTTTATTTTACTACGGTTGTTGCCAAACGACAAGCAATAAATTCATCATATTTTCGTGTCATATATTAGAAATATATATATAGATAAAGATTTAAATATAAGATACATTTTACAAACTGAACTTTTTTTGGACAGGATATACGCTTCCGAAAACGAAAAATGCGGTGACGCACGGTGTAATGCAAGGATAAGATTTTTTTTTTAAACTTCACGGCTAATCAATATGTTAAATAAGGCGTTGTTTACTATTTCGAAATACTTCTACTCAAATCCATACACCATTACGAACTCTGTTCTAACTTCTTGGATCTCCAAAGACTGAAGTGTATAGGTACATGTATGTATCGGATCATTATGTAACATGACTGAAGCCCCTATTATCCAATTCATGTGAGTTGTATCAATATCTATTTGAACATTCGTTACCATCTTCATCTGAAATTCCCGGAAATACCAGCCATAGTGGACGACCTAAGTTAGTGTTACTAAGATGAAAAATATTGTTATTCAAACTATCGTTATTTCTGAATAAAATTATTTGCTTAAATTTAATGACAGACATTCAGTCATTAAATAAAAAGAAAATTCTAGTCTAAAAAAGTAGCAAATATTTGATTTTTTTTTTTTTGTCGCAATCTGACAACTCCGGCTAAATGCCATGATTCGGAGAACATTTTTAATTTAATATAAAACCCTGAAACATTACCATTAGCAGCGCCAGAACACTTCAACAAGACTACAGTTCATTACTTACATTACAAGTCTCTCAAAGCGGACCAAAGAAGGTCGACTTTGTTACCAGAACCAGAACATTTTCACCATTAGAAAATGTAACCACAAACACTGACGTAAAATTACGCTAAATGTTTAGCTCAAAGTTTTTCCGGTGGTACATATTTTAGTTGCGTATGTTTACAGATATACTAAGTAGACAAAATCGTTGATTGTTTTTCAAAAATGAATATACTATCTAAAAGCAAATAACGCAAGACCAAAAATAATAATAATAAATAAAAACTTTTAAAATTTTGCATTAAAACATAGAAGAACAGTCTGTCTCATTTTAAATCAGCAGCCAGTTGTTCGTAACATTTAAATGTCCCAAAACTATATTACATTGAAACCATAAGAATTAACTTGGTGTGGATTTTGTGTTTTGTAAGAGAGTTGTTTGTGGAATTAGATAATTTACGGATAATAATACACACGGAATAAATCATAGTTCTCAAGCATAGTTGATTTTTTAAGTACCACTCTTTTCCATTAGAAATATTTCATTTATTTAAGGACGGAAAGTTGCGGTTAAACGAGACAAAGATTACTATTGGGTAACAGTGGTAATAAAAAATCGGTAGGTTACAGATAAATGTACCGATATCTCTGTTCTAACTGAAATCTGAAACACTATAATCGTTAATGTGAATTCAAAACAGGCACTTTTTAACAAGTACCTTGTACCAATTGTTTATGAAAATGTTATAAATAGTAGTTAATAAAATAAATTATAGTTTGGTCTAATCTTTGATGATTTGTTGCAATCAAAGTTGTTAAAAATGATTGCTATTTAGAATTGGAAAATTAAAATAAATGGTAAATCAACTAAAGCCAGCTTTTTTTAAAGTTTATAAGTAAATACATAGAAAAAAATACATTTCATTAAACATTTTTACTGATTCGAATTATGTTTATTTGGCTTGAAAAACTAGGATTTTGGAAGAATCGTTGCAAGAGTCTAAAATGAAAATCAATCGTTCAGGTCTCCCAAATAGCCCGCCATATTTTTTAACAGACAATTTCATGGTAGGTTTCAACAACATTTCCGTATAAACCTACCTCCAAATGTGGTTTCTATAAAATTTGGAAATAAAATGTAATAATAAAATTTTTCTAAGAAAATACCAGAATTCAAAAAGCGGACCATTTGGGAGCTTTGATCGTTAGTAGTCCGAATTACAATCTGTTCCCAGTGTGGCTACGAGTAATCCCTCTCCAATATTCCAAACACTTCTTTGGGTTTTCCGCACTAAAATGCCTCGAAAGACTTTATTCGATGTCGCAGAAAACTTTTATTTTTTATTCTTTGGAATAACATGTCGGGCTATGTGTGGACCGCGGGACATGGGTTGAAGATACCTACTGTAAACAGTACTTAATCAAATAAAAATGCAGTTTAGTGCTATCTTTGAACATTTTTTTCAGTCATTAAAGATTATGTTTATTTAGAATTTGGGGATAAAATTAAGCGGACACGAGGCCTATCCAGGTATTTATTTACCGTATATACTCGTGTATAAGCCGACCCCTAAATTCGAGATGAAAACAGGTTTAATACCAATATTTTACCATAGTTTTCTTCGCCTTTATAATCTGCAATAAAACTAGACAAAATAAAGCGCATGGAAAACCATTCTGAATTACTGGTATTAAACTTGTTTTCATCTCGAATTTAGGGGTCGGCTTATACACGAGTATATACGGTATATAATTTTTGGTTATTATATGACCAAATAGCTGCCAACCTTTCAAAGTTTTTTATGTCAAAAAATCAGAAATTTTATTAAATAAAATGAGTTACCACTTTGTCGTCCGCATGTCTCGGAAAAAAACTTCTATTCGTAGAATGTTCAAATGATTGATTAACACCAGAATTTAGAAACAAATTTACTCGGAAATAAGTAATATATTTTCTTCATGTACTTGATAAAATGGAATTTTTCTTTCCAAAATTCTGGTTGCAATGTAGCATTTAAGGATTAAAATTAAGTTACTTTACGTACGACACGACTATGTTGTTGCCGGATAATAAATAATCGTTAAAAATTGTTAATAAATAATCACATTGAAGAAAAATGTGTTTAAAACATTTTTCGACTTCAATTTTGTTTATTTGGGTTAAAAAAATGGAGTATTGGCATTTATGTGGTTGTATTACTACTTGAACAATTTTCGTTTTTGTTTGCTCTATAGATTGTTTCATATGAAAACTATACTTTCAATGTAGAGGTTTTGTCTTATTTTCTTTTATTAAACCACAACCCTTATCTTCTCCAGAGAATAGGTTGAACATTTAACGGTTCATTTAATACTTCAACAGATACAGTTCCTAGACATAATGGGGATAAGATTTTCTGAATCACTACATTAAAATATTATTGATCCAAGAACCTTTATAACTAAAAATGATATACAATTTATAAATTAACGTGTCTGATTTATTGTATTAAATTAAATCATTCCTACGTTTTTTTTAAACCTCGTGCACTTTTACAGGGTTCGTAAACTTTACCGCAAATTTTTAATCGAAAATTTTGCCCTATTTATATGCAGGAACTTACTTAATACATATGAAGAGTATAAATTTACTATGCTGCAGTAGTGAAAAAATAATTTGTATTTTTGTATATTTTATGCAAAAATTGAATTTCGTCATTTTGGAGGAACGTGCATCGCGATTAATGTTAACCATACAGTGCATGAATTTTTCTTTTAGAATTGTGTTTTTGTATACTTATATTAAGAATTCGACACCAAAAATTTTAAGATAGATTGTTAACTTTATTTAGTAGCATATTTATGTTATTTTTACAGGATTAATATTTCTATATAAATATAGTGGTTCCAAAGAGCTTGATTTATTTATTAAAAGTTAAATAGAAAGTGTTGTCAATTGGCTACACTATGCACTGTAGGGTTAACCCAGTGTTTCCCAACGGGGGGCAATTTGACTTTTTAGGGGGGCAATTTAACTTTTCAAGGGGACAATTCGGAATTTCTGTGAACCCATACCTTCTGAATTGTTTTTCGAATAGAAATGTTGTAGACTGAAAATAAAAGTTACACATTCAAATTTCAAAAAAAAAAAAAAAAAAAAAAAAAAAAAAAAGTTTTTTATTCAATTTTTAAAAAGTATCCATTGAAACATTTTAAATACAATTCTACCAGAATAATTATAGACAAAACTTTTAAAGACATTTAGATACCTTTTATATATTTAAAAATTCTTTATAATTTTTCTGATTTATAAGTATTTTAGAATTTTAAACAACTTTTTTGATTATTTATTGAATGAGTCGCACCGCAATATGTCACATGAAAATCAATTTTACACATGACACTATTCAAGTGTATATTTAACAATTACGTGATGACCTTCATTTACAGAATCTTTCATCACGTTTTATTCTGATTAGAAATTGTTGCGTAATTTAATCGCAGAAATTCTGTGATTAAATAAGAAAAAATTGTTTTATTAAAAATTATTGATTTTTCTAATCAAGGATTCTGAGCACTCTATGCATCACACATATGTGGTGACCGTGTGCCAGTAAACTACGTGGAGTATCAGATGATTATAAAAAATATTTGATTCATCCATTACCTTCGGCACGTTTCAGGATCAATGTTAAATGCTTTTTACTCTATCAGGAGTAAATTCTTTTAAAATTTTATAAGAATTATATGTTATAGGGGGGGGGGCATCATCATTTTAGAGATGTTTTGGTGGGGCGTGGCTGAAAAAAGGTTGGGAACCACTGGGTTAACCCTTTCCGGCACAGCGGTCGCACTCCGGGCACACCTAATTTTAATTCCAAACTTGCATTCGGCACCAAGAATATTTTAATAAAATTTTGCTTCTACAATGAAAGCTTAAAATAAGGAGTTCTTATTTTCTAAAAAAGTCGTTTGTAAATTCCGGTGTCAGTCAGTAATTTCGCATTTTACGAACAGAATTTGTCTGTGCCGGAAAGGGTTAAACATCGTGATTAACGTTTGCTTAGTTCAATTTAGTAAAAGAAAAAGTTTTTTATTCGAAAGCCGAGAACTATTTGTGAATAGCAATATTAGTCTTATTTAAAATGTCATCACTTAATATATCATATTTAGTACATTTAGTATTATTTAATATGTCATACGAATTCTAATTAAAAAAATTATGACCAATTACCGACAGTCACATGACTATATTATTGATCATATGTTATTGTAAGCTCAATTGATAAACTTCTGGTACACTGGAACCTCTCTTACAAGCTTTGTACTCTTCTTACTAGGAAACCACGCCATTAGTGTAATAATGAAAAAAATCTAAATAAGCAACAATCGAAAGGGCATTATAAAACGTGTCTTTTGACGTCTAAATCATTTGCCTTCGTCTCTCCCTTATTGAGATATAAAATCTTAAAATTTTCGAATTTATTGATTTAATAGGATGGAAGGAGGAGTCGTTAACGTTTTCAACCTAACAACATCATCAAACTCCAGTAACTTGCCCATTTCCAGTTTAGTACGCTGCAATACTCTGAAATGATTCGCTATGCTTGTTCCAATTCTGGTTTAGTGGAAAAACTCGGCCACTTGCATTTGAAACGCCCATGCAATTTTATTTTTCACAGGAGGTTGACCATTGTAATCATTGCACTAGATTTAAGTTCATGCAATTCTCATTGTGCCACGATTTTCTACGCTTCAATCATTTTTTGGAAGGTGCCATGTTTCTCAATAGCATTTTTTTTATGGGCTCATTTAATTTTTGTAATATTATGTCTAAATATGTTTTGTATTTCATATTACTCTGATTATTAAAATTTCTGAATCAAAACCACGCCCATTCCCATTACTTAAATAGATAAATTAGCAAACTTTATAACTTTATATCTCGATAACGAGGAGACGAGGACAAATGATTTATATGTCAAAAAACACGTTTCATAATTTTCTTTCGATTGCTGATTACTTAGATTTTTTTTATTATTACACTATGACGTGGTTTCCTGGTTACAATATCCTAGTGGTCTGGCACTAGTTTTTTTGATTAGATAGTTTCTATTTAAAATTTACATTGCAGAAATCTTGATTGCCTTGTTTGATAGCAGAACTCGTAATATTTCGCCGCAATGAAATAAACTCAAAAATTCTATTGAAAATTTATGTTAAAACTGTAAGAACCCCGTTATTTTATGTTTAGACATTACATCATTCCTAATTCTTTTAAACCTCATGCATGTTTAGTGTACACGAAAAGAATAAAATTATTCTGTTCACAATGAATGAATGTGAATACACATCAGCAATGAAATTGTGATGTGTACTTTTGTATATTTTATGCAAAAATTGAAATTCTCTATTTTGGAGAATTATGCTTCCACATAAATATCAGAAATAACGGTTGTTCAGTGCAATATATTTATTGTAAAATCCATTATAGCATGTACTAAAAAACTATCAAAATTTGTTTAAATGTCTATAGGCAATGCATGATAGTCTGAAAAATTGAAATAAATTGCAAGTTTATTCGCAAAAATTTAAAAAAGTTAAATTTTGTAGAATTGCGAATTTATTTTCTCTTTTCAATTGAATAAATTGTCATCTAAAAAAATATTCATTAAATTCAGTAAAATTTGCTTAATTGCGTACATACGATTTATAATAATTTAGAAATATGGAATGGATTTAGAATTATTCATAACATTAAAAAAATATGAAAATATTTTTTTATATATAATATGTAAATCATAATATATATAAAAATATGTAAGTGAAATTTTTGTAATTACATACTTGAAAAATGCATTTAAACTAATTACAATATAATGAAGTGCATACACACAGACTTTAAGTGACATAAACAGGGTAGTTTAAATTAAATTAATGTTATTTAGAATTCTATAAGAAGTAAACTACAGCAGTATTATAATTTTTCTTGGAGTAGATGAAAGTGTGAAATAGAGATTTGTTTTGTTTCAGTTCCAAATATCGCCTGTATCAAACTGTTAGAACGCTCCACTAAACCAAAATATAACTCACTCCAAAGTTTTTAGCCCTAATTGCTTCACAGAAATAAAGTATGAACAGTTACATTTAAAATAATTTTTTATCGTGCAACCTCTTCAATTTCGATTTTTTTTCTAAACTGTTCTGTTCGAGCATTTATGTCTTAACCCATTCGCTGCCAAAACAATGTGCACGGAGTCTTCGATATTTTTACTGGAATTCGTTTCCAACCAAAAATTTTGAAAGAGTATATTTGGTAACTTTAATAGCAAAGTTTTTGTCATTAATTAAAATATTTTTTAACATATTAAAATAGTGGCAGCTAAGCAGGTTCTTTTTAATTTGTTTTAATTTTTTTAATTTATTTTATTTTTTTTATCATATACCTTTATTTTGAATGTTGACAACCAGGAGTATACTCGTGGTTGGCAGCGAATGGGTTAAAAGAAACAGCAATGTCAAATCTCAGGTCCCTATCAAACCTATAAAAACGCATTTTTAGCGTTTTTAGAACGTTTTTCACTCATTGTACCCTTTTACATTTCCAACATTTTTAGAATCACTTCTTAGGGAACATTTACATCTTACAATTAACCACTATGCCAAATTTCAAGGGTCAAACCACTGCACGAAAACTGCAATTTTAGAAAGCTTTTTTCTGCTGCACCATAATAGGGTTAGTAATAAAGATCTAAAATAGATTAACAGCTGCTGGAGCACAGATTGTCACCATCATTTTACCACCATTACTTTTGAAATCGTTTCGACAGTTGCAGCGATTACCTTTTAGAAACAAGCACACAAACAAACGTTTCTTCTTTATAATATTAGTCCTTGAAAATTCAGGGCTATTTTGAGCATTATTACAGTTTAAAACAGTTCAGCATCATCTTTCTGTGATTTTATAAACTACTAGGGGCTCTGCCCCTTGCGAGCTACGCTCTCCAACTCCCGTTCTGACACCGCATGATTTAAAAACACTCTGATTTGATCAACTCTAAAACGATTACGGAAAATTGTATTATAATTAAACGACCAGTGGCGGACTGCTGTAACCGGGTTTCCATTCATTTTCCTTTTACTGGGGGATTTTAAGGTCGAATCATCTGCTCTCGAAACAGCTAACAACTGTTTTCCTGATTGATTAAATAAGATGAATTAAACATTTAAAATAAACTTGTGTGAAAAGGTTAAGTAAACTATGTCGCTGCATTGGAGAATTTTATAACGATGCTATAGAAAATTGGTTTTTTCTCCATTATCCCGTCGACTACTTTCTATAAAAAGAAAAGAACTGTTGCCAGAATATATCATTTAACACCAAACGTACATGATCGTGGCATCGCGTTGCATTCAGTTGGCATCAGATGCGTTACACCTATTAGATATTTCATCGAGGGATTTTTAATTCAAGGTTTATTTGTCTTTTTGATACTTCTCCATTATCCCGTCAATCAATTTTCATTAAAAAAAAATTATCGCCAAATTGTAACGCCAAATAAACAAATAGAAGAATTTTGGGCACAGGTGTCATATACCCACCACGTTGGCGCGATTTTTTTCAACCGCCAATTTGGTGATAACTTTGTTTTTCAATAAATTGTTGTTTATTTACTTTTCTTTTTTATTTTAATTCTATAAATTATTTTTCTTATATATATATCAATATTTATATATATCAAACTATCATTTATTTATTTTCTTTTTTAAAATAATAGAAGCTATTTCATTTATTACGTTATTTTATTTTTATATTCAAATAAAAATTCACGTGTTATTGTTACATGGTATTTGAAACTAATATTGGAAAATAAAGTTTCCGCCAAATTGGCGGTTGCAAGAAATCGCACCAACATGGTGCGTATATGACATTTGTACCGCATTTTGCCACAGGAATCTAAAAAAATAAATAAATAAATAAATAAATAAAATAAAATAAATAAAATAAATAAAATAAATAAAATAAATAAATAAACAAACAAATAAAATAAAATACAAGAAATTTGGAAGAACCCCTCTCATTAACGTGTCAACTATCAGTAAGTTTAAACAATAAAATTTACAATATATTAATGAAAACAGAAAAAAATAGTCTTGGATCTTTATTTACATTATTTTTCTTCATTATCTCTCTCGGCTGGTGAATAAATGTTTGTGACGTCAGTTGAAACTGATCTATTGTATGTAACTGTTCCTCGCAACATTTTCAATGCCTTTTCTTTTTTAATATCATGGCACTGCCGTTTAAGGATCAATTGTTATTTTAATTAATGAAATAATTAATAAATCAGTGCAACATAATGAAAAATATATGTATATGTCGAATTAAAAACCACTTAATGCTATAACAAACACTTGTATTGCCTCTGACGTCAAGTGAATGTGATGCCACATTCATGCATTTTTGGTGTTAAATCCTATAGTTTGGCGATAGTTTTTTTGTTATGAAAAGTGGTCGTCGGGATAAAGGAGAGGTACCATATGGTTAATGATATTTTAACAATTTATTAGTTATTTCGGTATATTAAAGGTAATTATTAAACGTAAAAATATAGTTTTTAATTGAGAGGAAATATTATATACGCTGTTTTAAAATTTGCAATAACAGGTAAAAGATTTGTCGAAACAAATTAGTCTCTCGTGCAAATATAATTTTTTATTGAAATTGTTTGGAAATATTGCTATTTGAGCATTTTAAATATGACGTAAGTTTCCCTACTTAATGCTTTGAAAACGCCTAATAATTTAATTATTTCTCGCTTTAATATTCACACGCAAGTATATTTTTTATAACGTAATTTTCTACATTTACTGCTTCTATCACGTGATCATTTAATTATTATTTTAAAGCTTTATTTCTGTTTTTAATAGTCACGAGTAAATACATTTCTTAATTGAAAGGGAATATTATTATATGCGCTATTTTACAAATTGGCAACAATTTAAATAATGGATTTTATGAAATATGAAATAAATCTTCATAAAAATAATGAAAATTTTGAATAAAAAATTGAAATATAACCTCAAAAAATTACTCAAATTAAAAAAATAATTGCAGTCTGCACACCGCAAACTTGTCAACTATATCCTTACAAATTATGGTTAAATATCTGTTCATAGTTTTCGTTCCTATAAAACTTTTTTCAAAAAACTGTTTTGACCAACTTTGATTTTAAATATCTCTTAAAATAATTATTTGATTTAAAAACTGTTTGCTTCAGCGTGTTTATCGAACATTTCTTTATAAAACTACCAATTTTTAAATTTTTATATGAAATAGTTTTCTGGTCCAGAGAGACTTCAAGACACAAATCCTTCATTGACAGCGGCTGCGGCGGCGGCGGCGGCGGCGGTGGTTACTTTTTAGGTAGATTTCGTAAGAAATACTACCTATTACATTCTCACCTAAGTTGGAATTTTTGAAATTTTTTTGCAAATCTACGCCGATCATGACTCCCAGAACCCAAAACCACCCCCAGTTCAAAACTTTATCTATCTATCTATCTATCTATCTATCTATGTCACTTTTTTATGACCACGATATCTGCATTAATTCTGCACAAATATCTTCGAAACTGACACATAAAATCAAGGGCATAAAATCTCGGTCAATTTCGTTAATGGGCAAAATCGAACAAAGGGGGGGAGGGTGGGGGGTCTTTTTGTGAAAACAGAACCCCCCCCCATAATTTCTTAATTATGATACGTATCGAATCCGTTTGAAGTTATTATTACTGCTACGAGAAGGGCCGAAAATTTATCTATGGCAGATTTGTTATATAATTAAAAATGGAGCCAAGGGGAGTTTTAAAAGAAAAACTTTCATAACTTCGTCAATTCCCAAGATTCAAATCCGCTTACATTTATTATAAATCCTCTTAATATTATCTAAAAGTTTTATATTGATAAGTTTTTTATAGGACCAACTCTTACAGCAAAAAATAAATAAATAAAACATAAAATAAATAAATAAATAAAAAAATCCCTGCTGGTTCTGGCTGCAAACAAGTTAGGTTTCGAAGTAGGCGATTCCAACTGCCGCATCACGGCAAAAAGGTCATTTCTTCCGCAATTCCCAACAAACAGGCGCCCCACGGTCTGCGTTTTCGAAATCTACCTGTGCCTGTAGGCCGAGCCGTCAGGGATTTTTTTTAATATAGAGAGAAACAAAGAAGAGTAGTAGGGTGAAACCCCCAATAACTGACACTTTGAGGATTTTTTCTTGTTCAAATCACTATTACAAAGTTTTAAATCTAGTTTATACTTACCTTTGTTTTTGAAAGTATAGTAAATATACATTATAAAAATATTGTTGACCAAAGTTTGAAAAATTATACTTTTTATTACTAAAATTAATTTTTTTCATAAATATGGTCAATATCTCCAGTAACTAACACAATCCCTTTTTTCAAAAACCAATAAATAACTTAACACTATATGGCATTACTTTGCAGAATTTTATAGGAAAATGTTTATTTGAGTTAGATTTCTGATGAAGTGTCAGTTACTGGTTAGGTGAAATAACTGAGGGTTTCATCCTAATGAACTTTTTTCTTTTACACATTACTCTCTCGCAAGAATAACTTCAATAAATGTCACCATTCATTTGTTATTGAATATTTGTTTTAAATTTGTAAAAACGTTTATTATATTTTACAACACCTTGTTCATGGCGTGTTTTATATTTCAATACTCCTATCACAGCATTAAAATCAAATACGTAATTTTTGCAGAAAGGCCTGTGAAAACTAAAACTCTCTACAATGGATTTCTGCAGTAGAAGAAACTGAAGTCATGCCCTCTATGAAATTTTACTTTAAAAGACGAAATTTTTTTTTTGAAACGGAAAGTATACAGGTACTTTGGGATTCCATTTTTGAAAAGGTGAAGCTCGAAAGTTACAATTTTTCATGTTTCTATAAGTAATTTGGGATAGGAGGCAAGAGAGGAACACTGGGCATATTGGAACGCTTAAATTAAGCAATATTACTAGAGGCGTAAACTCCTTGTAATTTCCCAGGAGTGCTGGTACCACATTTTTAGATTAGGAAATTTCTATTTAGCGTTGAACTAGCAGAATTTGTAATCACCGCGTTGAAACGCAGGCTTTGAAACAATTTTCTGAGATTAAATAAGACAAATGACTCTATTAAAATGTAGTAGAATTGTAGGTATTCTGCTACTACTTGTTTCAGTTTCTATATCAGATGTAGAGTAATTTTATTTATATATGCTACAAAACTAACAATTGCAAGATGAAATGCATTTGCAACTTAAAAGTTTCAATTTTACAACTCAAAAGTAACAGAGTAACAAGAGTACCACAATTCAGACAAAAGTAAATGTATTAGGTTTTGGCATGGAATTTCTAAAAGAGAAAAAAAATGGATTGACACCATAATCTGGTGTTTACAAATCTCTAATTGTGTTAAGTCTAAAGTCAACATAATTATACTAACAAGCCCAATTCTGAATGTGCCACATGAAAGAAGCAATCATACACTGGATGGAGAAGGAAAGTATGGGACGTGTTCCTTTTATTTATTCCGCGACCGCAAAGAGCTAGAAATACGGAATTTCATAATTTTATCTGTTTCATAATATTGCATATTTTGTCTAGTATTTACCTTGTAATAAATATTTAAATATAATTCAATATTTACATTTCGTTTTCAAGATATTTTTCAACTATTTTTTTTTTTTTTTTTTTACGTTTTTGAAGCATTAAATTCTGTAGCATATTCAGGGTGATACCAGACCTGCCAAGTCTCCGGCTTTTTAGACAGTAATTTAGTACAGAAAATGTTGTATTATTGAATCGGAGCATTTTGCGATTTAAAAGAACAACATTTTCTATAAAAAATTACTTGTGTGCAAAAATCCGGAGACTTGGCAACTCTGGTGATACATAAAGATGGAGCCAATAGCCTATTTTTTAATTATTGCCCCTTGACACAGCCTTTCATGTGTAAAATTTCATAAAAAGGTGCAAGTTTTGATGTCAGATGCTGGATGTTACAACCCCCAGGTGTCTATTTTAATAATACACAAACAAAATTTTTTGTACGGCTCCGATGTGATAAAATTTCCCATTAAGAAAAATGCCCTTATCCATTCATGAAATAAACATAAAACTTATCTCTTGATATATGCAAAGCTCACAGAGATATAACCATTTAAATAATTTGTCAGGTTCTAAGGGACTAAGCATAAATTGAACTACGTGTAATTCAAGAAATAATGTTGATTTAAAAAGAATCATTCCATAGAAACCAAGCATGAGTATGCTAATTAGCTAATTTCTGGCTGTAAGGATCACGTCATACAATTGCCACGATATATTTTAAGCACAAAAGGTTTCCCTGCACAATCAACAGTGAAGTTAATCTGAACTGGCATGTCGCAGTACAGTAACAAAGAATTTTAGAAATGCTGTTGCTTTTTGTCGCTTGTAATCGCAATGATCGAACTGCGCAAGAATATCAACGCCGTTTTCCGAATTCTAGGCCTACTACAACGAATTGTATTTATCGACTTGTTCAGCAAATGCTGAGGACACAATGCGTGCATCGGCAGGAAGGCACAGGTAGGCGTATAATATACAAGTCAATTGACACGGAAATAGACATTTTGCCTTATTTTGTGAGTCATCCTCATGCGAATACACGCAGTGCTGCAACAGAATTGAACATTCCACAATAAACAATATGTAAAATATTGCAACGGAACAATTGACATCTATTGGCTACAGTATTCGTGAAGTCCATGCACAGGTACAATCACACTATCAACGGAGTCTAGATTTCTGCAACTGGGAACTAAACCAAGAGGACTCCGATCACTGTCTGAGAAATGTGTTTTGGACAGATGAAATGCTGTTTGAAGCAATATGAAACACTTAATCGCCGAAAAGACCAATTTTGGACAGACACAAATACTTGTTTCGTATATGAGGTTCTTCACAAGTGGAAATATTCCATATATGTTTGGTGTGGTATTTTTCAAATCCTCTTGGTTGGTCCCTTATTGTACAGCAATACATTGACTGGTGACCGATTTCTACATCTCATTCTAAATGGAGTTGTTTGTGACTTAACGAATGAACTGGTCTGGCCTCCAACGGTTTCAGTTAGATGGAGTCCAGCCTCACGCCGCTTCTGTGGTAAAGTTCTGGCTAAATCGAGAGTTTCGAAATATGTGGCTTGGTTTACAAGGTCTGGTCGAATTTCCTTCTAGATCGCCGGATTTAACCCCTTTGTATTTTCATTTATGGGGGACATTTACATAGGATTGCTTATTTGACGGCCTCGGTGGACTTGCAGTACTTTTTTCAAAGAATTCAAGATGCCAGCCCTGGTATCACTCCAAACGAATTGGATCGAGTGCATAGCAATATTGTTAGACAAATATAATTAATAATATAATATATAATAATATATAATATATAATATATAATATATATAATAATATAATATATATATAATATTCTTTGAGGTCGGTGGTGAACATTTTGAGCAAGTACTGTAAAAATCTCAAATTATGCTCTTTTCTCTCAATATTTGTTCTAATATCTTAACGTAAGTTCTATTTATATTTTGTTCTATTCACCAAACAGGTGTAATTAAATATTGTAAATGTCATAAATCGCCTTTTAATAACGTATGATTTTGTGGATGATCCCTATCTTGCATTCCATATGCATCAATATCACATTGTTCAGAGGTATGCTTAAGTGGTGTATATCACGAATGTTGGATTTTAATTTCTCTGTGAATTTTGCATACATAAATATAGATTTTCTTGTGTTTCATTTAGGAAAGGATAAGGAAAATTTTCCTAGTTGGAAAAATTAAACTACGGGCTCCGTATAAAAGTTTAATTGGTGTATTTTCTCAGATAGATCACCCAGGGGGTTGCAACATATGTCATCAAATTTTGTACCGTTTTCTATGAATCCTTGTAATTGGAAGTATGTGTCATGGGGCAATATTTAAAGAAGTAGGCTATTGTGCATCAGTGTAGCCTCTGTCTTTATGGATCATCCTGTGTAGCAATAAATAAAGCAAATCATGCTTATCACTTACTTTTAATATTTCAAAGTATGATATTCGTTATAATGTAATTTTCTGCTAATTGTCCTCTATTTTACAAATTTGCGCCACTCTTTCCACATCTGAAGGAGTTGTGGACAAAATTTTCACAAATTTTAAATAGCCTAGAATTAAAATTTTAAAAATGTTTTAGGATTTATTTTAAATAATACTAAATATACTCATGAGGCATTCCTTAAAATACTATTCCTAAAATGCATATTTGACGTACCGTAATTTCGCGCGTATGCGCCGCAGCTTAGTTAAGTATTTTTCAGACCGGAAATTTTATTGAAAATAAGAAGTCAAATAAGTACTAAGCAGAAGTAAGTCACATTTTATTTAAAATAAAATCTGGTAGGAAATCGAATTGTCTGAGGTGCGGCGTATGCGCGCGAAATTACGGTACATAAAATCTATTAATGCTTGAAGGTTGAATTTTTTTATGTTTGTTTAAATAATTTGTTTAATTAAAACTATCTAAATTTCCATATTTATTCCGATTTCGATAGCTTTATTTTATATAGCAATGTAGTTATAATTCAATATATTCAATATATACAAATAATTCACCTTTTATTATATTTGCGAATGTTACAATTTCAAAAAATGGGTAGCAATAAAGCGATTTGAAAAAAAAAACCGCTCAACCAGAGTTGCCAGTTAAGCCTCTTTCTATATTAAGAAATTCCGGATTTTTACCAGAAATTCTAAATATTTATTTTTAATGTACTTAACAAAATACATTTCATTATTTCGGAGTTTCTGATTAAAAACATAAGCCAATCCAGCAACCCTGTGTTGAACTAGCAACACTGATTCAGAGGAAACTCAACATTATTACTTGCCGTATTAGATAAAAACAGCACATATAGTAATTGCACAAACTTAATACTAGAATAAGGGCGCAAAATTGACACAACTGCGCCATCTTGTGGACGCGTGTGATAATATCAACACATGGGGATTTAAGGTGAGGTAATTAGGTATGACACAAAAATTGCGCATTCTCCTGAGCATATATTGTCAATCTTTACTCACTCATAGAAGATGTATCTTGTTTACAAGATTTATTGCCAAATATTTTTGATACAATTTGTTTTCATAAAATATGTACATTTAAAAACATTCACAATATCATTTTAGTTCCGGTAGTAAAGGTAACTAGGACTTCCCTCAAAGGGATTAGTCTGAGTGATATTAGTGAGAACATAGGGTTAACAATTACAATATAAAGAAAAAGAGCAAATTAAATGATAGAATTACAAAATATCATATATAAATTCATATACACTGTTAAAAAAATAGAAAAGAAGTACCGTTCATCAGATGTGTTGTCATAATTTTTTTTAACATGTGGCAAATAATCTTATTTTCATAAGCGCGTATTGCGCAAAACTTGAAAAAAAAACGGCGGATCTTTTAAAACGCCAAGCTTTTTAAAGTTACGTAATTGGATTTGCAGCCAATAAATTATTCTAGCAAGCGTGGCTTAACGCAAATTTAATTTCATTGTTGCACCTTTTTTGTGTGTGAATTTAAAAATTTTCTTCCTTGATTATATATCTATTATTTGTATAACTGTTTATAGAAACTCTTACACTTGAAACCACATTGATAGCATGCTTTGCTACAAACCAGATTGCAAAACTATAGTCTAAATTACTATTAAAGTATACAAAAATTCTTTCGATGACTTCTGTAAAATAACTTTTACATTAAATCTCCATATCGGCAAAATTGAAAAATTATATATATTTCAAAGTTAAGTTTAACAGATACTTCTTGATTATTCTCTAGGAGGGTCTGCCCCCTGCACCTTTATTGCGCCAACCCACAGACTTTTCTTTTGCCTGTCTGTCTGTCTGTCTCTCCACAATCTGTCTGTTTCCCTATCTGTTCTTCTGCCCGTCTCTCTAACCGATTGTCTATCTCTCTACACGTCTCGCTACCTGTCTCTATATTTCTCTACCGGTCTCTCTACCTGCCAATATATTTCTCTAACCGTCTGTCTATCCGTATAACTACTTGTATGTCTAGTCGTGTCTCTATCCACTTCGCTACCCATTTGTCTATCTGTCTCGCTACCCGTCTGGCTATACGCCTCTCTACCCATCTACTGTCTCTCTACTCGTCTGTATACCCGACTCGCTACCAATATCATTACCCGTCAGTCAACTCGTCTCTGTAATCATCTCTCTACTCGTCTCTTTATCTACCATGCTACGCGTCTCGCAACCTTTCTCGCTACATTCCTGTCTATCGGTGTTTCTACCCGTCTCGTGACCCATCTCGCTACCCCTCTGTCAACCCTCTTTTTACCTTTCTCTCTAGCCGTCTGTCTATTCGTTTCGCTACCCGTCAGTCTACCTATGTCGCTACTCATCTCTCTACCCGTCAGTCTACCTATGTCGCTACTCATCTCTCTACCCGTCTGTCTACCCGTTTGTTTACTCGTCTTTCTACCTCTCGTCACCTCTTCCTAATATTTAAACAATTCATTTAATATACAGAAGCCGTTTATCAGTTATTAAATGCAAACAGAAGTAATTTATCTAATAAGTGTAATCAGATGAATTTTTTTTTAAATACATACATAAACCTGAATAATAATTCATCAGTTTTATGTTCATAGTTGTGTGTATCATTTGACAGTAAATCTCAACTTCTTAAACCTGAATTGTCTCAAGCTTTTTAAAAAAGCCACAAGGTCTGTATAACTGCAAAGTACCCTGAGGGCTATATTAGCTACATGTTATTAAGTTAAATGAAAGTTTCGTTATCGCGTTTGCAGCCAATTGCTTATGTCAGAAAGCGTGGCTTGACGCCATTTTAAATTCATTACTGTAACTTTCTTTTCTTTTCATTTTTTTTGGGGGGGGGTAGGGAGGGAAGGGTTTCAAATATATACATTTAAATTAAAATTTTTGCCTCCATGCCATTAGTGTTGTTTGTATTATTAACTAATACCTTATACACCGAGCTTCATTTGAAACAAATGTAAAAGACTTCTTCTACAGTATTTTTTTAAGAGAAACTTTCGTAATTAGGCCCAAAGCCAATCGGAGCATTTAATATCATTATTGTAACTCTTATAGAGTTAAAACAATATTGTTGCTAGCTTTACTCTTGTTTGAGACCAGCCTTGCCTGTGTATCTGTATGGGGAAAAATTTCGTATCCTATGTCGGTTGGCGAAAAAAAATTTAAATGGTGCCAAAAGGTAGTTTTAGCATCTTACAAAATTTTTCAAGAGAGCGGTAAAACATGTTTTTCAAATATTTACAAACATACGTTTATTAAAGCATGTTTTTGCACCATCTTAAAAATTTAAGCACGATGCTAAAATAAAATTTTATCGCCATAGTCGATATTTTAATAAGTAATGAAAATACATAAACAAACTTATTTAAAAAACCTAAGAGGCATTTTTGTGATAATTAATTGTTAGTGTCAGGGGGGTAAATTGTAAACAATTAATAAACGGCTAGTAAATAATAAATAGCATTTAAAATCTAAAAATGGAGAAGTGGTCCGTAGAAAAATGCAAAATATAACATTATACGCTCTATATATGCAAATCTTTTTTATTTTTTAATATTTCCGAAGGCACAGATAAAACGGTCAAAATCTCTTTTCCAAATGCCAAATAGAAAATATTCAAAATAGAATGCCAAATATACAAAATAGAAAAATATCTGCAAAAAAATATATTTACATAATACTACATCTGCAAAAAAAAAAAAAAAAAAAAAAAGATTTAGAAAAAGTAACCAAAACCTGCAGGTCCCAACAATCATATCGAAAAACTTATCACCAAAAGAGAAATCGCCAAGTTATTGCCAAAGAGAAATCGCCAAGAGAGATTGCCAAATCTTACGGCACAGGAGATGGGTTTTTCCCTCTGAATGCAGAATATTAGTTTTTTTTTCCTTGTACGATGGGGGATTATAATATAATTGTTTCATTTCACATACTACATACCGTTTGATATATTGGTACTTTTATGTTATCCTGGCGCAGTTGATAAATCACCAAATATTGTTCCTATAACATTTTCATATTGAATTCATTTCATTTAAATATAAACCTTTCACTCATTTAATTTAAAATACATGCTTTTCATTAATCCCTTTTAAATTGCTAAAAAGAGAAAAAAAAAGAAATAATACCATAAATCGAAACCTTTTATTTAAACACCAAAGAATTTTTTTTTATAAATTTACACACGCGAAATAAAAAAAGCTGCTATTGCTGAGATTTGCGCCAAATCTCTAATACCAAGTCTACCAAGTTATTGCGGGGTTTTTCTTTCAAACAGAAAAAAATACAGATTAATTTTCGATTTCTATTAAATTGAAATATATTTTATTGTGCTGAATATTAGTGCGTGCATATTTTTTGCTCCATGTACTCCATGAACTTTTCAATTCCGATTACCTACGAAAATCTCCCGCCGGTGAAAATGACGTACGCACAAAATTTTCGTGACGTATGTACTTTAATTGTGCTTTTTTTTAATATAATTTCCAAACGGTTTGACATTTATTATTGGTAATAAATAGACGTCGTTGTCACCTTTATAGGTACCTGCTGTAAAAATTTGAACGAAATCCGTTAAATATTTTTTGAGTTATGCTTGACGAAAGGTTTTAATATTCATCGTAGCTATATATGGGGCAAAGTAATACTGCGCTGTGTATGAGTCTTCGTTGCACTCAGACAATAATATCATTATGTAATCATTATTGCCCTTTCTCCCGAAACAAAAAAGGTATAGTGAATGTTTTTGAATATAAATATTTTTATCAAAACATACAGAATCAAAAGTATTTTGCAATACTTCTGGTAAATATGATACATCTTCCATGAGTGAGTAATGATTCACAATACACGGTGTCCCAAAAGTCTCCGTACAACTTCAAAAATTTATTACAAAAAAATAATAGGCCTACAGCAAAAATAATTACAAAAATACACAGAGTAACTTAAAAAGTTTTTTTCTACTACCTTAGTATACTTGTACATAAGATCCTTTCGTTGCACGAAGAATATCAAGTCGATATTCCAATTCCATCCACGTGCGTTTCAGCATGCTAACATCAACAGTAGTTACAACTGTTTGATGAAATCTGAACAAAAGTTAATAGTCTTATGGAATTGAAACAAAATATCCAAACAGCAGTAGCTACTGTTGATGTTAGCATGAAAAACGTTCGTGGATTGAATTGGAATATCGCCTTTATATTCTTCGTGCCGGAATTAGATCTCATGTTGAAGAAAAAAAGCAGTAGAAAAAACTTTTATAGTTACTCTATGCACTGTTGTAATTATTTTTGCTATAGGCCTATGATTTTTTTTTTGTAATAAATTTTGAAAATGTACGGAGACTTTTTGGACACCCTGTATAATTTCAAGAGAATGCGCAGATTGTAGATTTATATATAATTCTCTATCTGGCCAATGCCATTTTCTCCATCTCGCCGATGCTTCTATCAAGACCTCCTTATCATAGTATCAGACCTCTCAATCAGCAAGTTTCCTATGACCGCTATACTTGTCCTGCTACTAGCGCCATCAATCGTCAGTAATAGGAGTATTTACGACACGAAATAACACGAAAATTTTTCACAGCTCCATTTGTCCTATGCATTTGCTTATGAACTAGTATCGGTAGCCAACTTTTACGCTTTTTTCCTACCACTAAAATTTTATAGTAAATTTTATCTTATTAAATTGACAAGATCGTGTGATTACATGACGAAAAAAATTCTATTAAATTTTAGTGGTAAGAAAAAAGCGTAAAAGTTGACAGCTATGCCGGTAGCAGAGCTGCTAGATTTTTCTATTCTCTTTTTGGATACCAGTTTTTTAGTACAGACAATTTTGTTTTGTTTGATCGGAGAATTCTGGGAGTTAAAAGAACAACATTTTCTCTAAAAATATACTGGTGTTCAAAAAGCCGGAGCCTTGGCAACTCTGCGGTAGTACCCACCAGGCGGCGATACTTTCCGGAGAAACTCAATCAATAAGTTGGCAATTACCGCGGACATTTTCTCCCATAGACTTTCTCCGGATTGTCAAGTCTGATCTATGATAAGGGAGTCTTGGCTTCTATATTAAAAAAATACGTTACACTCTAAAAATATTATTGTGTATTGTTACCGGAAAAAAAACTTTACCTAATTTTTATAATTTTAGCACTTCAGAAATTGAGTGAAAATTCGATTACAAAATTCCCTCTTTACACTCAAGAACTAAAGCTAAGTTACATAATAAAATCGTGTAACGATCATATAACTAGGTGAAAATATTTTTTTTTATAAAGTGTGGTAACTTTGGGGGCTTGAAACCCACGTATTTTGATAGATGGATACTGACATTTTATTACACATATTTATTTCAACATTTACCACAAACTTCCATTACACTATAACTAATATTTCCATATTTATATTAGAAACAAACATAAATTGATATAAATTTGTTGATTATTTGATAGCATGAGATAAAAATATTAGATATTGTCACTTCTGGAAATATGATTATATACTAGAAATTCAAAACAATGTAGCTATTCAATAAATATTTTGTAAGAAAATGATAAAAATTATTTGTAAAAAAGTAATAATATAGAAAATAATCAGGAATAACAAAGAATACAATATCTATTCGTTTAGCAATTTAACACCAATACAAATGAAAATATGACGTTTGCGTAGCTATTTTATAGATATAGCAAATATTAGATTAATTACACAAAAATAGTAAAACAGTTATTCATCTTGTTGTAGTTAAACCCCGTTCGTTACGTGGCATAAGACCACCATTATGAGACCCTCTGAATAATTGGCCTACGCGCCGACAAAAATGGCGGCTGTCGAAGGCGGATTTTTTTTCAGCGTTTGAACGGTCCCTCGAACTTCAAAACCAATAATTTGTCAAAGTTTTCTTTTCGTTGTTTTTCTGAGATCAAAAAAGTGAAAGAAGACTTTTAGATATTATTGGTGTTGACGTTCGAGGGACCGTACAAACGCTGAAAAAATTCCGCCTGCAACAGCCGCCATTTATGTTAGCGGGCAGGCCTAGTATTCAGGTGGCGGTGATACGACCGTGAGTGACGTGACCAAGACTCCCTTATCATAGATCAGACTTGACAATCCGGAGAAAGTCTATGGGAGAAAATGTCCGCGGTAATTGCCAACTTATTAATTGACTTTCTCCGGAAAGTATCGCCGCCTGGTGGATACTAACGCACCGTTGTCATGTTTCGGGCTTTTTGAACACCAGTATATTTTTAGAGAAAATGTTGTTCTTTTAAATCCCAGAATTCTCTGATCAAACAAAACAAAATTGTCTCTACTAAAAAACTGGTATCGAAAAATATAATAGAAAAATCTATAGAAAAATCTAGCTAGTCTGCCACCGCATAGCTGCAAACTCTTACGCTTTTTTCTTACCACTAAAATTTAATAGAATTTTTTTCGTCATGTAATCACACGATCTTGTCAATTTAATAAGATAAAATTTACTATAAAATTTTAGTGGTAGGAAAACTACTAGTTCATAAGCAAATGCATAGAACAAATGGAGCTGTGAAAAAATTTCGTGTGATTTCGTGTCGTAAATACTATTACTGACGATTGATGGCGCTAGTAGCAGGACAAGTATAGCGGTCAAAGGCAACTTGCTGATTGAGAGGTCTGATACTATGATAAGGAGATCCTTGGACGTGACTTTGCTTTTGATCGTTCGGATGCCTCTGCTGTTTATCATTGGACGCTCACTATGTATGCAGTTTTGTATTAGATTCTCAAAGCTGTTCATCGACGACAAACTTGTTTCTTGAACTTTTCCACTTTACAGAACTTAAACGTAAAACGAAGAGAGAATAATGCAAGTAGATTAAAATATTTTCCTGAAATCTTTCCGGTGGTGAATCTATTATTTTGTCATGTTTACTTAAGGCAAATTAAAAAGAATAATCGGCAAATCCGATTTTTAATAAAACATATTTCTAAAGCATATATAGGACCTACATTTGAAACTCAAGGTTACGCATTCGTTAGCAAAGTTTTTTCAATTTTTTTTTTAAGCGAATAAAGAATTTGTCTGATTTTGGATGAGCAGCTCTTCGAAATATTTATGACTCCAACATTTGTATTTCAATAAATTTAATAAAAATTAACGCTTAAAAGGGTTTTTCTGACAGAGTTGCTTGTGGGATCGGAAGTTTTAGGGCGTTTTTTTTTCACTTTTTCCGCATAAGTGATATGTAAACAATGGTCACTGTATCGGTTGACACATTTTCAAGTGTCAACCGATATTCAGGGTTGAAAGCGCTGCGCCACAAATGACCAATTGTCATTACTAAATTTTAAAAGTATTCTTTGGCTTATTAAATTTCAGAAATTCTGTCTGTAAATAAGATGACATATAGTATTAAAATTTAGTTGTAGCAATCGGCCATTCGTTGCACAGCTGTTTCATCCCTGGGTATTCCAATCAGACGCTTATTTACCTGTATTCCGCATGAAAGATGTTTCTAAGAATGTCATTAGCTAAACTATACAAATAGTAAGAAACATCTTTTAACACATTGACGGACAATAGGAACAAGTGAAGTTCGAAAATTGAAACTACACGTTTTTGTAACTTTTTGAATATTAGAAGTATAGTTTTACTCATTCTGCTTAAATAAACTTAATTTTGATTAATACAGCACCTTTAATAAGGTTGCACTACTCCCTTCACAACCACGTCAGGGTGGCTAGTGGTCAGAGAAAAATACAGTCAAAAAAGTGATAGACACCAGTATATTCTTATAGAAAAATTTATCTTGATTATTCGATCACATAATCAATTTGAATTTTTCTATAAGAATATACTGCTTATTAACATTTTTTTTACTGTATTTTTCCCTGACCACTAGCCACCCTGCACGTGCATACTGAAGCTGTAACTCGTATAACAGGTGGAAAACGAACTTCAACTTAAAAAATTGTTTCCAAAACATGACACTGGGCTTCTACATGTACGCCGCCGGCGAATGCACATTTGTGCTGCTATAGCCGTAGTGTGTCTAAAACGACCGTTTCGTTTTGGACGGCTATTGCCGCCATGCCACATAGTGAACTTCGCTTTGGCGGCTATAGACGCAAGTGTCCGTCAACGTGTTAAGATCGCTAATGTCATCTTGATACAGTTTTCGCAGCAAATTTGACATGCTGTTTATAATTATGGACTTTAGGTACTTACTATATGGATAACTGGAGATGGTTGCATTCACAAGAGATCTGACCCACTGACTTTATTTTATTTTAAAACCTTTTTTGCTTGTAATCTCATATAAAATTTTCTACTTGTTAACGTATTTTTTTTCAGCCATTTGTAGCAATAATAAAATAAATAAATTTGAATTTTGCTGTTTCTTTTACAGAAAGTCAGTTTTCTTTGTTCATTTACTCCTCTTCTAGTAGGAAATAAATTTATTGGATATATTTTCTATATATAAATTGTATATTGTTTAACAATGTAAACCAAAAACAGTAACTCAGCGTTAAGCATATCAAGCACATAACTGGCAAAATCAATCATTAAAACGAGAAGTAGTAAAATAATATGTCTATTTGCATTAGTAGGATTACGTCATAAATTTTACGAAAATCGCTCAGCCTTCATACCCTTTTGATATTTTACTCAACGTTGATTAAAAACATTTCACAGCAGAATTTGTTTTTGAAAATCATGTAATATATTTATTTAACGTAGTTCTCTGTACCATTTATTTAACTTACTTTATGAAAAAAAATCTGGTTCCAATCGAATTAAATAAATTGTAGAAGTGGATCGATTCGACCCATTCAGGGTAGGAAGGTTAAAAGTGATGTAAAAAATATTAAACTAACACATAAACGGAAATTTGACATTGGAAATCGTCAGGGAAGGAATGGGTCAACGAATATCAATTACCGTAATTTCCGGCGTATAAGCCGCAGCTCAAAGAGTCGTTTTTCGACCCAGAAATGTTATTTTATAAAATGTAACTTAAAAGATCGCTGTAAATATTTAACTACAATTATTGAATAAAATTTCTGGGTCGAAAAACGACTCTTTGAGCTGCGGCTTATACGCCGGAAATTACGGTACCGTAATTTCCGGCGTATAAGCCGCAGCTCAAAGAGTCGTTTTTCGACCCAGAAATATTATTTTATAAAATGTAACTTAAAAGATCGCTGTAAATATTTAACTACAATTATTGAATAAAATTTCTGGGTCGAAAAACGACTCTTTGAGCTGCGGCTTATACGCCGGAAATTACGGTACATTTAAACGTTTTAGATGCTGTATGTGAAATTTGTGAAAGGAGCTCAAGATTTATCACAAAAGTTGCGTCCGCATGCCCATTAGTCCAATAACCATAAAATTAAATTATTTATTTTATGCGCACGCAATATAAAAGAAAAATTATATTATAAAATTCTGGGTCCAATTTGGCAGATAGAATTTAAAATAAGTGGTATATATAATAGTATTGTCCAGCTCGACGCCCGCGAGCGCCACGGCGCCCTTCCAATTTTCTTCTTGTTACTAGTTTGTTTTCGATTTTTTTTATAGAAATTCCTTTTTGACAGGCAGGTATAACAGTTTTTCGCAAGTTAAAATGTCTTCAGTTATTTTTAATTATCCTGCCAATACTTTTCCCGAATTGCGAGGAAAGTCCTTTGCATCCACACATTGCCGGTTTTCTTTTCCGCATTTAATCAGACACTTCGCATTTTACGCAAGCTTCTGTGTACAGCTGCATGCGGAGAGCTTTCTTTCTGACATTTTCTTTTTAGCATCTTGTTTTATGTAAACTTTTCGGCAAATGTGTGGTGTGGCATAATAAATGAACTGACTTTGTGAAAAAATGTTTATGAGTTACTTTCCTGTAAATAAAATTATGCTATTATTAATTTACATGTAGTAAGAGTTGTTCTATTATTAGCATCAAGGTGTTTGAAATATTACAAGAAAAACACCAATCTTTAAAAAAAATTAAACACATATTTGATAAAATACCAATTTGTGTTAAATGCTTTAACCACTTTAAAAATTTAAATATATTTATAACCAAATTTTATTTTCTTATTTAGTAAAAAAAAAAAATTGGTATTCGACCTAAAATTTTGCCGAATATTTGGTATTCGGTTATTCGGCCGAATCACTATTGGTCACATCCCTAATTTCTTTCTGTTAGCACTCATGTCTCTGTGTATTTCAAGTCTCAAGCTATACCTTTTACTATTTTAGATTGAGATTTAAGAAGGGGGGCGGGATTTTTTTTTTGTTGAGAAAAACAGTTCTTTAATTACTTAATGGACCGAAAATAACTTAGTTCCAAGAGTTGATAAGTCTACCCGTGCAATATGGCCCATGTTCTATGATCTAATAAAATTATTTATTTTTAAAGTAATACCAAATTTAGTGAGTTGGAAAGTAATTTATACACTTTCATCTATTCGAAAACAGTGTTTTAATGGCATTGCCATATATAGGGATAAGATCGTATCACAGCATGACACATATGATCACATTCAGACACTTACGAGTCAGAATTTCTAAATGTCTTAATTTCAGACATTTCATCAGTATTCAGACATTTTTATTAGTTCGTTTATGCCATGATTATAGTAAGACATTTATGTGTCTTAAATTCAGACATCTATGATGTCTGAAATTTCCCATTCAGACACTTAAGTGTCTGAATTACTGTTTCCGACACTTAAGTGTCTGAATTTAAGACGCCTCTATTTACAGTGTAAAAGGTGTATTACATTCTTTTATAGTTTACTGTTTATGGTTAATTTCATGTAAAAATAAATTATCTCTAATTGACCCCGAAGAATATTTTCACCCAGTAATAAGTGCTCTTTACTTTACCTTTTTTTATGTATACCGCTAACCAGGTCCCTACATTCCCGGCATTAGTGCCTAGCTTGACGAGTTAGTACCTGGGAGTGGGGCTGAAATCGCCTGATCACAGCATGGCTGTGATCCACCTGTCTATAGTTTTGTTGGCATCGTTCAGTGCTTGCTCTCTAGTGGTTTGCTACAGATCTCTTTGTTTGCCGGTTCAAGGTTTCTATTTATCTTTGTTGAATTGGCAGATTTAAAAAAGCAAAAATTAAAGAAGTGATAACAATTGGTCTCTTAATTTAGAACCTTGATCAGGTGACGAGACTTTCACCTTACTAGGCATCACCAGAGGTATAATTCACAGGGAACTTGGAGGACTTTACACCCACGACGGATTTTACATGCACCAGGTGCCTTTAGCGTACATAAATTTACATATTTGTCATCTCTGTTGGCTTGTCACGCTCATGGTGGATTGTCGCTGTGGTGTTTATTGCCTTTTTGGGGGGGCTAATTTCCCTTTTTGTTTTTATTTGTCTCTGTCAGGGTTTTCTGCCGTTTTAAACGTTCGAATTGCAGGGTTCGGCTCGGACGTTTTTTGTCTGCCACTACAGTCGAGTCTATCTATAATGAACTTCCATATAACAAATTTCTCTATATAAAATTTTTTTAGCAGAAACGGTCAGTTTTTCTTATGATTACATTAAAAATAATCTCCATATAGCGAAAGATCTATCACCATATTGCGATATTTTTCAGAAAATTTTCTTCATTTGTTAAAAAAAAACTTCAATTCTTTGAATCAAATTTCCTTCATTGATTGCAGGTTTATCTTTCAAAGCTGAAGGAACTTCTATCGTCTTACGCAATTAGTACTCTATTACATATGTGTTTATAAATATACGGTTATTTTGCACTATTAAGTCACTAGAGGCACTAATTCGCGTGGGCAGAGTAGTGCATTGTTCCGATGCGGGAATTATGATGTTCAGCAATTTACTTCCCGAATAACCATCGTATCAACACACAACCATATTGTTTATCGAATTGATTGAACATTTAACAGTTGATGCAACGGTTGAACAGGCATAGTTTTTAGAAACAATGGAAATAAAATTTGCTGAATCAGTGCTTGACAACATTGGTGATCCAAGAGTCGTTGTAATTAAAATTTTTCACTTTTTAAATAAACGTTTCAGTTGTATGTTCATAAATTCAATCGCTTTTAATTTTTTAAACGTCATTTATTTTATTTAATGTATTTGAAGAGTATGAATTTATTGTGCTACAGTTATGAAATTATGATAAGAACTTTTGTACATTTTTCGGAAGCTTTTGAAGTTCGTGATTTTGGAGAAATTTACACCTACTTAAGCACCGTGATTACTGTCTGTTTCATTATTAAATTTTTTTTTTTCAAAATCTATTACAAAATTTAATTAAAATAGCGAAAAATTTTCCACAAGGTATGCTCAGTGCTTTTTTAATAAACTATACCTAATTTACGATAGCCATAGTTTAGGTAGTTAAGGGCAGAATGAATGACTTTTTCATTCGAATGAATCATTTGGGCATGCGCAAAATTAAAGTTGCCAACATTCTTATTTTTTTTAATCAATCACTAACAAAAAGAAAAGCATATATTGTAAAATTCGTATCCCTTTTAATCAATTACCTCCAGAAATTTTGCAAAACGAAATACATTTAATATTTTTATCTCCCTTTGTTATATATTTTAATTAAAATCATAAACTTATTTTTCTTTTTCAAAATATATGGTACTATGAAAAAAAAAGAGGTTTGAAATATTTGCTTCTGCGCAAGCCCGAATGATTCATTCGAATGTCAAAATCATTCATTTTGTCCACCATTATACAGATTAAGTAATAATTACACCTGCACTGAATAAAAATGTGTTTTTGTGTTTGTTTTAGATGTATTTATTTTAAATTGGGCAAGCATTTATCTTGTACATCTGTCAATAGACAAGATACATGATTATACATAAACATCATACGAAATTTGCTTTGTTCACACACCGCCCCCCTGAATACTAGGCCTGCGCGCTGACACAAAATTTGCGGCTTTCACAGGCGGAAATTTAAACGTTTGTACGGTCTCCTGAATGTTGAATACTAGTATTTTTCAAAAGTTTTGCTTGACATATTTAATCTCAGAAAAATAAGATGGATAAAACTTTTAGAAATTAATTGTGTTCAATTTCAAAGAACTGTACAAACGGATGAAAAATTTCACTTATGATAGCCGTAATTTTTGTGTCAGCACGTAGGCCTAGAATTCTAAGGCAGTGGTTCATAAAATCAAGACATCATAGTAGTGATGTGCCATCATTCGTATGAAACATTCGAACAATTCGATTATTACAAATAACATTCGAATATTTCGATTATAGAAATATAACTCGGAACAATCACTAGATCTATTATTTTTTTTCCGAGTTATTTATTTGAGTTGTTTTCCTATCTAAATGAAATAAAATCTGGCTTTTGAGCACGTTCAAATTATTTAAGGGGATTAACATTAGTTTGGGTAAAATCATTCATTATCATTACTGCTTCTTTTACGCATGTTCGAGTAATTTCTGGGGTTTGTTACTCGTTTGGAGAAAATCATTCATTAGCGTTGTGTTTGAATGATTTCAGGAGAATATTATTCGTTTGTCGTTTGGGTAAAATCATTCATTACCGCTTTTTATGAACGATTTTCCATTTTGAGGAGATTATTTTGGTGTGACTGAATAATTCGCTTCAGGTACGAATGAATGAATGTTGATTAAATAAATGCAAGCATATTTTGAACAGTTTAACGAGTAATTTTATAAATGCCTCGTTGTTTTTTCTTAGGCTTGTCTCTGGTTTGTAACTATTTATAAAAATATATTAAAATATTTTGAACGATTCGCGTAATGCAAAAATTAATGTTAAAATGTTTAGAAACAACATTTTAACAATTTATTAATGCAAAATTATGATTTTTGTTATGCATATATGTATAGAACTTCGACAACTTAAATAATTATCCAGTTTTTAAAAGACATCAATAAAAAATTGCAGAAACTATAAATTCTTGTTCAGATTATGTAAATGTTTTAACAATATACCAAGAAGGAACCTTTGCTTAAAAAAATCTTGCTGTGTATTAATTTGACGATTGCAAACGCTGTGGTTTAGGTTTTTGAAGGTGTTTTATCTTTTATTCTTTAAACAACAGAATATTTTTGAATAAGCTTATTTACTAAAAATTCTAAGGTGATTTTGGATATTTCATCAATTTAATTTATTTTATTTTTAATTTTTTTAGTTGAATTACAGTGCCTATAATAGAGCTCATATTTAAAATATTAGAATAATTACTTTTTAATATCGTTTGGTAATTTAATTTCTTTTAATGCAAATATGCAAACGATATTTTTATTAAGAACTTATTGTTGATTAAACTTATCTATTATCTTAAAATTAATATCATTTTTGAAAAAATTAATTGAAAAGAAATTATTTTGAAAAGTCAAAATATTAGAATATTTATTCAAGTGGTTCAAAATATTAAAATATTTCACATTAATTCTCCTTTAATTATCACAAATTCATAACTGGTGGCATCATTGATGGAATTCAGACGATTCTATTTAAAATCAGTATTCTTTTTGCAGTTCGTTTGTTTTTTCGTCTTAAAATGGGTCGTGTGAGTGATATTCCTGAATCTATTAAACTTCGTATGGTCGATTTGTATTGGCACGGTAAAAATCAATATTATATAGCGAATTATTTACATTGTTCGCAATCAAGCGTTAGTAAAATACTAACACAATATTCACAAAATGGATAATTTCAAAATAATCTCCGAAATGGCGGCCGAATATAAAAAAAATCCCTGACGGCTCGGCCTACAGGCACAGGTAGATTTCGAAGACGCAGACCGTGGGGCGCCTGTTTGTCGGGAATTGCGGAAGAAATGACCTTTTTACGATGATGCGACAGTTGGAACCGCCTACTTCGAAACCTAACTTGTTTGCAGGCGGAATCGGCAGGGATTTTTTTGTTTTTAATTTTTTTTTTTGCTATAACGGTTGGTCCTATAAAAAACTTGTAAATATAAAAGTTTTAAATAATATTAAGAGGATTAATAATAAATTTAAGCGGATTTGAAATCTTGAGAATTGGCGAAGTTATGAATTTTTTTCTTCTAAACCCCCCTCCCCCCCCCCTTAAGGCAATTTTTAATTATATCAAAAATCTGTCATACATAAATTTTCGGCCCTTCTCCTAGAAGTAATAATAACTTCAAACGGATTCGATACGTATCATAAGTAAGAAATTATGGGTTTTTTTCTGTTTTCACAAAAAGCCCCCCCATCCCCCCCCCCTTGGTTTGATTTTGTCCATTAACAAACTTGACCGAGATTTTATGCCCCTTGATTTTAGGTATCAGTTTCGAAAAGATGCGGGAGTTGGAACTGCCTACTTCGAAAAATAACTTGTTTGCAGGCGGAGCCGGCAGGGATTTTTTTTGTTTTTAATTTTTTTTTGCTATAACGGTTGGTCCTATAAAAAACTTGTCAATATAAAAGTTTTAGATATTATTAAGAGGATTAATAATAAATTTACGCGAATTTGATATCTTGTGAATTGACGAAGCTATGATTTTTTTTCTCTTAAAACCCCCCTTTTTCCCCCCCTTGGGGCCATTTTTAATTATATCAAAAATCTGTCATACATACATTTTCGACCCTTCTCCTAGAAGTAATAATAACTTTAAACGGATTCAATACGTATCATAATTAAGAAATTATGGGTTTTTTTCTGTTTTCACAAAAAGCCCCCCCAGCCTCCCCCCCTTGGTTCGATTTTGCCCATTAACGAACTTGACCGAGATTTTATGCCGCTTGATTTTATGTATCAGTTTGTAAAAGATTAAAGCAGAATTTTTCCAGTTATCGTGGTCAGAAAAAAGTGACATAGATAGATAGATAGATAGATAGATAGATAGATAGATAGATAGATATAAAGTTTTGAACTGGGAGTGGTTTTGGGTTCTGGGAGTCATGATCGGCGTAGATCTGCAAAAATTTTTCAAAATTTCCAACTTAGGTGAGAATGTAATAGGTAGTATTTCTTACGAAATCTACCTAAAACATCTGCTAGAGATGACAGGAAACTGAAGCGTATAGTTAAGAATAATCGTTTTAAAAGTGTGCGATTCTTTCACCGAAAATGGAAAAATGAGTTGAAGTTTCTTACATCGACAACATTAAGACGTCTCCATAAATTTAAGTTTGAATCTCGTGTACCGAAATCAAAACCTCTCATGACTGGAAAACAAAAGCGTATAATATTGAATTGGTGTAAATCAAGACGTTTATAGAGCGAATAAGATTGGGAAAATGTATTATTTAGTGATGAAAATATGTTTTGTGTTTCATATGGTAATAAAGGTACTCGAGTTTGGAGAATGAAGCAAGAAGCCTTTAATAAAGAATGCCTTAAACGTTCCGTAAAATTTGCTGCTAGTGTCGTGGTTTGGTGTTGCATGAGTGCAGAAGGACCTGGAAAGTTATGCATCGTCTACGAAAAGGTTAACTCTCTGATATATCAAGAAATTTTGGAATATTACATCATTCCATCATCAGAAGACTTATTTGAAGATGATTTCAACAAGATTTAGCGTCACCGCATACCTCTGTGTCAACTAAGAATTCTTTCCGCCAACGCAACATTAAGGTACTTCCTTGGCCCCCAAACTCACCAGACCTTAATCCCATCGAAAACATATGGTGTATAATGAAGAAGAAACTCCAAGAAAATCCTCCTTCAAGTAAAACTGAGTTAGTGGCACGTACAAAGTCTATTTGGGCTAATATTGATAGAAATATTTGTAAACACCTTGTATATAGTATGCAATTTCGATTGTACGCTGTTATGAAAGCTAAAGGGGATGCTACAAAATATTAACTACCATTTACTTCATATTCATAAGATAATATTGTTTCGTAAAATAAAATATTCTAATATTTTGAACCAATCTAAATATTCATTCTAATATTTTGATGTGTTTCAGAAAGCTGTATACCTAATTTATTTTACTGTAGTTTATATTTTGTAAGTGTTAAAATCTTATCTAAACATTCCAGATTTAATTTATAAGAAATTTAATTGAATTTACTTAGTATCAAAAATAAATAAATGAAAAATAAATTTTTCTTATTACTTTTTCTCAATTATTCTAATATTTTGAATATGAGCTGCACATAGTGTGGAAAACGGCTACAAAATAGTACTAAAAAATTGTATCCGATAAATTTCGAAAGATGCTGAAAAGATAACGGGTCGATCGCAGCGGCATCTTCTAGCGGTGGCGTAGACAGGGTGGAGGTCAAGATGCTTCAGATACCACTAATTTTATGAAATTATTTTTGCCTTATCTAATCGGAGAATTTTCTGCAATATCCAAGAGGAAGAAAACTTTATAATATTACTGGTTTCCAGAGTATTTGGACCCCCCCCCCCTTTCTGGCTACGCCACTGTCTGCTGGCTCTTTACAACGCAAACATTGTATAAGAATCGGACTGAGAAAACGTTTCAGCTGGTGGTAAATATTTTAAATAATTAAATTATACCCTATTTCATTAGACTTGGATAGTGATTTTCATAAGCTTTGAAAATATGTATGATATATGGATGATCATGGCCAAAAAAGTGACACGCATTCTTTTGAGCCTGGTTGCAGTACTCGATACAAGACAGCAAACTAGAAGCTATCCCTATTTAGCATACCAAAGGATGAATCTCTGCTAGAACGTGGAAGAGATTAATTCTCTGATATGATAAAAAAACTAACTTCAAAATCAGTTACATCTGAAATGTACACTTACAAGAAGATTTTTTTAACAGAAATTGTGTTCATTTTGTCAATAATGAAACGGTTACTTTTGCTAGAGGTCAATCTATTTTTAAAGCAGATGTCGCGGCTATCGCCCTATTATTAAACCGCATCGTTGCACGTTTATCGGCTACAATTTTTTAGCACTTTTTAAAGCATTAAATGTTTGTTTCTTTTTTTAATTCCGAAATTTCGCATTCATACCAGAAATTCCCTAAAATGCTCTTTTCGTTACTTAATGACAGATATTTCGTGATTTCTTAAAGTAAAAATTCTTGTTTCATAATTTCCTTTGTGAATTCGAAAATTTTGAATTAAAAAATGGTAAAACCGTTTTTCACACTATGTATTCTAGGTTCTGTAGTTGAATCATATATATATACAGGGTGTTCCGTTAAAGGGGTCCAATATTAATAGGGGTAATAGAGGAGATTACACGGAGCATAAATCAGTATATAATGCCTGGCCGGATCTCAATAATTTTCAAGTTACAGCAAATAGAATGAAAAATCGGAAATTTGTAAAAAAACCCTCATTGCTAAACTATCGATAACGCTACATAAAAACGAAGCACATATTTAGAAAGAGCAGAAAAAATCCTACGAAATGACATAAGTTGTTTTAGAATATTGAGAATTAATGGCGAGTTACAAGCTCTGAAACAGTGAAAAAATACAAAATCAAATATTTAGCAAAATAGTTAATCGTTAATTCCAAAAATGCAACTCTACCTACATCAAGGAAAATGTTATAAAATTTGGTCCATTCCGAAAGCTTTCGAAGAAGCTGACAATAAACCATATCAGTTTAATTGTATGGGAGAAATCAAGCAGTTCCCTAGTTACCACTCTGTACTGTTGCACGCTCGGAAAGAGCGAAACTCCACCCATGACGATTGTAAACACCCCGTTTTAATATCTTTCAATTATACATTTCTGATCAACCTCTATCAATACCCTTTCATTATTCAGTCTGGTCAAGTGAATGACATATTGTGCAGCTCTCGCCTTGTCTTAAAGCAAACTCCGTGACTGCTGCGTTTCCTCCATGAACTTTCAGGATGATGAAGAAGAAGTACTTTTTATGCAAATTTTCTATGTGTATAGGAAGAAAAGTGTAATAAAACAGCAGTCATCAGTGGTCGTTATGTTAAAGGGAGGCTGTTGTAAGTGGGATTGTAGTAAGTTTATGTATAATAATTATGCTGGAATACTCTAACGAAGAATATGCGGACATGCATCTGATGTACGGGCAAGCTCATGGAAATGCATGTCTAGCACAGCGCATGTACCGTGAGCAATTTCCAAGGAGACGTTGCCCAAGTTCGAAACTCTTCATAAAAATCGATAGACGATTACGGGAGACTGGATCGTTTAATACAGCAAGCATTGATGCAGGGAAACCTCGACATGTACGAACACCTGCAATGGAAGAAGATGTACTGAATATTTTTAAAGATAACCCCTCCACGAGTACACGAGCTGCTGCGTCTGAAGTCGGTGTTTCTCACCAAAGTGTGTGGCGTGTTCTGCGTGCAGAAAACATGCACCCCTTTCATGTGCAGTGGGTACAACTGTTATCAGTAACAGATTGTGCTCAGCGGACAGAATTCGTACGCTGGTTGCTTAATGTAACAGAAAATAATCCACAATTTCTGGAAAATATTTTATTTACTGATGAAGCAACATTTACGAGAGAGGTCGTGGTAAACACGCACAATATGCACACATGGTCATATACAAATCCGCACACTGTTTTCCCGTCGAACGCACAACAAAAGTTCAGTGTGAACATATGGGCAGGTGTTCTCGGCGATTATCTCATAGGACCATATTTACTCCCAGATGTACTCAATGGCAGTACGTACTTGGTTTTCCTACGGGATATCTTACCGCAGTTACTGCAAAATGTGCCAGCAACATTGCGCCACAATATGTGGTTTATGCACGATGGCGCACCGGCACATTTTTTCATAGGTGTTCGCAATCACCTCAATTCAACATATCCTGGGAAATGGATTGGACGCAGTGGACCTGTTGCTTGGCCTGCACGCTCTCCAGACCTCAATCCGTTAGACTTTTTTGTTTGGGGACACCTTAAATCGCTGGTGTATGAAACGCCTGTGGATACGCCGGAGGATTTACTAGCGCGAATCGTTGTCGCTGCAGGAGACATTCCCAACTCCGTCGGAGTTTTTCGGCGTGTTCGCCAATCTTTACGACGTCGCTGTCGGCTGTGCGATTCTGTTAATGGGCGCAACTTCGAACACCTATTATAATAATGTCCGTTCGTCTGCCTTCCGACATTGAACTGTGCAGCGCAGGCCAGAAGACTATGCTTCACATATGTCATAAAGTACGTGGAATGTAATTCTTTATTTGTCATTTTTCTTTTATTTTCAACACTTTTTGGCACAGTATTTTCTAAGTCACAGACTGTGGTGTACTCAAATTGTAAATTACAAAGTTTGTATGAATTAATTTAAAATTTAGTGTCTTTTTTAAATTTATAATTAATAAAATTATTATGCTATTTGTTATTATTATTTCCTATCATAAATTATGATGCACATATACATACAATAATTGTCCATGTAAAACATGTACTGAAACTTCTTGCATAGTTACAAATCGCAATATTTTTAATTATTTCTGAATTTTCACCACCAGTTTAATTTTAAGGAATTTAACTTAAGCTTTATATCAATAAAAGACCACTTTAAAATGTAGACTATTATTGTAAAGTTATTTTGGTTCATTCAACTCTTGAATAATTAAAAATGTTGCATCTCAGAAGAAGCATGATCGAAAATGTACAGTTGAGAGTAATTAAAAAGGCGGTGTTTCCAATCGTGATGGGCGGAGTTTAACCTTTGCTAGTGTCAAAGAAAGCGGAGTTGTAACTAAGAAACTGATTAATTTCTCTCACACAATTAAACCGATATGGTTCATTGTAAGCTTTTTCGAAAGTTTTCGGAATGGACCAAATTTTACTACATTTTCCTTGTTGTAGCTAGAGTTGTCTTTTTGGAATTAACGATTAACTATTTTGATGTATATTGGATTTCGTACTTTTTTCACTGTTTCAGGGCTTGTAACTCGTCAATAAATATTGCTATTTTAATACAATTGATGTCATTTTGTAGGTTTTTTTCTGCTCTTTCTAAATATGTGCTTCGTTTTTATGTAGTATTATCGATAGTTTAGCAATGAGGGTTCTTTTACAATTTTCCGAATTTTCATTCTATTTGCTGTAACTTGAAAACTATTGAGATCCGACCAGGCTTTATACACTGATTTATGCTCCATGTGATCTCCTCTATTACCCCTATTAATATTGGACCCCTTTAACGGAACACCCTGTATATATACTCTTTTGCTGTACATAAGATAACAGTTTTGGATTCATAAATATTTTCGACTTCCGTTTTTGATCAATTTACTTTTTTAGGTATGTAACGATTACAATTTGTTTAATGATTTTTGGATTTGATTTCTCAACAGGATGCTTTTTTTTGCTATGCATTTTACGATAAACAGGATAACTATCTCTCAGTTTCTATTATTTAGAAATGCACAATTTTTTATATTTGAAATTTTATTTAAACTTTTAAACACTTACCATATAAATTGAAATGAAATGCACTATATTTCTATATTCATAACTGCGTTATTAAAATAAATATTTTACAATGATATTGAAAAAAGATTTAAGATCCCTATACCATACTTGTTTTAAGATTGTGGTCGCTTCAATGGTATTTCCTCCCTCCCCTTTCCACAAAAGCAGAATATGGTACCCACTTTTTTACGATAGGTTAATGTACAGTTAGTCCTATTACAAAAAATAAGACGTTAATTTAATTACTCCTTTTTCTAATGGATGATTAATTAAATTTTTCACTTGTTAGAATCAACTACTTCCTTTAATCCACAGTTAATTTAGTCAGCCATATATTTGAATCGTCTGGTAGTGAATCATCATTTATATTCTTTTTCATGTCTACATCCCCTAATGTTCATGCAAGCGCACAACATTGAATGGGGTATTTGTTTAGAAGTTTTTGATCAAACTTTGAAATAGCATATTTACGCTACAGTAACCCATTCGCTACAAACCAGAATAACCCACGAGTATACTCGTGGTTTTTCACTCTAAAATTACGAATTCATACCGGAAATTTCGGAAGAAGAATTTTTATTCTATGTAATAAAGAAATGTCCGTAATTAAATAAAGTAAATTAACGAATTTATTTGATAGAATTTTTTAAAAAGTTCTATTGTTTTCTACGAAACAAGGAAGCTTATTTCTATTATTTATTTATTTATTTTGTGTTTGTCAATAATGATGCATGACAAAATCGGGGTTTCTATTTACAATTATTCAGATATCCATTTATTTTAATTGTAGAAGATGTTTTCAAAAATATTTTTGAAGCACTTGAGATCTCTAAATATTAGGGCGAACGAGATTACTTTTTTTTAATTGCGTTAAAAGCGAACTTTCGAATTTATTCATTGCGTCCATTGTAAACTTGGAAAAATAAAATTTTAATAATTTTCTAATTAAAAAAGAATAATGAATTAGTATATGTAAAAAATTAGAAGCCCAGAAAATATTAATGTTGTAGTTAAAACCAAGTTAAGGAGGATTTGTATTTTATTATTTCTTTCTTTCTTTCTTTTGTTTTTGCTTTGAAAACTATATCTTGTTGATTTTCTATGTAACGAAATTTCTATATTACAATTTTATTTAGACAAACTGGGACAGTTATTAAATAAAAGTTTAACGGTATTTTTACAGTTTACTATTTTTACAAAGTGATCTTGCACATATTTATGAAATAAAATTGACATAAGTGATATTCTGATTAACTTTATTTTGTGTTGCAGTAAAAAATTTTCTAAAGTTTATGTCAATATCCATATTACATTATATATAAATTGCACTCAATTTAATCAATGTATAAAATTCATAATGTAATTGAAAACGTATATAAGGTAAAACAATCCTCAAAGACGATATAAAGTGTCTTAATTAATAGATAATAGTATAATAGTATTTCTATTAATTAATAATATGTTTAGTAATCAATAGAAATAGTATTATGTCCTGTATAAATTCTACACAACACAATAACATACTATAAATATTGGTGATTTGAAATTGCATAATGGAGGACCATTTGAGGTAAAAAAAGGGAAAATGCAAAATTATTTCAGTGGCATTTAACCTATACTTATTTCTTTAGATAGATAGAGTCAACAAAATGCTATCAATCTAAAGTTAATCTTGTGTGGATGCATCAGCTAAAGGAGAATCGGAAGATTGATAAATACCTCTGTTGTTTTGAGTCATTTATTTTCATATTTGACTCAAAGTTCGTTTTCTACTCTACAAATAGTTAAAAGTGGCTAAAAAATGCTCTTATTCCCATAATTTTACCAAAGTTATTCTACTTTTCAAATATCTTTTATATATATTTGTAATCCCTGTAGATTTATGTAATTTCTTTTAGAGATGAGAATGGCGAATGAGAATGAATCATAATTGTCATCTATATTTTGCAATAATTTTCAGATCGTTCGATTATTATAATAACTTGTTTGCTTATCACTACGTCACACATCAAAGCCATTAAATAATAAGCCCAGTCAGATAGTGTTAAATTTGTTAGCGGCACACTAGCGCCAACCCTCTGCTGCGGATGGGAGGCAAAACAGAAGCGCGTCGCAGAGAAACGATACGATTTATTTATATCGATATTTTATACGATTTTTATCGTTTGCATCTATTTTTACTTACCCATCATACGTAGTATAGGGTAAGTCTTGTAATCGTTTTGAAAATCGAAAAAAAATGTTTGACGGATTTACACGTTTCAGACACTGGAGATTCCGAAAAACATATTTTTAGAAAAAAAATTTTGCCGTCCGTCTGTGTGTGTGTGTCTGTAAACGCTCTATCTCCCGAACAAATTGAGATAGAGACTTGCAAATTGGTATGTACTTAGTATGTAATAATGGGAAGAAGCCTATTTCATTTCAATAACCTCGATTAACCGGAACATTTTTTCCGGACTCTCGAAATATTCGTTCTGATGAAAGGTATATAAAAATTTTCGACAGTTTATTTTAAGGAGTAAATATAAAAGACAATAAAAAAACATAAATTTTGCATAAAACATGAAGTCGATCGGATAATGAGTTGCCGAGATATTTGTAATCCTATTTTCCACACTCTTCAATTTTTTATGACCCTGTATTTCATCCAAATTTCACTTCAAATATATATTTTAATTGGAAATTTGACGCTTAATCAGATGCAATAAACCGCTAGTTAATAGGAGTATTATGTTTGGAGTTATAAGGAAAAACCTCTTTCAAGCAATTCAGTAATCGAGCCTTTTTATGACGTCATCAAGCCACGATTTTATTTGAATTGCAATGCATCTTATAAGTAGTTTACACATTTTTATTTTAATATTTTACATTATACATATACATGATGGGTAAGTATTACGGTGGCCCCCAACGACTAGTTTGTTTTTGCACTTCCTTTAAAAGCTTGCTAATTATTGGGATCTTTTACATTAAAGCTAAAACTATAATGAAAATAAAAAGAAAATTGGAATTTTAAATATTTTTTTGTACACATTTTAACAAAAAACTGATAGTTTAACAAGAATATTTTATAACAATATTTCATGATGTTAAATGTTTTTGAGATTTTTTAGCAATTTAATAATAATTTAAAATCTAGTAATTGAAATATTTACTCAATAAGAATGAAGATTATTTATGCATAAGATTTTATGCATACAGGATAACTAGAGTAGGAAAAAAACTGCACATTTGTATATTTTATTAGTTTTTTAAGAACTATGCAATTAAAAATTTTACAATTTATCAGAAATTTTTTCATAAAATAAATATAATATAAAACGAAAAGAATAAATAAAATTTAACATCATGAAATATTTTTGTTAAATTATTAGTTTTTTGTTAAAAATATATACAAAGAAATATTTAAAATTCCAATTTTATTTTTATTTTCATAATAGTTTTAGCTTTAATGTAAAAGGCCCCAGTAATTAGCAAGCATTTAAAGGAAGTGCAGGTTAAATTGCCCATAACAAGTCACAATTTTGTATTCAGCATATCATTTTTTAACACTTTCCAACCTAGTTGAAAAGGGTTTATGACTTCGGTTTGTCTGTCCATGCTCTAACTCTCATAAATATACTCGAATTGTCCTGAAATTTTTGTTGTTTACTATAGCTTGTTCCCTATTTCAACTTATAGTTTTTTTACAGGGACAGTAAAAAATATTCCCTTACATTACAGTTAATGGGAAATAATCATTTCAAGTGCATTTTGATGATGCTACGTCATTTAAAACATGATGAAATTGATATACAATTATGAAGCACATTAAAACATGCTTTTTGTAGAATATGGTATGCAAAACATTAATTATTCATTTACAGGGTGAAGCAAAAGAATTCTGTTACACATTGTTCTATGGGGGAAAATCGTTTGTAGTGTAATATAGTGATATTTCACTATTTCAAACAATGAAAATTATATGCATTACTGAGGTGCACTATAAATTTCTCTCATCAAAGTGGTGTGAATTGCGTTTATATACAGGGACACACAAAAGATACTGGTTACAGTACATGTGCGATATTTACAGTCTATGTGTCATAAGTGTGTTTTCAACTTTGGTTTGCGTTTTTAAGTTTAACTAAATTTTTTCATAGTACGTGTGTTTATAAACTCGGTTGTTCATATATACGGCTACACAAGGGAATCCGTAAGTATTACAGATTATGGGAGTGAATTACTTAAGGGTAGTTTTTAATTGTGTTAACAATTTTCCTGCTGAACTATGTTTAGTGGACTAATAAAAGTTTGTAGTATATAAATAAATTCATATACAGAGCTACACAAAGAAAAATATACATTGTCGTTTAAGGTTGGTAACTGCTGCGAGTGAATTTTAAGTTGCCTTTTAGCTTAATTATTAGTGTGTACAAAAGCTTCAGATAATATGCAGGGCTGTGCAAAAGATTTTGAGTGCATTTTCATTGGTTAGTGAAAATTGCTAAATGTGAATATTCTAACTGAACTAAATTTTATCATGCTATATATCCCCATCAATTGATCATATACAGGGCTGCACAAAATAATTCGACTACTTTTTTGACACTGGAATGCAATTTTGACAACTGTATTTTTCAATATGTTATATGTTTTCTATAATGTTTACTTACATATCTCCCTTCACCTTATTTAACGGTGAAGTTTCATTACAGGTTTCTGGCTGTGTTGGAAAGTGTTTCATAATCACACATATTTTTTGTTCTTGTTTTTAATACATTGATCTAGTTCTAGTTGCTAAAAATTATATTTACAATGGAACCACTTTTGGTGCAGCTCGCACCTAGCATCCATACATGGTACATTTCGTAGCCCTATACATAAAAGTTAGAGAACTGACAAAATTTCTGTGTTAAAAACATATTTTTAAATTTTTTTATACTATATTATTTTTTCATTATTGGATTTTTAATTGATAATTTCATGCCAAAAGTGAGTCAAGTCACCAAATAGGGTGCTATGAATCCAAACCACTACTGACACAGCAGAAAAGTGTGACATTCGTCCAGGGTTGTCTGAAAAAAGTCTACAGTCAATGTCACGCCACCAAAAATGCAATTCTAATGTTGAAAATTTTCAAAATGAAATTCGTAGGTTTTTAAAGAGTTTTTTAAACTTCTTTCAATATTTTATTCTTACTATTAACTAATTTGTATTTTAAAGTATTTAAAAAACTTCTCTGTTAATAGTCCGATAAGTGGTCTCGAAAATTGCATTTTCTGAAAAGTATGCTGCTGTAAAATAAAAAAAAAATGATTTTAACACAAAATTTTCAACAATTCTCAAACTTCGTAATATAGGGCTTTAAAATGCCACCATGTCTCAATGCTAGGTGCGAGCTGCACCAAAAGAGGTTCCCTTGTTAGTAAAAAGCTGATTTAAAGAAATCAATATAATTGACCCTTCTCTCTTAAAAAACTACGAATTTTCATTAAATAAATATTTTATGTAAAAACGGAACATCATGAAATTTTGTAAAAAAAATTTCTTGCACTTTTTGGTTCAAATATCCACAGATACTTTAGAAAAGAAAAAGAAAACTTAAGATTTTAATAATTTAGTAAACTGCAGCTAAAATGCTACTTTAAAAAATAATAAGACTTCAAACTTTTAATGTAACTATGGGTTGCTAGGAAAGTTCTTTCTGTTCGGGAAAGTTGGTTCGTACCGGAAAATTCTATTATTAGACATTAAATCAGATAGCTAATGTCTAATAATTGACGGGCAGATTTTCTGGTACAAATTCTTAAACAGAAGGAACTTTCTGAATAACCCAATATATGTATTTAATGACTAATTAGCAGATAGTTAACTATCAACATTTGTATAGATTTCTCTGTGGCATATGTTGAATTTAATCGAATCATTGCCTCTAGTATGTGAATTATATACTATATCAGTGATGAATTCAGCGGTTGGGGCAGGGTACACATACACCAGATGATTTGCAATTTTATGCTTTCATTTTTCTATTTATGTTAAAATTATTATTATAAGACATTATAACTAAGCTGCATTTCAAAACACAGGTACAATGACAAAGATTGTGCACTAAAAAAAAATGAAAAAGTTTCCTGTTGGAAATGGAATTATAGTTACCCTTATCGATAAGAAAACTTTTCCGAACTTACAAGGAATACAATCTGGAAAAATAGAAAGTAGTTTCTTTCTGCCAAGAAACTTTTCCTTTTTGATTTAAAAACTTATCTTTAAATGCAGAATAAATTCCTGTAGATTAATGAAATCTCTCCTTATGTATAAACGAAAGCTTCCCAAATCAATAAGTAAACTCATCTTTAATAATAGAATCAATTCCTATAAATCTGTATAACTTTCAATTCACACAAAAATGTTTTGAAAGAATAGACAGAAAACATTCCTTTTTAAAAAAGAAACATTTCTGAATTATTCATTCGGGAATCTTGAAAAAGGTAAAAATACCTACAGTAAAATAGAAACTTTCTTTTTCTTTTTTGGAAATATATATTTTTTTTAATCAGAAAAAAATCCCGTATCATAAAGGCTCTTTCCTTATAAGGAGTAAGAACAATGACAGATGAAAATACTCACCTTTTGGACACTATTTTTGTTTCCTTTTATCTAACTTAAATAATATTAAGAATCTTTTTTGCATGCCTATTCACACAATCAGAATTACAGATAAATGGGTAAAAAGAATATTTCAAGTATGTTAAGATCATAAAATAGATTACTTTGGTATGTTTTGTATTACAATAGTACAATTTAACGTATTGTCACCTTTAAATTTTATTTATTTGTTACAAGTACACTTTTTAATGTTCATAATATACATAACATACTTCTTGTTTACCGTAATTTCGCGCGTATGCGCCGCACCCAAGTTAAGTCTTTTTCAAACCGAAAATTTTATTGAAAATAAGAAGTCAAATAAATGCTAAGCAGAAATAAGTCACCTTTTGTTTAAAATAAATTCTGGTAGGAAATCGAATTGTCTGAGGTGCGGCGTATACGCGCGAAATTACGGTATTTGTAATCTGCGTGCATACGTATCCTTAATATATTCAGTCAAGATAAAAACAAAAGGCAAAATTGTCCAAAACAAACCATTTCGCCTGCTAAAATGTTCCCGCACCCTTAAAAGCACTTTTTTTTTTTTTTTTTTTTTGTGAAAAATGTAAATTGTCATATAAATGTAAAACAAATCTGGTGAAAACAAATTAGCTTTATCTTTAAATGGTTTTCTTAATTGAAATGAATTGGAAAAATTATCAACATGGAACTGATTAGACATAATTCAAAAACGTTGTTTAATACCAACTATTCTCTCGTTTTAGCAGTGATGAATTCAGCAGAAGGCTTGGGATACACAAAGTGGAGGATTTGTGGTTTTATGCTTATAAATATAAATTTTTATGTTTAAAGTTATATCATAAGTAAGTTGTCTCTAAAAACACAGATAAAATGACAAAGTTCATGGTTCATACACTTGAGAACGATTTTATGTTTATATTTGTCGTAGAAGTGCAATGTTCCCCCTCCCCTCCCCTTTTGGAGGGGAGGGGGGGACATTACACTTCTACAACAAATATAAACATAAAATCGTTCTACAATATTTTGAAAAAAAAAATACTGTATACAATTGTTTAGAAATCAGATAATCTTTACCTTCAAAAACAATTTCCCCAATTTTACTTTACAAACATACATTAAAAAGTACTTTTTATTTCAGATTGTTTTGTATCTTTTCTATTGATATAACTCAAATAATACAAATATATATATATATATATATATATATATATATATATATATATATATTTTTTTTTTTTTTTTTTTTTTTGTCAGCTCATATCTAGATGTAAAGTATTTTGTACACCTGAAAAAATTTTCAATCATTTTGTACTTTTTAGTATTATTATTCGTTTGAAGGAAAAAAAAAATCTTTCTAAATATATTTGGTATTTTTTATGTTAGCCGGTTGTCAATTATATAGAGATGTAATCATTGGCACCCAGCTAACATAAAAATAGCAGTTATTTGTATTCTTTAATTTTTATTTAGTACTTTACTTATTATTATTAAATAGAAGCATTAATATATGTCTTTGTATAGAATGTTATAGTGCACATGGTATTTCCAGGTACTTTAATAAATTTACAATCAGCATAAAAAGAAAAAAATCTTATCTATTGATATTACTAAAAGAATTTACAAGTTTCTGTTCAAGAGAAAACATATAATTTTTTTGATTGATCATTTATAAACATATGTAGACTTCCAGCCTTTATTATCTGTATTTTGTGCTTTCAAATGCTGTGAAACAAACATAGATAAAAGTTGAAAGATATTATAGAATAAACAAAAGTAGTATTAATTTATCAAGCAAAGTAGAGCAAAAATTTTGGCTTATTTAATCTAAATAACGTGAAGGTTGTTTAAATTTTTCAAGAATAAAATTTCAACATTGATTTACATCAATGATAGATAAATTTTATTTTTAATCAGCTTACCATAGTTTAGATATACACAACATTACATAAATTAAAATGGTTCTAGAATAAATATAATACATAAGAAAAAAAATCACCACATTGCTTGACTTTTTCAAAGAATTCTTATCAGATCTTTAGATATTAAGATATATATTTTTTCAAGACAATATATTAAAAAAAACTTTTAAATAATAAAGTATAGTTATTTAGTAAGGTACATTTATACCATCGGTAAAAATGTCATACATTAAAAAGTAAAGTAATATCACTACAAGAGCAGAAGTGAATTCTCAAATGAAGTTGCTTTTGATGATATTGAATTTTTTACTTAAAGATTTGCGATTAAAGAACATTACTTCAAAATTAGAAGTAAGCTAGGGATTTCCCCTTATTTCTTATTACTGACTTCTCTTGTTACTTAACAATTAATCAAATTAATTAACTTAACTGCAAAAGGATAACAATGTTATGTGGTGGATAGACAATAAAGATGATCATTTAAAAGAACAAACACATTTATTAAACATTTAAAAACAAACAATAAATAAAAATGAATGTTTCAAAATTATATTATTTTGTGATACTTTATATTTAATTGAAATAATAAAATACAGCTCACAGATGCAAAATATTTACATCTTGAGATATTAGATTAAGATAGCTGTTTGCAGAGTGTGTGCTTCTGGTGTCATAAAGTTCATTACCATGATGATATAGAGAGATCACCACAAAGTCTGTAATTATTATACAAACCGATTTCCGACTTACTCTTTTCCTGAATTCCAATAAGCTTTATCCATCGCTGACATCTAAGGAAGACATAATAATTAAAATTTGAATTAATATAAATTATGAGCATACAATTTTTGGATATTTACAGGTTGAATAGGGGAGATTTACTTGATGAAATTTTATCATCTTCTTAGGAATACTAACGATTTAAAAGAGAGAATTTTTAAAACGTAAACTGTTGGCATCTGACGCCTACTTTCTGATGGTGAAAATTGTGTTTTAATAATTATATTAGGTAATGAGTAATCACGCTTCTAAATTTCCCCCGTAGACTAACATTAGATTTCATGATCGGGAGTTTCAGTGAAGCAGCCCCTTAATGCATGTGTTGTTACTTATATATGCCATATGTACATCCTATACACATGTCATATACGACCTGTACTTAACAAATTTAATAAAATCTAGTAACGAAGAAAACATTTCGCAGGTAAAAAAAAAATATATGTAATTTGACAAAACACAAATTTTATTTTATGAATTGAGAAAAATTTAGAATAACATATAATTAAACTCAGAAAGATAACATAAACTTCCTTTTGTAATATAATCTCTGAAAAAAAAATAATGCTGTAAAGACCGAATTAACCGGCATGTCCGAGAAATGCTGATGTCTCAGCAGTTGAGTGCTATAAAATGTTTATCTGATGATTTGGGGGGGGGGGGATTCAACATTGACACCATGTCAAAAAAAAATTATAATTTAACAAATTACAATAACCATTAGGAAAATGTTCCGAAAGCTTAAAAAAAATGCCGGCCAAGGTTGCAGTTATGATTTCGCCAACATCATCGCAAAGCTTATATATACATCCTAGATACGCATATATATAATATATACATATTCCAAACACTCCTATATCTGCCATGTACGTCATTACACACATATTATTAACGTCTTATGTGTCATATATACATCATATACACATGTCATATATATACATCATATATACATTATACATGACTATAACTTGGCCATATACGTCAAGAAATGTTATATATATATCATATATTATTATAATGCCATACATGCTTTATAATTTGGAGATAAATCTTGGTCGCTAGGCGATTCATCCCTGGGGGCCACTATAACACGAAAGTACCAATTTTCTACTTTATTTTTCATATCTGATAATTTGCATCTATCTTTTTTGTAACTTTAACATTTTTGTAACTATTTTATGCATTTCTATTGCCTATTCAAATAAAAACTCTTCTAAAGTTACAGAATTTCGTTAAAAAGTCTTCTAAACTTTTACAGAATTTCATTAAAAATGCTTTAAAAAATAAAGTGACGACGTCAAGAGGTCCATTCTCGACCGAAAACAACAACCATTTTCCCAATGGTTAAAAAAAACTTGGTAAGTAGTGATGACTTGCGAACTGCATTTGTCAAGCCCTGTATAAAACTATAGTGGCCAATATGCGTCACAAAATGTTATAATACATCATATATTATTATAATGTCATATATTCATTATAATTTAACAAATTCTGGTCGCTTGGCGATTCATCTTTGGAACACGTGATAACATGAAAGTACCCACATTTTAATCATATCAGCATAAAAATAATACAGAAATGGGGATCTGTTTCATACTTTAATGTTTAAAAAACGAGAAAAAAGTATGAGCATGTCAGGAATTGGCACAGACGCACCATGTTGATTTTTTTTCCCCCGCCAATTTGGCGAAAACTTTGTTTTGGAATATTAGTTACAAATAGCATGCAATAACAGCACGTGATTTTTTATTTCAATATAAAAATAAAATAATATAATGAAAATAAATAAATGGTAGTTTGAAGTTTGATATAAATAAATATGTTACTTTGCTACTTATCTATTGATAAACATAGTAAAAATAATTTATAGAATTAAAATAATTAAACAAAAATAAACAAAATAATCGGTTTACCATGTGCGGCATAAAATTGCCATTTTGTTGCAATCGCGCCAACATGGTTTGTATATAACATCTGTGCCCAGGAATTTTAACATAGTTGAGCAAAAAGTTTTTTTTTATGTAAATCGCCTTAATGATAAACTGTTAATATTGATAAAATAAATATTTGCATATTAATCATTAGTATATAGGAACAGATGCTTTACACTCACGCAAACATATACTAAACATAAGTTTGGCGACTTTTTGGTTGGCGCGATTTTCAAAACCGCGCCAAACGAATAACTTAATACAATGGCTAAGTTGCCATTAAAGGAACTAAATTTGGCGACTTTTTTCCTTTTTTTAACTGATTTTTTTTCTGCGTGAGCGTCAAGCATCTTAGCCATCAAGGTTAAATAAATAAACAGTAAAAAAAAAAAAAAATGAATATACAAAATCGTATCAATCTCACTTCTCTAGGACCAGATTTTGGATCTTAGCGAGTATCGCAAAAGTTGGAAAGATATATTTTGCAGACCACTGCAGCATCTGTACCATATATATATATATATATATATATATATATATATATATATAGGGTAGATGTGCCAGTAATGGACACCCTTAAGGAAATTCTTTAAAAATCATTTTTTAATTAATAGTTATAATTGTTATATTCCACATTTTTTAATATTATATTAATCAACCAACAATATTTAACCATGCTCATAATCACATTTCCCAATGTAAATCGAAATTTAATTGTAAATAACAGAAATAAATCAAAACACCCTAAATTCCAGTAATGGACACCCCACAAAAAGTAATAGATAATTGATATTATGATTGTATTTAAAACTAGAATTTAAAAAAAGCATATTAATGAAATAAAAAAGGCTTAATTTTTATTTGTTATTTTTTTATAAACCAAAAATGTTGAAGGTAGCCCATTACTGGAAGCGGTCCATTACTAGCACATCTACCATATATATATATATATATATATATATATATATATATATATATATATAAACAAAAATATCCGATATTTTCAAAATAAACAATGTATTGACGATTATAAATATTTTCAGATATTGCAATTTAAACTAAAATAAATCAAACCAGAAAAGATTATTTCAAATAAAAATTTAAATAATGTATAAATTTAAATAATGTATATCTAAATTAAACAGTTTATTTTTCAGTGGCTATTTCATGTAAATAATATCTCGCATAATTATTGGTTTTACATTTAAATTATCAACTTCAAACTTGGAAAATATATTTCTAGCTCAAAAAAAGGGCACAATTAATAACAGTTGAAAAATTCATTTACACTTATTTGACTGAAAATATCATACACAGTATTTAGAAAATAAATATCAAATATATGAAAATAGCGAACATCATGATATTTTACACATAAATATTGGCTATACCTTATACATCACCGAATTCTGTTGGTTTAAACTATTTATTGGAAACAGCGTAATTTTTAAGTACCGAATCGTTAGAAATCTATTACTTTATTTTCAGCCTTCAATGGTCGAGCTCTGATATAACAACTGTGTGAATAATATATTTATAAATATTAATTACATTTATAAATCTGCATACCAGAGACAGAATACATCAGCTCTGCAGTTTTATTTTGAAATCATTTTACGAAATATTTATAACATTTAACCAGTTTAATTTATTTCATATTTGTTTTATAAATTAGTAATTATAAAAGTTGTTTAAAGAAGTTTTGAATTCTAAGGGAAAAACCAATTCCATATCGCCATTTTTTCTGTATACAAACTATTTACAAACCGAAAATAAAAACATTTAATTAATTTAAATTAATCTTACTTGAGAAAAAATTTATTTATATATGATTTATTTAACCAATGTTAAATAAAGAAACAGTAAAAAAAAAAAAAAAAAAATTGAATATGCAAAATCGAAAATCAAAACATAGCACTTAACTTACCCCGTCATTGTGTTGCCATTCCTTCACGACAAATCCATCATCCGCGACAAGACTCCCTTAATAGATAAGACTTGACAATCCGGAGAAAGTCTATGGGAGAAAATGTCTGCGGTAATTGCCACTTATTTATTGACTTTCTCCGGAAAGTATCGCCGCCTGGTGGATACTACCGCAGAGTTGCCAAGTCTCCGGCTTTTTGAACACCAGTATATTTTTAGAGAAAATGTTGTTCTTTTAAATCCCAGAATTCTCCGATCAAACAAAACAAAATTGTCTGTACTAAAAAACTGGTATCCAAAAAGAGAATAGAAAAATCTAGCAGCTCTGCTATCGCACAGCTGCCAACTTTTACGCTTTTTTCTTACCACTAAAATTTAATAGAATTTTTTTCGTTATGTAATCACACGATCTTGTCAATTTAATAAGATAAAATTTAGTATAAAATTTTAGTGGTAGGAATTAAGCGTAAAAGTTGGCAGCTATACACCGATACTAGTTCATAAGCAAATGCATAGAACAAATGGAGCTGTGAAAAAATTTCATGTCGAAAATACTCCTATTACTGACGATTGATGGCGCTAGTAGCAGGAGAATATAGCGGTCAAAGGAAACTTGCTGATTGTGAGGCCTGATACTATGATAAGGAGGCCTTGACCCGCGAATCGTTGCAGCCTCCCAACCGCTAGGTGGTGCTATTTTCAACTTGCGAAAAGTTTCCCATTTATCTGACTGGGCTTATTATTTAATGGCTTTGTCACACATAGATCCCCAATAAAGCAAACAACTGATTTCTCTAAATTCTTAAAGCTGTCTTTCGAACATAGCCTCAGTTCTCGAACTTCGTATTTGGAACAAGTAATGAAAGTACGGCCTGAAATTCATACCCAAATACATTAAAACTATGTCCTTAATTTTTTCTGGTGGTAAGTAGAATATTTGAATTTGCTCATATTTACTTAATTCAAATTAATAGATTAATTGGTAAATCATATTTTTTAGATTACATATTTCTCAGTGTAACATTTGAAATTCAAGGATTTGTAACAAAAATAAAATTGTTAACAAAAATAAAATTATCCTTTTAGCATTTTGAATGTGTATCTGTTAGCACTTTGTGCCTAAAAGATGGACTTGTATATTATTTGTCAATCGAAAACAGATGTCGGCCCATATAATTAAAAAATTGTTGTTTTTATATAGCTAAATATAATTTAATAAGATACAAATATTAAAAATCTCTTCTTTTACTTTGAATTTGTAATGAACATTACAAAACATGAAGAAAAGGGAGAATAGGATCACTCATAAATACTAGCGACGCAAGACAACAGAATCTCGTGTAAAACTTAAAGAACTAATCCGACAACTAAAATACCCTTATCAAATATTATATAGACATGCCATCACCACGCTACGTTTTAACAATTCCCGGCAACAACAATTTCCCAAAAATGTCAAAAGTTTTGTTTCTATATAAATAAAAATAATTTAATTAGATACAAATATTATAAATCTCATTTTTTATTTTGAATTCGTAATGAACATTACAAAAGAAAAGAGAGAATAGAATCCTTCACGAATGCTAGCGACGCAAGACAACAGAACCTCGTGTAAAACTTAAAAAACTCATCCGACAACTAGAATACTCTTCAAATAGTAACTACACAAACTATCACAACGCCACGTTTTAACCTTTTGCTTACTGGCTAGGATTGGCGACTATTTTTAATATTACATCCTACCACAATTTACAAAATATTATTCGTGAAAGATTTCTCTTGAAAGTATCCAAGTATCAGTCTATGGCAGAAATTATTTTTGAAAAAGTGGTGCACAAGGATAAAGAAATTTCTTTTGGGATGACATGTATCCCAACCGCACAATCAAACGTCAAGGTAATTTGTCTTTGATATTATAAAATATAAATATAAGAGTTTAAATATACAAAAAGAAACATATTTATCATAGCCGCAAACTGTTATATTTTATTTTACCACTAAAATTTAGCATTAACTTCTACCTTATTTAATCGTTGAAATTGCAATTAAATGCAAAAGTTCTTTTAAATTTTAGTAGTAACAAACAATCGTAAAGGTTTCTATGCATTTACACATTATTTATGACAACATAGTGAGTACTATTCGTACAGGTGTTTGAATTCGAATACTACTTTTACCAATAATATTCTTTGGTATATTGCAGAATTATGCTATTAGCCATTTGACGACCGTATGGATCATACACATTTTCAGTTTATTCGTTCTATGCGCCACGTGAATCGTGCGCAAGGAAACTGCTGAATAATGATTTATAGTCTCATTTAACGCTTGTATAATATAATCCTCCAAGTATATATGTTTCGTACGTATAAATTGAATTAAATTTGTTAACGTTCGCCAGCCTCCCTTAATTGCAACTCAATTCACATAGGAACTACTACGTGGTCCAAACTCGTTTTGGTCGCTCGGCAACTCTACAGCAACTCCAGCCAGAACGAGTACTATCATAAATCATTATAACATGAAATTTACAAAAAAAAAAAAAATATGTTTAAAAGAGTAATTGAAACCTTTGTTGAAAATACAATTAAAAATGTATTTACTTGGCGCAAATTAAAAAAAATACAAATTTCCAAAATGTAAAATAATTAACTGAAAAAATTTCTTTGAAATCCTAATTACAGTGATCTTTCACTTATACGCGATACACGGAAATCATTTTTTCGCACCAGTATTTTTAAGGTAATTTTCGGCTTCTTAAATCACAGAATTTATGAAACGAATTTTACTGATTTAAAAAAGTGGTATGAAAAAGTAATTACTGAACATCGCGTATAAGTGAGAGATCTCTGTAATTTTAAACTCATTGCGCCTATAATATTGTACAGCAAGGCGTAAATTCATTTCGAAAAACTCTTGGAAAAACAACATATGATAGCAAGATAGTTCAATATAAATTAACAATCTCCGTCTAAAATTTGCTGGATGTGAAAAATACAATATCTCGCTTGGCAAGTTAAGAAAACGTTTTCTTCTGGGATTAAAAGAAACTCTTGATCAAAAAGCTGATTTTCTGAATGCGTCACGTGACCGTCAAACGAACCAATGACCATTGCTGTTCATACATCGGCCGAAATAGCGGGCTATCTTTAAAAAGAGCTTCTGCTCTGAATTTTGATATATTTTATTAGAAATAAAAGCTAGTTAATATGACGTCATATTTACTAAATCGTACGAAAATATTTTATTTTATTTAAAACTAAACTAAAGGTCATGACGTCCTTTGCAGTTATAAACAAACCATTGCAAAGCATTTTCTGGGTGTTTCTACGTTTTTCCTAGTGCAACTACTTTACACAATGAAAAACTTACTCAGAAATGGTTTTTGAAATCCATTTTGCCGTGTGCCATGACACTTTCGGAATCTATAGGAGAATGCCTCCTTTCTTTCAAATATGACACTAGTTTCATTATCAGAAAAATTCCTCTCTTCCTAGATTACAGCGTCCAAATTTAAGCAATTGTTTTACAATTCCAAAGTTTCATTAAATATTTCTTATAATTAATGGAAAATTATATAATTTTCATAAATATTGAATTTGGTGCATATCAAGTATCTTTAAATACATAGAAAGAGCTCAATAGTCTATTTAAATGCAGGAATAAGAGTCGGTGAATATGACATCATCAATAACGCTGTTTTAATAAAATATTTTATATTCATGGATAAAAATCATCTTTTGTTTTCCGAATAACGTCAGTATCTCCATCGGAAACTTTTCGCTTTACATATTAGTTATTATTATAGATTATTTACTGTTACTGTATTTACACAGATTACTTAATATTATTTGTCAATAAATAATCTGTTTTTGCTCATCAGCGATTAGGGCATAATTAAATGGAATTATATTAATATGTTTAAATTTCATGAAAACCATTGAAATTTCCTTTTTAACGTTCCTACACTAAATGAGTCGAATCGATTCGTTTCTATGAGATATTTCATTCGATTCGAGCCAGAAATTTCTTCTTAAAGTAAGTTAAATAAAAGCTACAAAGAACTAAGTTAAATAAATATGTTAAATAGTTTTAACTGAAAATTCTGGTGTGAAATGTTTCTAATCAAAGTTTAATAAAATTTCAACAGTGTAGTGAGGTTAAATATGACACAAGTTTCAGTGGTGAAATCACTCCTCTTATTGGCGCAATTTAATAAGACAAATTAATTTTATTTTACTACGGTGTTCCCAAACGACAAGCAATAAATTCTGCCATATTTTCGTGTCATATATTAGAAATATATATATGTATATATAGATAATTATTTAAATATAAGATACATTTTACTAACTGAACTTTTTGTTTAACAGGCTATACGCTTCCGACGACTTGAAAAATGGGTGACGCACGGTGTAAGTCAAGGATAACATTTTTTTTTTTAACTTCACGGCTATCAATATGTTAAATAAGGCATTGTTTACTATTTCGAAATACTGCTACTTAAATCCAAGGAGCAATACGAACCCTGTTCTAACTTCTTGAATCTCCAAATACTGAAGTGTATAGGTGCATGTATGTATCGCATCATTATGTAACATGACTAAAATCCCTATTATTCAATTCAAGTGAGTTGTATCAATATCTACTTGAACATTCGATACTATCTTCATCTGAAATTCCCGGAAATACCAGCCATAATCGACGACCTAAGTTAGTGCTACTAAGTTGAGAAATATTTTTATTCAAAATATCTATCGCTATTTCTGAATAATATTCTTCGCTTAAATTTAATGACAGACATTCTATCATTAGATAAAAGAAAATACTAGTCTAAAGAAGTAGCAAATATTTGAATTTTTTGTCGCATTCTGGCAACACCGGCTAAATTCTAACATTAGAGGAACATTTTAAATTTAATACAAAACCCTGAAACAAACGCATTAGCAACGCCACCACACTTCAAAAAGACTCTAACTCATTACAAGTCTCTTAAAGCGCACCAAAGAAGGACCACTTTGTTTCGAGAACAAATCACAACTCTCAGAAGAAAGATTTAAAAGTAAATACTGAGATAAAATTACGTTAAGTGTTCAGCTTAAAGTTTTTCCGGTGGCACATATTTTAGTTGCGCATGTTTACAGACATACTAAGTAGACAAATTCGTTGATTTTTTTTCAAAAATGAATATACTATCTAAAAGCAAATAACGGAATGCAAAAAAAAAAACTGTTTTATAATTTTGTATTAAAATGTAGAAGAACAGTCTATCTCTTCATAAATCAGCAGCCAGCTGTTCGTAACATTTAAATGTCCCAAAACTATCCATATATTTAAAGCTGTTTGGTAATTCTGTCAAATCTATTCCATCGAAATTCGATCGAATACGCATGCGTCAAAAAATCACCGGCCAATGAGGTGAGGGTCTATGACTGTCTCTACAAACGTGTTTGGGATCGTATCATCTGTTGTTTTTTTCTGTTGTCACGTTGCGTTAAACCTAGGAAGATATTTATCTAGAACTCACTGTGGAGTGTTTAGAAGGTATTTATTTTATTTATTTATTTTATTTATTGTAATTTGTATGAATACTTAGATGTCCATTTCGGATTTACTGTTTAAAAATGAATTTAGGCTCATAAGTTGGCGAAATCCCGATGGAAATTTTCTTTTTAGATCTCTATCATTTTGTTTATATAGTACAGAAAATAATTATTCAAACGTGTAGAACACGTAATACAAAATTGGACCACTTATGGTCTGTTTATTATCGGGAATGAATCTTATGGTGTTCCGATTGATAATGAATTCGATTATGTAAATATAATATCAAAAGACAGTACGCACGGTAGTAATATTTTTATTATTATGTGTTCGAAAAAAGCAGAATCTGAGCATCTGAATATAAGTTATAAAATAAACAGAAATATATTATCTCTATTCGATTTAAAAGTTTTGTCATTACATAAGTGGGCTATTTTATTTGTAAAGAGTATGTATGCATTATATTGTTTGTATGTATACAAATCTTTATAATGTTTTGATTTGCAAACTCTTAATATTTGAATAATGTTTACATTATATTTGTTTGTATGTATACAAACAATATATGTATACAAAGAAGTATATATACAAACAATATATAATGTATCATGTAACAATATTAATATTTACATTGTATTGTTTGTATGTATACAAATCTTGAATGTTTTAAATGGGCAAATTTGTAATGTTTTTTCTGTTATTTTTTTTAAATGTCAAAAAAAGATAAATTTTCAAACTTGGTATAAATAACTTGGGTACTTTTCTCTATTATCCCATTGACCACTTTTCATAACAAAACAGAAATATATTATCTCTATTCGATTTAAAAGTTTTGTCATTATATAAGTGGGCTATTTTATTTGTAAAGAGTATGTATGCATTATATTGTTTGTATGTATACAAATCTTTAGAATGTTTTGATTTGCAAACTCTTAATATTTGAATAATGTTTACATTATATTTGTTTGTATGTATACAAACAATATATGTATACAAAGAAGTATATATGCAAACAATGTATATAATGTATCATGTAACAATATTAATATTTACATTGTATTGTTTGTATATATACAAATCTTGAATGTTTTAAATGGGCAAATTTGTAATGTTTTTTTATGTTATTTTTTTTAAATGTCAAAAAAAGATAAATTTTCAAACTTGGTATAAAAAACTTGAGTACTTCTCTATTATTCCATCGACCACTTTTCATAACAAAATACTATCGCCAAACTGTATGATTAAATGCCAAAATTGCAGTCCCATTTACTTGATGTCGAAAACATTATACGTGTTTTTTATGTCATCAAGTGGTTTTTAATTCAACATTTGCGTGTATTTTTCATTATGTTTATTTGATTTATTAGTTATTTCATTAATTAAAATAACAATTGTATCCTTAAATTCTTATATTTTATTTATTTTGATATTCCAACGACAACGTTCTCCCATTTATTTGGCGATAGTTTTTTTTTTTTATGAAAAGTGTTCGATGAGATAATAGAGAAGTACCAAAACTTAATTACGTATATGAGTATATTCTTTGACAGTATTAATCATTACTCGATATTTTAAAACTGCATCATATCTGTAGAATTATATTAATTTAAACAATGCTTCTATTGAAGTGTGAAGAACCATATACCTCTATGAAGAACCATATATTTACATAATTGTCTTCATTAGCAATAGGAACACCATAAGATTCATCCCCGATAATAAACGGACTATAAGTGGTCCAATTTTGTATTACGTGTTCTACGATATTTTTACATACATTTAAATAATCATTTTCTGTACTATATAAACAAAATGATAGAGATCTAAAAAGACAATTTCCATCGGGATTGATTTCGCGAACGTTAAAAGAGCCTAAATTCATTTTTAAACAGTAAATCCGAAATGGACACCTAAGTATTCATACAAATTATAATAAATGAAATAAATAAATACCTTCTAAACACTCCACAGTGAGTTCTATATAAATACCTTCCTAGGTTTAACGCAAAGTGCAAGAAAAAAACAACAGGAGATGATCCCAAACACGTTTCTAGAGACCGTAATAGACCTTCACCTCATTGGCCGGTCCTACCGGAAGATTTTTTTTATGCATGCGTATTGGGTCGAATATTGTTGAAACATTTGACAAAATAAGCAAACTGTTTCCACCTAGGTATTTATACACAATACAACAAATAAAATAAATGCCTTCAAAACCCTTTTGATCATCACATCAGCGTGCAAGACAATTTTTTTACCGGAAACCGTTTGATGAATTTCATTATTTTTCCGTTATGGATTGACAAATTTTACGATTTTACCGCTAACGATTGCTGAATTTCACAATTTATCGACTATTGATTAACGAATTTCATGATTTTTTCCATGAACATTTGTCGAATTGCACAAAAAAAATTAAGAATATCGTCAAATTGTCTTGGGTAAAAAAATTTTGAATATTGTCAAATGCCATCGAGAAAAAAGTCTCTTTGTCAAATGATTTTGAAGAAAAAATCGGGAAATTCACAAAATGGTTTCGGAAAAAACTTCACCAAATGGTTTCAAAATTCTTTGAGTGACAGCGGGAAAAAAAATTTCATTTTACATTCAATCATCGCAATTGGCGAGTGTGACTAAGTTTAGCCAGTGGTGGCAATAACATCAATCACCAATTTCCAGTATTACTCGCCGATTGGTGAATGTTAATTTTGTCTTATATCACAAACTGTATTTACATATACTACTAGATATAATGATTATGAACCATGATTTTTCTGTTATTGGGCGAGATTCATGTTTTTTCAGCAATTCTTTGACGAAATTAGTGTTTTTTCAGCGATCCTTTGAAGAATTTCGCATTTTTCTCACGATCCTTAATGAAATTCGCATTTTCCAGCAATTCTTTGATAAAATACATTTTATTCCGCAATTTTTCGACGAAATTTAGTAGAAAAGCGTGATCTTTTGGTGAAATTTCCTTTTTTGCGATTCTTTGACAAAATTTGCTTATCTTTCGCGATCCTTTTGCATAATTACGTTTTTTCTGTGGTCTTTTAACAAAAGTCATGTTTTCCCATTATCCTTTGATAAAGTAGTGTTTTTTCCTCAATCATTTGACAAAATCTGTTATTTTCCCCCCGCGAAGATTGGTTAGATGTTTTTAGTCTGCAGGTGCCCTAAAAAGTCTGTGACGCCCGTTGCTGCATCGCACACATTCTTCCATGGGGCATCGAACGAAGTAAATTCAACCTAAAGAATCATTGTTTCATTCCTGACATTTCTCGAAAGAAACAACGTTCAACTCATTGACTGAATTGTAAAGGGCAAAATGTGTCAATTAGCAGAAAGTGCGCAATTTGTTCGTTCATGGAAAAAATCGTGAAATTCGTTATCCGATAGTCGATAAAATTCGAAATTCGTCAATCGATAGCGGAAGAAGTGCAAAATTCATTAATCTACACAGTGGAAAAATCGCAAAATTCATCAACTGGTTTCGGGAGAAAAATTTTTCGAATATCGTCGAATTTCTTCGAGAAAAAAATTCACAATCTGCCAATTTCGAGGATGAAATTTACCAAATGGTTTCAAAATTTGTCGCGCGACAGCAGAGAAAAAAAATCTTTTTCCATTCAATCATCGAAATTGGTGAGTGTGACTATTATGTTTGACCAGTGGTGGCAATAAAGTCCATTGCCAAATTTTCAGTATTACTCGCTGTTTGGCAAGTGCTAATTTTGTCCTATACTTCAAAACCCTTTTGATCATCACATCAGTGTGCAGGACAATTTTTTTTACGGGAGACCATTTGATGAATTTCGTGATTTTTCCGTTATCGATTGACCAATTTTACTGCTATCGATTGTTGAATTTTATAATTTATCAACTATTGATTAGCGAATTTCCTGATTTTTTCCATGAACGTTTGACGAATTACGCAAAAAAAAAATAAGAATATCGTTAAATTGTCTTGGGTAAAAAAAAATTTAATATTGTCAAATGCCTTCGAGAAAAAGGTTGCAAGTTGAAACGGCTGTGACTTCTTTCTCATGTTATGCATCTCCGGTGTCCATCCCCCCCCCCCAAGTGGGACACTTTTCTAAATTTTGCACATACCCCTCATGTGATATATCGGTGGAAAAGTCTTTGACCACTTATTCATGTTATGCATCTCCGGGGTCCATCCCGCCCCCCCCCAAGTGGGACACTTTTCTAAATTTTGCACATACCCCTCATGTGATATATCGGTGGAAAAGTCTTTGACCACTTATTCATGTTATGCATCTCCGGGGTCCATCCCGCCCCCCCCCCTAAGGGGGGCACTTTTCAAAATTTTGTTGACACCCCTCATGTCATACATTGTTGGAAAGGTCTGTGACTGCTTAATCATATTATGCATCTCCGGTGTCCATCTCCTCACTTTGCCCCCCCCCCCCAAAGGGTACTTTCTAAATTTTGCACATTACCCTCATGTTATATATCATTGGAAAGGTCTGTGACCACTTAATCATTTTATGCATCTCCAATGTCCATCCCTCCACTTTGCCCCCCCACCCCCCTAAGGGATACTTTTCTAAATTTTGTTGACACCCCTCATGTCATATATCATTGGAAAGGTCTGTGACCACTTAATCATATTATGCATCTCCGATGCCCATCTCCCCACTTCCCCCCCCCAAGGGATACTTTTCTAAATTTTGTTGACACCCCTCATGTCATATATTGTTCGAAAGGTCTGTAACTGCTTAATCATATTATGCATCTCCGATGTCCATCTCCCCACTTTGCACCCCCCCCCCCCCCAAAGGGTACTTTCTAAATTTTGCCCATTACCTTCATGTTATATATCATTGGAAAGGTCTGTGACCACTTAATCATATTATGCATCTCCGATGTCCATCTCCCCACATTGCCCCCCCCACCCCCCTAAGGGATACTTTTCTAAATTTTGTTGACACCCCTCATGTCATATATCATTGGAAAGGTCTGTGACCACTTAATCATATTATGCATCTCCGATGCCCATCTCCCCACTTCCCCCCCCCGAAGGGGTACTTTCTAAATTTTGCACATTACCCTCATGTTATATATCATTGGAAAGGTCTGTGACCACTTAATCATTTTATGCATCTCCAATGTCCATCTCCCCACTTTGCCCCCCCCCCAAGAGATACTTTTCTAAATTTTGTTGACACCCCTCATGTCATATATTGTTGGAAAGGTCTGTAACTGCTTAATCATATTATGCATCTCCGATGTACATCTCCCCACTTTGCCCCCCCCCAAAAGGGTACTTTCTAAATTTTGCACATTACCCTCATGTTATATATCATTGGAAAGGTCTGTAACTGCTTTATCATATTATGCATGTTCGATGTCCATCTCCCCACTTTGCCCCCACCAAAGGGTACTTTCTAAATTTTGCACATTACCCTCATGTTATATATCATTAGAAAGGTCTTTGACCACTTAATCATATTATGCATCTCCGATGTCCATCTCCCCACTTTGCCCCCCCCCCGTACTTTCTAAATTTTGCACACAACCCTCATGTTATATATCATTGGAAAGGTCTGTGACCACTTAATCATATTATGCATCTCCGGTGTCCATCTCCTCACTTTGCCCCCCCCCAAGGGGTACTTTCTAAATTTTGCACACAACCTCATGTTATATATCATTGGAAAGGTCTGTCACCACTTAATCATATTATGCATCTCCCATGTCCATCCCCCCACTTTGACCCCCCAAGGGTGTACTTTTCTAAATTTTGCATACACCCCTCATGTGATTTATTGATGGAAAAGTCTGTGACCACTTAATCATATTATGCTCCCCACTATGAAATTTGTCAAGTTAAAGCAACTATAAATTTTACTTTTATGGTATTATCAAGTTGTTTGCCGTCAGATTTTGACGGGTTCCATCTAGTATTGCATTAAATCCATAAGACTTGGTGTGGATTTTGTGTTTTGTAAGAGAGTTGTTTGTGGAATTAGATACTTTGGGTCCCTGTTATCTTCTTTTACACATACGGACTAAATCATAGTTATCAAACATAGTTGATTTTTTAGTACCATACTTTTCTATTAGAATTATTTCATTTATTTAATGACGGAAAGTTGCGATTAAACGAGACAAAAATTACTGTTGGATAATAGTGGTAATAAAAAATCGGTAGGTTTATCAACTACAGATATCACATGTCTACAGACATCTACAGGTCCCGATATCTCTGTTTTAATTGAAATCTGAAACACTATAATTGTTAACGTGAATTCAAAAAAGTCACTTTTTAACTAGTGCCTTACACCAATTGTTTATGAAAATGTCATAAACAGTAGTTAATAAAATAAAAATATAGTTTGGTGTAATCTTTGATGATTTGTTGTTAAAGATGATTGCTATTTAGAATTTGAGAATTAAATTAAATAGTAAGTCAACTAAAACCAGATTTTTTTTTTTTTTTTAGATACATAGAAACATAGATACATAGTTTTAGGTACATAGAAAAAAATACATTTCATTAAATATTTTTTCTGATTCGAATTATGTTTATTTGGCTTGAAAAACCAGGATTTTGGATCTAAAATAATTAGTCTAAAATAAAAATCCATCGTCCAGGGCTCCCAAATAGTCCGCCAACTGAAAACCAATATTTTTTAACAGAAAATTTCCTGGTATGTTTCAACAACATTTTCGTATAAATTTACCTCCGAATGTGGTTTCTGTAAAATTTGGAAATAAAATCTAATAATAAAAATTTTCTAAGAAAATACCAGAATTCAAAAAGCGGACCATTTGGGAGCTTTGATCGTTAGTAGTCCGAATTACAAACTGTTCCCAGTGTGGTTACGAGTAATCCCTCTCCAATATTCTAAACACTTCTTTGGGTTTTCCGTACTAAAATGCCTCGAAAGACTTTACTCGGTTTCGCAGAAAACTTTTATTTTTTATTCTTTGAAATAACATATCGGGCTATTTGTGGACCGCGGGACTTGGGTTGAAGATACTTACTGTAAACAGTACTTAATCAAATAAAATTGCAGTTCGGTGCTATTTTTGTAGATTTGTTTCAGTCATTAAAGATGATTTCTATTTAGAATTTGGTGATAAGATTAAATGCATACGAAGCCTATCCAGGTATTTATTTATATAATTTTTAATTATGATATGACCGCATAGTTGCTAACCTTCCAAACTTTTTTAAGTGAAATTAATTCAGAAATTTTAGAAAATAGCATTAATTAATAAATAATCACATTAAATAAATACTTCTTTAAAAGTTTTTTTGGCTTCAATTTTGTTTATTTGGCTTGAAAAAAACAGAGTATTGGCATTTATGTGGTTGTATTATAATGTATCGACTACTCTAATCATAAGAGTAGGCGAGCTTGTGATTGTGAACGTAGTTTTTGTCCACTAATTGTCCATGTGCGTAAAAGTGATCAAGGCTATCTTTTTTTAACTTTCGACAAATGAGAGTGAAAACCTCGGAACTTGTGAGTTTCTGCTTTGTATCGATATTAATGCCAATTTCTACGTCTGGTCAATCGATGTGCTAGTATTTAAGCATTGGCATGCGTTGGAGAATGGGAACTTGGATCGAGTTTCTCCACCATGAGAGTTGATGTGAGATCCGGCGATTCTGCTCATCTATCCGAAGCTAAAAAGGATAATAAGCAGTTGGTAAGCCGCTATTACGATATTTCCTGCTAATCAAATAAAGTTAATTTTGGTGCTCACGGAGTGCCACTTTCAGTAGTAGCCTAGGCGGACATCTTGTCATCAGTGTTCGACTAGCTCGCACAGTGGAGATTGGCTTTTACGAAGGCATCTTGACTTGCTGTGTCTTCAGAGTTGTAAGTTGCGTTTTGAGTTCTTTATATTTAATATATTGATGTTGTATTTTGCTGATTAAAGTTTCGGGGAAGCTGATTTCTTTTGGTTAAAAGAAAATTAGTAGAGACCTTTTTCAAAATCCTTGTCCAATTAAGTTTTAATAACTTTGACTTTGAATTTTACATTTTGTGCTCTCTCTTACGACTGACTAGATTGGTTCACTATCACGAACAGTGACGTGGCTGTTACAGTATTACTACTTATACAATATTCGTTTTTGCTTGCTATATAGATTGTTTCATACGAAAACTATGGTTTCAATGTAGAGGTTTTGTCTAATTTTTAATTAAACTACAACCCTTATCTTATCCAGAGAATTAGTTGAACATTTAACGGTACATTTAATAGTTCAACAGATACAGTTCCTAGACATAATGGGGATAAGATTTTCTGAATCATAATCAGTACATTAAAAAATTGGTTATCCAAGAACCTTTGTAACTAAAAATGATATACAATTTATAAATTAACGTGTCTGATTTATTGTGTTAAATTGAATCATTCCTACTTTTTTTTATAAACCTCGTGTACTTTTACAGGGTTCGTGTGCTTTTCCAGAATTTTCTAATAGAATTGTTCGCCCTATTTAAATGCAGAAACTTACTTAATGCATTTGCAGAGTATAAATTTATTGTGCTGCAGTAGTGAAATATTAATATTTGCTTTCGTATATTTTATGCAGAAATTGAATTTCGTGATTTTCGAGAAACGTGCATCGCGATTAATATTAAGCATCGCAATTAACATTTTCTTATTTCAATTTAGTAAAAAAAGTTTTTTATTCAAAAATCGACCACTATTTGTGAATAGTAATATTAGTCTAACTTAATATGTCATTCTTTAATATATCTTATTTAGTATATTTATTCTTATTTAATATATCATATGATTTGTAATTAAACAATTCTGACCAATTACTGACAGTCACATGACTATATTCCTGATCATATGTTATTGTAACCTCAATTGATACCCTTCTGGTACACTGGAACCTCTCTTATAAGCTTTGTATTCTTCTTAGAATATCCGAGTAATCTAGCACGTTTTTCTGATTAGAAAATTTTTATTTAATATTTACATTGCAGAAATCTTGATCGCCTTGCTTGATAGCAGAACTCGTAATATTTCTCCGCGATGAAAGAAACCCAAAAATTCTATTTAAAATTTTTGCTAAAACTATAAGCACCCTGCTATTTTATATTTACTCATTAAATTATTCCTAATTCTTTTAAACCTCATGCATTTTTAGTATATTCGAAGAACATAAAATTAATCTGTTGCAGCAGTGAAAGTGTTGTGTACTTTTGTATCTTTTATGCAAAAATTGTGTTTTGGAGAATTATGCATCCACATAAATATCAGAAATAACGGTTGTTCACTGCAATTTATTTATTGGAAAATCCATTATAGCATGTAATAAAAAAGTAACAAAATTTGTTTAAATGTCTGTAAGCAATGCATGATATTAGGAAAACGTGAAATAAATTGCAAGTTATTCACAAAATTTAAAAAAAAGTTAAATTTTGCAGAAATGCAAATTTACTTTCTCTTTTCAATTGAATAAATAGTCATTTAAAAAATATTCATTAAATTCAGTAAAATTTGCTTAATTCCATACACACGATTTATAATAATTTAGAAATATGGAATGGATTTAGAATTATTCATAACATTAAAAAATATGAGAATATTTTTTTATATAATATATAAAGCATAATGTACATAAAATTCAGCTATGAGCATAATATACAGGGTGTATCGGAAATGCTTCAACAAACTAGTGCTCGCGATTATACGTATAATACGTATAAAACGTATTGTAACCGGTAACGATTTTTAATAGAAATCATATGGAAAAAAGGCTTGACTACGTATACGTTTAAACGTATATAAACGTATAATCGCGAGCACTACAACAAACTTAGAGGGATGATAGTACTCGTGAAGACGAAAAAAAAATGCAATGGAACATGGGGTCGCAAATGACGTTGAACCCTTTCAGGGACAGTGGTATGCTTATGAAACCACTTAATTTTAATTCCAAAACGCCACAATGGCACCAGAATTTTGCTAAAATCTTTTCCATTTAATATGTACGTGAAATATAGCATTTTTCTTATTTATAAATAATTTTTTTTGTAAATTCCGGTGCCAGTCATTTACTTCAACATTTTAGTACAAAAAGTACTTTGCCTCTGAAAGGCTTAAAGGATGAAAATCGAGAAAATGCGCCTGGAAATGGACAAACTGAGACAAGAAAGAAACACTCCAGAAAATTATTTTTTGCACAGAATAGGTACAACACAGCTCGTGATGTCCAGAGAAAACAAATATTTTACAACAATTGTTAAAAGTGTCGACCGCGGACATTATTACACAGAGTACATCTACGGAGCAACGAGTGGCGGACTCGCTATGTGTAATAATGTCCGCGGTTGACACTTTGTACAATTGTTGTAAAATATTTGTTTTCTCTGGACATCACGAGCTGTGTTGTACCTATTCTGTGCAATAAATAATTTTCTGGAGTATTTCTTTCTTGTCTCAGTTTGTCCATTTCCAGACGCAAAATCTCGATTTTCATCCTTTAAACCTTTCAGGGGCAAAGTACTTTTAGTACTAAAATGTTGAAATAAATGACTGGCACCGGAATTTACAAAAACATTTGTTTGTAAATAAGAAAAAGGCTATATTTCACATACATATTAAATGGAAAAGATTTTAGCAAAATTCTGGTGCCATTGTGGCGTTTTGGAATTAAAATTAAGTGGTTTCATAAACATACCACGGCCCCTGAAAGTGTTAAACGTCATTTGCGACCCCATGTTCCATTGCATTTTTTGTTCGTCTTCATGAGTACTATCATCCCTCTAAGTTTGTTGAAGCATTTCAGATACACCCTGTATATATATGTATGTAAGTGAAATATTTGTAACTACATATTTGAGAAATGCATTTTAACTAATTACAATATAATTAATTGCATACACACAGACTTTATGCGACATAAACAGAGTAATTTAAAATGGATTAATGTTTTTTTAGAATTCTATAAGAAGTAAACGATAACTGTATGGAAGTTTTTCATGGAGTAGATGAAAGTATGAAATGTGTAACTTTTTTTTTTTTTTAGCACTGCTTACTAGTTTTAGTTCCAAATATCGCCTGTATTAAACCTGTATCTCTGCTAGAAGAGCAGAAAAGAATAATTCCCTGATATGACAAAACACTAACTTCAAAATCAGTTACATCTCAAATATACACTTACAAGAAGATTTTATTAACAGAAATTATGTTCATGTTGTCAATAGTGAAACGGTTACTTTTGCTAGAGGTAAATCTATTTTAAAAGCAGATGTCGCTGCGATCGCCCTATTATTGTACCGCATCGTTGCACGTTTATCTTCTACAATTTTTTAGCACTTTTTAAAGCATTACCAGTTTGGCTTTTTTAAATTCCGAAATTTCACATTCATACCAGAAATTCCCTATAATGTTCTTTTCGTTACTTAATGCAGATATTTCGTGACTTCTTAAAGTAAAAATTCTTGTTTCTGAATTTCGGGTTTGAATTCGGAAATTGTGAATTAAAAAACGGTAAAACCGTTTTCCACACTATATATTCTAGGCGCCGTAGTACAAGTCTGGGATAGTGCAAACTGGGCCACTTCCATTTGAAATGCTCTTGCAATTTTGTTTTTCGTAAGAGGTGGACCATTGTAATCATTGCACTAGAAGTAAGTTCATGAAATGCTATTGGTGCCAATATTTTCTATGTTTCAATCAATTTTTTGGTTCAAAACCACATAGCATTACCAATATACCAACATATTTATATACCAATATATCAACAATATACCAATTACCAACATAGCAATACCAATAGCATTTATTTTGCGGTCTTCTTTCATTTTTATATTACTATATCTAAATATGTTTTGCATTTTCTATTAATCTGAATCTTAAATTTTCTGAATCAGAACCACGCCTTTTCTCCCTAAATTAAAGCAATAAATTGGCAAAATTTAAGACTTTATATCTCGATAACGTGGAGCCGAGGGCAAATGATTTCTGTGTTAAAAAACCCATTTCACAATGTTCTTTCGATTACGCCTTACTTAGATTTTTTTTCGTTATTACTTTATAACATGATTTCCTGTTTAGAGAGCATTTACATCTTAAAGGTAACCACTATGCCAAATTTCGAAGGTCAAGATCCTCCCCCAAAATCGCAAATTTAGAAAGCTTTTTTTTCTCCTGCACCCTCCTGGGGTTAGTAATACAGACGTAAAATATAGAGTTGCAGCTGTTGGAGCAAAGACTATCACCATCATTTTACCACCATTACTTTTGAAATCGTTTTGTCAGTTGCAGAAATTACCCTTTACTAACAAAACGAACAGACAAACGTTTCTTCTTTATAATGCTAGTAAAAATTGAGATTCCAGGGCTATTTTGAGCATTATTACAGTTCAAAATATTTCAGCGTTATCTATCTGTGATTTTATAAACTAAAAACGCGTAGTAATGAAATTAATGGTTTTACACATTATTCTCTTGCAAGAATAACTTCAATAAATGACACCAATCATTTGTTATTGAATTTTTGTATTTATTTTGTAAAAACGTTCAGTCCGTTTTAGAACACCCTGTATATTACGTAATTAATATTTTAATGCTCCTATCACAGAATTTAAAACAATTACGTAATTTGTACAGAAAGATCTGTAGAAACTAAACCTCGCTGTAATGGATTCCTGCAATTGAAGAAAATGAAATCACGGCCTATATAAAACGAGTACCGTGTAATTACACCTTTAAAAAAACTTTTTCTGAAACGGAAATTTAACAGGTCCTTTGCGATTATATTTTCAAAAAGATGAAGTTTAAAAATTACAATTTTTCATGTATGCATAAGTAATTTGTTTGTTTAATACTATCCAAATTTAAATTTCTCATTTTAATTATGATATCTTAGACGATATTCATAGCAGTATTATTCCTATAAACAACAACAAAAAAAAACCGCTCAACTAAAGTTGCCAGTTTTACCTACTTTTATATTCAGAAATTCTGAATGCTTACCTGGGAAACTGAAAGTATCTTTTTCTTTATTTAACTAAAGACATTTCCTAATTACATAATGTAAAATGCCTTATTTCGGAATTTGTCGAGCGTAGCAACATTACTTGTCATGCTAGATTCTCATAGCTAACTATTAAAAAACTTTTAGATCTTATCTTTACAGTTTATTAATATTAAAAAAAAACAAGAACGAAAAATCATGCGTTAATTAAAGATTATGAAACACATTTCAACACATCCAGAAAACTGTAACGAAACCTCCCCGCTAAATAAGGTGAAAGAAAACATGTAGTAAACAGTTTAGGATTTAGTCTTGTCTATGATCTATAGATTTTGATATATATGCATTTTAAAATTAAATCAATTAGAAAATTCATGTTTAGCAATTTTCTCCAGTCGATGGAAATGCACTCGAAATCTTATGTACATCCCTGTATATTATCTAAAATTAATAAAGCCTATACCCAGTGGTCGGAGTATCATAGTTGAGATTTTTTCCAACAGAGCGAAAATATGCCGAGACCAGGACTCGAACCTGTGTAGTTTGGCACGCAGTGAAAATGCTCTCCCCACTGAGCTATACCAACGACATTTTGGTAGGCATATCTTCACTCTGCGCTGATTTCATTCTGCTGCAGTGCTGATTTCATTCATCCAGGCTATAACTATAGCATTTTACATGATGAATCTGAAATAGCACGAAAACTTTCTCTATTCATTATGAATTAACACTTTCCGTCGCGGAGTAAGCCTGTTTTTAAAATGATGAAATTAGGACTGATACCAGAATTTAAAAAAGAATTCATTAGAAAATAAAATCTTGTTTGTTATGATTTAAAATTCTCAGTATTCATTAATTCATATATTCAAATTTCTTAAATTTAATTTATTCATTTATTTTAATAAATTCATAAAATTTTTCTTATTTAATAATATTTCATCAATTAATAATTTTAAATCAAACATTCTTTTTATTTTATAACGTTTGTCCTAATTTAATTTAATTTCAAATCTCAAATTTAATCCTTATCACTAATTTTTTTTAATATTAAATAATTTCTTAGTAAATTTAAATAGTCAAAAATTAAAGCACATTTACTTCAATTTTTTATTATCATAATTAGTATTTTGTTACTTCAATTCATCTCAGTAAGTTGTGTGTTATTTGTTTTGTCATCCTAGGATATCTCATTTCAGATTCACGATCTTTGAGATATTTTCAAAGTCCAAGAATTACTTTTTCAAAATTCTTTAATTTAAATATTTTTACTTCCAATTCATGATAGATGGAAAGAACTTTTTATTTTAGTACGTTTCCTAAAATTTTATGTGTTTTCATCCATAAGTTTCTGACTTATGGATTTTTCATTATTTTCGTAAGTTTTATTTTGAAGTGGTACATTTTCGTTACGCGGCCATTGACAGAGTTTCTGATGTCTTCATGTAAACAACAACCTTTTTTCCCGCGTATTTTGCGCAAGGTCGTTTTAGCAGCACTCCAAGGTCGTGATCGAATGTTCGAAATACTATTTTAATGCTGTTGCCAGGGGTGGACGCGTCAGTGATACCTTTAACTGTAACTTTCTCTACGAGTTTTTGGGCTTGATCAGTGACATTCAGACGGTTCGGATTTTTTCTTTGGTTATTCCGTAACCGCCGTAGAGTTTTACCTGAGTGGGAAACTGTAAAGACTCAATCAAGACCTCCTTATCATAGTATAAGACCTCTCAATCAGCAAGTTGCCTTTGACCGCTGTACTTGTCCTGCTACTAGCGCCATCAATCGTCAGTAATAGTATTTACGACACGAAATCACACGAAATTTTTTCACAGCTCCATTTGCTCTATGCATTTGCTTATGAACTAGTAGTTTTCCTACCACTAAAATTTTATAGTAAATTTTATCTTATTAAATTGACAAGATCGTGTGATTACATGACGAAAAAAATTCTATTACATTTTAGTGGTAAGAAAAAAGCGTAAGAGTTGGCAGCTATGCGGTAGCAGACCAGCTAGATTTTTCTATTATATTTTTGGATACCAGTTTTTTAGTAGAGACAATTTTGTTTTGTTTGATCGGAGAATTCTGGGATTTAAAAGAACAACATTTTCTCTAAAAATATACTGATGTTCAAAAAGCCCGAAACATGGCAACTGTGCGGTAGTATCCACCAGGCGACGATACTTTCCGGAGAAAGTCAATTAATAAGTTGGCAATTACCGCGGACATTTTCTCCCATAGACTTTCTCCGGATTGTCAAGTCTGATCTATGATAAGGGAGTCTTGGACTCAATCAGTTCCTGAAAAAATCTCATAGATGTAACGTGTAGTGGATTTCGCTCTTCGGAGCCTAAGCCATTTTGGGCTTGCGGCGAGTGTAGTGAACGTTATACTTCAATCTATTTCTCTTTTTAAATGACTATTCTTCTTCATTAAATTCAATATACTAACAAGATGATTACCACCTGTGCTGCCATATTTAATTATTCCAGGAGAAGGTATTTATTCAAATTTACCACAAGTTTAATTGATGGTTTCAAGATATATACGGTACTTCCCTAATGTGCTTTGGACGTTCGTTCCTCAGAGTTGGGTGGTCTTACATCATGATTACTTTATTTTTCTTATTTCAAGATAAGCGATACTTACGTCCCTTTGAGTGATATTTATTAAATAAGTTTTAGGGCTTCAAGATATTATGTTGCTCTTCTTCATCTTGTAATATCTTCAGTATTCGATAGTTTTCCAACGGACGTTTTCTTCTTCATAATAATGTCTATAACATCGGCAATTTAGGATGTCAACATCCTGTTGAAACCTCTTTAAAGAACTGCGGATATGATTTTATCGTCATCACCGTTATTCACATTCTGGTGTTTCTTCAGTGAGCTGTATTTGGACTTTAACTTCCAAAAATATATATCTTAACTTAATATTTTAACTTAAGGATTAACTTTAATATTTCTCAGATGTATTTAACGTAATTTTAAACTTATCTTTTATGGCTCCGCATTATGTACTACCACTTACGTTCGCGCCTATAATGGTGTTTGGGGGGAGTGTTGAATATATGTTTTGTCTAAATTATTTTAGGTTTTCGGAATCACTCCGGTGCAAGTCGCTGTTGATTCCCCCTTTTATTAATGTTTCTTTTTATATTCATCACAATCCCCGAATCTCATTATATTGCTCATTTTCCCGTACTTTATAAAAGGAAAAATGTAATTAAATATTCTTGGTGCCGTTTGTGTGTTTTGGAATTAAAATTAGGTGTCCTTTTTTTGTGGACACCACCCGTTAAAGGGTTAATAAAACCTTTTGAAAGCACCACATATTAAGCTAAAATTTAAATCAGTCAAAAAAGGCATAAGATAACTTAAAATTCACTTCTAGCAATAACCAACCATAAGCGACAATGTATCTTGTTCTTTGCGTAGCCCTGTATATGAATTTATTTATTTTTTATAAACTTCTATTAGTTTACTAAATATAGTTCAGCAGGAAATGCGTAACACCATTAAAACACCCTTAAGCAATTCACTCCCATAGTCAGTAATACTTACGAATTCTTTTGTGTAGCTTTGCATGATCAACAGAATTTATACATGCCACTTACTATACAAAAATTTATTTAAACCTAAAAACGCAAACCAAATTGTTAAGTTACGCACTTATCACACATATATTGTAACTATAGCACTCAGACTAACTGATTTATTTTGTGTGCTTCTGTAAATGTTATATAAATGCAATGTATATTGCTCATTTTCCCGTACTTTATAAAAGGAAAAATGTAATTAAATATTCTTGGTGCCGTTTGTGTGTTTTGGAATTAAAATTAGGTGTCCTTTTTTTGTGGACACCACCCGTTAAAGGGTTAATAAAACCTTTTGAAAGCACCACATATTAAGCTAAAATTTAAATCAGTCAAAAAAGGCATAAGATAACTTAAAATTCACTTCTAGCAATAACCAACCATAAGCGACAATGTATCTTGTTCTTTGCGTAGCCCTGTATATGAATTTATTTATTTTTTATAAACTTCTATTAGTTTACTAAATATAGTTCAGCAGGAAATGCGTAACACCATTAAAACACCCTTAAGCAATTCACTCCCATAGTCAGTAATACTTACGAATTCTTTTGTGTAGCTTTGCATGATCAACAGAATTTATACATGCCACTTACTATACAAAAATTTATTTAAACCTAAAAACGCAAACCAAATTGTTAAGTTACGCACTTATCACACATATATTGTAACTATAGCACTCAGACTAACTGATTTATTTTGTGTGCTTCTGTAAATGTTCGATAAATGCAATGTCTTTAACGATAAACGTAATCTTTCAGTGAGAAGTTTATAGTGCGCGTCAGTAAAGCATATTGTCATTATGTTTGAAATAGTGGAACATCATTAAGTTATATTTCGAACGATTTCTTCCCGTAGATCATTTTGAAACAGAATTCTTTTGTATGACCCTGTACATGAATAATAAATGCATTGCACCCATATATTACAAAAAGCATGATTTAATACGCTTCATATTTATATATCATATTTATATATCTATTGTGCATCAGAGTTGCCTCTATCTTCTTTATGGATCACCCTTTGTGGCAATAAATAAAGAAAATCATGATTATCACTTACCTTTACTATTTCAAAGTATGATATTAACCATAAAATGTAATTTTCTACTAATTGTCCTCTATTTTACACATTTGTACTGCTCTTTCCACCTCTGAAAGAGTTGTGGACAAAATTTTCACATATTTTAAATAACCTAGAATTCATTTTTTTAAAATCTTTTAGGACTTATCTTAGATAAACTATACTAATATTATAAAGGAGTAAAGATTATTTTTTTGTTTGTTTGTTTGTTTGTTTGTGGGGGGTAATCTCTGAAACTACTGAAGCTATTTCAAAAGTTATGGTGGCAAAGTGATGGTGACCATCCCCGCTCCAACATAGGCTATATTTTATGTCGGTGCCACTACCCCAGGGGGGTGCAGGAGCGAAAAACGTTCTAAAATTTCGATTTTTTTTATACTGAAGGAACTAGAGACATCAAATTTGGCATTGTAGTTACTTATAAGATGTAAATGCTCTCTAAGAACAAATTCTAAAAACATTCGAAATTTAAAAGGGTGAGATGACCGAAAAACGGTCTAAAAACATTCTAAATTACAATTTCTATGGAATCTCTGGAACTACAGAACTGTTTTAAAAATGATGGTGGGAAATTGATGGTGACAGTCCCTGCTCCAACATAAGCAATATTTTATGTCGGTGCTACTTCCCCCAGGGGAATGCAGGAGCGAAAAACGTTCTACAATTTCGATTTTTTTATACTGAAGGTGTTAGAAACATGACATTTGGCATGGTAGTTACTTATAAGATGTAAATGCTTTCTAAGAACAAATTCTAAAAAAAATTCGAAATTTGAAAGATTGAGATGAGCGAAAAGCGTTCTAAAAACATTCTAAATTGCAATTTCTATGGAATCTCTGGAACTACAGAGCCATTTTCAAAAGTGATGGTGGCAAATTGATGGTAACAGTCCCTGCTGTAGCAGCTATATTTTATATCGGTGACACTACCACAAAGGAGGGGGGGAGGTGAAAGAGCGAAAAAAGTTCTAAAATTTCGATTTTTTCGACATTAGTGTGGCTTAATTAGTAATTTCTGAATTATCTGTGGCAGTAAAATTTCACCGCGGGGTTTGCTAGTACTAAATATAATTATGAGGCATTCCTTAAAATACTATTCTTAAAATGCATATTTGACATACATAAAATGTATTAAAGCTTGAATGTTGACATTTTTTTATGTCTGTATAACTAATTTGTTCATTTAAAACTATCTAAATTTCCGCATTTAACTATCATACTTGAGAAGATATTCATGGCAGTGTCAGTGTATTCAGATTTCTACAGATTTATTTTATATGGCAATATTCACCTATTTTTATATTTGCGAATATTACTATTTCAAAAAAGTGGTAGCAATAAAGCGATCTGAACAAAAAAAAAAAAAACAAAAAAAAAAAAACAACCTCGCTCAACCAGCGTTGCTAGTTAAGCCTCTTTCTATATTCAGAACTTCCGAATTTATACCAGAAATTCCAAATAGTAATTTTTGCTGTACTTAACAAAATACCTTTCGTTATTTCGGAGTTTCTGATTAAAAATATAGGCCAATCCAGCAACCCTGTGTTGAACTAGCAACACTGATTCAGAGGAAACTCAACATCATTACTTGCCGTATTAATCAAAACTGCATATATAGTAAGCGCACAAACATAATACTAGAATAAGGGCGCAAAATTGACACAGCTGCGACATCTTGTGGACGCTGTTGATAATACCAATACGCGGGGTTTTAGGATGACTTCATCAGGTATGACACAAAATCTGCCATTTGGCCATTCTCCAGAGCATATATTGTGAACCTTTACTCACTCATGGACGATGTATCTTGTTTACCAGGTTTATTGCCAAATATTTTTGATACAATTTGTTTCGCTAAAATACTTACTTTTAAAAACATTCACAATATCATTTTAGTTTCGGTAGTAAAAGTAATAATATATAAGCATTATGTAAGCACTATGTAAACATTATTGTCCTTTCTCCCGAAGCTAAAAAGATATAGTGAAATATTTTTAACAAAACAAACTGAATCAAAAATATTTTGCAATAATCTTGTAAATGAGATACATCTTCCATGGTTGAGTAAAGATTCACAATATATACTCAGGAGAATGCGTAGTTGGTAGATTTATATATAATTCTCTATCTCGCGAAGGCCATTTGCTCCATCTCGCCAATGCTCCTATATCGAAAAAAAAAACCTTACCTCTAAACATATTAAAGTGTGCTGTTTCCGAGAAAACACTTTACCTGATTTTTACAATTTTAGCACATCAGAAATTAAATGAAAATTCGATTACACAATTCTATCTTTACACACAAGAACTAAAGTTAGGTTACATAATAAAAGAGTTTAACGATCATAAAAGTGGGTGAAAATAATTTTATAAAGTGTGGTAACTTTGGTGGCTTGAAACACACGTATTTTGATAGATGGATATTGAAATTTTAGTACACATATTTATTTCAACATTTACCAGAAACCTCCATTACTTTATAACTAATATTTCCATATCTATATTAGAAACAAACAGAAATTGATATAAATCTGTTGATTATTTGATGGCAGACGATAATAATATTAGATATTGTCAGTTCTGGAAAGATGATTATCTACTAGAGATTCAAAACAATGTACCGGGTGATTATAATTAAAGTTACGATAATTTTAAAACTACTGGTCAGAATGACTTGATATTTTAGCAGAACAATCGGGAGGCAATGAAATTTTGTTTGGCGAAGGAAAAAAAAATATTTCCTTATTGTGCCGATAGATGGCGTTGTCAGGGTAATGTCAGGGGAAAGACCAAAAATGTATTCTTGAACCCTTTCCGGCGCGGAGTAAATTTGTTTGCAAATGATGAAATAATAGACTGACACCGGAATTTACAAACGAATCCATTAGTAAAAAGAAACTTGCTTATTTTACTGGTTCTTTATGAAAGGAAAATTTTAATTAAATACCGGGTGATTATAATTAAAGTTACGATTTCAAAAATCGATAATTTTAATTAAAACTACTGGTCAGATTGACTTGATATTTTAGCAGAACAATCGTGAGGCAATGGAATTTTCTTTGACGAAAGAAAAAAAAAGTTTCAAAATGTGCCCATAGATGGCGCTGTCTGGGTTCACATTGTCTGAAGATATGCAAATTACTAATACGTGACATGCGCACCGCAGACATAGCAACCATAAAAATGCAGAGCAGCAGCTCTTTGCCTGAATGCTTCATCATGACTCTGACTATGAAGGATCGCGCTCTGCTCTTGAAGCTTTTTTATAAGAACGATGACTGTGCTATTACAGCTATTAGGAAGTTTCGGACATTAAAATCCATAAAAAAAGGTCCAATAACAACAAATGGTCTGCAACAAATGATTGCTAAATTCGAAGAGACCGGTTCATTTGACGTTAAACGGGGTAGAGGAAGGAAACCAGTTTCAGCTGCGGCAGTGGAAGATGTGGCTACAGCATTACAGGAACATACTGACAGTGATGCTGGAATCAGCAGTGCAAGGGGGATTGGCCGAATGCTGGATATGCCGAACAGCACGGTGCGTAAAGTCCTACGGAACGTCTTACGCTGTTATCCGTACAAGATAACTCATGTGCAGGAGTTGCTACCTGCTGACCTGGAAGCACGTCAATCTTTTGCACTACAATTTCTCGCCCGGATGGAAGTGGACAACGGATGGCCATGGAACATTCTGTGGTCTGACGAAGCTCACTTTCATTTGCAAGGTTCTGTAAATACGCAAAATTGCAGGATATGGGCGACCGAGAATCCGTCCCAGCTACAGCCATTACCTCTTCAGTCTGAAAAGGTCACTGTGTGGTGCGGAATAACGGCAGCGTTTATCGTCGGCCCATTTTTCTTCGAGGAGATCACACCTGCGGGTCCCGTTACCTGCACAGTTACTGGCAAGCTGTATGAAGCACTTTTGCGTAACCATGTTCTTCCGGCACTTGAACAGCGTCAGTGTGTGGATCGCATAATATTCATGCAAGATGGCGCTCCTCCGCCCATTGCTACTACTGTGAAGCAGCTACTGAGTGATAATTTCGGAGATGATAGAATTATAAGCCGCCATTTTCCAACAACGTGGCCGCCACGTTCCCCCGACTTAAACCCGTGTGATTTCTGGCTTTGGGGGTACCTGAAGAATGTTGTTTATAGCGGGCGGATTCAGAATCTAGCCGACTTGAAGGCAAGCATCACACAACACACCCATTGCATTAGTACAGATACCCTCCGATCTGTTGTGGAGCATGCCGTTTTGCGCTTCCAATTAGTAGCGGAACAAGGCGGAGGGCATATTGAGCAACTTATGCCTTAATAATCAGTAAGGTGTTTGTTCCATGAAGCTCTTTTTTTTTTTCATTTTTTGTCATTATCGCTGTCGTCGCTGTAAACACGTAGTCTTGTCTTTTCGCTAATAAATTTTTAGTAAATCTCTGAACTCTATTTTTTTCCTTTTGGCAACATCATTCCTATGTTTAACCCTTTAACGGGCGGTGGTCACAAAAAAGGACACCCGATTTTAATTCTAAAACTGACAAACGGCACCAAGAATATTTAATTAAAATTTTCCTTTCATTAAGAACCAGAAAATAAGCAAGTTTCTTTTTACTAATGGATTCGTTTGTAAATTCCGGTGTCAGTCTATTATTTCATCATTTTGCAAACAAATTTACTCCGCGCCGGAAAGGGTTCAAGAATACATTTTTGGTCTTTCCCCTGACATTACCCTGACAACGCCATCTATCGGCACAATTTGGAACTATTTTTTTTCCTTCGCCAAACAAAATTCCATTGCTTCACGATTGTTCTGCTAAAATATCAAGTCATTCTGACCAGTAGTTTTAAAATTATCGATTTTTGAAATCGTAACTTTAATCATAATCACCCGGTAGATATTCAATAAATATTTTGTAAAAATATAATAAAAATATTTTGTAAAAAAGTAATAATATAGAAAATAATTACGAATAACAAAGAATACAATATCTATACTGCAGCAATTTAACACCAATACAAAGGAAAATATGACGTTTGCGCAGCTATTTTATAGATATAGCAAATATTAGATTGATTACACACAAATAGTAAAACAGTTATTCATCTTGCTGTAGTTCAACCCCGTCCGTTACGTGGCATATGACCTTGAGTGACGTGACCTCGCTTTTGACCTGTCGGATGCCTCTGCCATTTACCATTTTACGCTTACTATGTACGCAGTTTTGAATTAGATTCTCAAAGCTGTCATTCGAAGACAACCTTGTTTCTTGAACTTGTTGCGGATTAACGTTGCTGAATGAACCAAAGTGAGCATAACGCAATTACATTAAAATATTTTCCTGAAATTTTTCCGGTGGTGAAGCTATTATTTTGTCATATTTACTTAAGGCAAATTAAAAAGAATAATCGGCAAATCCGATTTTTACGAAAACATATTTCTAAAACATCTATAGGAGCTACATTTGAAACTCAAGGTTACGCATTCGTTAGCAAAGTTTTTTCAAAAATTTTTAAGCGAATAAAGAATTTGTCTGATTTTGGATGAGCAGCTGTTCGAAACATTTATGACTCCAACATTTGTATTCCAGTAAATTTAATAAAAAGTAACGCTAAAAGGGGTTTTTCTGGCATAGTTGCTTGTGGGATCGGACGTTTTAGGCCGTTTTTCTCCCTTTTTCCACATAAGGGATAAGTAAACAATGGTCACTGTATACGTTGAAATCCAATCCACAATGAATTTTCAAGTGTCAACCGATATCCAGGGATGAAAGTGCTGCGCCACAAATGACCAATTGTCATTACTAAATTTTAATAGTATTCTTCGGCTTATTAAATTTAAGAAATTCTGTCTATAAATAAGATGACATATAATATTAAAATTTAGTGGTAGCAATCGGCCATTCGTTGAGCAGATGTTTCATCGCTGGGTATTAAAATCAGACACTTATTTACCAGTAGTCCGCATGAAAGATGTTTCTAAGAATGTCATTAGCTAAACTATAAAAAGGGTAAGAAACATCTTTTAAAATCACGAATGTCATCTTGATACAATTCTCGCAGCAGATTTGACATGCTGTTTATAGTTATGGATTTTAGGTACTTGGTATATAGAAAACTAGAGATGGTTGCATACACAAGCGGTCTGACCAACTGACTTTATTTTATGGTAAAACTCTTTTTTTTTTTGTAAGCACAAGATGAAAGCATATTATAAAATTTTCTACTTATTAATCACGGTTCGCACAATCCTACCACAAAATTTTAACAGTTTTCTTCGAATTATTTAACTACGGAAAAAATATTGCTAATTCTGTGAATAAACGCGGTGGTTACGAATTATGTGTTTAAAACATTAAATAGAAACTTTCTTATCATTAATAGTGGTGCCAGACTCCTTACAAAATATAAGGAGTGTGCGAACCTTGTTAATGTTTTTTTTTTTTCAGCCATTTGTAATAAAAATAAAAAATAAATAAATTTGAATTTTGCTATTCCTGTTACAAAAGGTCAGTTTTCTTTGTTCATTCATTCCTCTTCGAGTAGAAAATAAATTTATTAGATATATTTTTTATATATAAATTGTATATTGTTTAACAATGTAAAACAAAAACAGTAACTCAGCGTTAAATATATCAATTACATAATTTCCAAAATCAATCATTTAAACGAGAAATAATAAATGAATACATATATTTCCATTAGAAAGATTGCGTCATGAATTTTGCGAAAGTCGTTTAAAAGAGATGAAACAACTATTCAACAAACGCATAAACGGAAATTGGACATTGGAAATCGTCAGGGAAAGAACGGGCAAACGAATATCAATGGCATTTAAACATTTTCGGTGTCGTATGTGAAATTTGTGAAAGGAACTCAAGATTTGTCACAAAAGTTACGTCCATTAACCCTAAAAGTAAATAATATATTTTATGCGCGTGCATTATAAAAGCAAAATTATGTTATAAAATTGTAGGTCCCATATGAGAGGTGAGAATTCAAAATAAGTAGTATATATAACAGGATTGTCTAAGCTCGACACACGCGAGCGCCATGGCGCCCTTTCAATTTCCTTTCTAATAATAGTTTTTTTTTTTGGATATTTCTTTTAAAGGATGCTTTTGTAAAAGTCAATAATATTTGCATGTATGTATGTATTATTATTATAAGCGCGATTAATGTTTCTGGCTTCTTTCCTTCGAAACCTTTCGAAGTAGGCCCCCTATCAGAAACATGTTATTCTAAAATGTTTATTTTTAATGAAAATTATTTTTATATGGATTTCCTCAATTATCACTGTACCACTGAGTATATGCAGATATACACTGTGTATGTGTATATGTATATGCATCTAATAAGACGTGTATGCATCGATACCACTAATACAGTGAGATAAATATTTTCATGTTTTGAGAATAATGTGTATGTGCAAACTGGCACACTTCACCATTTGTAATCAACGGGGGGTGCTCTCCTGCTAACTGAAATATTGAACAGGACTGTTATATAATGTGCCTCCGCTCTTGAAAGGATTATGCAACCACATCCATCCAGATAAAGTTAATATGAGTTACGCGAATTTAATATTAGCATCCGCAACATTTGATCTATTCTAATTCCATGAAAATTCAATAAAAATACATAAACGGTATATTTTACCGGGCTGATTTAACCCAAGGAATATAAATATAATGCAAAAATTGAGTGTTGCTACTTGAAAAAACGAAATTGTAGACGATCCCTATTTAAAAAATTGCATCCATATACTGGAAGAAGAAAATATTCCGAGTATAATGACAACTGTAGCGGCATTTCCATCTGGCGCCCGCCGAATACCAGAAAATTCTTACAGATATCCCTGCCTTATTTAACAATTAAATAAGGTAAATATTTCTGTAAAAATGTTCTAGTGTTTCAAGTGCGCCAGCTTGGACAGCTCTATCGAAAACGATGTGCCAAAAAAGGCAGGTGTATCTATTTTTTATACATACTGTACATACATGATATTTAACACAAAATAAAGAAATTTGCTTCACTATTGGCTAGGTCTAAAACAGGAACATGTGAAAAATTTGTATATTTGCGTAACACTCTGGTTTAGCACCTTAAATGAAATTTTAAGATTCGAAAAGTAGGCCACAGAGGACCGCCTTTGTTCCGTGATCTTTTGACATTCAAGTTTATATTTGCCAACGCAAAGCTAAACAAGCGTCTAGCCCTTGCACTTTTGCTTTTGGCTACGATTTCAAAAAATGGATCACTCTGCTGTGCGCATGCGCATTGCTCTAGACAGTTTCAACGAGAACCATATTAATTTTATTCCATTCCGCGGCAGTTTTTTTAAATTCGTAGAAGGATTTTGATTTAAAACATTTAACGTAATATAACTAAATATTTTCTTTCACAATTTTCATTATATTTAGTTTTTTTTAAAACATTTTTAAAGAAATTCAATGTTGTTTCAATTTTTAATTATTTTTAACGATTTTATAACGTTTTAAAGCGAATTTTTAACATCCAAAAAACAGTTTTTAACATTAAAAAAAAACATCACTGCACACACGAAACTTAACGCACACGCTTTGAACACACACACTTTGCAGCAATCTCTAGAATGCACGAAATTCATTCAAGCCGCGGTCAATAACTTGTGTATGTACGCTTCGCGTACATTAACCGAAAAAAAAACATCACTGGACGCATGAAACTCGCTTTGCAGCAATCTCAAGAATTCAGGAAATTCATTCAAGCCGCGGTCAATAATCTGTGTATGTACGCTTCGCGTACATTAACCGAAAAAAAACATCACTGGACGCAGGAAACTCGCTATACAGCATTCTCTAGAATGTACGAAATTCATTTATAACCAAACTTCATATTTATTTCCATTTTGATTCAAACTTTCCATCGCTTATATGTTGAAAAATGGAAACTTTATATTTTTTTTATTCAAATTATTTTTTATAACTCAAATAAACACTGAAAAATAAAACTTTCCGCCGCTGGGATTCGAACTCAAGACCACAGAACGGAAGAGAAATGACATACCACAGAGCTATGCGAACTCATTTTGAAACGGCTTAGAACAAAATTTCAGCAGAGTGATCCGTTTTTTGAAATCGTAGCCAAAAGCAAAAGTGCAGGGGCTAGACGCTAGTAAAGCTAAAGACATATAAGTTCATTAAATCTTTATCTCAAAGTTTTTCCGGTAGTAAATATTTTGGTTAATCGTGTTTACTCAAACAGTAACTAGACAAATCGGTTAATTTCGTTTCAAAAATAAATATATGTGAGGCAAAATAACGATGGGAAAAATAAGTTGTCATAATATTGTATTAAAATTCAAATGAACCTATTTTTTGATCAACAGCCAGCTCTTCGTAACATTTAAATGGCCGAAACCGGTATTACTGTAAACATGATAAAAATCAGCTTCATGCGGGTTTTAGTTTTGTAACAGAGTTGTTTTCAGAATTGGATATTTTAGTGCTTACTCTAGTAATTTGCACATAAGGACTAAATCAAAGTTGCCAAACCGTCTAATTGTTTAGTACAATTTTTTTAATAGAAATATTCACTTAATTTAATGACGGGGAATTAATTTCTTTTTTAAATATGATATAACTTTAAATATCATATAATAAACTGTTTTGGAAAAGAAACATAATTTATGTTGATTTTTCGATTATTCTAATGAAATAAAAATCATATCTAAAGGGACGTGTTAATTAACCAATTTCCTCAAAAATAATTACTAATATAATCACTTTGAAAAATATTCTTTGACACGAAAACTTAAATTAAATCAATTTCTATTAACGGAATAAATGTAAAATAGAATAAATAGAAATGCTGAAATAGAATAACAAAGAAAATAATGTGTTCCACATTTAGTCTTAGTGAAAGAGTATGAAATTGTATGACGGGGAATTCTATTAGGGAATAGTGGTAATAAAAAAATTGGTACGTGTGGCAGCCACAATTTAATATACCGAAATATTTCTTTGAAATCTGAAACACTACGATTTTAGAATGTGAACCGGAATTCGTTTTGACTACTACCTTACCCCACAATTATTTATGAGCGTTTCATAAACAGTACTAAATACAATAAAAATGTTGTTGGCTCTATTTTTGAAGATTTTTTTCGATCATTTAAAGAAGATTGCAATTTAGAATTTGAAAATAAATTTAAACAGACGTGATATTTATTTATATAATTAGCTGTTACACTTGACTTCGTTCACGTAACATTTAAAGAAAATTAATGCATTAATTGAGCCACATATACAATTAACAGACTCTTTATCATATTTTATAGTAGATAATACTTCTGATAATCACAATTTCCGTATGTTTGTTTATTTATATATGATCATTTACATTTCTTTCATGAGCTTAAAATTTCATACTCTTTCACTAAGACTAAATGTGGAACACATTATTTTCTTTGTTATTCTATTTCAGCATTTCTATTTATTCTATTTTACATTTATTCCGTTAATAGAAATTGATTTAATTTAAGTTTTCGTGTCAAAGAATATTTTTCAAAGTGATTATATTAGTAATTATTTTTGAGGAAATTGGTTAATTAACACGTCCCTTTAGATATGATTTTTATTTCATTAGAATAATCTAAAAATCAACATAAATTATGTTTCTTTTCCAAAACAGTTTATTGTATGATATTTAAAGTTATATCATATTTAAAAAAGAAATTAAAACGTGGTGTAGCATACAAGTATAAAAATAAATAAAATAAATAGAAAAATACCTTTAACCCCTAGAGGGGCACCGGTATATAAGTTATACCACTTTTTAATATATAACTTTGCCACCAGTATTATTAAATAAAAATATGTGTTATTGTTTTTTGCAGATTAAGAAGGTAAGAATTCATTATTTAAATTTACTGGTGTCAAAACATCGCAAAATTTAGCATTTTTGACTACGTGCTTGCCCTCCAAGGGGTTAACCCTCATAAATTTATGGTATTTTTATTTCACAGTGCAACATATTTAACAGCTGTAGATCTACCAATAAAATCAAAATGTTTATCACGCTCCAAAAAATTTCAAAGCCCAAATGCTATTTGTTGAGCAATAGAGTTGCTTATTTATTTGAATGGCGAAAACAATCTAAAAAAACACCCCAATTATGGAGCAATGTCATATTGATTTTTGTGTTGTAGTTTTGGATTATGGAAGTTTCGAAATTTAACAGGAATATATTGCATTGAGGATCAGAAATTACCCTGCATATATATTTTTAACTATAGATTTAGATATTTTTAAATTATAAGGAATTATATAAGTATCAGTGAACGATAACTAATAATACCTGAATTTTTAATTGGCTTCTCTATTACACTCTTCCATAATCATGGTGCCTTTAAAAATTAGGAGGGGAGATTTTCTTCTTTAATTAAAGACATCGACTCCTCTTTGAAATTCATGTGAACGATGTCAAATGCAAATCCCATTCTTCAATGAAAATTGCATATGCTAACAACTTCTACACGTCTTCAATTTTTTTAATTAAATTTTATCGAAATTTAATATTCTGGAAGATAGTACGGTAAGGTAAATGGATGTTAAACTTATGTTTTGGCGACCAATACATTCTGTGGAAATTCAGCTACTTTGTGTAATTGCTATAAAATGTTAATATTTTCTGAATGAAAACCGGCACAAGATTAAAAATATGATGACACTTTCACCGGGGATAGATTTTCCTATGAACCGATACGTGTCTAGTTAAAAAAAATTCTTTTACTTCATGAATCATGTACAAATATGAATTTATATTTATAGACAATTTGCATGTTTTTCAACTTAACGTTGGCAAACCGTTGAGCTATATTGCTTGAAGTTTCGCTAAGTTTCTCGTAATTTTCAAAAAGTTAGAATACGTTATATTATGTGTAGAAAATAATACATTATGAATTTCGAGCTCTGCAAGAATTGTTACTTTTCACCTACAATTAGTTGAGAAAACGCCTTTACTTGAGTGCGTGACGTCATATGCACATTATCTATTTAAAACATGAAAGCATTTAACGAAATCCAATATTACTCAATAATTCATAGAAAAATGTTAAACATTAATATTATTAAATAATAAGTTTAACTCAGAAATTATATTTACAATGTAATTTAAACAGAATCTGCTAAAATTGAGTTTTGAAATTATGTGATCTTTGATGCAAAACGTTATTTCTCAAAAATATATTGTTCTTAAGAATTGGATAATAATTTCGAAGCTGGTGAAAAGAGAATGACACCACTTTGTCGATATGTTACTTTTTAAAAATTAAAATAAATGTTTTACATTAAAAAAATTACGTAATTTTTTTTCATATAAACCATTTTACTTTTAATCCCGTTTGTTTTAACAACCATCTTTAAAGAATTTATTAATGGAAAATACTGCATACCTTTCTTTAAATCCAATTTTTATTAATAGTGGGCAATTACTGTCCACCTAAATACAAGGAGCTTAAATATATCTCCTTGGTTGAAGCTCAAACTGAAAAAAAAATTACGATGTAATGATTTCTAAATGTCAATATTCGACAGACGATTTTTGATTATATGTAGAATAAATTGAATCATGAAGTTTGAATACGCAATTTTTTTTTCTTGGAAATTTTACTTTAATATTAACAAAGCAGTGGAAAAAATTTAGCTTTGTAAAATTTGGAGCTCAGTTATTTATTTTAATATCCAAGAACATTTAAATATTTGTACTATGTTGTTTAAACGCGCTTATAGTAATATTTTTAATATGCGAAGAAAATCACAATACCTGCCCAAAATGACGTCAGTTTCAAATTTCAAATATACTGATAGAATATGAATTTTTATTGGTTTATAAAAATATTGTCCATACGCAGTTTCTTTTTATGGCAACGGGAAAGAAATTGCATTAGAAATTGAAAAAAAAAACAGAATTCTGTAATGTTAAACTATGAGATGTGTTTAAAAAAATGGTAAAGAATGGTCTGAGAATTTTTTTAAGCTGACAGTAATTTTACTCGTGTCTCTAAAACGTATGTGCATCAAGTTTCGTTCAAATTGGATAAAAACTGTAGATGTGTATAAGAAACATACACACACACACAAACCCAGTGTTGAATTCAGACACTTTTCTTCGTGAGGGATTTTTGTGACTCCGGGGGGTGGGGGGGCATTGTAGAATTCCGTGGGGGAAATTGTACTTTTTAACCATTAAAAGCGTAAATTTTCAAATCTTCCGTGGGGGGGGGGACATTTCAATGCTGCGGGAGTGAATGTCCCCTCCGGGCCACTCCCTGAATTCAACACTGCACATACCGAGAGCGGCTTATATATATATATATAAATTTTGGTATATGACATGTCTGCATAGCTGCCAACCTTCCGATTTTTTAAAAGTCAAATGAAACCAGCAATTTTATGAAATAAAAGATTATAAATAACTACATAGAAAAAAGAAACATTTAATTAAATATCGTTTCTTGTTAGAATTATGTTTATTTCGTTTGAAAAAACAGGAGCTTTGTCATCTATTTGACTGTATTACTACTTGGACATTTTTTATTTTTCTTTGTTAAATATACTATGTTTCATATAACAGCTATGTTTTCAATTGATTAGGTTAGTCTACTCTTTTTTATTAACACACAACTGATAACTTTTCTAGGGAAATAATTCAATAGAAAACTATTTTAGAAACAGGGGAGAATAAGATTTGCTGAATCGGTACATTACAACATTGGTGATGCAAGATCCTTAGTAAATAAAACTAATATACAATTTATAAATAAACGCTTCTGTTGCATGTGAATAAATCAAATCATTCGTAATTTTTATAAATCTACATACATGTACCTTTACTTAATGTATTTCAAGAGTTTAAACTTATTGTACTACAGTAATGATATACTGATAACTTTTGTATCTTTTATGCAGAAATTAAATTTCATGATTTGAGAAAATATGATTATGGTTAAACATCACGATTAACGATTGTTTATTTGAATGTAGTAAACATTCTTTTATTTAAAAATGTCCACTACTTCTGAATAGCAATATTATTCTTATTTAACATGTCATTAGAAAAACATTACTTTTCGGAAAATAAGGGCTGATTTCACACTAAAAAATTCTGTACAATTACCAACACTGACTTGACTACATCAGTGATCAAATGACCTTTTAACTAGAACTGCTATACGTCTGGTATGTTGCAACCTCTTTTACAAACGTGGCTACACTTCTTAGACTTTCTGAGCAGTGTGACACAACTTTTTCTGATTAGAAATTTTCTATGTACTATTTAAATCTCAGAACTGCTAATCGCCTTTTTTGATAGTAGAATTTGCAATGTTTTTCCCCGATTTAATAAGGCGGAAATATTCTATTAAAATATTGTGCTGAAACTGTATTCGCCCCGTATTACATGTTTATAAGTTCTAACATTCCTAATTCTGTTAAAACCCATGCACTTGTAGTATATTTGAAAAGTATAAACTTATTCTGTGGTAGCAGTGAAATTACGATGGACACTTTTGTTCATTTTATACAAAAATTGATTTTTTTATTTTATTTTGGAGAATTATAACACCATGAATAATGGTTGTTCACTTTAATTTATTTATTTGGAATTCCATTATAACATATAAAACAAAAAGTAGCAAAATTTGTTTAAATGTCAATGAACAATTTATGATAATAGGAAAATGCGAAATGTTATTCATAGAATTAAAAAATATTAATTTTGTAGACATGTGCGCTCACTTTCTGTTTTCAATTGAATAATCATTTAGAAAATACTTAATTAAAATCAATAAAATTTGCTTGAATGCGTACATATCGTCGCAACCATATCAAACTATCGAATGTGAAAAAATGCATTTTCCACTATTTTTAAAAATGGTACGATTATCACCACGAAATTTTAATAATATTCTTCCGGAGGGTTGCCAGTTTGGCCTCGTTTTTTATTCAGAAATTTCGAATCCATACCAGACATTTCAAATACAAATTTTTGCTTTATTTAATAACAGACATTTCGTAATTACGTAAAGTGAAAAAAAAAATTCTCAATATTTCCGATACGAATTCGGCATCTCTGAATAAAAAAGTAGGCCAAACTGGCAACCTTGTTCTTCACATAAATTTTATTAGTATTATTACTACACGAAGAATTCTGATAAAATTTGGTGGTAACAATCGGCTCATTTTTAAAAGTAGTAAAAAATGCATTTTTTCATATTTGATAGTTTGACGTAGTAGCGACGATATGATTTATAATATATTGGAATGGATTGAGAATTATTCTTAACATTAAAAATTATTTATGTGAAATTTTAATAATAATATATTTCAGAAATGGATTTTTGCTAATCTCAATGTATTGATTTGCATACACACATAACCAGAGTTGCCAAGTCTCCGGATTTTTGCACACCAGTAATTTTTTAGAGAAAATGTTGTTCTTTTAAATCGGAAAATGCTCCGATTAAATAAAAAAACATTTTCTGCATTAAATTACTGGTATCCAAATAGCCGGAGACTTGGCAAGTCTGCATAACGTATGCGATATAAACAGAACGTTCTAAAATGAAATAACGGTTTTGAAAATTCAATAAAAAGTAAACGGTGGCAGTATTGAAGTTATAATTCAGTAGATGGACGTGTGACATCGGAAATTTCTTTACTACGGCTTCCTTGTTTATTTCCGGATGTCGCCGTAGATTGGACTATGCTGTATCAAACTCTTAGAATGCCCAAACTAACGTATAAACATACACTATATGGCCATTAAACTAAGATAAGACCCATTAAATTAAGATATCTGACTACATTTAAAATGCGATTTTTGTCTAAAATTTTCGTTTTCTTTGTATTACATTTTACTAAAGCCCGCATTTTTATCTTTCCAAATCTGTGCTTACATTTATTGTACTATAAATGAAACCTAAGTTATCAGAATTTAAAAACTACTTGATAGCTGTGAATGAAACCGGAAATGCCAAACGTTTCAACGTTATTTTTTTTCCTTCGTACAAAAACTGCCAAAACTGTCTTTTAGATATATACGGCACAAAAAAAAAAAGACCTTTATCGATAAGTACAGTAAATTTCCAATTCACATAACTGTTTAGTAAATGTTAAATAAAGTTTAAAATAGTTAAGTAAATGTTTCAGTTAAATAAATGTATTTTATGGAAAAGGCACTTTTCTGTGAAAATGCCATACGCAAAATGTAATTTCTGAAAAAGCTACTGAAATATCACTATAAAAATCAAATTGCAAGTTATTGAAAAATGACTCATGAAAAATGTATAATATATCTTAGATTTTAGTTTATCATCTTCACCACTGTCATACAAATTACGTGTATACAGAAAATACATATAAATGCGATAAAATATGTTGCAGAGTGTTTTGCGTATTGGTCTAAATTTCACAAAATTTTACCAAAAACTCCTCAATTTACCTAAATGTAATCAATGTATGGACTATATTTTCCTTTTCATCGTAGTTTAGAGTCAAAATCTTCCTAAACATAACCGTAAAATATAATTAAATAGCTTTTTCAAAAGACTTGCTCCGAACGCTGTCAGATAACATAAAAATAGCAATTTGTGGACAATCCCTTATCCTTCAGCGAGTTTTAGTGAGAAACTAAAACACAGCTCACTCTAACGCCGATATATCTCTGAATTTTTACGATATTTGACTGTTTTTTAATAAGTTGCTCCATAGAGTTGACTATTAAATTATGCAAAAAGTTCCTTGTTATCGTTCGCGCATGCGCAGATAAAAATTATTTTATACAACTGTCCATATTTCCTTAAATATTTAATATATTTATATTCCAATTGCACTATATTGTTTATACTACATTTTTTCAATTTTTCTGAAACTGACGTTAAATTTGGCTAAAAACCCTGTATGTTATAAGCAAAAAACATGCAAGATTTTTTTTTAATTTTTTAAAAAAGTCACTATATCTCTATTAATATACATGCTATTCTTGCACAAATGAGTACACAAATTGTACAATGTCTGTCTATGTATATTCTGTAGCGATAGATCATTTCGTGCATTTATTTTACAGGGTGATCCCAAATATTATTTTTTCCTTCAATTTTTTCTTCTTCTCTAATTGTCCGCCGTATCAAATCGACGTTGATAAATATGAAGTCAAACCTGTTCTTTTTAATCATGAAATTCCAGAAGAATCTGACAAGAATATTTTTAAATATTCGATAAAATGTCTAAAATTGACTGTTCCGGTCATTAATGGCCATATAGTGTAGATGCAAGTTTAATCCGTTTTTACCCTTTACCAAGATGCGTATAGAATCTGTCACCACAGTTTCAGATAAGAAAGTTTCACTGGTAATCACAGCCGTAAATCGCAGCATTTGTTGCATGTGTCTGAGATTAAATAAAGTAGAAAATTCTGTTCCAAAATTGTTGAAAAACTGTATGCATTATGTTTATTCGGCTTCTCTGTTAAAACTCATACTTTAATGCACAATATATAAATTCCTAAAAAGTGTCAATTATCCAGTTGTTCGGAGAATTTTTTCTTGAGATTTTTTGCACTTCAAATATCCAACTTTTTTATTTCTCGTCTATTATTAATGAGGCAGTGTTGCCAGTAGGCTACTTTCTTTTAATTCAGATTACTTGATTGGCACCACTTTTTTGAAGTGGTATAATTCGCCTTGTTTTAACGTTATTTAATCAGTTATTGAATAAGGCGAATTTTACTTTCTCCAAAAACTGGTGGCGATCAAGAAAACTGAATTTAAAAAAAGTAGCCCGCTGGCAACACTGGCCTGAGGACATATTTGGATATATCTGGCATTTATTGTTGAATCATTGTTTGTTCCTCGCCTGGCAGGTAGAGTTGCAAAAATCCTCTTTATTCCCAGGTTTATTTCCAATAGACCCGGTTTATTCCCAAAAAGCCAAGTTTATTCCCAAAAAACCCGGTTTATTCCCAGGTTTAAACCGGGTTTTTTCCAGCCTTTGCAACTGTACTGGCAGGGAATTTGCCCGTTCGAAACAGCACAGACAAATGAAGTGAAAGTTAATGGGACAACATCAAATCTAGTAATTAGACTTTACGCAAAAAACAAACACTATAAGCACAATAGTTGGGAGTCACAAATAAGTGACAAAGTGAAATGCTCTAGCTTTTATATTTTATGAATCTGACATAGGCAAAAAAAAAACAAGATTTGTGCGGTTTTAACTTTTGATTACTACATTTTTCAAACTGCAATCTTTGCCTTATATATCTTCACCTTATCTATTTATCGTACAATGTTATCATTAAATAAAATAAATACTACTATTCAAAAATAGTGGTATAAAATCTAAAAATATAGGTTGGTAGAACATCTTGCCAAGCGATTAAATGGGCTAGAAATTATGTACGTAACTTTTTCCAGCTATTCTTAAAATGCATATTTGATGTATTTAAATCCACTTTTTTATCTATTAAATCTTGATAAAAATTTTGATGTTTCTTTAAACAATTTGTTTATTTAAAACTATCTAAATATCTTAATTTGACTATAATATCTTAAAAGATATTTATAGCAGTGTTATTATTCAGATGGGTTGATTGACACCACTTTTTTCATATAAGCAATATTTATCTTTTTATATATTCGCGAATATTGATATTTCAAAAAGTTGTAGCAATCAAGCAATCAGAAAAAAATCGCTCAACCACAGTTACCCGTTTGACTTCATTTACTATTCAGAAATTCTAGAGGAGGAATCTCCGGGAAATCCCTTTCGGAAAACAGCATCCATAGCCGAAGACCTAAGTTAAATGGTAAGATTCGAACACTATTTTCAATATAAATGAAAGTCCTAACAAGATCTTCTAGAACTGCTGTATACAGCTGAATCAGTTTTTCACTATTACGATAATTTTGCGGGTGTAATCAGCAAAACAAATAAATATGTTTGGTATCAGAAATGTCATTTTAAAAAAAAGTAATTTATTTCTATGTGGTATGTATTTGTCGTTAAATAGCACTGCCCTATATATTTGTAATAAACGCCTTCTTTAATATTCTTGAATGCTAACTATTATAAATTAGACATGTCCAAGCTAGGGCTTCACCTGAAAAAAAGTATGGGCATCCTCCGAAAACACCTCAATAAAAATCTTAAGAAGGTTAGAAGTGCTTCCCGTTATCTCGGAAACTACTGTCAGAAGTGATCTCCAAACCAGTATCTTCACATTCTGGATAAACGATTTAGCTAAAAATGTTTATAACAACCCAAGGAACTATCGTATTACGACGCCTTCGAGGCCTCCCCCATATACAAATCGCCCTTTAATATTCCATGATTATGGATAATGAGTGAGGCTTGAGTTCCATACAAGTACAGAAAATATTCTTTTCTTTTTCTGTATTTAACATGTATACATATAATGACTTTTACATTGTAACAAAAAAATTTGTTTTTTTTTAGATCCTGAGGTTTTTACAGACCTCAACTTTTGCCCTGGCATTTGTCCTAACTAGTGCTCAAATTTAAAATCCCTCTCTTCTTACTGTTATACATACTAATTTTAACTTATATGTGTTTTTTATTACTCTTATTTTTGACGTACTTTTATTATATCTTCCGTATTTTTTTACTATTTTAAACTATATTACAGTAGTTACTATAACTACAGCTAAAATTTAATTGGCTCCATGTATTGACGAGACATTTCATTTTTCGACTGGGCGCAAGGTTTATGACAACTCGAAAGCCCCTGATCGACATTTTTTCTTTATTTTTTTAACTTTATTGATACAAAAAATGTTTATTTGTTTTATATTAAAATCACTTGTTAATAAAATCCTCAACTTATTAAAATAAAATTTAAAGTAACGGATTCAAATCAATGTAAAATCATTGTGAAATCCCCGCTTAAAATAAATAACGCCGCGTTTAAAAATAAAAGTTTCAGACTTTAATATGTTGACTACTTTAATATGTTGCCATGTAAAATAAAACAATGTCATGGGAACTTTTTATTTCAAAACTCATTTGTGAGTAACAATGCTTAACCATTTCTTTTCTGAAAATATCGCACCTTTTATTTCGTATTCAGCAACATTATTTACCCCATTCCTCCGAAAATAAATAAGGAAAAGAAAAAAGGAAATGGAAGATCAGCAAACGCAGACCAGGATTCCAGGAAGAAGACAGATAAGGGGGTGATAAAAACTGGTTCTCACGGCTTTCAACATTTTTTTCATTAAATGGTAGTTTGGAATTCTGTCAGAAGTGATTAAACATACATAAGCATAAAGATTTAAGTGTTAAAGAAAAGTGACAAATACTGAAAAGGTATGATGACATGCTAAAATGCAACCAACGAGAAGCTTCGTCCAAACTGGGGTATTCTCAAACTGCTTTATTCAACTTACTGAAGAAGAGAGACATCATTTCTGCTAAAATAAAAAATAATGAAAACTTATCCCGAAAAGAAAACGCGATATAAAAGATGATGACATACAATCTGTGCTTTTAACCCTTTCAAGGGCAAAGTACTTATTTTACTAAAATGTTGAAATATTTGACTGACACCAGATTTTACGAACAACTCTATTTGAAAATGATTAAAAGCTTTTCATTGCGAATATTATAAAAGCAAAATTTCATTAAAAATTTCTGTGTGCCACTTGGCAGTTTGGAATTAAAATTAAGCGTTCGCGCCTTGCAAACACCGCCCTTGAAAGGGTTAAACTGGTATCAGAAAACAAGAATACAAAATGTTCCATTTCTTGCTCAATTGTATGTCAACAAGCAGAGCAATATGATAGTCTTTTTGGAAAGAAAAACCTCGTACCTATGGATGGATCGCTAATCCGATGGAAATCACGCAACAATTTTGTTTATAGAAAAAATCACTGCGGGATGCAAGATGCAGATAACGAGGCTGCTGAGAACTAGAAGGTAGAAATCTGGTATAAACCGATTAAAGAGTATCCGACTGATCAAATTTTACCGTAATTTCCGGCGTATAATCCGCAGCTCAAAGAGTCGTTTTTCGACCCAGAAATATTATTTTATAAATTGTAGCTTAAAAGATCGCTGTAATTATTTAACGGCCGAAAAACGACTCTTTGAGCTGCGGATTATACGCCGGAAATTACGGTAACTCAGATGAAATTGGGTTATTTCACCGGGCACTTCCGGAAAACACTTTCATGTTAAAAATTAATCTGCCGTAGGAAACAAAAAAAGTCAAGCAAAGATTAATTGTGCTTCTAACATGCAACATGATAGGGACTATAAAGAACACCTCTATGGTGATTGATTCCAGCAGAAACCCTCATTGTTTTAAGGATGTTAAGAACCTCTCAACAGTGAATTAACTCTTTATATCCTGAATTAATTTTCCAGCTACTTTTTAGATGCTCAGAATCTTCGATTATTCCCACCAGTTACTTTTTTTTGTAAAGTTTCCCTTATCTAATCATAGCATTTTTCCGATTCAATTAGGTTAAAATTTCTCATTTGTAAAACACAGATTAAAAATTCTGTAAAAGACGCTCGTCGCGAAGGTGTTAAAGTGGTACTTATAAGTACCGTCAGGATAAAAAGGGTTAAGCGCACAGTAGAAACGCATGGATGGTCACAGCTATCTCTACAGCCTTTCTACTTATTTGATAGTTCGGAAAGTTCTTTCCGTTTGGGAAAGTTGGTTCGTGCAGGGAAATTCTATCATTTAATTATTAGACATTAATTCTGATATCTTATCTCTAATAATTGACTGGCGGAATTTTCGGTTACGAATTGGTTTTCCCAAACGGAAAGAACTTTCCGAACAACCCAACAAATGGAACCAACATCTAAAAATCGAAAGTATCCTCCTCGTGTTAGACAGTTGTTCCAAATGATTTGAAAATAAACAATATTAAACTAGTTTGCCTTCCCCCAAATACCACAAGCATCTGTCAACGTTTGGATCAAGGGATCACACGATCATTTAAATTTCATTAAAGAAATACACTTGTTAATAGAGTTTTTAAAGAAATTGATTCTTGCGGTTCTTCTAGTTAAGACTAGATAAACAAGATTTTAATTAGAATGCAATTCATATCATTCAAAATACATTTTTGAAACTGTTAGGTCAACTATGATATTTACCTATTATAAAGCTTGTTTCAGAATGCAAAATTCTAACACAGAAGAATAAAATGTAGTTGCGGAGGATGACGCGACTGAAGAATCCTTGAACTATGATTCCATCAACGATGATTTGCCGACGGCTGTGATATTGTAGAAGAAATCGTAAAATCAAAAGAATGTTGTTCTAATGAAATGGATTCAGAATCCGAAGATGAAGAGAAAAATGAAAACCCACCAACTGTGACTGATGGCCGACTAGCGTTAGAGGTGTTGCGCTAAGCATTGGAGCAAAAGCGGGGGATAAAAAACAATTTATGGTAAATTTTACGCATTTTCTAACATTATTGAACATTCGATTACTGATACTTCGAAACAAACCACAAATTTTCAGTAAAAAAGTTTAAGAAAATTTTTAAATGTAAATTGATTAAATGCAGTATCTAAAATATATTTAGGAGTATGATTTTCTTTTTTCACCTTTATTTATGGAATATTCTAGTAGCAAACTTATTAAAAATAATGGAATTTTATCGCCGGTTTTTAAAATCAGCCGCTTAATTAAAAAAAAATCTTTCCAGAAGAATATCATTTTGTAAAGCGGTGGCTACTGTATTTCCTGCGATAACAATACGGGTAAGTAAGATAAGATTCCCAAGCTGAAAGGTGAAGACTCTTGAGACGAAGGATACCTTTGTTTCGAGAAGTTTTAAAAAGTAATTTAATCCTTTCAGGGCCAAAGTACTTATGTTTCTAAAATATTGAAATCATTGATCCATACCGAATTCAACAACAATTTATTTCCAAATAAGTAAAAGCGTTTCTTCCCGTATATTATAAAAGCAAAATTTGAATCAAAAGTTCCAGTGTCAATGCGGTGTATTATATCCCAGCGCCCTTCAAAGGGTTAAATTGCGATGATTTCGAAGACATAATAACAAGCATATTAAATCTTTCACTGAAAATGTTTCTGGGGGTAATTATTTTATTTTTGTATGTTTACTCAAACACGTACAGTAGGTAAATACTTGTTTAAAAAAAAGAAAAAAAAAGCAAATTTTGAAACTGAATGCAAAATAAGCAATTGTATAATATTGTAATAAAATGCAGGAAAAACATTCTCAGTGTTTTTCAATTAATGGCCAATGTTCCTAATTTAAATGTCCAACAGCTGTACTACACTAAAAATACTAAACATTAGCGTGGTACGGGTTTTATGTTTTGCAACACAGTTGTTCAGAGTCGGATGTTTAGGATCCCTGCTCTCTTCTTTTGCACATAAGATCTAAATCAGGCATGTCCAACTCATTTACCACCGAGGGCCAAATTACAAAAAGAAAGACAAGGTTAATCATTGTATATCATGTGTATTATCATCGCTTAGATTGAAATTTGTACATACAAAATACAACCTTATTAAAAAAAGAAAATAAAAAGAAAAATAAATATGCAAAATTCGAAAACTACAATTATATTGGAAAAAGTAAGAAATAATCACTGGAAGACTTTAAAAGAAATATTCATTAAGTAAAAGACATCAATCTCATTTTTTTGATACCGTCAGAGAGAAAGTCACCGAAGCTTCCGTTGCACCTAAACTTCTTCGTAATATTCCTGCCCTTTCAATATATAATAAACTGTTTATATATGTATAACTCCTGTATTTTACCCATCATGACCTATGCTTATCCAATCCGGGGTTTCACCTGCAATTCATTCATGGATAATCTGAACAACCTGCTTAATAAATATTTTCGGATTGTTCGTAATGCTTCCCGTTATCTAATAAATCTACTATCCGCAGAGATCTAAATACCCAACTTCTTGGAAAAGAGTAATTGTTTTATCTAAAAAATTCTACAAAAATTTCCACTTTATTTAATCACGGATTGTCTCTCATTAAATGAAGAGGAGATTGGTATTCTACAATAGTGGTAGGTATTTTTAATAAAATTCTTTCCAATTTGGCAACGGTTAGTGCAATTGTGTTCCTGCAAAGTGTATTTTCTGCATTAAAAACAAACTGAATCAAATATAGGGATATGTCAAAGCCTTGCTGCGCCACAGATAAGTTGTCGGCGGGCCAAATCTGGCCCCAAGCCACGTGTTTGACATGCCTGGTCTAAATCATAGCTCCCAAACTTTTTGTTTTTACATTCTTTACATTACTACTATTTTGAAATAGTAGTATTCACTTTATTTCATGACCAAATTTTGAAAATAAACAAGACAAAGATTTGGAAATTCTGGTAAACAAAAATTGAACAGTATGGCCACTATGAATAAAAATTATTCTGTCAATTTGTAAGGTTGGTCCTTGACTTCTTTTTCATGAGAGTTATTCTGAATATAAATTCCGTGTCTGTGTTAAAAGAAGAGAATTCAGATATGGGTGCAGATACATATTTATTAACTACTGAAACATATTACCTCTGTTTGTACCTAGTCAGTCAGTACATTAACCCCTTGAAAGGCATCGGTATATCATATACACCACTTAATTTTAATCTTAAAATGCCACAAAGACACCTAAATTTTATAATCAAATTTTGAATTTATAAGGTACTTGAGGAAAAGCTTTTACTTATTTTAAAATAAATTCGTTCGTGAATCCTGGTGTCAATCAATCATTTCAATATTTTAGCTACAAGAGTACTTTGCTCCTGAAGGGGTTAAAGGATATACCGTAATGAAATACAAGTGTTTATTTGACATAATTATGAAATGCGGCCACTTCCGAGTTTATCATTCATATTACAACATATTTCACATCATCATCGTCATAAAAACGCTAACCGCTGAAGGGTGTCTTCAAGTAACAGTAGAGATGAAAGTCACTATGCTGATGAACTGGCGAACCAGATCGGCTTTCACCACGGAGAGTGTTGCCATTTCAGTGGATACATTTTTAATCGGATATCTACCAGAGTTTTAGAAGTAATATTCGCCTTATTTAACCATTTATTAATTAAGACGAATATTACTATTCTGAAATTCTGGTAGGTATCTGAATAAAATTAAATTTGCAACACTGACAACAGATTGCCGACTGTGCGAACATACTGTGTACAAGAACCATAGTATCTAAAATTTATAAATATATTTAAAAGAAATCATTCCTTTGTATGCTAGAAAATGAAACATTCCTAATTTTTAGAAACCTAGTGTACTTTTAGTTAATGTATATAACGAATACAAAGGATCAGGGTACTTAAGCCGTGTTTTTGACCCATGAAATAAGACAAAAATTCGATTTTGTTATACTGACTTAATTATTTCACTTTTTTAAATTAGAAGGTTTATCCTGTACGATTTCAAGAATAGTTTTTTGCATTTTGTTCGGATTTATATGACTTACAAGCTCAAATTTCGTATTATTCGTAGTTTTTGATGAAAATTACGCAATTTCTTCTAATTTTACCTCAATTTTTTATATGAACGCAATCGTGTAACACTTTCTTCTTTACATATGTTATAAAATATATCAAAATGTACAATGTATGTAAAAATAATAGTGTTGCAAAGCTGCGCTCATAGTGAAATATTAACAAGAACGAAAAATCACGCGTCAAGCATAGATTATGTAACACTTTCCAACGCTTCCAAAATATTTTTACAAATCATTACCGTTTAATAAGCTGAAAGATAACATCTAAGTAAACAATTTGGAAAACGCATAACATATTTAAAAACGTAATTTCAGGAATTTTCGACATATACAATATTCGGAAAAATATCCGAATACTTTTATTCAGCCCTGTATATGATCTATAGATTTGTATATATACTACATTGGATACTAAATTTTAGTTTAGTGAGGAAAACGTGTAGCACATTTTAAAATTCTCCTTCTGGAGTTTCTGTCAATAAACGGAAATGTGTTCGCGAACTTTTGTGCTGCCCTGTATAGGATCTACAGAATTTATACATACCACGTAATAGACAAAAAATTAGTTAAATTTAAGAACGCGTTCAGCAGCTGAAAAAGCATTTGCAGCAATTATTGTTAAAATATACTACCGAATTCTTTTGTGTGTCCCTGTAAATGAACGATGAATGCTATAGACACAATATTGTATTCTAAGCCTCGTATAATATGCCTTAGAGAGAGACATATCAATTTCAATATGTTTCAAATAGTGAAACATTATTAAAATAAATAGCAAATGATTTTTCTCCATAGACCGTAATGTAACGGAATTATTTCGAGTATTCCTGTAAAGAAACTATAACTTCTATTCACACCATATTCTATAGTAAGACTCTTGTAGTGCACTTCAGTGATATATTTCAATTTCAATATGTTTGAAATTGTGTAACATCATTAAAATAAACCGCAAATGATTTTCCCCATAGACCGTAATTTAACGGAATTCTTTTGAATGTCCCTGTAAAAAACTATAAGTGCTACACACTTCAGTTGAAATAGGGAACATGCTATAGATGACGACAATAACATATAAAAATTGCATAGCAATCCGAGCATATTTACGGGAGTTAGAGCACGGCCAGACGGCCAGACGGCAGACGGCAGACGGCCAGATGACCATACGGCAGACAAACCGAAGTCATAAACACATTTCAACTAGGTTGGAAAGTGTTAAAAAATGGAGAGTTAAGTATCTGCATTCCCGCACGTCACTAAGAGACTTTAGGATGCAGCAACGTGTTTAAACGTGCTAAAATGAAGGTAACTATTGCTAATGTAAAACGAATGCAGTTATTAGCATATAAGCCAAAGTCATTATATACAGGGGAAATTATCATTAAAGTTGCACTTTCAAAAGTCTATAAAAAGAAGAACCACTTTACAGAATGACCTGATATTCCATCTGAGTATACGTGAAGCAATGGGAATTAGTTTTGCGAAAGAAAAAAATTTCAAAAGTGGACCTATAGATAGCGTTGTACTCGTCAGGTATCAACATTAAAAGATGCTAATTAAAAGACGTGGCATGCGTACCGCACGTTACACTTGTGATAAAAAGTTATTCTGCGTCTGAGAAGCAGGGATGAGATTTCTCCGCTTTTTTGCATACCAGTATAATCCTACGGATAATGTTTTTTTTTTTTTTTTTAATCGTAACATTCTGCGATTTAAGAGAACAACGTTTTCTCTAAGATTATACCGGTATGCAAAAAAGCGGAGAAATCTCATCCCTGAAGAAGGTAGTCATGATTCTATTATTGGAGAACCTAGCTCTGCTTATGCAGCTTTTTTGAAAGAACTGTGACTGTGCGGCAATTACATTGAAGAAAGAAATTCCGGACATTAAAAGTTTTAAGAAGTGGCTCTGTCCCGAAGACTGCATTTGGTGGGAAGGAGATGAGTGATAAATTCGAAGAAACTGGTTCATTTGAAGTGAAATCTGGCAGAGGGATGAAATCAATTGCTTCGAAGTCAGTGTAGGATGTGGCTACAGTATTTCAGGAAGCGTCAAGCAGTGCTTTGGGAGCGTGCAGTGCACGGGGAATTTCCCGAATTTTAGACATGCCTGTCAGCACAGTTCGTGAAATTTTGCGAAGCACCCTGGAAAGTTATCCATACAAAATGACGCATGTTCAGGAGTTACTTCCTGCTGACCTGCCAAAACAAGAAGCTTTCGCCCTGCAATTTCTGGATTGAATGAAAGTGGACGATGCATGGTCGTTGAACATTTTGTGGACAGACGAAGCCCATTTCCATCTCCAAGGTTTTGTCAGTGCTAAAAAAACAGAATATGGACACTTGATAATCCGTTCCAAATGAAACCATTGTCAAATCATTCTGAAAAGGTAACTGTGTGGTGCAGGTTTACGTCAGCATTTACCATTGGCCCTTTCTGTTTCGAGGAAATTGATCCTTCGGGTCCTGTCACCTGTACAGTCAATTGGAATGCGCGGCTGTGTAGCTAACACAATTTTTATGCAAGATGGCGCTCCTCCGCACATTGCAACACCAGTGAGGCAGCTGTTGAATCTGCATTTTGGAAATGACAGAATTGTCAGTTGTCATTTCCCAACAGCCTGGCTGCCACGATCACCTGACCTGAACCTTAGCGACTTCTGGCTGTGGGGTTACCTAAAACATGTTGTGTACGGGGGACCAATTAGGGAATTTAGGTGAATTATAAACACGCATTAAGCAACACATTCACAATATCACCCCTGAAACACTCCGATCTGCTGCGAACATGTTGTTTTGCGCTTTCAGATTGTAGGAGAAAACGGTCGACAGCGTATTGACATTTCTTAAGCAAGTCGTAGTCGATTTCCTTTTCCAGATAATTTAATGAGATTTTGCTTTTTCTACGGTTTTCGGCCTAGAGAGAATTAAAAACCGATTTCGTTTTTGCTTTTTGTACGGTTTTTGGCCTAGTGACAATTAAATACCGATTTTGTGTTTGCTTTTTCGACGGTTTTTGTACTAGAGACATTTAAAAACCGAATTCGTTTTTGCATTTTCTACAGTTTTTGGCCTAGGGACGATTAATAACCGGTATTGACCGATCCGCTGTGACACCACCTTGTCGTGGTGGTTAGGCTTTGAACAAAGAGTGCCACAACAGCATGTCACGTCTTTTAATTAACATCTTAGAACAGCGCCATATATCGGTCAACTTTTGAACATTTTATTTTTTTTCGCCAAGCAAATTCCCATTTCTTTACGTATACTCAGATAAAATAGCAGGTCACTCTGACCAGTGTTTCTTTTTTTACAGTCTTTTGAAAGTGAAATAGTGCCCTCGTACAAATGATAGTCTTTTTGCATGCTGGAAAAGGAAAAGTTAAAAGCAGAAAAATCAAAGAGTGAAATTTTAAAATACTAGCAAAACTCGCGGCTTTGCTCGTATAATTGTTAAAAAATGTCACGTTGTATTCGTGGGGCTATTTTCATTAGAGGAATGTTTACTGCCACAGATAATTCAAAAATTACTAATTAAGCCTCATTTTGAGTAAACTTCATTCTTATATTGCATTAGGCGAACATGAGACTTCAACGAATGAAAAGAGCTAAAACTAATTCCAAATAAATGGTAATTTAGAATGTATTTTGAAGGTTTTTCGCTCATTTTATTTTTCATTTGAAATTTAGAAATTCTTAGAAACTGTTCTAAGCGAGTACTTACATCTTAAAAGTAAGCATCATGCCAAATTCTAGTCTTCTAATTAAGCAAATCTCTGTAATAACTGTATCACAGAAATTGCAATTTTAAAACTTTTTTGTTCCTGCACACATTAAAATTTCTAAATTTTTAAAAACTGTTCTGTGGATGAATTCGTGTCTTTAACGCAACAGCCATGTAAAATTTCAAATTTCTATCCCTAACAATTTCAGATAAATCATAGTTTAGAAGGTTTTTAGAACGTTTCCAGCTTTCTTCACTCTTTTAAATTTTCGATTTTTTTAGAAACCTTTCTTAGCAGGCATTGAAAACCTAAAAATAGCCACCATGGCAAATTTCAACTTTCTAGATTAGCAGCAAAACTAAAATCGCAATATTAGAAAGTTTTTTCCGTCTGCACCTTTTTAAAATTCTAATTTTGCAAAAACTGTTCTGTACGAGTATTTACGTCTAAAAAATAACAGACATGTCTATTTTTAAGTTTCTATCTTTAACCCTTTGGGTACTGATTTTTTTTTTTTTTATAAACATACAGAACAGACACACCAGAAATTTGGAATAGTGTTTTTTCTGTATTTGTTGACAGGTACTCTCTGATTAAAAGGAAGCGAGAAGTACTGTTTCAGACCTGCCAAGTCTCCGGCTTTTTGGAAACCAGTAATTTAGTACAGAAAATGTTGTTTTAATTAATCGGAGTATTTTGCGATTTTAAAGAACAACACTTTCTGTAAAATATTACTGGTGTGCAAAAAGCCGGAGACTTGGCAACTCTGCTGTTTGAATTTTCTGATATATTACCATTCCAAATTTCTCAATTAAAAAAACAAAAAATCCGTGGACAATATTGATGACGACTCTCAGTCCTCAAATGTACCCAAGGAGTTGACAATTTAGAATACACCATAATACACCATAACAATTTAGAATACACCATAATGTATTTCGCTCATTTTACACCTTTAAATTTCGAATTTTTAATAAACTGTTTATACCGAGCGTCTGCATCTTAAAGTTACCACTATACTAAATTTCAAATTTCTAACCCGAATCAATTCAATTAAATCATAATATATACCGTTTTTAAAGCGGTTTTCGCTCATATAAGACTTTTAAATTTTGAATTTTATAGAAACCATTCTTAGCGATCATTGAAATTTTAAAAATAGCCACCATGCCAAATTTGAACTTTCTAGACCAGCAGCATAATTAAAATCGCAATTTTAGAGAGTTTTTTGCTTCTGCACCTTTTTAATTTTCAAATTTTGTAAAAACCTGTTCTGTGGGAGCATTTACGTCTAAAAAATAACAGGCATGTCAAATTTTAAGTTTTCTATCCCTAAAGATTTGGAAAAAAAAACAAAAAAAAAAACATAATTCATAATGTTTTCCGCTCATTTTACACCTTTTAATTTCGAATTCTTAGTACACTGTTTATACCGCGGGTCTGCATCGTATAGGATACCACTATACTAAATTTCAAGTTTCTAACACAAATAAATCCAATTAATTCATAATGAAGAACGTTTTTAGAACGTTTTCCGCTGATTTCAGCCTGTTAAATTTCGATTTTTTTATAAACCGGTCTTAGCGAGCATTTGCATATTAAAATAACCACCATGCCAAATACGAAGATTCTATACCATCTGTTCCACATAAGTTGCAATTTTAAACCACATAAATTACAATTTATCGTTTTTTCTGCTCCTGTCCCTTTCAATTTCGCATTTTTAGTAAACTGTTCTGGGTGTTCAAATAAGTGAGTAACAGCCATGTGAAATTTCAAGTTTCTAGCTTTAATAGTTCCAAATAAATAGTAATTTAGAACGTTTTCAGAACGCTTTTCGCGCTACGAACAACAACAACAACAAGAAAATTGAAAATTTCCAAAGTGATAAATTCATGACACTTTTGATTTTATAATATTATGCTGGTATTTCATTTTACGTACCTGCATCGCACTTTTCAGGACCAGTAGCCAGAGCTTGGCGTACTATAGCCTGGGAACTCCTGGTCTGGATGTCAGATATGGAGCCTTAAAACGCACCAGTACCTGCTTTTAAAAATTCTTAAAGCTGTCGCGCGAAGACAGCATTATATCACGAAAATTTTCACCAAAAATATAAATAACATTGCGAATACAAAAGACATACTTAAATTCATTTAAATTAGGTTTTGAAATTTTTCTGGTGATTATTGTATTATTTGATGATGTTTACTCAGTTCAAATAAACAGAAATCGGTAAATCTACTTTTTTAGATTAAATATTTACAAAAAAAAAAAAAAAATCTGCGAGCGACATTTTATATTTAAGGATATGTAAGAATATACCTGTTCTTGGATGAGTAGCAGTTCGAAATATTTATGTCTCCATCATTCGTATTGCAGTAAATGTCATAAAATATAAGGTAAAAAAGGAGTTTTATGAGACAGTTGCCGAAAAGGCGTTAGTCAATGTGCTCTTTTCTTGCACACAAGAAAGAGGTAAACTCAAATCCCTGTCTACATTGAAATACGAACCACTACAAATATTCAAAAGTGAATTGGATTACGAATCCAACATTCCTTGACTAGTATCCTTCATAACAGATCTTTCTGAGAATATCATTACGTAAATGTGAAAAAAAAATATTATAAGCAACATTGAGAGCACAGTTTACATTATGAGAGTGCGGCGAAGTTGACTTGGCATGATGATTATAAATATGTGATTTATCTATAAAGAGAGTTCAAAGAAGTTTTTGCTCGCAGAGGACAGATGTAATTTAGTTTAAATATAGAACAAAAAATACTTTTGATATGATTATTTTATTCAATGTGACCGTTCTACTTTTATTTATATCTATCTAAGTGTGCATGATTATAGTTCATTAATATTAGGTTGTTCGGAAAGTTTTTTCCGTTTGGGAAAGTTAGTCGTACCGGAAAATTTTATCACTTAACTATTAGACATAAAAATTCCGACAGTTAACGTCCAATAATTTTTATTGAAGATGTCCCTTTATCTTGTTTTTATACTACATCTGAACTTTTCCTAAAGGCTCAATTTAACCCCTTAATCGTCGCGCACTTTAAGTGTAGGCTACTTTTTAAAAATTCAGATTGCTTGTTTACCACCAGTTTTTTTAAGTAGAAATGTTCGTCTTATTTAATAGACAGATAAGATAATGCAAGAATAAAGCCAATAAAACTATTTTTAAAAACTGGTGGGAATCAAACAATTTGAATAAAACACGCGTAACCTACGCTGCCCGTGAATGTCTCGGGCACGACGATTAAGGGGTTAATACAAGACACTCTACTCACAATAGACTTTGCGTGAAGTTATTTGAAATTCGGAAGCTCCTTAACCGACATAGACTGTTCGGCAGAGTTCGGCACTGTCTAATAATTGACGGGCAGAATTTTTCGGTACAAATTTGTTTTCCCAAACGGGAGGAACTTTCTGAAAAACCCAATATCTTTCTCTAACAAACGCATTGCTGATGTCTTCTGCAAATAATGCATGTATTTTGGAAATACATACTTTAATAACAAATGATTAAAAAATAGTTAGTACAACAGTCAGAAAATTATGCAAAATTTAAACATTCAGAAAATAGTAGCAAAATTATTATATTCCACTGTATCTGCTGCAATATTACAGTTGTAGTCATAATTTATTCAAATCAATTTATTTGATTTTAGAGAAAGAAATTAGTTAAACAGACATGTGATGTTTCATCTTGCTAGCGTTAACAGATTTTATAAGAAGTGTATGTAAACCGGTTAAAAACGCGTTCTGAATAAAACTGATAAATATTTTTAAACACATAAAATAAAATTGTTATAGACATCTTCGAGCTTAAACGTTTGACTTCAAAGTGTGATTATGAATATATTAAGTTACCGAATTTTAGCAATAGATAGCATTCAAAATGTTAAGTTTGAGACACATAAAATTGGCATTTCAGTAATTTCACTACATTTACAATGGTTCTAGATATTGGTTTGTATATTATTTGATAATCAGAAACAGATGTCGGACTATATAATTAGAGCATTGTTATTTTTATATAATTGCAGGGTTCTTACAACTTACCACAAATTTTTAACAGAATTAATATTTAACATTATAAATTTTTCAAAGTTTCATAAAAATATTTCACACTAGAATTTTTATTTAAAACTTTTAAGTTATTAATTTAACTATTTTTTTTTTTTTTTGAGGAATACATTTAATTCATTTTATGAAGAAATTTCTGGTTCAAATCGACATTTTTTCATTCGGTACATTTAAAAATGACCTCTCATCGCGGTTCTTGTGTTAAATAGCAGAAGTACAGTGCCTAGAATACATAGTGTGGAAAACGAAAAAAAATAGAACTAAAAATTTGAATCCGATAATTGTAGAGCGATGCTGAAAAGATAACGGGTCGATTGAAGCGACATCTTCTAGCAGTGAAGTAGACAGGGTGGAGGTCCAGATGGTTTGGATACTACTAATTTAATAAAAATATTTTTGTCTTATCTAATTGGAGAATTTTCTGCGATATTGAAGACGAAGAAAACTTTATAATATTACTGGTTTCCAGAGCATTTGGTCACCCCACGCTCCTCTGGCTACGCCACTGTCTGCTAGCTCTTTTCAACGGAAACATTGTATAAGAATCAAACTGAGAAAATGTTTCAGCTGGTGATAAAAATTTTAAATAATTAAATTATACCCTATTTCCTTTGACTTGGACAGTGATTTTCACAAGCTTTGAAAAAATGAATGATACTGATCATGGCCAAAAAACGTCATACGCTTTCTTTTGTGCCTGGTTGCAGTACTCGATATAAGATAGCAGACTAGAAACTATCCCTTTTTAGCATACCAAAGGATGAATCTCTGCTAGAAAAGTGGGACTGATTAATTCTCTGATATGATAAAAAAGTAACTTCAAAATAAGTTACATACGAAATATACACTTACAAGAATATTTTATTAACAGAAATTACGTTCATGTTGTCAATACTGAAACAGTTACTTTTGCTAGAGGTAAATCTATTTTTAAAGCAGATGTCGCTGCGATCACTCTATTATTGTACCGCATCGTTACATGTTTAACGGCTACGATTTTTAGCACTTTTTAAAGCATTTCCAGTTTGGATTTTTTTAAATTCCGAAATTTCGTATTCATACCAGAAATTCCCTATAATGCTCTTTTGGTTACTTAATGGCAGATATTTCGTGACTTCTTAAGTAAAAATTCTTGTTTCAGAATTTCCGGTTTGAATTCAAAAATTTTGAATTAAAAAACGGCAAAACCGTTTTCCACACTATGTATTCTAGGCGCTGTAGCAGAAGGCTTGTTTAACTGCAGGATATTTAATAATTTTCTGCATTTAAGTAAAGTGAAAAATTCTATTAAAATTTGTTGTAAAAGCGTACGAACGCTGAATTGGAAATATAACGAATTAAGATGCAAATATTATAAAAGTTAATGTCCTCTTGTACTTTTAATTTGCAATTAATATTACCAAACTTGATTAAAAGACAGAATATAATTACTCACGAGTGTTAGCAACGCAAAACAAGTGAATATCGTGTAAAACTTACAAAAAACTTCCGTTAACTAGAGTACACTTATCAAAGGTTAATTAGGCATACTATCGCAATGCCACAACACTGTAACATTATATATATATATATATATAAAACAGTTACTCAATATTTAGGACAACATTAGTCAGCGGAGTTCGTACGGGTTCTTGAACTCGAATGCCACTGTTTACGTACAATAATTTTTGCTACATTGCAGAATTCTGCTGTTAATCCTTTTACTTATGTATAAATCATATGCATTTTACGCTAGATTTGTGCACTTCGCTGCGTAAATACTATTTGTTTTGCGCGAATAGGTTCATAGAATAATGATTTATAGTATTTATGTTTACAGAATATAACCTTTGTAGTATATATGTTTTGAACTAGAAAAAATATTTTTTTAAATAATGTATGTTATACTAACTACAACTTATGGTTGCTGACAATAGCAGCCATAGTCGAGGACGTAAGTTAAATTCAGTGTTGCCAAGTTAAGAAATATTTTTATTCAGAATATCTAAAATTATTTCAGAATAGTAGTCGACGCTTAATTTAATGACAGCTAATAAGCATAAATCATACACTTTGTGCGAATTTTATTTCTTAAACTAAAACCATTAACGCACAAATAAACATAACGCACAAATATGAAAAAAATGGCACAAAAAGTTATATATTTCCTTTTCAGGGTGGCTAGTGGTCAGGGAAAAATACAGTCAAAAAAAGTGATAAACACCAGTATATTCTTATAGAAAAATTTATGTTGATTATTTGATCATATAAACAATTTCGATTTTTCTATAATACAATATACTGGGAATTATCATTTTTATTACTGTATTTTTCCCTGACCACTAGCCACCCTGCTTTTCGAGGATTCTTGGATTCCCCTTCTTCAGTGAAAAAATTCAGTGAATGATATGACCAGTACCCCTTTTCTCTCGCACGTGTGGAGGGATCCTGCGCAGTAACTCCTTTTTTCAGTTCCGGTTAATTACGTCATTTCTTTGGGATACATAAACTCTTGCTTTGGCATTTTCAAATCAAGCCAGTACTCGGGGCTATAACCGAGGGGTTCTTTAAACTCATTTTAATCTTTTATTTTTTTTTTATTTTTTTTACTAAGGAACGGGATCTAAGAATCCTAGAAACGGCCTAATGTAATTTTTTGTGCAATCTTTTCATATTTGTGCGATATAACGTTGTTAATGGTTTTAGTTTATGAATTAATGACAGCTATTATGTGACTAAAAAAAGCAAAGATGCTAGTAGGAAACAGGGTTGACAGATTGGCCTACATTTTTATTCATAAATTTTGAGTTTTTACCGTAAATTCTGAACAATAATTATTCATTTATATATTTTTTCATGCATTATGTGATTACATAAATTAGGAGTCTTCGACCCAAGGTCCATGAGACACAAGTGGCCCGCCGTGTCATTTCCAATAACAGAAGATAGTAGTTTTCCACAAAACCAAATATAGACTTTCGGAGCGTCTTAGTACGGCAAATCCAAAGATGTTGGTAGAATACTAAAGACAGTATTTATACGTAGCCATAACGGGAACAGTTTTGACTTTTACTCACCCATCATACGTAGTATAGGGTAAGTCTTGTAATCGTTTCGAAAATCGAAAAATACACGTTTCAGACACTGGAGATTCCGAAAAACATATTAAAAAAAAATTGCCGTCCGTCTGTGTGTCTGTAAACGCTCTATCTCCCGAAAAAATTGAGATAGAAACTTGAAATTTGGTATGCACTTAGTATGTAATAATGGGAAGAAGCTTATTGAATTTCAGTAACCTCGATTATCCGGAACTATTTTTTTCGGACTCTCGAAATATTCGTTCTGATAAAAGGTACATAAAAGTTTTCGAAATTGTTTATTTTAAGGAGTGAATATAAAGGAAAATAAAAAAACACAAATTTTGCATAAAGCATGAAGTCGATCAGATAATGAGTTGCCGAGATATTTGCAATCCTATTTCCCACACTCTTCGATTTTTCCTGACCCTGTATTTCAACCAAATTTCAATTCAAAGATCTATTTTAATTGGAAATGAGACGTTTGATCAGATGAAATAAACCGCTAGTTAATAGGATTATTGTTTTTGGAGTTATAAGTATGTTTATTTCAAGCAATTTAGTAATAGAATAATTAAAGTTTGTGACGTCATCAAGCCATGATTTTATTCTAATTGCAGTGCATTTTATAAGTAGTTTACACATGTTTTATTTTCATATTTTATATTATGCATATCCATGTTGGGTAAGTATTACGGTGGCCCCCAACGACTAGTTTACATATGATGTAGTAGGACTATGAACAATCGCTTTTCATTCTAGACCAGACTCTCGGGTCGCTCCAGGCTCAGCGAGGGATAAACTAAAACTATTTATTTTAAAATGTCAATGAATTTATTTACTATGGAGTCATAAGTAACAACAATAAATAAAATGATATAAAAAAGAAAGAAAGAGATGATAAAAAATAATAAGAGAGTAAAATGTAAGAAACTGAAATATGGTGTCAAAAGTGGGTGTTACTATTTGAAAAATAAATCAAAGTTGCTACAATTTTTAATATGTAAATTACACCTACGTCACAATCCGATCACAGCATATTAGAACACGTTATTACCAAACCGGTTGAAGCCTATCATTTTTATACAACGATTTGAAGTAGAAATAATGTTACAAGTTGTAAATTTCCAACTGGACGAAAAATGTCCGGGCCAGGATTCGAACCTGGGATCGCTTGGCTGAAGCCGCCACGCTCTACCACTGAGCTATCCCGGTCGAATCTGGAGGGCATAGTTCATCCCGTTAACCTTATTGATCAAAGCATCTGGTCTGATATTTTAATCAGCTCAACAGAAAAGATCGCAGGTAATGGAACTCCAGTAAACGCTGGATACGTGAATACACTGGATTATTTTTTTTTAACACAATTATTTCAAAAAATTCAGCCAAGCGATCCCAGGTTCGAATCCTGGCCCGGACATTTTTCGTCCAGTTGGAAATTTACAACTTGTATGATTACTTTACCAATTTGTCTGAAATAATTGTGTTAAAAAAATAATCCAGTAGAAATAATGTGTTGGGAAAATTTTCATTTTTATTCCTTTTTCTGTACCATGTAAATTATATGTACCATGTATAAATATAGTACTGTGTTAAACGTAGTGGTACAGGCGTCTTTAACGCTTTTAAGAGGTCACTACTTGATGAATTATTAGTGTTATTATTATTATTACTACTAGTTGTAATTATAACTAGGCACTTTTTGGCTAGTACATTACACCACATTTGTTTATAAAAATATAATCAGTACTTACTAAAATAAAAAATGTAGTTTAGTACTATCGTTAAAGATTTGTTGCGTTAGTAAATGAGGTAATTGTATAGAATTGCCGATGAGAAAAATTAATGCTACATAAAATTATAAAAAAACCAAAACAACATATTTTTATGAATTTAAGACTAAAATTGGAATTTTAGTTTTAGGGGGATTACCCCTCCAGTTTTCTTGAATCCCAAAATATATGTGCGTACATTTCTAACTTGTGGTATTTAATTGACCTATGGTGGCCCGCAGAACTCCAATAATTTGCTAAACTTGCACTTGAACGTGGACAGTTGAAGACCCCTAACATGAAATACAAATTCATAATTTCGGGAATAAATTAGGCTTTTAAGAATTTAAATGTAGTTCAGTCTGGCTTTAAAAAAAGCAAACTTTGTGGCAACACTGTTTAAATGCCTTAACTTTGCATCGGGAAAGGGGAATTCTCGTTTTTTTTTAAAACATCATTGACAGATGGCGTGGCTTTTACCTTACAAAAAATTCATTTTTAGGGTTTCGTTCATCTCACGAAACCCTATTACTCGCGCTTCGTTGTCTGTCCGTCACAGAGCCGGTTCTCAGAAAGTATTTAGCTTACAGACATGAAATTTTCTTTATTTATAGCGGAATACATACTATGAAGTTCAAAATCATAAAATTTGAAAAAAAAATAGTATTATTTTAATATATAGAGATACAAAACCAAAAATCTAACAACCTTTCCCTATAAAATGTAAACATTTTTCGTTATAGCAGTTGCCAACAATTAAATATCCACAATAAAATTCTTTCTACAATAATTAATTTTCTATTGAAAGATTGCCACGTGAAAAATGAAAATGAAATAGAAAGTTTTACCAATTGAAATAAATATTAATATGACGTCATATTGGTAATAAAAGGGAAATTTTCAAACATTTCTTAATAATACAAGGAGTATGAGTATGTGTAAATAAAGAAAGCAGCTTAATATGACGTCATTAGAGAATTAAAAAGAAAATTATTCTGACGTCTAACATTTTGAAGGTCTCTATACAACATGTTTAACTTTGAAATTTATTTTTTTTAATATCGCATTTAGTCCACGTGACAGATATTATGACAGAGTATAATAGCAGAGTATAATCGAGCGGTTCAGATTTTTGAAAAAATAGACCGGTAAATTTATACTTTAAAAAAACATGACTTTTTTTTTTAAATGAAATTTATTTGGATTTATTAAAGAAAGGATAAAGTGTTTTGAAAGGAATATTAAACGATACCCTTTGTGCGATCTCCGATCACACTTATCCACTTGTTATTATGTTGCCCATATTTTCTAGATTGTAAGATATTTTATATTAAAACCTTACATTGAAAGATATTTACTGATGAATAAACTTGAGAAATCTATCTAGTAAGACTTTCAGAAGCTTCTACTCTTTTAACATAGATTTAATAAAAATTGCTCGATGCGAATATGTTAATAGAAAACCCCAATACTGCACAATCTGAATCCGTAGCACCAAAACTTTTATTTCAAGATTCTCAAAGCGTACCGTCACAGTACGGCTTTGTTCCGAGAAGTTTTAGATGACAAGATTTATGACAAGTACTACCGCAAAGACCTAAAAATACAGTACATGTTGATCACAATTTTTTCCGGTGGCATTTACTCAAATAGTAAATACACTATATTGCCAAAGGTGACCGGCCACTTGCGATTTTAAACGTTTTGTTAACTATCTAGAAAAATACATGAGGAATTAACCTGAAACTGCAGGTGTGTAAACAGTATAGTATAGGTTATATATTTCCGTGAAGATTTTTTTTCATTAAACCTCATAGGGGACGGTCAACAAATTGAAAAAGTACGAACATCTTTTGGATAACCCTGTAAAAACTAATGTAGCAAAGGCGTTCAAACTCGACATTATTAATAAGTTCCTTATCGTAATATAGTGTATTCATTTTTATGAGGATAGCATGTATACTCGTAGAGAAATTAAGGTTTTTATAAAAAACAGTCCCAAATTTCGCCTAGTGTTTTGCTTATAATTTGCAGAGTTCTTAATATAAAAAAAAGTTATTTTCAGAAAATATGACAAAAAACATTGTACATAATGCTCTGCAATCAGAATTAAAAAAAAATAATAATTGAATGAAAAATGAGCAGGTTTACTAAAAAATGTTTCATTGCGCATGCGCGAATGCAATCGAAATATAATATGCATAATGTATTAGCTAAGTATATAGAGCAACTTTTGTGAAAGTATCAAAATCATAGCTTGAAAATTCTGAAAATTATCGTCGATAGAAAAAGCTCGAAATCCGTTGTTCCCAAAAACAAGGAAAAATATGAGGGGTTGTATCCAAATATAGTACGTGCAATATTGTGTTGTACGTGCAATATTGTGTACGCTATCTTGGCACTAATCAACATATATTTGATACTACCCCTCATCTTTTTGCTTCTTTTTGGGATAAATCGTTTTAAAAGAAAAAGTACGCTTGTCGTGGGCGTATTTCGAATTCAACAAATGCGCCCGTGGAAAAATGCAAAAGAAAAGAAAACAAAAAACACGAAATCGAGGCTTTTTTGAAAGGGTTAACATACGTATTTTTGTAAGCGGATTGTGTCGTTAGAAAGAATAAAGTACGTAGATCTGGTTTGATATCTTTCATTTTTCCGTATTTCGAATACTTAAGCCAATAGCTTAAACTTTGAAAGACGCGAAAAATAAAGCTTATTAGATTATTTTCGCTTATCAGGTGGTCTCTGCTTTTTGCTCTTCCACCACGGTCGGAAAGCATTCGATGGATTAATGCGTGCCATTTTGTGATGCTCATTATGGTTTTTAAATAATATCCCGTTTAACTAATAAAAAATCGAAAATCTGAGTCTCGAGTGCATTATGACTGGCATTGGACTAACCTCACCCAAATTTTACGTGCGGTAGATTTCGCTAGCCATCATAGACACACGGGCAATGTCTTTCTTTTATTGTATTAAAAATATGTAATTTGAGATAGAAAAACAAAATATCTTGATTTAGACATAGTTGTTTAAAATTAAAAAGAAGCTTTAGGAGTATTTCAGAGCCTTTTTAACAATCTTCATACATTTATTTGTATTATTGTCTTGACTTTATGTGTATAAAAAAAAACTTACTGTTGTTTAAATTCGAATATTTCTAAAAAAGATTTCCCAAGGGTGCGAACTCGCATTAAGAAATCCATAAAATATTCTTATTACGCATTTATATAGTGAGGGATGGGAAAAAGGAGTGGAACAATGGGATGATTGGGATAAAACTAGTTACTTAAACTAAACATTACTACTAGATGCATACACTCCTTGAAATTTCCCTGGAGTCCTGGTACCACAATTGTAGATTTGAAAATTTCTATTTAATATTTAAATAGCAGAATTCGTAACCTACGCATTGAATCGGGGCTTTGTAACATTTTTACTTTCTTCTATCTTTACAAGAAGAAAGTATTGGATTCATGAAAATTTTCGACTTCCGGTTTTCGACGGATTTATACGTTTTAGAAGGTCCTGAACACGATTTGACTATTTTTAGAAAATGTCTCTCTGTGACTCTGTCTGTCTGTATGTGACAAAAATTTTGTGGGCGCTCTATCTCAAGAACAAATGCTCGGAATTTAATAAAACTTTAGATTCAGTTAGTCACTAATATAAATTGGTGCTGGTTAGTTTTGGGTGAAAATCGTCCGACAGGTGACGCTGCTAAGCTGCTTTTTTCGCGATTTCCACAATAGCTCTATCTCAAGAACTAATGCACGAAATTTAATAAAACTTTAGATTCAGTTAGTCCCTAATATAAATTGGTGCTGATTAGTTCTGGGTGAAAATCACCCGACAGGTGGCGCTTCTAGGCTGCTTTTTTCGCGATTTCCACAATAACTTTACCTCAAGATCTAATGCACTTATTTTCATCAAACTTCAGATTCAGTTAGACCCTGACATAAATAGATGCTGCTTACGTTGTGGTGTTAATATCCCAACAGGTGGCGCTGCTATACCACTTTTTTCAATATTTTTACAATAGCTATATCTCAAGAACTAATGCACGGAATTTCATCAAACTTCAGATTCTGTTAGACATTGACATACATAGATCCCAACGAACACAGAACTTGCGGGCCACTGATGGCTACGTTAGCTTTGGCCCAAACTGTCAGATGGAGGGCCGCTATCATTGGCCGTAATGGCAACTTAAAAAAACTGTCACGCCGGCCAACACGAGGCCGCAACAGAATTGGCCAGAAATACAATAAGATCCCCATAATTAGGCCACTAACGGTTAATCATAAATGATAGATAGCCTAAAACTGGCCACAATTCTACTTTAAATGGCAATTATTAATGGAAACTAGCCATAGCTAGGCCATTAAAAATCATAATGAATAAAAGGTAGCCAGAAACTTGCCGTAGCAATGCCATTTGTGGTTTTCAAGAATTAAATCCAGCCCAAAACTGCCCACAAAAATGTATTTTATGGGTATTATAAATGTAAGCTAGCCAAAACCCAGCCACTGTCGCCCAATAAAGATTATTTAGGCATAAATCAAAATTTATTCTATAAAAGAAAATATTTTTTAGAAGTTTATTTAAATGATAAAGTGTTTTTGAGTGAAATAAAGTGCTAATAATCATTTATGTACACTTTTCAAGAAAATTATAAATTCAATTACCTTGATTTTTTTTTTCAAAAATTTGAGAAACACAATGTTTGACATAGTGAATTAATTTGCTTATTTTTTCAATTATATATATTTAAAATTTATATCCAATGCCATTTTTAAATAATCATATTTCATATAAATTTTAAAAGTATATAATTAAAAAAAACTAATTAATTCACTATGTCAAGTATTTGTGTTTTGAAAAAAAAAACAAGGTAATTGGAACTTATAGTTTTCTTGAAAAGTGTACCTAAATGATTATTAATTAGCACTTATTTTCACGCAAAAACACTTTATAATTTAAATAAATTTCTAAAAAACATTTTTTTAACAGAATAAAATTTGAATTGGTGCTTAAATAATCTTTTATGTGTATGTATGTCTAATGTTAGTTTTTTTCTTTCTTTTTTTTCACAATGGTTTTAAAATAAATTATTGTTAAGTATGTTACCAGTATAAGATGTCTATTCATTAAATCATTATTGATGATCAAAAACATTTTTGCATCATTTTAATTTTATGAATATTAATTTTCACCCAAGTAATAAAATAAATAAAGAAAAGAAAATTGCAATACATTTTTATTTTATATAGTCCATGAATGACCAGTTTTTTTTTAAGATTATTTATCTTTTAAAGTTTAATAGCCAAATATTAAAATAGTAATAATAATATTCTAACCTTTTCACATAAAAATTCAGTAATTTGAAATTGTAATGAAATTTTTAATGCTTTTTTCTTATTTTAGTTTTCTAAATTGTATGAAAATTTACAATTTTCTTTGAGAACATTTATTTTCCACACTCAGAAAAAGAGAGGAAAAAACTTCTTAAAAAATTATTATAATGCTAAATAATTATTTTAAATAAATTACGGTTTATTATATATTGTAGTTTATTATTATAGTTTATTTTTATAGATTATTTTTATAGTTTATTTTTATAGATTATTTTTATAGTTTATTATTATAGATTATTTTTAAATCATATGCATTATCAGAAAATATTATTTCATAGATTTAAAAAGGCGTTAAAGGACAGAAAATTAAATCTCAATATTTTCTATTTTAAGGTGGTTCTCAAATTGCATGCTCAACAACGCGGAACTTTCTGACGCATCTTAAAACGTAAAGGAATAAAATTTGAAATCGATATGAGTTTTCCATTTTCTGATAAATAAAATGCTTATCGAATTATAAGGATTCTTGACGACAATTTTATTCCCTTTCTCAAGCAGCCGCTTTGGGAATTCGGTTCAAAATGCCGACTTTGACAGTATTTTACGAAATATCTTCTGCCTTTAACAAAAAATTAAAAACGTCTTTCAATTACATAGTTTCTGAATGACAACACTTGCACGTTTTATGTGTTTCTAAACAAAAATTAATTCAGAAATGGGTCAGGATTTGAGAACGTCCTTAAACAATAAAGTACAGTATCAGTGAATCTCATGAAATAAGCAATTGTAAAATAAATATCATTCTACATTTTGAAAAGAAAAGCACGTTAAAAATTTCGTGCGGTTTTATAAAAAATAATTCTATCGTGAATCAAATGATGCAAAAAAGATTATCACAACATATATATTTAATGAATAGACAAACCGATAAAACCTTACCAATGTTTAAGAAATTACTGGTTCGCTGCTCTCATACCAGATATAAACAGGCAACATCGCTACCGCACTCTCTCTAACTAAATGAGAATGAATGACTAGTCAGAACTCTGAAAGCCAGATTTGAGCCTCGGGCGTATGTCTTCCGAGAATTTTCAATCTCCCCTATCTTGACCTTGATCCCCCTTGTTCCTTCCATAGTGTCCGTCAACCGAAACTCTAATTTACGAATACATGGAAGCCTTTTTCAAGAGGTGGGGTGGGGGTCAAAATATTTTAATGTATTTTATAAAGCGATGCCTTATAAAATAAATCACTTTGTCTTTTTGTCTTGCTTTCAATTATATACATAATTTTTCTTTAAAATATTATTTAATATTAATTATCTGAAAAAAAAAAAACTTTTTTAAACAAAATTCATACGATATTAAAAATTAGTTACAACACCGAATTGTAAATGTGAATTATATATTAGTAGTATATCGTTTAGGTCTGAATTTGTTTAAAATTTTAAGGATATTCATTTTTATTCCAGTGTGTTCATAAGAAAATTCGATGTATTAAGGCTGTTCTCAAATCGAAATCAACTAGTTTCTGACACATTTCTGAATTCAGTTTTGTTCGAAAATGCCTGAAATTGGCAGGTGTTCTTATTCAGAAACTATGTAATCGAACAGAGTTTTCGATTTTTTAGTAATGACGAAAGATCTTTCAGAAAATATTGTCAAATGTGACGTTTTGAACCAAATTTCCGGCGCGACAGTGTGGGAAAAGAGAAAAATCTGTTGTCACGTTACAAAAATCGCTTATAACGCAATAAATTATTTATCAAAAATGAAAAACGCCATTTGATTCCAAATCACTTCAACAGTGACCCCTGTCAATTTTATGACTTTACGTTTAAAAATGAATCAGAAGAGTGTCAGGAAGTTTCGCGTTTGTTGAGTAGGGAATTTGAGAACCGCCTGAGAAATACTTTGCAAACAGGTTAATTTTATTTGTAATTTACAAAAATAGGTAAAGGCAAAGAGACAGAAAAATTTTCAAATATATATTTTAGTGCATAAAATCGAAATTATTATTATTATTATTATTATTATTATTATTATTATTATTATTATTTTAATACTTTCATCTAATTAAACAATGTTCTTTAAACAGTGAAAATTATTTTGAAAAAATATTTTTTTTATCTCCTATAATCAAAATATCAAATACTTAGCACTGGCCTTCAATTTTCTAGATTATGAAAGACTTTTATATGCTGGCTGGAAACTTAACTTACTCGCATCTTACTTAATATGCTTTCATTTAAAAACAAATTTTAAATAACGAAAATTATGCTGAAAAAGTGAAGAAAAAAGATTTCTCTATATCTTATTATCAACATCATATCAAGTAGACGACACTGGCCTTCTGTTTTCTAGGTGATGATAGGCTTTTACATGCTAGCCAGAAATTTAACTTTAGTGGCTACTGAGCGCGGAAAATTCACTAGTTTTCTCCGCGCTCGCCCGTTATCCGTTAATCGACTGCTACCGGATGTAGCGGCGCATCAGTTAATATACAACGGTGGCTGGATACAAATTGCCGCAAAAATATTTGGCCATAATGTTCACAGCAAGCGGCCACATATGACGTGTTTGTTGGGATGCTGCTTACGTTGTGGTGTTAATATCTCAACAGGTAGCGCTGCTATGCTACCTTTTTTCATAATTATCACGATAACTATATCTCAAGTACTAATGCACGGATTTTCATCAAACTTCAGAGTAAGTTAGGCGTTGACATAAAGTTGTTGTTGAGTTGGTTTTGGTCTAAATCTCCCAATAGGTGGCGCTGCTATGCTGCATTTTGTAGGATTTACACGATTTAAGAAATAGTCTTATCTCAAGAACTAATGCACGGAATTGAATAAAACTTTAGATTCAGTTAGACCTTGATATAAATTTATGTCAATTCTTTTTTAGTGTATGCGAAACCTGTGTGAGATAGAAGAAAGTTTTGGTATTGGCCCATCCGACTAGTTCTGAGATAAAATAAAACGGAAAATTCTTTTAACCCTTTCCGGCACAGACAAATTCTTTTCATAAAATGAGAAATTACTGACTGACACCGGAATTTACAAACGACTTTTTTAGAAAATAAAAACTCCTTATTTTACTCTTTCATTATAGAAACAAAATTTTATTAAAATAATCTTGGTGTCGTTTGCAAGTTTGGAATTAAAATTAGGTGTGCCCGGAGTGGGACCACTGTGCCGAAAAGGGTTAAAAAATTGTGGCAGAAATATATGCTCTTTGCTACCATGTATTGTAGTTTTTACTCAAGACAGAGCACTTATAATTTTATTTATATATGCTATAAAATTTAAAGTAGCTATATTAAAAGCATTTTCAATTGAAAAGATTCAAATTTTTTAAAAAAGCAAAGTAAATATTAAAGAGCAAATGCAATTTTAATGGATTTTGGCATATAATTTGTAAAAGAGATCAAGTTGGAAATTGTACGTCAAACGTGTCAAATGACGTACTATAACTAGTTTTATAAATATTCAGATCTTGGTGCAATAGCTGTTGCACTCATGCGAAAATGCATGAATACAAAATGTATTTTATGTGCAGATTTTCATGTTGCAGATATTAATTTTATTTTATGAAATTAAGTTTCAATACACTTTTACAAAGAATTAGTTATAATTCTGTTAAATTAAAATTATACTATTCGCAAATATCCACTCCAAGACAATGTAAAAAATAATCTTCGTTATTATTTCAGGGAAATGAAATAAATCGTTTGTTATTATGATATGATTAATTTTCGTAATCAAATACGTACATTTTAATTTGTCAACATTTTGTCTTTTGTTGACATTTACCGAAAATTCCAATCGAAAACTTAAACCTAGCTTTCAAATTTTCAGATTTCAAATCCATATTTAGACTCTTTTTCAATTTAATATCTATTTCTCCAGAAACATCTACCCAAAAAACTGTCCGTAGATTATATGATTATTATAATTAAATAATTTTAGTATACAAATTCGGTTTTTTTTAATTCAGTAATACGGAAATAATATGAACCCATCTTAAATATGAGTACTCAGCACAGCAACCTAGAATCATTACCTATTGTGGGATATTATTGAATTATTGCGTATGATAACATTTAATAGAAAGAAGGAAACTTTTATTAATGTATTTTTTATGTTTTGATTCGATTTTCATAAAATTTGAAATGACTCGATTAAAGTCTGCAACGATATTATGTATTAAATTTCAAACCATTCGGTTGCGTTGTTTTTGCGTTGTTAAATGCGTATAGATGCGTACTGTACTTGCTACGTATTTATATAATTACGAATGCACCTAAAAAGGATTTCTAACGATTTGTAAACACAAGATATATATTAAAATATACCATACGTTTAATATACACTGAAGTGCCAAAAGTCATGGGATACCTCCTAATATCGTGTGGGACCGCCTTTTGTGCTGTGTAGTGCAGCAACTCGATATGCTATTGGCTCAACATATCGTCCGAGATCCCATAAAGAAATATTTAACCATGTAGCCTCCAAAGCCGCCCATAATTGCGAAAGTGTTGCTGGTGTGGAGGATTTTGTGCGCGAACTGACCTATCTGTCATGTCCCATACATGTTCGATGGGATTCATGTTTGGCGATCTAGGTGGCCAAATAGTTTGCTGGACCTGTCCAGAATGTTCCTCAAAACAATCGTGAACGATTTTGGCCCGGTGACATGGAGCTTTGTCATCTTGGAAAATTTCATTGTTGTTTGGGTACATGAACGGCTGCAAACATTCTTAAAGTAGCAGAACATAACAATTTCCAGTCAATGATTGATTGAATTTGACCAGAGGACCCAGTCCGGGTCATATAAAAACAGCCCACACAAATTATGAAGCCACCATCCGCTTGCACAGTGACTTGTTGACAATTTGGGTGTATGGCTTTGTGGGGTTTGCACCATACTCGAACCCTACCATCAGCTCTTACCAATTGAAATTGTAACTCATTTGACCAAGCAACCTTTTCCCAGTCATTTAGTGTCCAACCGATATGTTAACGAGCCCAGCAAAGGCGCTGAAAACGGTGGCTTGTTGTTATTAAAGTCACTCGAGTCCTGTCTTCTGTTGCCATATTCCAAAAACGTGAAATTTCACTGCACGGTCCCCAAAGACACATCTGTCGTACGCTCTACACTGATTGTTGCTGTTATTTGACGCAGTGTTGCCTATCTGTTAGCACGGACTACTCTACGCACATGTCGCTGGTCTCGATCATTAAGTAGTCGTGATCGGCCACTGCGTTGTCTATGGTGGGAGGTAATGCTTGAAATAAGGTATGCTTGACACACTCTTGACACTGTGGATCGAAAAATATTGAATTCCCGAACAATTTCCAAATTGGAAATCCCCATGCGTCTAGCTCCAACTAGTATTCCACGTTCAAAGTCTGTTAATTTCCGTCGTGCGGCATTACTCATATCATAAACCTTTTCATATGAATCACTTGAGTACAAATTAAAGCCCTAAAATTGCACTGACCATTTATACATCTCTTATGCAATGCTACTGCCATCTGGATCTTTGCATATTGTTATCCCATGACTTTTGGCACTTCAGTGTATATCTTGTGTTTACAAATCGCTAATTAAGTTACGTTCATAATCAGTATGGTGTAATGTGACTAACTATATACTGAACGTGCTACCCAAAAGGTAGGCTCTGAGAGACAGGGAGCTATGAGATGTGTTCATTTTATTTCTTCTCTGTTCGCAAAGAGTTACAAATGCTTAACTTCATAATTTTACATATATTGTGTTTTTGATCAATTTCTCTAGCAATTATCTTGTAATAAATGCTAAAATAGTATTCCTTAATTATATTTTATATAGGGAAAGACATTTCTCAACTACAAAGATTTTTAATATTCCGGATGTACATTTTGTAGCACATATAGTAATTAATAAAGCAAAATCAGGGAAACACACAGGGATATCACATTCTTGCCTCATTTTTTTTAAACGTTCTTTTGACAATCAAATGCAATAATGAATCATACATTACAAATATTATAATCGCTAAATTTGAATCTTTTAAGTATCGACAGAGCTCTCAAATGGTCTTTTTTTGCAATGCGTCTATTTTCAAACGAAAATCTTCTTTTTAGTTTTTCTTGCAGATATTATAGAAACCTACACCGACGATTATTTCTATTGCAAATGCTGTAGAAACCTATATTGAACCCTGTTTTCAAAACACATATTTGTTCATTATTTATTGACATGTTTTATGTTGCAAGGCTGCGGCACACTATTCCTCCTTTCCCATGAATATCAAGCAATATTACATCTTTCGCAATATTTTCATATGTGAATACTGGAACATCTCTTACAGAATCCATAGTCTCTACCATCATAATTTAATGCTGGCGTTCAAAGGATACTTTATTTAAAATTTGAAACTGACGGAGATTCACACAACAGTGATCACAGAAGATGTTATATCTTCTGTGATTGTGTAACTAGTATTGTATATGATATACAATAGTCTAATAATACTTCTAGTATAATATCTATTACTATAATATCTCATAAATATCTATTATATATCTAGCATATATCTTGTCCTGTATTGGCAGTTGCATGCATTTTTTTATTCTAATTGCTTTATTGTCACAACTTTTTAAAAACAATAATAGCGTAGCTGCCAACTTTTACGCTTTTTTCCTACCACAAAAATTTTATAATAACTTATATCTTTTTAATTCGCCAATATCGTCCGATTACAGAAGTAAAAAATTTCTGTTAAATTTTAGCGGTAGCAAAAAAGCATAAAAGATGGCAGCTATGCTAATAATCATATTATTGAATGACAGATTAAAAGGGAGAAAAAAAAGTGACATTGGTGGCAATCAAGCAGACATACAGTGTTTACAGTTCGCTACTTGTTTTTCAGATTGCTTTATTGACACCACTTTTTTAAAACAGCAATAATCAACTTATTGAATGATTGATTAAAATAGAGAACACAAAGCGAATTGCACTTTTCCAGGGAATTGGTGGCAATGAAGCAATCATACAGTGTTGACAGTTCGCTAATTTTTTATTCAGATTGCTTGATTGCCAACATACTTTTGAGGTAGAAATATTCGCTTTATTAAGTAAAAAAATAAATAACCGAAAAGAAAGACGAATTATACTCTTTTAAAAAAATTGTGTAGCAACCAAGGAATCTGAAAAGCAGTGAATTGGCAACTCTGACGCAGTATCATCTATCATATATCGTGAGAAAATAGAGATGTAGAAATGTAGTATATATAAGTTCATATCTTCTAGATTTATATATATATGTTACATATATACTTGTGCATATCAAATACATATCTAGTATTATATCTAGTTTATATCTAGTACATATCTAATACATGTGCAGTACGTATCAAGTATGTATCTCGTATATATCTAGTGCAATGATACTTTATATACAATACTTAAAATCATCGAATGTTTAAATTTGTGCTTAAAATTTAAGAACTCTGGAAATTCCAAAAATAAATATTCTGAAATTTACCGAAAATATAAATTCCTAAAAAGTGTGTTTTACCCAGTGTTTTGAGAGTTCTTGAGATTTTTTTGCACTTTACCATTTTTGCAAATCTTCCATTTGTCAGCTATAATTAATGCCTGAGGACATATTTGTCATTTATTGATGAATTATTGGTTGTTTCTTGTCTGGAGTGAAACAGCGCAGTCAAATAAAGAAAAAGTTCATAGGACCAGGATAATATTATAGAATAGAAGCGGTACATATATAACGTTATCAAGTTTTTGGTAATTTTGCACCACCTCTTCCATTACGGTACCATACCTTATTATTCGTCGACAAATCGTCCTATCCTTACAAACAACGTTAGCAATGTCTATTTTTTTTACAATCTTTTTCTTTTTATACGTTTGCATTGCTATACAGGCATGGTCAAACATTTAACCCCTTCGCGACGAGCGTCCTTTACAGAATTTTTAATCTTTTACCACCAGTTTCTCAAAACAGAAATTTTCGCCTAATTGAATCCCAGAAATGCTGTCATTAAATAAGGCAAAGTTTACAATAAAAAGTTACTGGTGGGAATAATCGAGGGTTCTGAGCATCTGTTGCGTCACGTATACGTGTCGCTCGTCTCCAAGGGGTTGACATAGTTGCCAACCTCTCGATTTTTTGTATACCAGTAAAATCATACAAAAATTTTCGCTTTATTAAATAGCAAAAATTGCACGATTTAATAAAACAAATATTTCTGCATAAAAATACTGGTATGAAAAAAATCGGGAAATTGGCAACTATAATTTAATATTCGCATATTTTACTGATTCAATTGAAGAAATGAAGTTAATAAAACACTTATTATGCAAAAAATAACCTTATATATCGAATGACACCCATAGTTGCCAACCTCCCGATTTTTTTCATACCAGTATTTTTATGTAAAAATATTTGTTTTATTTGATCGTACAATTTATGCAATTTATTAAAGCGAAAATTTTTGTAAGATTTTACTGGTATTCAAAAAATTGGGAGGTTGGCAACTATGGACACCTAACAGAAATAGCTACTATTTGAAAGTATTTAATAATAGTTTTTTGTTACATAATGCAGTAAACAGTAATATTGACTTCTTACAATTGTCCCCTGAAGAAGGGAAGGTGGTAAGCAGAATTTCTTCTTATCATGAAATAAGGTGGAGAGCAATATTTCTCTTTTCTAAATTAATAATTACAACAAGTATCATTTCAAACGTAATTCGCACCTGGTTTCCCCAACAGTGGGATTATTGCACAGACGGCATAACAATAGGAATGCCAAACGTTGGGCATTTCATATTTTCAAATGAAATGATTGTGTAATCATTTAATGGCTTTAACAGAGGTGCCAAGTTTTCATTAATATTCCGTAATATGTGGGTTAGTTTGATCCAAGTTTAACACGTTTCGCACCAAAAATTGTTTTAAGAAATGAAATTAAATAAATTCCACATAGAAACCTAAAATTAAATAAATACAGTTTCATCCAAAATATTTTCTGGTTTGAAGAGTTGTTAAACTTGGTCAGATTAAACTACATATTACGGAAGATTAGTGAGAACTAGGCACCTCTGGCTTTAATATTAACTTTTTTTTTATTTTCATATAAATAGACAACAGACTAAAGAAAAGGTAAGACTATTTTGATGTTAAAAAACGTTACAAAAGAAAACAAATGTTGGATCTAAAATGAAGACGATATCAAAAGAAAAAATCCTCCCCTCCCTCTTGAGATATCGTACGGTATCGAGGGCCAGATCCCCCTTCCCCCTAAAGTGAAAACGTTCTATATGCAAAGCTGCTTACAAATAAATGGCAAAGTGAAATGCTTTTGGTTTTTTATTCTATTTATCTGTAATAGGTGCCGAAACAAATTGTGTAGTTTTAACTTTTGAGTTACCACTTTTTTCAAATTGTAATCTTCGCCTTATTGTACAGCAAATTTATGTCATTAAAGAAGGTAAATATTACTATTAAAAATTAGTGTGTTGAATTCTGAAAATATATGTTCTTAAAAATCTGGCCAAGCGGATTAAAAAGGCTAAGTTCGTAAACAAAAAATGTACTTTTTCAGCTATTCTCAAAATACATATTTGACATTTACATGCACTTTTCTTTCTATTAAACCTTGAAAGTGGAAAATTTTGATGTTTGTATAAGTAATTTATTTATTTAAAAGTATCTAAATTTCTGAATTTAACTGTGATATCTTAGAAGATATTCATGTTACTATTCAGAATGCTACATTATTTTTATATAGCAATATTCACCTTTCTATATATTCATAATTTTCGCGAATGAAAGTAATTCAATAAAGTGGACTAGCTCAATGAAATGGAATAAATCGAGCAATCTGAAAAAAAATTCAACCAGAATTGCCAATTTGACCTCCTTCTTTATTCAGCAATTGCGAATTCATAGCAGAATGTCCGAATAGTAGTTTTTGCTTTATTTAACTGAAGACATTTCGATATTCCACCAAGTAAATATTCTTATTTCGGAATGAATTCCGTATTAGTCAATGCGAAAAGGTTGCCAATCAGGCGATATAGAGCTCAACTAGCAATACTGATGTTATGGGAAACTATGCATATATTCGCCTTACTAGATTCTCAAAGTTGTCCATTAAAGACAGCATCGTTTCTTGATCGTTGGATTTTAACCATACACAACTTTAAAGGTTCAAAATGGTAATGCAAGTACATTATAACATTTTTCTAAAGATATTCCGGTGGTAAAGATATAATTTATCATGTTTTTTAAAATCAATAGAACAATGAAACAGTTTTCTAAAAAATATCTACTATTAACATTCTAAAACTAAGGTTACGCAAGTCGTTAGAATTTCTTTTATAATGCAGATGAAAAATTCTTCGTTTTTTGGATAAGCAGCTGTTAGAAACATTCGTGACTCCAACATTAGTATTTGAATAAATGTCATAAAACATAACACTAAAAATGATTTTTCTCGCAGAGTTGCTTGTCGGGACGAAATATTTGGGGGCATTTTTCTTATCATTTTCACATAAGACATAAGTAGACGATGATGTATGTTTACATTGAAATCCGAGCCACTACGAATATTCAAGCATGAACCAGTATTCTGGCCAGACACTTATTGACTAGTTGGCGCACCAGATATTTTTGTAAGAGTATTATTAGCTAAGCTCATTTACAGGATTCGTACGCTTTTGCCGCAGTTTTTTAATGGAATATTTTGTCTCATTTAACCCTTTTTATCCTGGCAGTACTTATAAGTACCACTTTAACCCCTTCGCTACGAGCGTCTTTTACAGAATTTTTAATCTGTTACCACCGGTTTTTCAAATGAGAAACTTTCACCTAATTGAATCGCAAAAAGGCTATGATTAGATAAGGAAAACTTTACAAAAAAAATAACTGGTGGGAATAATCGAGGATTTTGGGCATCTTATAAAGTAGCTGGAAAATTAATTCAGGATATAAAGGGTTAAATGCAGAAAAGAATTTCAAATACTGCAATTAAATGAGGCGTTTACAATTGCTGCTATTTAAATATCTATATAAATATTTATCTTACGTGGCACGGAAATAAGGCTGAATTTCTAGCTTAGCGTTTGGCAACAAACGTTGTTTCCAGAGCTCAGACCAATGAACAGTCTAGATTAGGTAAGATGAGCTCTGCCACCAACTCCAATATGGCGGGCAGTGTGACAGCAGTCAAACTCAAACTAGCATTTATTAAAAATAAAATAACATGAACATAATCCAAAGCGTTTTAGATGATTCCTCATTTTAATTATGAGTAATATCGTTAATTTCAAATGAATTCTCAACTCTTATTTAGAATTTATTGAAGAATTTCAGTCACATCAAAATCCTTGAGAATAAAAATATTAAATGTCTAGATTGCATCTGCTGTCATCTGTTGCTATCTTGATAAAGTAAAAAATAATTTATTTTCCAAAAATCTATAATACAATGTTTGATGATATATATAAGGTATCTTCCTATCACGTATTTTTTTTTTCTAACGAATTTAAGCCGTGCTATACAATATTATAGGTGCAATGAGTTTTAAACTAATTGTGTTTCCAAGATCATTTTTTCATAGTATTTAAATGATTTATTCCCAGTGGTAGCACCAACTAAATGCACCTTTCAACGAAGTTTCCATTTACTTTTTTTTTTACATTAAAAAAATTGTCAATTCCATACGTTAAAATAATTTATGATAGTATTCATTCTGGCTAGAATTGCTGAAAAACGTGACGAGCGAGCGAAGCGACCTGGGACTGCGTAGCGTTCACAGTGTGAATTGCGTGGCAATTCACGGGGGTTGGGGAGTGTTAGCGAGCAGGGGGTAAAACCTCCTAGTTAAATAGAAAATTTCTATTAAAAAATTGTGGTACAGGCGTACGAACAGTTATTAAAATGATAAGAATAATCTTTTAAGAGTATGGATATATCTCGATATTGTTATCGAAACAGATTTGGCATGGTGTTTATTATTATATGGATGATGTTTCTAATTATATGTATATACTTATAGTGTTATGGAAGCAGGCCCGGCAGCGTGGTTGGTAGCGCAGGCGGCCGCCACGGTGAGGGCTCTGGTTCGAATCCTGGTAAGGCACGGATGTCATTTGTCTTGAGCACTGTCTACTTCCTGGTGTCTATTCCTTGTCAAGAAAAAGATTTATGTAATTTGTCAACGTCTTGTATGTACCGGGTGGTTATAATAAAAGTATCTCTATTTGAAGTTGTCTGTAGCTTCAAGGAATAACCCCAATGAAACCAAAATCGGTACACTTACTATTCGAGAAGGGGGAAGTAGAATGGGAGAATAAAAAAAATAATTGCAATAATCGACGACAGGTGGCGCTTTTGAGTGTAAAATGTAATGTGTAATACAAGAAAAAGGAATTAAGGCGTAAAATCGGACGTCCTACCTAATTTATTGGAAAATGTCACAGAGAATGTGGTTAAGCTTTCGCATGGCGGAACCGATCCAGTTCAGGTTCCACATAGCCATTGTGTTGAGGACATAATCCGGGCGGTGTACGACGTGATCAACTGCGGAATGTAACGTATCAGGAGACTAACTGAGAGGCATCTCGTACAACGTCACTGGCAGAAACGACCGTTTCTTGATTTTGCTGATGATTACAACGACGTTTGTACCGACAGGCCTGGTAGCGCCATCTGTTGGCGATTATTGCAACTATTATTTTTTATTGTTCTATTCTTCTTCCCACTTCTCGAATAGTAAGTGCACCAATTTTGGTTTCATTCGGGTTATTCCTTCAAACTACAGACAGCTCCAAATAGAGATACTTATATTATAACCACCCTGTATTTCTGTGAATAAAAATATAGATCATTCAAGACAAACAGCCTAGTAGCTTATAGGTCTCACAGCAATTCTCCTTCAAATGCTATGGAATGTATAAAGCGACATACAGGAAAACGTTTTCTCTCTCAAAAATAGCTTTTTTTGTTTATATGTATCACAAAATTTATTTGCTATATGCAAAACTGTGTATACTTGCATACAAGAGCAGCACCCTGACCCGCTGTTTTATTGTGTTAAAAATCTTTGTTGTTTTCTCGTAAGCATTAAATGGAAGAATATTATAAATGTTTTCCATCAGTTAATGTCGTTTTGTCGTCATTTATAGTGATAATAAAAAAAATAATAAACTTTAATTTTGTAACATTTCTCAAAAAAAAAAAGTTTTAGTTTGGGATTTTTTGACTTTAAAGTGTACATTAACCCCCACAAAAAAAAATCTGAATAATTGTTATGATTCCATTTTTAATTAATACAAAAATAATTAAAATGTTCGGTTGTAATTTCTATGAAATTCTTTATAATCGTAAGTAGCATCTTTTGTCTTAAACAGACATCTAACTATTAAATTTCGCACCAACTTTCATTTTTCAAATTGTAACACCCATTTTTGACACGACATTTGAGGTTTCTATATTCAAGGGAGCCCGGAAAAGGTTAGAGTTTAAATAACCTTATTCTAAATTTATTTCCTTAGTACAAATATTATCCAATATATTTTATTATTTTAAATTAGTAAATTTACCTCATGTTGTTACCTTTAGCTTTATAGAGTTATAGAAAAAATTATTATCGATATTTTTTATTATACAGTAAAACCTCTATAACGGACTCTCCCGAATAGCGGACACCTCTATTTAGTGAACACTTTTGTGATCTCCAAAACCTGTATATTTGTACATTTTTAACTCTCAATAGCAGACACCTCCAAATAACGGACAAATTCTGTGCTCCCGACGAGGTGTCCGTTATTCAGAAGTTTTACTGTATTATTATTTTTTTTGATATATTTATCTCGCGTTGTACTTTGTTGTGTGTTTCGTTTAACTGCGCCAATTTTACAATAGTAATAAATTAAGTTAGAAAAGCATTTATAGATATCAGTAGATAAAATTAAATTTTAATATTATTTAATTTTTAATTAAAAAAAAAACTCTTATTTGAAAAAAAAATCTTTTTTTTCCGCAAAAACTTTTATGCCAAAGCACTTTTATTTCGTTTTTGAACCTCGGCATATTCTAATTTACGTCATTTTCGACTTTTATCTTAAAAAGTATACATTTTTTATCGTCAAGTGTTTTTCCTCGATTATTGTTTGATTATCGAGAATCAATATTTTTTTAAATGTTTATCGATTGACAGTATAAAACAAACAATAACTCAGTGTAAATTTTCAATAACACTTACATTATACTATTGTATACTACATCGATATGCCATATCTAAAATATATGGTATTATTTCTCGCTTACTTTGAGCGGCTTATTCTCGCTGTAAGTAAGGATTTTTTAAGACTACATGGAACACATTAATGAAAGCAACAAGCGAAATATAGTAATCACTTCTAAGTATTTCAAAATGTTGTACAGTAAAACCTCTGAATAACGGACACCTCGGGAGCACAGAATTTGTCCGTTATTTGGAGGTGTCCGCTATTGAGAGTTAAAAATGTACAAATATACAGGTTTTGGAGATCACAAAAGTGTCCACTAAATAGAGGTGTCCGCTATTCGGGAGTGTCCGTTATAGAGGTTTTACTGTATAAACACAAAGAACTGAGAATAGCTATTTTTACAATGTTCAGATTGGTAAAATTCCAGCAAATCGTAAATTCCAAAAATTATCAATAAGGACTTTGTCATTTTTTACTTCAGTGAGTAGTTTCACTCTTTGTGCGCCTTTTCATACTGGATGTCCAGGTTTCGCATTCTTTTCAGCCATTTTAAACAACTTTTGCAATTTCAATACATCAGACCTCTTAAGGAGTCATTTCTCAATCGCACATTCAATTTGTGCCAAATTTGAATAGGTTTGACACTTTAATTTGTTGAAAATTTAATGATTGTACTTTGCGCAAGTACATTAAGTACTTTGTGTTCATATATAATGCTTTCTTCTAAATAAGTAAACGTATGAAGAATAAAAATATGTCAAACGAATTTTTAAACTGTAAGCAATGTATCTTGAATACCAGGAGCCAGACTTGCCAAGTCTCCGGTATTTCCGATACCAGTATTTTAGTACGGAAAATTTTGTTTTATTTAATTGTAGAATTCTGTGATTTCAAATAACAACATTTTTCTTTAAACAATTACTGGTGTGCAGAAAGCCGCAGACTTGGCAAATCTGCATGACAAGAAGTACAAAAATTTTCTTTTAGTTTTAAAAAAATGTCTCGTTTTTATTTGAATCATCTTTGAACATGCTGATTCGTAAGAACTTTTATGAAAACTTTAATTATTTATAGGAGAACCAATAAAAAAAAACAGAAAATGTATTATCATTTATAAAGCTATGGTTACTTTTACTCTGAAGGAAAAAAATATTTGTTAACTATATTCAAAAGAAATCTTTTCATTACACATTTAGCTTCGCCTACTCCGCTGGTAGGTTTTTCCAAAGAAACCTTGATTGAAATAAAACTCTTTACAAATATAACTTTCCTTCCGATGGTCAGTTTTTCCCAAACGAAACTTAGGTTGGGAGTCTCAGTGACTTCAGTTGGTCCGTTGTCAAATCAAACGAACCTTGAATTATTGTATTTTTATTTTGAGATAAAAATATCCCCAAACGAACCAAGGGGTAGGGGCCCACCGCGGACACATATCATTATTTTTCATCTTTAAAACACCGAAATTGTTTTATCTCCATGACAAGAGCGTTACTCTAAGAACCGAATTTGGCATTCTTCCAAAATGTTTTAATCACGGTAGTAGAAAGATGTGCTAGAGATTTCTTTTCGTTTAATAAAAATGATTCCAAATAATCACCGTGGAGCACAAACATGAAAAAGCTAAAAATTGCATAAGAGATTCGGAAAATATTCAAAATTACAGATAACAAAGTTTTCTATATTAAGCTAAAATATTCAAACCAGATTCCTTTAATGAATTTCAAGTAGTCACCGAGAAGCACGAAAAATAAAACTAAAAATCGCATAACAATTTCACAAATAATTTCAAAATAGCAAAGGACAAAATTTAATATATGGGGCTAAAAGTTTGAAACCGGATTCTATTTACAATTGTCAACAAATGCACTCGAAAAACGCGTACAATCGCGAACGAAATTCCTGAAAAATGCAAAAAGTACATTGAAATCGGATTCCATTTGCGAATGGCAGAAAACTGTCTCAAAACGGAATAATACGCTGAAAAGCGCATAAAAATTTCGCGAAAGATCCAAAAATCGCAGAGGAAAAAAATTATTTTACTGGGCTGAAAATGGGAAGCGGATTCATTTTACGCATATGGAAAAAGCCGCCGTGAAACCCGAAAAAACGCTGTAAATTCAAATAAAAAATTTAATTAAAAAATTTAATAAAAAATATCCAATAACTACTTTCAAGATGCATAACTTCTGAAAACAGCACACAGACAGGTACCCCTTATGGCTTTATTTATTTAAATTAGTTAAGTACCTAGAATGATTAACTCTATCCCTTGAGCATTAATCACAATTCACGTTCGTGATTGATTCACAAGTTATATTTTACATATCACGAATCCCACTCGTGATTTATTCCCAAGACAATGGGTCTCAAGAGTTCCTATTTTTTTCAATATTTCCTTCAACTATTTCAAATTAATAATTTCTATCCTCGTGATAGATTTCTTCAACATATGCAATAGAAGTCTACCTTAACCCTCTACTGCCCATGGTAGCATTTATGCTATCATGAGTGTTCCCAATTTAGTGAATTTTTCTATTCAGATATTTCAAATTCACACTAGAAATTTTAAAAAGTAATATTTACTTTATTTCATAACAGCCATTCAGTCATTAAATAAAGGGAAATTTATTATTCAGATTTTCTGGTGTGAATTCGGATTCTCTGAAATTACGGAATTTCTAGAGCGCATTCTACCATGGGAAATAGAGGGATAAATAGTAGAGTTTTAACCAATGGAGGGGCAGAGTACATCTGGTGCTAAGAGTTGAAATAAATGATTGAGGCCAGAATTCAGAAAATAATTAAAAGTCTTTCGTCACGTATATTAAGAGAGCAAAATTTTATTTATAAATTTTAGATGCTATCTGACAGTTTAGAATTAAAATTATATTGTTATTAGTTCGCACTAATATGAAACACCGCCCTTCAAAGTTTTAAAATAGTGGCATGAAAGTGAGAAAATTTTTGGAACGCTGAGAGCTCCCGTTTCCTTTACACGAGTCACAAAGCGTTAAAAAGGGCAAAGATTACTTTTCCGAAGAAGGTGATGCCAAAAAATCGTAACAGTCGGCATCTCACTTAAAATTTTAAAGAATCATTTAGAGAAATCTTTAAAAAATTATACTTCTATTTAATTTTTCGGTAAGATTCCTAAAAGAATTGAAGCACTGCAAATTCCCAACGCACATTGGGAACAAATTTGGAACACTTTGATTAAAAATAGTGTTCCAGTTACCTTAATGTGTAATGAATGTGTTCCGAATGTGCTCCGCTATAAAGACAGTGTTCTGAAAGTATACTGAAAGTGTTCTACTCAAGATATCTGTTAAATCTAAACTTGGAAACACATTTGAGAACGGATTGGGAGCACATTTGGGCACACTTGTGAAATTATCGCTTTCAAAAATAGCGTTAGAAAGTGTGCTGAACAAAAGAGGCTCAGAAGTATTCTAAAAACTGTTCCAAAAAGTTCGCTTCAAAGTGTTCTAAAAAGGTGACAAAATAAGTGTTCTAAAAAAGGTGACGAAATAAGTGTTCTAAAAAAGGTGACAAAATATGTGTTCTAAAAAGTGTTCTGAAACGTGTATAAAGATTTGCCGAGTAGAATCCGAAGAAATAATTTTTTATTTCATTATTACTATTATTAGTTTTTTATTGCTTTATGCAACGATAGAACGAAAGAATTTTCTTTATAAACAAAATATACAGAGCGAATTTTTCTGTGAAAGAATAAATAAAAAAAATCTATATACTTTTTCTAAAAAGAGAAAATATACAATAATCTCTCAAAAGTACGCGTAGTTTTCTCTAAGCTGTGCTCGTCTAACTAAAATTGAATTGCTGAAAAAAGCAGAAAATACCTTTGTATCACATATGTCAGTAATCCTCTGTATTTCACCATTCGGGTTCAAAGATTTATTCTTCAATTTTATATTACTTCAAACTACTTATACTTCTCTGCTTAATACTAGATAAAGTTCTAAAAACGTTTGTGTTTTTGAGAAAACTTTGTATTCTTTTTAAAACATATTGCGTTAGAAACTGTCTATTATTGTGACATAATTCCGATTTTAAAATTGGAATTTTAAAATAGTCCAAAAAATTTTCTAGAAAAATATCAAAATTATGATATTTGTTTATATACGGAATAATTTGGAAGAAATTTTCAATAATTTGCAGTTAGGAAGAATGCATTACAACAAGAGACAGCCATTCAAAGAACATATAAAACTCAAATTTAATTTACAGCTAATTCCTCAAGTACATAAAAATTTCAGAAAACAGACAGCGTAAAAAAAGGGTTCCAGGATTCGGTTTAAGGATTTATTCTTAAATGTAATATTACTTCAAACACTTATACTTCTGTGCTTAATACTAGATAAAGTTCGAAATACGTTAGTGTTTTTGAGAAAACTCTGTATTATTACTTTCTTCTATCTTTACAAGAAGAAGGTATTGGATTCATGAACATTTTCGACTGTTTTAAACTTTTTAGAAGGTCCTGAACACGGTTTGAAAATTCTTAGAAAATGTCTGTCTGTGACTCTGTCTGTCTGCCTGTCTGCATGTGAAAAAACATTTGTGGGCGCTCTATCTCAAGAACTAATGCACGAAATTTAATAAAACTGTACATTCAGTTAGTCTCTGATATGAATTGGTGCTGATTACTTTTTGGTAAAATTCGCCCACAGGTGGCGCTGCTATGCTGCATTGTTCACGATTTCAGCAATAGCTCTATCTCAAGAACTAATGCACTTATTTTCATCAAACTTCAGATTTATTTAGACCGTGACATAAATAGACACTGATTACGTTTTGATGTAGATATCCCAACAGGTGCCGCTGCTATACCATTTTTTTTCACGATTTTTACAATAGCTATATCTCAAGAACGAATGCACGGAATTTCATCAAACTTCAGATTATGTTGAACCTTGACAAATAAATGCTGCTTAATGCTGTAAATAATCCAACAGATGGTGCTGCTTTGCTACTTTTTTCATTATGAACACGATAACTATACCTCAAGAACTAATGCACGGATTTTCATCAAACTTCAGATTCAGTTAGACGTTGACATAAGTTGTTGTTGATTAAGTTTTGGTCTAAATCTCCCAACAGGTGATGCAACTGAGCTACAGTTTACAGGATTTACACGATTTTAGCAATAGTCATATCTCAAGAACTAATGCACGGAATTTAATAAAACTTGAGTTTCAGTTAGACCTTGATGGTGCTGATTATTTTTAGTGTATGCGAAACCTGTGTGAGATAGAAGAAAGTTTTGGGATTGGCACATCCGACTAGTTTTTATAAGATATTGCGTTAAAAAAACATCTATTAATGTGACTTAATTCCAATTTTAAAATTAGAAAAAAAAAATAATCAAAGAAATTTTACAGAAAAAGATCAAAATTATGATTTTGATTATAAACAGAATAATTTGGAAGAAATGTTCCATAACTCGCAGGGAGGTAGAATTCACTGCAACAAATATTGATTTTAATGCATAGAAACAAAAAAGAAATATTTTTTTGTGAAAACTATTTTTTACATCACTATTTGTATCAAAATATATCAATCGCCTGTGTATTGTAATAGGGTTTTAAATGAAAAATCAATAAACAGCGATTCAATATAAAATGTAAAAATCAAATTAATTTTACAGCTAATTTTCTAAGTAGGGGAAGGTGCCCTAAAATGATCCCCTTAAGAGAAAATCTTGTGTAAAATAACATAACTGTTTTAAATAAAACTTTGGCCCTTTGCTAGTATATTTTACACTATATTTTGCATTATAAACATATCTTAATAATATTTTAAACCGAAATTGAGTAACGAAAAAAATAGTTTTTTTAAAAAGTGTCCAAAGGATCGTTTTACCCTCACCAAAGGTTAAAATGATCCTTCATTTAAAAATAATTGTAAATTGTTTTTTATCTGCAAAATATAGGATATAAAAGTAATAATGACAATACATAAGTGTAATTCACATCTAAAAACATACTAAGTAAACCCCAGGGCCTGATTACCGGCGGGGCAAACTTCCACCAGTAACATCAAAGCCATTAAATAATAAGCCCAGTCAGATAAATGGAAAACTTTTCGCAAGTTGAAAATAGCGCCATCTAGCGGTTGGGAGTGCTGCATTCGGCACCAAGAATATTTTTATAAAATTTTGCTTCTAAAATTAAAGCTTAAAATAAGGAGTTCATATTTTCTAAGAAAGTCGTTTGTAAATTCCGGTGTCAGTCAGTAATTTCACATTTTACGAACATAATTTGTCTGTGCCGGAAAGGGTTAATTGCATAGTGATGTAAATTTCCATCACTTTTTATTTAACTTTTAATAAATAAATCAACTTCTTCGCCACCACTATATTTATATAGAAATATTAATCCAGTAAATTTCCACATTTTTTTTTTTCCATTATAGTTTTAGCCACGGAGGAAGATGGATGGAGGGGAAAGTAACGTTGAAATTTTACAATACAGGTTTTCTCCTTATAGATGGCGCCACGGTAAACTGAAGGCTGTCCTAACCTGCTTCTGCAATGCTTTTCAATGCGAAAAGCATTCATTTTTTAAATGTTTTTGATTGAAAATTTGAACTTTAAAAAAGTCAAACAAGTAAAAATTTCATTAAATAAAGTTTTCTTCGCACCATGCATATATTTTAATAGATGTTTGGCGTTTCGATTGCTTTTTATAACTCTTTAAATAAGAGTTCACCCTGACAGAATCATCTGAATAGTCATTTAAAAATAAATATTACGGATATTGTACTGCGAAGAAATACTTCGCAGTACAATATCCGTATTGTACTGCTGATTTATACATCCTCCGTAATGTATGGATGTATAATTTTTAGAGATTAAAAGTATTATTCAAATAAAAACAGCTTCAGATTACAGCCAAACAAATAGCACTCTATAAGACAATTTAAATGGCCATGTCAATTAGCCACAGACATTAGCATTCATTAAGTATAACATTTTAAAAACATATACACTAAGATCGATATACTAGAATAAAAATTTCTTAGTTTAAAAATGATTACATGCATATAACTTTAAATTAAAGTATAATAAAAAAAATCCCTGACGGCTCGGCCTACAGGCACAGGTAGATTTCGAAGACGCAGACCGTTGGGCGCCTGTTTGTTGGGAATTGCGGAAAAAATGACCTTTTTGCCATGATGCGGCAGTTGGAACCGCCTACTTCGAAACCTAACTTGTTTGCAGGTGGAGCCGCAGGTGTTTTTTTCTATAAGGGTTAGTCCTATAAAAAACTTGTCAATATAAAAGTTTTAGATAATATTAAGAGGATTTATAATAAATTAAACGGATTTGATATCTTCTGAATTGACGAAGTTATGAATTTTTTTCTTCTAAAACCCCCCTTTCCCACCCCCTCTTGGGGTCATTTTTAATGATATCAAAAATCTGTCATACATAAAATTTCGGCCCTTTTCCTAGAAGTAATAATAACTTCAAACGGATTCGATACGTATCATAATTAAGAAATTATGGGATTTTTCTATTTTCACAAAAAGCCCCCCCCCCCCATCCCCATCCCACCTTTGTTCGATTTTGCCCATTATTTACGAACATGACCGAGATTTTATGCCCCTTGATTTTATGTATCAGTTTCGAAAAGATGCGGGAGTTGGAACCGCCTACTTCGAAAAATAACTTGTTTGCAGGCGGAGCCGGCAGGGATTTTTATTTTTTTGTTTTTAATTTTTTTTTGCTATAACGGTTGGTCCCATAAAAAAACTTGTCAATATAAAAGTTTTAGATAATATTAAGAGGATTAATAATAAATTTACGCGGATTTGATATCTTGTGATTGACGAAGCTATGATTTTTTTTTCTTCTAACACCCCTCCCCCCCCCTTGGGGCCATTTTTAATTATATCAAAAATCTGTCATACATAAATTTTCGGCCCTTTTCCTAGAAGTAATAATAACTTGAAACGGATTCGATACTTACAATAATTAAGAAATTATGGGGGGTTTTCTGTTTTTACAAAAGCCCCCCATTTCCTCCCCCCCTCCTTGGTTCGATTTTGCCCATTAACGAACTTGACCGAGATTTTATGCCTTTTGATTTTATGTATCAGTTTGGAAGAGATTTATGCAGAATTTTTCCAGTTATCGTGTCCATAAAAAAGTGACATAGACAGATAGATAGATAGATAGATAGATAGATAAAGTTTTGAACTGGGGGTGGTTTTGGGTTCTGGGAGTCATGATCGGCGTAGATCTGCAAAAATTTTTCAAAATTTCCAACTTAGGTGAGAATGTAATAGGTAGTATTTCTTACGAAATCTACCTAAAAGCACTCACCTTTGGAGCTCTAAACATACTTAAAAAAAAAAAAAAATTCTTCGATTTTTCTTTTGTTTATCTCATCATCATAGCCCGATCTACATCCCGGAATAAAACATTTATATCCCATCTTAAATTTATGACATATAATTGCTATAATTAAAAATAATCGAATAAAATACTTTCGGAATTTAACATGTAATCTAATGACATTCTGTTTAAAGGCAGCCGCCAAATTTTACAGCGCCCTCTTTCGTTAAAAAAATATGTTGCATTTTCGATATCCTCGCCTATTCTAGTTTCCCCTCCAGGTTCTTTCTCCGTGGTTTTAGCTTTAATGTAAAAGATCCCAATAATTAGCAAGCTTTTAAAGGAAGTGCAAAAACAAAACATCGATAAAAATCGTATAAAATATCGATATAAATAAATCGTATCGTTTCTCTGCGACCCACGTCTGTTTTGTCCTCCTTCCGCAGCAGAGGTTTGGCGCTAGTGTGTCGCTAACAAATTTAACACTATCTAACTGGGCTTATTATTTAATGGCTTTGAGTAAAATTGAACAGAAATGATTGCCTTCTTGCTGACAGAAATTCTTTATGAATATGGCGTTTAAATAAGCCGAAATCTTCTATTTAATTTTACTGGTGGAAGTTTTCCCCGCCGGTAATCAGGCCCTGGTAAACCCAGTCATATTTCGGTACATGAATATCTAAATAAATATGAAAGTTAGTGCTTACCTTATAACAGATGTTATAAAACCCAATTTTTCAAAGATTTCTATTCAGACGCGTAATACTGCGATCGTTTGAATACCGCCATTGCTTCTTCACTTATCACAACTAGTTTATGTATTACCCTGTAGATAGTGCGACCTGTCTGGAAGAAAACATATGTAGATCGTGTTGACCGTTAGAATCATTTTAGGCCACCTTCCCCTACATAAAATTTTCAGAAAACATACAGCCTTAAAAAAGACAAATGTTTTTTAATCTTCGAAAGTATAATGTTACCACATACGAAAATTTACAATAACCTATTCCGAGTTATCCACGATTCCGAAAAGCGTTCTTTACCTTTAGAAACCTCAGAAACCAATATATGTTCGAGATTTAAGGAAGCATTTCTAAAATCAGTGTTTCTTTCGCTGCCACTGGTTTTTAGTAACGTTTCCGAGTAGTGTTTAAAAGGGTATTAATCCGTTTTCACAAACCGGAATAATGAATTTTAGGATGCTATTAATTTGCAATTAAACCTTTTCAGCTCCGTAGCTGAATATATACATAATATAAATTTTAGTGTTAACGTTAATGTTGATAAATTATCACTTATGTCTCTAAAACATATTTGTTGAACATCACAATGTTTATTTCAGAATGGATATCCTCAGAAAAGTTATATAACAAGTTAAGAAAACTGATTAATCTACACTAATAAAATAAAGTTTCGCTCTCTCTGTGTGTATGTTCGATGGCTAGTGAAATCTAGCGCACCTAGAAGCCTGAAATTTTAGGTGAGGATAGTCCAAGGCCGCTCCTGACGCACCTGAGTCACAGAATATTAATATTTTAATAATTAAGCAAAATATTGATTAAAAACTAATCAATAACTCATCTCTTTCTTTGCGACCCGGCTTTCATTAATCGGGCATGCCCAGAACCCAATTTTCCGCAGCGCACGAGAATGAAGAACCATTTAAATGAAGAATACGCTTATTTAGCAATTCTGTTGTATTTTCTTTCGACTAAACCATTTGTTTTATTTAAAAACGAATAACATATTCTAAAATATTGCACTCTTACGTTTCAAATGCCGCAGTTATTTCGAAAAAAAAAATGATGTTAACCTCTTGAAAAAAGGTCGGGTTAATGTTTTCCCCCTTACGCCAATGCCCCTCAAGAGCACAATTTTAGAGATACAGACAAACCAAACAGATGCTCTTAAAGACGGAACCTTCTTTTAATAAGCGGTATAATTATTATTTAAAAATGCGAGAAGATTTTTTTTTTTTACTCTAAAAGTTTCTAAACGTTCGTATTTCGACACAACATTTTTAGAGCATCTCAATATACGCATGTATGAGGTATATATGACGTATGTATGATATATATTACTCATATGTGACTTATATACCCTATATATGGCATATATATAACCACTTGTCATTCAATTTGGGGGTATGGCGTATATGTCGCTTATTTTGGATGTACACAGAAGCTTGGCGGCATAGGCGAAATCGTAACTGCAACCTTGGGGTAATCGTAATTGTGTGGACTTTATACAATTAGTATTATCTAATTTATATGGGGTTGGAGAAAAGGGATGCAAAACGAGAACAGTACTTGTTCCGAAATAACGAAAATAATCAATAGAGCATTATTCTTTTTCTCAATGGTATTCTAAACTCCTTTAAGCCGTTTAACTAAAACTTATGTCATCGTTATGAGGAGATAAACATTTTCCTGTCGCATAAGAACAACGTTTGTCCAGAAACGTTTTTTTTTCAGTCAATTTTTTTTATTATTTTGGATGATTTCTATTTTTGTATAATGCCCTTCAATTTAGCAAATATAATCCTAATTCTTAATTATTTTTTTTAAATCTGTATGCTAATTAGATTTATAAATATTGCTTGAAAAAACACGTCTTGAACCGTTCAAATGCAAAAACAAGAAATGTGTTTTATGGGTTGTTTTATGTTATATAGGAACATTTTTTTTTGAACATTTAAACAGGTCAGAAATAAGACTTATAGTAGCAGAAAACATTCTTTTTAAAAATTCCGAAAAAAACAGGAAGATGTAGGAAAATATTGCTTTTTTTGTCAGCATCAAAAAATGATTTTTTTTTGTCAGAACATATAAAGTAAATTACTCATATTTTTATTCTGGATTCTAGATGGAGCCTATGTTTTATTTCTGTAAATATGTTTGAAAATTGCATGATGCATAATAAACATGTTGAGTGGTTAATTCATAAAAGTACAAAACCTCACTATGAAAAAAAGTATAAAACTCTTTAGAGTAAAATAATTTATTTTTAGTATCTTAATTAAACAGACAGCAAAACATAAAAACGTTGTATAATAAGGAAAAAATAAGAAACGGGGTGTGCATCGTATATTAACTGGTAATTTATTTACTTTTGTCTTTTATGCTTACTTTAATGCAATTTAATGTACTTACCGTATCTATAAAATGTTTTTTTCATCTTATAACTATGCAAAATTAATTACTCGAGATTGCTACTAATTCTAAAGTTACTTTTATTCACAGAAGGTCTAAAACTGCATATATACACATACAAATTTTTTATCGGATGTGTTTGTACTTTGTTTAACTTTTGAGCATTTTATCGCACTTTTCTCACTTTTTTATTTTCTACATAACAAAATGAACACTACAAGTAATATGCGAATTTTGTAAGAAAGTATGAATGGATATATTCACTTTTATGTGATGAGCGATTAGTTTTCTAACAGGAATCTGAAAGAAGCTATAATGATTCAGAAGGTAAAATATATTAATAAGTTAAAATTAATTTTTAATTTCCTGTTGCTATGATAATTTTAATGTCCACGAAACATTCGCTTATGTTAGCCTGAAATAATTTGAATGAAATACAGTATTTGAAGAGGAGTGCCAGTATGATTGAAACGGGGTGCTTCATTGAAAAAATTAATCGATCCATTAAACAAAGTCAATTGGAAATTATCCATAAAGAACACTGTTTATGTGGAATTTACGTTTATGTAGAATAAGTTTGCACTTTTAATTATAAAGGCACTCTAAGAAAGTTTTGAAAGAATTCGGACGTTTTATCGTCATAAATAACGCTCTGTTCCTGGGCTGAATATAATTCTCCTACCAAGATGACTAAGTTTCAAAATTAGTCATTGAGTTTCGACAGAATGTGTGTTTAGTAGTAAAACGTGAATTTCATGCTAATGCAGGTTCGACAGGTTTCTCTTTTGATGGTACTTAGGAAAGGTATTTTTCCGAAAATCGTTTAGTAGCGACGCTTGTTTCACAATCAAACTTTGAGCTGTTGTGGCAAAAAAGTTAACTTTTAGAACTTTTCCAACAAAGTTGCTGGTGTTCACGGGAACCGATATTCCAGAAAACGGAATAATGAAGTATTTAACGTGATTTAGTCAATCAGAAAGCGTTTTCGATATTTGCTATCAACTGGGAATTGAACACAGTTATTCTAAAAAGGTTGAAAGTAGAGGCTAAGTTTTATGCAAATTAGATTAGAAGAATTTTTGAAAACTTTAAAGGTAATTCCGACGACTCCACCGAAAAATTCTTTTAAGAGTTTACAATAAACCGTTTGTTATTTTGTAATTTTATAATTTAAGGTGCCCTATTTTCGTCCCCCAGTCACTTTTAGGACCTTGGAAGTTGTAATTTTCAGTGAAAATCTACCAAATTTGGATTTTACCTTGACTGACTACTCCCGCACATAGAAACATAGACAAATCTCGTACAAAAAAAATTATCAATGCGAAAAATTGTTTTTTAAAACTATCTATTTATGGCAAAAAAAAAGTCCCAATGTCGTCCCCCTCAAAAAATCCAAAATGCCAAGGCTTAACTTATAACTAAATCAAAATTTATTTCAAAATGAGAAAGTAATTTAATTTACCTTAAATTAAGGCGCAAAGAAAAGTACTATTAATCAGTGGAAAAATAACATAAAGAAGCATGAGCCATCCAAATATGATAAACATATAAATTTTGTATTGTTTTTAGCTTCGGAGGATGTTTCGTGTGTCCAAATGCAGCACTAAAATCACTAACCCATTGTTCTCCATTTTTATTATCAAAAAACACTCCAAGCAGATAGGGAACTCGTCTGCATTATCGCTCATATTATCATCATAAGGAATGTCATCAGAAGAGTCACTTTGGTCATCAGTGTCGCTGGGTAGGTCACGTTTGGATTTTTAACATAGTGGATTCGTAACCTTTTCCTTGAGAGTGGTGGGTGCCAGACGTTTTTTATCAGCTGGGCGTTTCTTCTTTGTCTGGGAATCTTTCACTTTGTTTTTAATCCGAAATCCAGTGATTAATGCTGCTGAACCTCTTCGGGCAGAATTTGCTGGTGTGATCACAGGTACTTCCCTGATTTCTTTAGGGCTGATGGCAGCAACATTTTGCTGAACCTGGGGCTTGATGATGATTGATCAGCTACATTGACATTTTCGCCACATGGAGAGGGATGAAGTTTCGCCAAACAAGCTTCAGGTCAAAAAATTTTGGGGTTAAATGGCATGACGACCCTGATTTTGAAACCATTGACAGCAGTTTTAACAACAGCAGCACACTCGTAGGCTTCACTGAAAAGTTGTTCGATTTTCCCAACTTTTCTACCACGATTGTTTGACAGCCAATTTTCATTTACTTAAGTATAAAACGTTATTAGGAAAAATTATTATTATAGGGATTGATTATTATAGCGAAACATAAACACGACATCAAGAGGCTGCAGTTTTGCTGCTGAATGAAGAGGCAAACACATAATTTTGACACTATTCTCCCGTGCAAGGTCAAAGGCAGTCAAGTCACTAGAATGTGAGTAATGCCCATTCGATAACAACACAATGGGATCGTCTTTTAATGGCTTGATAATGGACAAAAAATGGTCGAACTACTGTCGAAAAGCTCTGCTGTAATTCACCCTGACTCACGCACAGCTCCTATTGATCCTGGAGGTGCACCATCCATTAGCTGTTTCTTCATGAGTTTCCTCGGAAGGGCACAAACATCTCTGCGGCTGACATGCACATCACTACAGTGACTAAGGAGCCCCTCTCCATAGACGTTACTTTATGAACGTAATTCTTTCCTTTCATGGCTACGATTTTTTGGGTTTTGTGTTGGATAATAGTGATGTCGTATACATTGTATATATTCGTCGGGTCGAATTCTATTTTCTCTAATTATACTTTCAGTACGGAGAAAAATAGTTGAATACTTTGTTCTGTGAACTCATGAATGCGAGCGAGCGATAATGATTGAGGTTTATGTGTGTCGCTTCAAAAAGCAGAACAACAATTTGTTCCTGCCATGTTTGTCTCGGATGAGAATGTGTGTGGTCAATTGTTGCGAAAGGCTAGCTGGAATTCGTCTCAAACTTTTCAGAGTTAGTTCATAAAAACTCGGATGGCTGTTTGGATAGAGGAAACAAATGTAGCATACAATTACAACCCATTAGTTGACCATTCTATAGATCCTTTATGCAGCATTGGATCAATGTGTAAGGTTTGTGAATATTGTGAAGCACTGAAGTGGAAAGGTGAATGTAAAGGCATGTGTTGTAATAGTGGGAAAGTTAAACTTACACGATTAACTGATCCTCCACAATTTTGCGTATTGTGTTTTGGGGGGAATCATCTCAATCAAACCATTTTCTGTCTAATATCAGGGTTTACAACCGATCTTTTCAAATGAGATCATTTAGAACAACTAAGCAGATAAGAGAAACAGGCTGTATACCCACATTCAAGATACAGAGACAAGTTTATCATAGAATTGGAAGCCTTCAACCTATGCCCAATGAAGACCCTAAATTTTTGCAGATTTACTTTGTGTCCGACAATGTGAAACAAGCTGAACTTCGCTATAAGAATAGTATACTTACAATTATGTATGTATGTGGCAGTTAAATATCACTAATTTTTCACCCACTTCCTGCTGACATTGCGCTTTGAAATTCGGAAAACATATGTATTTCTGAGGGTAATACATGAATTGGACATTGATTTTTTAAAATTCGATTCCCAAGGGAATGGGGGGGACGTCGGCCCAAAACTTGTATTTCCCTCATGGAAATAATGTTGCGATTGTCTAATATTAATTAAAAATATATATCTCCATTGTTACAACGTTCATCCATTTTAATCACATTGTTGCCCGCATCATTACGACGTCAGCATTTATATGAGATATATATGAATGAGTATGCACTCTAAACACGACATTTTCAAAACTGAGCAAAAAATACTCAAATCTGAGTATGTCGCATAGTCAAAATGGCTTCGAATGAAAATTACTCACGTTTAAAACATGTTTATACTCATTTCTGAAAACATGCACACACTCAAGAATAAAACATCATGTGCTCATATTTGAGTATGTCCATGTTTGAAACAACAGTTTTACGATCCTATTTACGATTATGGGAAGATAAACTAAATTTACGCTTTTACCCATAGTCAGCATCGGACCCGAGCCCTACTAGTCACAAATCCATTGCCTTATCCACTTCGCCATCCAAATCACACGAGTGAGTTATTTTAAATGAAAGTCATCGAAGATTCGGACGCATGTTGATATTTTTATAGGATTCATTAATTTGTTGCTGAGAAAACTGGAAATTTTTAACGAGATTTCGGATAGATTTGGTCAATTTGAGATGGTGTTTAAGATTGTACAACTTCATTATTTATGTGTGGAAGGGGAGATATTAATTATACAAATTTTCAATTCGATTGTTATCAGTATATTTCTTAAATGAAAAAGCGCTCCCTGGATATTGAAATTTAACTGATCAAATTTTCATTTTGACATATTACACATATAGACACATTTTAAGCCATTAATGCCACAATTATTTTTCTCTTGAAAAATGGAAATATTGCATTTCATTTAAATGAGTATGAACTGACTTCTATGTGCTCATTTTTGAGTATTGCCATGTTTCAAAAATGAGTTTGAACTGCTTCTAATCCTTTTTGGGTATGTCCATTAATAAGGCTTCAACTTTGTGTATTCATATTTCGTTAACAGCAAGGAGATATCTATTTAATTATATATATTTATTATACATTATTTACAATTGCGGCCAAGCGCACCGCTACTTCGTACATACTGGCTTCACTGCCTTACATCTCGTCTCCGTAACTCTCCTGCAAGAGATATTCAACTCTGGACTAGCAGCGCCCTCTCTGTTTATATATGCATAATAATCATCGAGATATGACACCCCTCCCCTCGTAGTTCTAACGAACCACTGGTTTAATCTGTCTGTTGCTTCTTCGAACAGGTTGATTGTCCTTTTTATCAGTCTCTATAGGTGTACTCTTCTGCAAGTCCACATCATTACTTATCACGGAATTGTCCTTTACATTTTTATCCATAGTATTATCACAATTATTATTCACAACTGTACCTGTTACAATATCATGTGAAGACTGAGATTGGTTAGATTTTTCGGCATTTTCGGCATTAATTTGCTCTTTATTATTTACATAATATCCAGAAAACTTATTTCTCTTAACTCTATCATAACTATCGAAATCAGTGTTTTGTTTATCAAACTGACCCGTTTTACTTTCCTCTGACGTTTCATCACTTATTTCTCTGTTGTGTCTCAACTGATTAACATGACGTTTACACATTATTCCGTCATCTCTATTTACTAAAACCCATCTGCTCCCCAATAATTTTATAATTTTTCCCTTAATCTCTCCCATTACATTTCTCCCCTTTTCCAAAGTTTTTAACAAAAACTGATTCATGAAGATTGTATTTATGTAAGGGTTGCTGTATTTTAGGTTTGGATGGTAATACCAAGTGTAGAGCTGTTCGAATTGACCTTCCAAACATTAATTCTGCGGGAGTCTTACCAGTGACAGAATGTGGGGTAGAATGATTTTCCAATAAAAATCGTGCAATTGACAAATTTATGTCACCCTTATCTAGCTTTTTAAGACAACTTTTAACAGTTTGAACATACCTTTCTGCCTGTCCATTCGACGATGGATGATATGGCGGAATAGGTGTATGTATAATTCTATTTGATTTAAGAAAATCTTGAAATTCATCACTTGTAAACGCACGTCCATTATCACTGACTAATTCAACGGGCAAACCAAATGTAGCAAAAATTCTACGTAGTACTCTAATAGTTGATTTACTATCAGCACTGGGTACCACCTGTACCTCTAACCATTTAGTATAAGAATCGACCACTATTAAAAATATTTTACCCTCAAAATGACCGGCAAAATCTATGTGAATTCTTTCCCAAGCAAATTCCGATTCCCATTTTAAAGGCTTCATTTTAGGATTATCCCGAGCAAACATTTGGCATCTACTACAAGAATTAACCATTTGTTCAATTTCTTTGTCCATATTAGGCCACCAGATCACACCTCGAGCTTTAGCTTTCATGCTAGATATACCCTGATGAACGGAATGTAATAATTGTAACATTTTTTCGCGACCTTCATCTGGTATAATTACTCTATGTCCCCATAATAAACAATTTTCTAAACACGAAATTTCCTCACGTCTACGAAAATATGGTTTATATTCCTCGGATTTAACCGTTTTTGGCCATCCATATAACGCCCACTCTAAAATTTGTTTTGTTACTGTATTTTCAGTTGTCCACTTTGAAATCGTTTTAGAAGTAACAGGCCAATCATTACTATTAGAAACAAAACATTATTTCCGATGGATTATTTACTACATTTACAGTTTCTGGAAGGAGTAATCTACTTAATGCATCCGCATTTTTATTATTTTTACCTTCGCGATACTCAATTGTATAGTCATACCCTGCTAACATTAACGACCATCTCAGCATTCTGGGTGATAATGTATCAGGTACTTTTTTTACAGGATCAAACAATCGAATTAAAGGTTTGTGATCAGTTATAATTTTAAACTGTTTACCTGCTAAATATTGATGAAATTTCGTTACACCAAAAATTACAGATAAAGCTTCTTTATCAATCATGGCATAATTTCTTTCAGTCTTATTCATCGTTCTAGATGCAAAAGCTATTGGTTTTTCTTTACCCTCAACAATGTGGCTTAACACACAACCAATTCCATATTCAGATGCATCACAGTTTAAAACAACATCTTTGTTTATATCATACAATTCTAAAACAGGCGATTTACGTAAAAGTTGTTTAACTTTCTAAAATGCTTTTTCATGCTTCTCTGACCATGTCCACTTTACATTATTATCTAATAATCTATGCAAAGGTTCTAACACATCTGAAATATTAGGTAGGAAGTTTCTATAATAAGAAATTAATCCCAAAAATGAACGTAATTCAGAAACATTAGTAGGAAAAGGAACATTCAAAATAGCATCAACTTTTTCTGGAATAGGCTTAATGCCTTCCTGTGAAATTTTATGTCCTAAATAGCTAACTTCCGAAACCATAAATTTTAATTTTTCCTTATTTAATCTTATACCATGCTCAGAAAAGCATTTCATAATACATTCAACTCTTTCAGAATGTTCGGATTCAGATCTAGCACTTATGATTACATCATCTAAAAATACACCAACATAGTCAAATTTCTTTAATATATTTTCAATTTTTCTTTGAAAAATACCTGGTGCACATTTTACTCCAAAAGCTAGTCTTAACCCTTTCAGGGGCAAGCACTTGTGCTCCTGTAACGTTGGATTCCCACCGGAATTTAGGAAAGAATTTAGCTCAAAATAAGAATAAGCAATTTTTCAACTTTTTCTCGTCAAAGTTAAAAAAGTAAAATTTAATTAAAAGTTTCTGGTTTGAATCGGATTAAAATTAAGTGGTATATAATATATACCACCGCCCCTCAAAGGGTTAAAACGTTAAATAAATCTTTATGAGTATAGTTAAAATTTTACTACTTTCATCATCAACAGGTTGTTGTAAATAAGCATATTTTAAATCAAACACAGTAAAGAATTTTCCATCTGCTAATTTAGCAAACAATTCTTCCATTCTTGGAAGAGGATAATTATCATTTTCAGTATTAGAATTTACTGTTGCTCTATAATCACCACAAATTCGAACAGTACCATTTGGTTTTGGAACAATTACTATAGGACTAGCCCATTCTGAATAATCAACAGGTTTTAAAATACCCTCATTTGTTAACGTTCCAATTCCAAATCAGTTGCTGTTCTCAAAGAAAAAGGAACAGGGCGAGATTTTAGGAAAACTGGTTTTGCATCATTTTTCAAATTTATTGAAACGGGAGGACCTTTGATCGTACCGATCCCGTCAGCAAAAACATTAGGAAATTTTTTTATTAAGTCATCTTTCGAAATACTTTTGATCATGTTTACATTCGGCCAAAATAATTTTGATGCTTTCAACCAAGTTTTACCAATTAAACTCGGACCTTCCTCATTAATAACTAGCATTTTTAAATTAGGTATACAATTATCATCAATCAAAACATTTACATTTAATTCACCTAATACAGTTAAAGAATCTTTAGTATACGTTTGCAGCTTAATATTAGATTTAACCAAAGGAGGCTTACCTGAAAATAATTTATCGGCAATATTTTTACTTATGATCGTATGAGCTGCTCCGGAATCAATTTCAAAATTAACTTTAATCCCATTAATTGTAACACCTTTTTCCCACAAAACATTATTGCACTCATCCCTCATAACATTTAGGGAATATTCCTGAACAGTTTTAATTTTACTGTTCTTTTTCAGTTTTTGATTCACTGTAGAGAAGTTCCGGTTCCTGCAACAAATTTTTAAATGTCCCACTTTGTGGCAAACATGACATTCTGTTGATTTAAATAGACACTCAACAGGTTTGTGATTTCTAGCACAATGATAACATGGTTTCTCTTTATAACTGTTCCGGTTTCCAGGTGCATACATCCCTTCTTTCGGCTTCGACGAATACTGGTATACTTTCGTTTTCTCCATTCGGGCATCTTGAACTTTATTTACAGTTGTTGCTCCATTAATCTGTAGTGATTTTACTCCAGCTTCGGCTGTTTCGAATGATTCCGCGATTTCTACAGCTGTTTGGAACGTTAGATTTTTCGTATCCAACAATTTTTGCTGTATTTTCTCGTCTTCAATTCCAAACATTAGCTGGTCCCGTAGGCGATCGCTTAACGTCGTTTCAAAGTTGCAGTATTCCGATAACCGTCTTAAATCTCTCACAAAGTTGGCAATGCTTTCCCCTTGCTTCCGTAATCTTTTTTGAAACTTGAACCGTTCAACAATTTCACTTGGACAAGGTGAAAAATGTTCTTTCGCCCTCTTTAAGAGATCATCATAACTTATCTCTTTCAGCGAAGTCGGTACAATGATATCTCTCAATATCGAAAATGTTGCCGTTCCAACAGAGCTTAATAATATATTTTTCTTCTTATCCGCATTTTGAATATTATTAGCAGCGTAGTAAAAGTCAATTTTTTCAACATAAATTGACCAGGGCACGGTCGAATCATATTATTCCAGACGTCCCAGAGAGATAACTTCTGTTTCTGCCATTTTCTTTTCTTTTCTTCTTTTTTTATTTAAAAAAAATGCAACATTTATATAAAATCTTGGGTTCTTTTCCGCACGTCGCCATTAATAAGGCTTCAACTTTGTGTATTCATATTTCGTTAACAGCAAGGAGATATCTATTTAATTATATATATTTATTATACATTATTTACAATTGCGGCCAAGCACACCGCTACTTCGTACATACTGGCTTCACTGCCTTACATCTCGTCTCCGTAACTCTCCTGCAAGAGATATTCAACTCTGGACTAGCAGCGCCCTCTCTGTTTACATATGGATACTAATCATCGAGATATGACATCCATGTTTCAAAAATGAGTATGAACTGACCTCTATGTGAACAGTTTTCAGTATGTCCGTGTTTCAATATTCTGAGTATTTCTGATATTTCAGAATTGAAAGCATTGGAAAAGCTATTTGAAAGAAAAAGTTTCAGAACAAAGTGAAAACATCGATTTACTCAGATTTGAAAGTGTCATTTTTCTCAGTGTGTATTGATGAATACATAAGAATACAATGAGTATTTGATGAAAAGTGCTAATGACAAGGTTACCACAATAAGGCAACATTTTGGCCAACTTGGCGAAATATCGTCAAATTTGGCAACAAAAATAAGTTGCCGTATATGAAGGCAACTGGGCGATAACTCGATAATTTGATGAAATTCTGATTTAAATCTATTATCTGATTTAAATCTTCCATAATCTCCTTCCATTGGCATAGACTACTATTTTCTATAAAGTGCCATAAGACAAAAAAAAATAAGAAATATATTTTTTAAAAGCCATTATACTTACTCTGTGTGCTCTTGTAAAATTATGTCTTTCTTTACTTTTCTTTTTTTTAGTTGTCAAAATATTTCTAAAATTTAGGCTTAATTTAATAAATTTATGCGTTAAAAGCTGACGTGCTGTGAGTAAGATTTCAACACTTTAAGTAAAATTAATGATGTATTTTAGAAATATTTGGAAGAGAGAGAGAGAGAGAGAGAGAGAGAGAGATTCTCTAACATGAGAACTCTGAAAAAAGAAGTTACAAATATTTATTTCCTGATGAGATATTTAAAAAATAAAAATACATTCCAAGTCAATAGGTTTAAAATTAGTGAGTAGAATATAGGATACCAGCGTGTATGTGTTTGTGCATATTATATACGCAATACTTGGTTGTATATCTACATGCAAGTATTATTGTAAATAATTATTTACCAGTGGATCCGAGCGAGGATTATGCACTGCAATCTAACATTTTTTAGTATTATTTAATATTTTTTATATACAAGATTAAACTTCTAAAGAGAAATTAAAAATTAAAAATATCTGCTAACAACATTAGTAAAGCCAGAATATCATTTATTCCATCAAAGTTACAGTAAACAACTGATACAAGATACAAATACCAAAAGGCATGCGCGAAAAAAAGAAGAACAACTGTATTTTAACTATATTACAGGGATGACGTTGAAAGGATGACGTCATCCGCTTAGGGTAAAACACGAAACAAAGAAAAATAAATTGAATACATAGGAAATACAATTTAATTTAACAAAACAAAGCACACATTTTAGGCTACACGTGAAATACCACCGCCTCGATTGATCGATGGTGTCTTTTCATTCTAAGCATTTGAATTTGAATTTTGCTTTTTAATCATAAATACTTAATAAACCCGTGCAGAAATGTCCCATTTAATCTTTTGTGTACTGTTTATTTTATTTTATAATCATTGTTGAGCACGATTCAATGCGGTATTTTATTTTTGTGGCAACATTGATTTAAAAAAAAAAAAAAAAAAAAAAACGTTCATTTCATATATAAAAACAATGTTGATTTAATATTTATTTAAATGTAATTTTTAATCAGAAAATATTTTTTTTCGAAATGTGAGGGTACTGTGTTAGAAGCATATTCAAAAAGCTTTCGAATGATACTTCATTCATTTTTGTGTGTTTTGTAAATGAATAGAAAAAGAGGTGTTGGAAACAGAAATAATATATATATCAGTGGACCCAGGCGAAGATTTCCCACTGGAGTTTAATATTTTTTAACAATATCTAATTTTTTTTAGATGGAGGTTTAAGCTTCTAAAAAAATTAAGAACTAAAAATATCTTCAACCAACATTAGTCAAGCCAGAATATTATCTCATTTATTCCATCAAAGTTACAGCAAAAATTTACCAAAGGTTGCAAACGCAAAAAAAAAATAAATAAATAAATAAATAAATAAAATAAAATAAAATAAAATAAAATAAAATAAAAATAAAAATAAAAATAAAATTAATAATAATAATAATAATAATAATAATAATAATAATAATAAAATTAATAATAATAATAATAATAATAATAATAATAATAATAATAATAATAATAATAATAATGATAATATCAATTGTATTTTAACTGCATTAAAAGTGACATCGTATGTTTCGAAAAAAAAAAAACCATGGGAAAAAGAAAAATATATTGAGCATTTGAATTTCAATTTCGCTTTTTAATCATAAATATAAAATACACCCGTTCAGCATTTATGTCCCACATTATCTTAATTGATCTTTTTTTTTAATCATTGCTGCGGTATTTTATTTTTGTGGGACCCAGGCGAAGATTTCCCACTGGAGTTTAATATTTTTTAACAATATCTAATTTTTTTTAGATGGAGGTTTAAGCTTCTAAAAAAATTAAGAACTAAAAATATCTTCAACCAACATTAGTCAAGCCAGAATATTATCTCATTTATTCCATCAAAGTTACAGCAAAAATTTACCAAAGGTTGCAAACGCAAAAAATAAATAAATAAATAAATAAATAAATAAAATAAAATAAAATAAAATAAAATAAAATAAAATAAAAATAAAAATAAAAATAAAATTAATAATAATAATAATAATAATAATAATAATAATAATAAAATTAATAATAATAATAATAATAATAATAATAATAATAATAATAATAATAATAATGATAATATCAATTGTATTTTAACTGCATTAAAAGTGACATCGTATGTTTCGAAAAAAAAAACCATGGGAAAAAGAAAAATATATTGAGCATTTGAATTTCAATTTCGCTTTTTAATCATAAATATAAAATACACCCGTTCAGCATTTATGTCCCACATTATCTTAATTGATCTTTTTTTTTAATCATTGCTGCGGTATTTTATTTTTGTGGCAACACTAATTTCATCATTTCAAAAACATTTCAAGCTGAACTCTTTTATACAATATACTTACTCTTCATATATGATTTGATAATAGCGATATCCAGACACAAATAACTTGTTCAACCTTATGATTAATAAATTTACAATTTATACACAATTAGACGAAAAAAAATGTCAAAATCTCTGTATTCTGCATTTGAAGTAAAAACAAATCGCCAAGAAAATGTGATAGCTAAAGATGACCACAACGAAGTAGTTGATATATTTATAAAAAGTTTGGATTTGAAGTCTTATGAAATGATAGGAAGGAGATCGTTTTCTACAGTGTTACGAGTACGGAAGGAAAAGGACGATAAAGGATTTGCCATGAAAATTGTATTGAACGAAGATATTGGTCCAAAAGAAACAAAATGGAGACGATTACGCCACGAAAATATATTGCCTTTGTTGGATATTGAAAACTTTCCCGCGTTTGACGTTACATGGTTTTTATCTCCAGTGGTTGAATTGACATTAGAAGATGTTCTGAAGAAAAGGATGTTCCAGAAAGATTACATGGCCTCTAATCGTGCTGTATCATGGATAAAAGAAACAACGTCAGCGCTTAATTACATGCATGAAGGAAAAAAACTGAGTTTCTTGAATCTGAAAATGAGCAATGTAATGATAAGTGAAGGTGATAAAATCAAGCTTTTTGGATTTCATCGCTTGAGCAAGATCGGCGAATTAACAACAGAGTAAGTATTTCGGTTTTTTAGATTTCGTATTAATCCAAGCAAATTATCCGCTTTTAAATATAAGCATCCTCTGGTACTTTTATGTTAACTGGGCACCAGAGATAACTCGCCAAATCGTGTTTCAATTGGCAGCATTTGAATTGCAACTATTTACATGAGACTTTGTTATTTGTATTGATATGTTTGTGTTCGGCACAGATGTCATATACGCAGCACCACATTGGCGCGATTGCAACAAAATGGCAATTTTATACCTCACATATTAACACGTGTTATATAGTAACCCGTTGTTTATATTGTTGTTTATTTATTTTATTTTTAATTTAATTCTATAAATTATTTTTATTTTGTATATCAATATTTATTTGGTACTTCTGTATTATCCCGTCGACCACTTTTCATAACAAAAAACTATCGCCAAACTGTAATGCCAAATAAACGGGAGAACGTTGCCATTGGAATATCAAAATAAATAAATAAATAAAATATAAGAATTTAAGGACACAGTTGTTATTTTAATTAATGAAATAACTAATAAATCATTAAAACATAATGAAAAATACACGCAAATGTCGAATTAAAAACCACTTGATGACATAACAAACACGTATAATGCTTCTGACATCAAGTAAATGGGACTACATTTTTGGCTTTTAATTTCACAGTTTGGCGATAGTTTTTTGTTATGGAAAGTGGTCGACGGGATAATAAAGTAGTACCAATTTACAATATATTAGGGAAAACAGAAAAATATATATATTCGATACTTATTTATTTACATTAATTTTCTTAAATATCCTGGTGAATAAATGTTTGTGACATCAGTTAAAACTGATCTACAGGGTTATTACAAATGAATCATCGGGTTTTGATATGTTACTACGTGCTAACTAGCAAACGTATATGTTTCCATGACAACTCAAACGAGAGGGCGTTAACTACAATTTTGCACTGCGTATGTGTCATGAGCGTTGTGGTTACCATGGTTTCTGCGCGAACGTCATATTCAAAATGGCGACTGGACATCAGAAAGCGTTTTGTGAACTAGAATTTTCAAAGTGTGAATCGCTTATAACCGTTCAGAGAGCATTCCGGAAGGCATACAAATGCAAACCACCAACCCAACAAAGCATTCTGCGCTGGTATCGACAGTTCAAAGAAACCGGTTGTTTATGTAAAGGCAAAAGTTCCGGCCGACCAAGCATTACTGAAGAAACAATGAACCAAGTTACACTGTAAAAAATGACCGATGTTTCTTATTTTATGAAAATATGCTATAACCACGAACGAAAATGTAATATATAATCTTCTGAGTTATCCGAAATTTCAAATAGCATGTTACATTGTCTTTTGAATCCCCAGAAACGAATACGTCTTCAAAATTTAAAGAATAATTTATAAAAACAAATTATTTTTAGCTGCCCGAATTTTTCAGAAACGTTTCCGAAGGGTTTTTATAGTGTATTAATGAGTGTCCTCAGCCTGGAATACCTGTTTTTCGAATTCTATCAATTCTGAAGTAAACATTTTCGTGCTCAAAAAAATGTTTAACAGACAAACATGCAAAATTAACAGCGTTAACAATAACATTAAAATTAAGATTATTTCTTTACTCTTTCATGTATAAATTAACTAATGCGGCTGAAAACGTGTACTTGAGAATGGATAGCATTCGAAAAGCAGGTATTCCAGCCTGAGGACACTAATTAATACACTATAGAAACCCTTCGGAAACGTTTCTGAAAAATTCGAGCAGCTAAAAATAATTTGTTTTTATAAATTATTCTTTAAATTTTGAAGATGTATTCGTTTCTGGGGATTTATAAGACAATGTAACATGCTATTTGAAATTTCGGATAACTCAGAGGATTAATTATATTTTCGTTCGTGGTTATAGCATATTTTCATAAAATAAGAAACATCGGTCATTTTTTACAGTGTAGAGAGCGTTTCATCCGTAGTCCCAAGAAATCAATAAATTGCGCTAGCCGCGAACTTTCCATTCCACAGCCAACTGTGTGGAAAATTTTGAGAAAAAGATTACGATTATCGCCTTGACATCTGCCGTATCACTCAAGGAGCACATATTGAACATCTGTAGTATGGACGTCAATCTTGTATACTTTCGGTTTATTTTCATGTATAACTCATTGTTGTAACCCAATTCTGTTCCGAAATAAACGCTTCGGAAACCCGATGATTCTTTTTTAATAACCCTGTATTGTGCTTAACTATGCATTGCAACATTTTTAACCCCTTCGCGACGAGCGTCCTTTACAGAATTTTTAATTTTTTACCACCGGTTTCTCCAAACAGAAATTTTCGCCTAATTGAATCGCAGAAATGCTGTCTTTAAATAAGAGAAAGCTTACAATAAAAAGTAACTGGTCGGAATAATCGAGGATTCTGAGCATCTTATGCGTCACGTATACGTGTCGCTCGTCCCCAAGGGGTTAACCCCTTCGCGACGAGCGTCCTTTACAGAATTTTTAATCTTTTACCACCGGTTTTTCAATACATAAATTTGCGCCTAATTGAATCGCGGTAATGCTATGATTAAATATGGCAAAGCTTACAATAAAAATTAACTGGTGGGAATAACGAAGGATTCTGAGCATCTTATGTGTCACGTATACGTGTCGCTCGTCCCCAACGGGTTAGTGCTTTTTCTCTTTTAATGCCATGGCGTCGCAGTTTAAAGACGTAACTGTTATTTTAATTAACTAAATAACTAGTAAAACATCATTAAATTTGCACATAAACGTCAAATTAAAAATCCCTGTATGACATAACAAATAGGTATAACGCAACTGATGTCAAGTGATCATGACGCCATGATTATGCTTTTTTTGTTATAAATCCTATAGTTTGGCGATATATTTCTGTTGTGAAAAGTGGTCGACGGGATAATGGAGAAGTACCTTATATGGCAGCTAATTTTAAATAAGTGTTTTATGATATTATATTGCAATGTTAAAATATTGACTAGTTGATATAAATTAATGTTAAAACATTGACTAGTTGATATAAATTAATGTTAAAACATTGACTAGTTCATAGAAATTAATGTTAAAATATTGTCGAGTTGATATTAGCTACTGTTAAAACATTGACGAAAAAAAGAGTTGGAGAGATTCAAAACATTTTGGCGATCACTGGTGGTGGCCGGATAACATGAAAATACTATTTAATTTGCTGTGCATAGAACTTACAGGTATTTTTAAATTACTTGATGAATCAATTTTTCGCTTCACATATGCTATTTTAAACTCGGTAAAAATTTCAATATGTGCTACAGGTAAGGCCTGATTTCCGGCTAAGAAAAGTGACACCACCTTTTTCGTAAATAAAATTTCTCCTGATTCAATTGCAGAATTCTACGATAAAGGAAGACAAAAATTTATTTACGAAAAAGACGGTGGGAGTTTTCCTAAGCGGTAATCAGATCCTGTCTATAAACAATCTCTTTCAAATTATTTGCTAAAAATTTTCGGAGATCGCGGAGGGATTCTTTCTGTGGAAGTTAACGACGTGGGATTTTAATTGTAATTCCTTGTTATAAAACCACATTCATTAAAAAAAAATTATATATATATATATATATATATATATATGATATATATAGAAATATAGCAATAAATACTCCATCGTTTATTGAAGGAATTATTTCGATTAGTACAAACATTAGATTTTTATAAATATAACTCAAAATCTATCTCAAATATGAGTGTTTCTTTGGTGTTGTTGTTATTTTTGTTTTGTTTTCGCAGTTTAAAATTTCACTTTGTTAATGCTACATTAATTTTTAAGTATTTAAATATTCTGATAAGCAGCATTTTCAATAGAATGTTTTTCAATTCAATGTTTAAAATGTGTTATTTAGTTCTTAGCTGACGAATACCACCGTATTCGTGACAACCAGTTTTTATTGTTTGTTTCCAATGATTATTGTTGTGGGGTACTTTTTCTGAGAATTTTTCTTTTTGTAATAGATAAGACAGAAATATTGGTGTCCAACTGTAAACAGAACACTTGGACAATAAAAATTGCTAACTGGCATTCGTTAGCTAAATGTTAATATACAGTTCTGGAAAAAGTAAACGTCTTCAACGGTAATTCTAACGGTAAAAAAATTATTTTTTCTTAATTTCAATATGGATATAGATAACCCTCTTAAAGTATCTTTAAATTTTCAGATAGATAAATTTTCAGTTAATTCATGTCACTCCCAAAGACTTGGAACCTGTGTTATTTTCCTACAATTATTTTTGACAGAAATAGTAAAGGGTGTACTTCTTTGTTTCCAGGACGGTGTATACTTTGGAAAGTGTGCCATAACTTCTGTGTTACACACTGTTTTCATGGTTCAAAATTCTGCAATAGTTTTCAGATATACCAATTCCTTGAGGATTAAGAGTGGAGGCCGTTAAATGCACGTTAAACTAAGATTAATTTGCAGGTTTTTGAAAAAATAAACTGGCAACTTATTTTCAAACAGAAATCAGCATTAGATTAGACATTTAAAGTTTGACTAATCCAATGGTGATTTCCGTTGATAGGGTTACCAACATACCGGAGATTTCTGTCACTTTGACCTAGTCCTGTGTCAAATAATGCTGTACTAAGCTGGAATTTTAAATAAAAAATAAATCTAAGTAAAAACGAGAAAGAAACAATATATTTTTTAAATAATTTTTCTGGGTCAAAATTTTTTCTTTGCTTCTGAAGATATAAGTACTATGTTCCGAACATTTTCGGTAAATTGGCAACACTGCTTTAAACAATAAATTCCCTAAAAATAAAATTAATCTGCTCACTAGGAAGTCCAGAACAACAGAAACAAACAAACAAAAGATTCGTAGTTTTCATCACAGGACCCTTCTGATGATAGATAACTGTGATTCAAAAACAAACAAATAGTAGTTTTTAATTAAATTAAAAAATCTGGCAAATCATTCATTTTTTCGAAAATGGAATATTATATACAGGGTTCCCACTAAAGTCCTGTCCACCTCCATTAACTTCAGAACGCCGATAGTTATAGTAATAAATATGATGTCGAGGTATAATTAAGGCTCCCATAAGAGGAGCTGACGCATATCCATTTAGTTTCCGAAAATAAGGCTCTCATAAGGGGAGCTGACGCATATCCATCTTGTTTCCCAAAATAAGGCTCTTATAAGTGGAGCTGACGCATATCCATCTTTTTTCTCAAAATAGTCGCCCTAGTGAACCCGGTTCAGCATTAGTCTACCGCCAGAGCTGGGGTTTGCCGTATACTATAGTCCACCATTGCGTTAACGCTAACCGGTCTTAACCTGATGTTTGGTCCAAGGTTGTTAAATGGCGGTATGATTAAGCCAGTATTATAGGAGCTCTAGGTATAATAAAGTGGCTATGCGCTATGCCATGAGACTGTTTACAGCATGATTTACTGACAAACAGAGGAGTTAGCGTTCCTATGTCGAAAAATAAAACGATATATTGGAAGAAGGTCAACCACAAAGTTGTAGAGTGTCCTCGATATAATAAGACATAATGTCTCTTTCATATAAGAATAACTTTACTATACAGCTTAAAAACGCCACAAATTGCATTAAGAAGTGTGACATTTAAGGCACATTTACTAATAAAACTAATACATGTAAGGAAATTTCATTTAATTTTAATGAGAAAATCTATTTTAAACGCAAGAGGCCCTGCTGCCGATCGTGAACACATTTCACATACATCATTTGATTTTCTTATTAAAATAAATTTTAACTTGCTTACATGTGCTCGTTTTGTTAATGCGCGTCTGTCTTAAAATGCCACACATCTGCATTCGGCTAGTGGCGTGTTTAATAGACGATTTAGTTGACGATTAGTTATTTTCCCCTTTTTTTGATAGATGGCAGCACCAAGATTTTTTTCTATAAATACAGATTACAGTTTCAGATTTTTTTTTTAATTTAAAGGTAGATGGCAGCATAAACATTTTCCTTTTCTTTTATCATAAATGTTTACAGTAATGACACAGCTTTCTCAAAGGTTCTCTGTGTTTTACTGAGATGTGAAGTGCACCAGATATTGTAAAGCATTTTAAATCCTATTTAATCGCTTGTACGCTTTGTTTTTATGGTATATTATATTTTGTTGTTCCATCATGATTTATTTATTTATTTGATTTCTTGTGGTTTTTCTATATGTTATAAGGGCATAATATTGTCACTTTTAGGCTTAATGCTGACAATATTTGAAGAAATAATATATATTTACTGAATTAGTCTTATGATGCTCCTCTGAAGAATCCATAAGATATTCATAGTATTTGATTTTTTATTTTTTATTTTATTAAGTGTAATTCTTGCAGTATCCTTTCCATTGATTTTCATAATATCTCCAACCTTTGTTTTTCCCACGTGTGATTTCATTTTAAATATATATATATATATATATATATATATATATATATATATATATATGCATTTAAAATTTTAAAATAAAAAATAATTAAATACAAATTGATGTTTTACTATCTGTGTGCTTAATTTTTTTTAATATTTTGATGTATTTCTTACAATATTTCAAACTCCTTGATGCTACTAATAAAATAACTCTTACCACATCTAAATTAACCCCTTGAGGGGCACCGGTATATAATATATACCACTTTTTAATATATAACTTTGTCACCAGTATTATTAAATAAAAATATTTAGTACTGTTGTTTGCAGTTTGAGAAGGTAAAAATTCATTATTAAAATTTACTGGTGTCGAAACATCGCAAAATTTAGCATTTTTAGACCAAGTGCTTGGCTCTTCAAGGAGTTAATAATAGCATAATTTTATCTACAGGAAAGTAATTCATAAACATTTTATCTAAAAAAGAATTCTATTAGTCGTTTCCTACTAATAAAAGAAATCTTACTACATCTAAATCAATAATAGCATAATTTTCTCTACAGGTAAGTAACTCATTAACATTTTATAGGAAAGAAACTCTATTAGTCATTTGCTATTAATAAAAGAATTCTTACTACATCTAAATTAATAATAGCATAATTTTAGCTACAGGAAAGTAATTCATAAACATTTTGTCTAAAAAAGGAACTCTACTAGTCATTATGAAGTTGCTTTTTATCCTTTTATTCTTAGATATATGAAATTGATTTTCTGTAAGTCAGTATGGACACGGTAAGTTATTTCTATTAAAATATAAACAATGCACACAAGATTATTTTTTACACAATTATTCAAATTGATAAAGAAATCATACGAGTTTTAATTTTTTAACTGGACGAAAAATGTTCGGGCCAGGATTCGAACCTGGGATCTCTTGGCTGAAGCTGCCATACTCTACCAAATGAGCTAACCCAATCGAATCTGGAGGGCATAATTCATCCAGTTAACCTTATTGATCATAGCATTTGGTCGGATATTTGAATCAGCTCAACAGAAAAGATCGCAGGTAATGGAAACTCCAGTAAACGCTGGATACATGATTACACAAGATTAATTTTAGCACAATTCAAATTGGTAAAGAAATCATACGAGTTGTAATTTTCCAACTGGAAGAAAAATGTCCGGTCCAGAATTCGAACCTGGGATCTCTTGGCTGAAGGTGCCATGCTCTACCAACTGAGCTATCCCGGTCGAATCTGGAGGGCATAATTCATCCAGTTAACCTTATTGGCATATGGTCTGATAGTTGAATCAGCTCAACAGAATAGATCGCAGGTAATGGAAACTCCAGTAAACGCTGGATACGTGATTACACAAGATTAATTTTAACACAATTGTTGTGTTAAAATTGCTTCGGTAGACAACATAAACCAAAGCGTCATACATAAAATATTTTAGGCTGAATTTTTTTTTTGTCAATGTTATAATCCCCGCCTTTCCTAATGCTGGCTTATCAATATCTCAAACTATAAATTAATTTTCTCATTCTCCAGATATGATGTTCCCGATGTATTCAAGCCCCCTGAATCGTATTCTGATGACGGTCGTAAGCTGCCAGTAGAAGGGAAAACATTCGATGTGTGGTGTTTAGGAATACTTTCCATTGAAATTTTCACTAACAATTACCTGGCAAGAAACATGCCAAATGAAGTAGTTTGTTGGAGTGACACTGTCTACCCACAGATGTTTAAGATTTTGAAGGTAAGTACGATAAATTATATCTGGCAATCATTTGGAACACTGTGTCAATTTAACAAGCATGATTCAAACAGAAATTTTACTTAACGAATTAAACAAACAATGTACCACACAAAAGCAAGACACATTTTATTCAAGAAACTAGTATATAACCCCCGTTAAAAATGACAGATAGCTGATCTGCGCTTCATTTTCATAAGACTTCATACAAACAAACAGCATTAAGATTTTATTATTGAAAAGTCTGTATTGTAGATAAGTGCATTTTAAAAATGACAAATGATTTCTACAAATACAAATGATGAGGGGTTTTTTTTCTTAATATTAATTTTTTAAATAGTTCAACGATTGGACAAAATAGCATTCAAATTAAATATTAAAAAATAATCCATGTGCGAAAGTTTTTGTAAAAAAGTGTTATCAATGACTTTCTAAAGAGCTTGACTCACCACATAGCTCATTTTTTGATTATATAAGCAAAATTAAATGGAAATTACTCGGTACTATTTATTTTTTTTATATTTTAATTACGTTTCATAAGAAAAAATCATTTTATTTACGATGGAAACAAAATTTCAAAATTTGTTTGTGTTATCTGCTGGTAGATGGCGCCAAAATATTTAAAAAATAAACGTAATATAATACTGGATCGATCAGCCTCCCTGCGAAAGCTGTCACGGCCATTTCTGAAAAAAGTGTTTACAGAAAAAATTGATTACAGAAATGTTGATAAAGACGTTTAATATGAAAATGTGCAGAACAGACATGATTTGAGGCAGAAGAAATTATCGTTTAGTTGTCATACGTTAGCATATGTTTTTCATTAAGCCTAACATGGCGTTTCGCTACGCTCGGATTCGCCATGGAAGTAGCATCTCGAAGTAGCAGTGTTCGCATCTCCGACTCGGTACGCTCTGGAATGATTACCTACAATATACTTTCCTACACTTGGATTTGTTGATAGATGACTCCTAAAATAGTTTTTGAAGGTTTTAAACAAAATTTAAATATTTAAAAGCTTTTATATGCTTTTACAAATATTTTAAGAGCAGAATCGGATGTGAAGCTTTCAATGAGTCGTTCATTTGTGATTCATTTGAATTTGCGATGCTGAATGACAAGTGTTCGTTTGTTTATATCTGGGATTCCGATGTTTATATCTGGGATTCCGTGGTTTAATCTGGATTTTTAATTAAGAACTTCAAACATTATAATAGAATATAATATACATGTTTATAGGAAAATATGCTGAACAGATATGATTTCAAGTAGAAAATATTAAAATTAGCTGTCATATGTTAGCATAGGTTTTTAATTAAGCCTAACATGGCGTTTAACTACGGTCGATTCGCAGACCAGAGTGGTCGTGCCTTGAATGGTTACCGACACTTTCTTGCTTTCTGATTTTATTATAAGTAGATATTTACTTAAACACTTAACAGATTTGTCCGAACGCCGCTAGGGCAAGAAGTGCTTGCTTGTTTTATTACTAAAAGCTTTTTAATACCACTAATTTTTAACTGTAATCTGTGTTTTATTAGTTGGGTAGGCAATTTTGGATTATACGGGGTAAATATTTTAGTACAGAAAAAGTGCTGGCGCCCCTGTTTTTTGTTGTTAATTGTGTAAAAGAAAACGAAACTGTTAAGGGGCTAAATGCAAAACTTGGACGCACTGTTCCGAATGGTTAGCAGTAAGTAATAGTGCATAGTTAGAATAAAGTTGTAATTATCTTTTAAAAGATTATTTATATTTACGTAGTTTAAATTTATAGATTTACATCTATAAACATTCGAGAAAATCAAACACATTTTTATTTAACATAAAAAAAAAATATATTTCTTATAACTACTTTAAAATCCTATATTGAATAAAAACAATTACAATATTTGAATTTAAAGAAAATTCCAATACAGTATTCAGTAATTAAATTTAATATTTTGATTCTTCTCTATTATCCCGTCGACCACTTTTCACAACAAAAAACTATCGCCAAACTGCAAGATTAAACGCTAAAAATGCAGTCCCATTTACTTGATGTCAGAAGCATTATACGTGTTTGTTATTTTCATCAAGTGGTTTGTAATTCAACATTTCGTGTATTTTTCATTATGTTTTACTGATTTATTAGTTATTTCCTTAATTAAAATAACAATTGTGTCCTTAAATTCTTATATTTTATTTATTTATTTATTTTGATAATCCAATGGCAACGTTCTCCCGTTTATTTGGCGTTACAGTGTGACGATAGTTCTTTGTTATGAAAAGTGTTCGACGGGATAATAGAGAAGTACCTATATTTTTCAAACATAGTTATTAGGTATTAAAAGCATCTACCTCTGTATTTGAATAAATAATTTTTGAAAGAACAATTTTGGCAAAATTTGCAAACTTTAGACAAATGCCGTTTGAAAGAAAAATTGTATTATTATTATTATATTAAAGTACAAACAGAAAAGTGACTTTTAAGGAATTTGAAGATAACATATTACACACAAAATTGTTTTAGTTTTAAAAAATAACTGATTTTAAACGGATTAAAACTTTTTTTTTCTTTTTTACTGTAACTGATGTCCCTGAGATAAAGTGTACAGAAGGTAGAAAGAGAAAAAAGAATTTACAGGATTTTCACTTGCTTTATTGTTGCAAATTTTGAGAGCTTATGTGTTGCAGTAAACTGAATAAGCATTAAAATCTAAAATTAAACTGTTTGAGTAAGCTTATTAATCTAATAAAATTGTTTGCTAAAATTTAATATACAGGGGTACAAGAAATAAACGCATCAATTTGAAAATTCAATAATTTATTAACTATAATAAATATGAATATATTAAAAATTACATTTATATCTGGTAACTCTTAAATTTTATACGCTGTAATTTTAAAAACAGTTCAAATTTTAGTCAATAGAGGGCACTGCACTGCCTCAAATTGTAAGAAAGCACAAAGTAACATATAAAATTGCTTTAAAAATATCTCACGTTTTATTCTTTTTACTGTATTTAGTGATTAAAATTCGAAAAAAGGCTTGGATTTTGAAATTTATTTAAGCATTTTTGATTTATCAGACGCTGCAGCGCCATCTATTGACGAAAATTTCAGCTGTTTTTAAAATTACAACTTTTAAAATTTAAGAGGTACCATATATAAATGTCACATATTTCATCTTCTTATTTATTACAGTTAGTCAATTTTTGAATTTTAAAATTGAGGCGTTTATTTCTTGTCACCCTGTATATATTTTTAATGTAAAAAAAGCGGAATTTACATTTGTACTAGTTTGAAGGTAAGCAAACTTAAAACGTTGAAAATTATGCTAGTAAATGAAATATTACAGAAAGAAAAACATTTCAATAAAAAGCTAAAACTTCAGTGCAAATTCACCGTGTTTAATAATTAAAACTCATAAAGATACAAATAAATGTAAATATATTGCTTGAAGGTGCGTAAAAACATACATAAAAACATTTAAAAGCACATTAAAGGCCTTTTAAAATCAAAACGTTTTCAACCGAACTTACTCGGTCATCATCAGTGAAAAACTAATAGTTAAGTTGAGTTGTTGTCTCTTCACGTCTTCTAGCTTGCCCGGAACAAACCATTTTCCTTCAAAGGTGTGGAATATAAGGTGGAATGGGAAGGGAAATGATAGATAAATTAATTAATACATGATTGATTAACCTGTACTTTTTTTGAAATGTTGAACGACCTTTCCCATCCCACCTTATATTTCACATCCTTGAAGTAAAATGGTTTGTTCCGGGCAAGCTAGAAGACGCGAAGAGACAAAAACTCAACTTAACTATTAGTTTTTCACTGATGATGACCGAGTAAGTTCGGTTGAAAACGTTTTGATTTTAAAAGGACTTTAATGTCCTTTTAAATGTTTTATGTATGTTTTTACGCACCTTCAAGCAATATATTTACATTTATTTGTATCTTTAAGAATTTTAATTAGAAAAACATTTGTGAGGGTTTTTTTTTTTTCAAATTTTCTCAAATTTATGTAATGTAATACAATTATATTAAAATGGTTATTATTTATTTTTTCTTTTTCAGAAAAATAAGTTCAATAAAGAATACCTGACGGGTTTTCCCAACTATAACATACCAAAGGATACACTGAAGTTAATTAGAAATTTTTCTAGAGCTTGTCTTCGAATTTCATTAGGATCGAGGCCATCTACTGAAATTCTTTTGAATCATCAGCTTTTTGAGAGAGGACTGCTAGCAGCAAAGGACACAATATGGAAGAAAGAACTAAAAGCGAAGGATATCAGACAGAAAATCGAAAATGTGAATTTGATTTTTGGAAGCACTGAAACAACGCATGAATACTGTGACTGTGATATCGATATAGATTTTGAAGATTTTGTTCGCAGTAATCTAGAAGATGCTAATTTAAAAAGCAAAAGGAGAGATATTTTACTGGATCAAGAATTACAAAACAATGCTGATTTAAAAAGCAAAAGGAAAGACATGTTAGTGGATCAAGAATTACCAAACAATGCTGGTTTAAAAAGCAAAAGTAAAGACATTTTCCTGGATCAAACATTACCAAACAATGCAGATAAAACAAATTGCAGAGAAAGGAGGAACCAGAAAATTCACGAAATTTTACCAAACAATGTAAAGAAAGGAAATTTCAGCGAAAGGAAATTTCAGGAAATCGATGAAATTTGCCCACACCATGTTTCACTTTTGATGAAGAATGAATCTTCTGATCATTTAAACTTTCTACAAGAAATGTTTGGCCGAGTAGTGATAGAGAACTGTCAAGAGAATTTGGTGTGCAGATTCATACATAGAGAATGTGTTGTGAAAACTTTGACAATTATTGTTAAATGTAAAAGAAAAGATAAATATGAAACAGTTTTCTCAGAAAATGTGGATGCTATTAGAGTTATGCAGTCCTCATCTGTTAAAAGTAAAAGAAAATATAAAACTGAAGCAATTTATTCAGAAAATATTGATGATATGAATATTATGCCATCCTCATCTAGAATGAATACTTATGGTTACAAAATCGCATCAAAAATTTTTAATTTTTTCCTATAATTCACAAATTATACAGCTTAAGTAATGATTGCGTCCGAGTTTTTCACTAATCTTCATATTTTATATTTATGTTATCTCTTATATTTATATTCGTTTCATAATCAAAAATAAATATTCTAATCAAGTGAAAATCTGTAAAAATTATAGAATTTATACTGAATAAAATAACAATTTTGCATGCTGCAGTAGTTTTTGTATTGTAAATTTACATTAAAATAGCTTCCTCCAGTAAATGAATTAGTGTAACATGTTTTACATTAGTAAAGGAAATAATGATCTGGTCAAAAGAGATTGTTTTATTTTCTAAAATGTAGAAAAATATGAAAAGAAGTACTTCTGCACTTTGAAAAATATCCAGGAACGTTCATAAAAAATATTTGAAAGCTGGTTACCCCTTGGTTATTAAAATAACTTCCTCTAATAAATGAATTAGTGTAACGTGTTTTTCATTAGTAAAAAAAGTAATAATCTTGTTAAAAAAGGATTATTTTATTTTCTAAAATGTATCAAAATGTAGAAAGATATGAAAAGAAGTACTTCTGCACTTTGAAAAAGATCCAGGAATGTTCTTAAAAAAATATTAGAAAGAAGGTTACCCCTTGGTTATTAAAATAGCTTCCTCTAGTAAATGAATTAGTGTAACGTGTTTTTCATTAGTAAAAAAAATAATAATCTTGTAAAAAAAAGATTATTTTATTTTCTAAAATGTATCAAAATGTAGGAAGATATGAAAAAAAGTACTTCTGCACTTTGAAAAATATCCAGGAACGTTCTTAAAAAATATTAGAAAGAAGGTTACCCCTTGGTTATTAAAATAGCTTCCTCTAGTAAATGAATTAGTGTAACGTGTTTTTCATTAGTAAAAAAAATAATAATCTTGTAAAAAAAAGATTATTTTATTTTCTAAAATGTATCAAAATGTAAGAAGATATGAAAAGAAGTACTTCTGCACTTTGAAAAATATACAAGAACGTTCTTAAAAATATTAGACAGCTGGTTACCCCTCGGTTATTAAAATAGCTTCCTCCAGTAAATGAATTAGTGTAACGTGTTTTTCATTAGTAAAAAAAGTAATAATCTTGTTACAAAAAGATTATTTTATCTTCTAAAATGTATCAAAAGGTAGAAAGATATGAAAACAAGTACTTCTATACTTTGAAAGATACCCAGTAACGTTCCACAAAAATAATGGAAAGCTGGTTATTAAAATATTTTTCTCCAATAAATATATTAGTGTAACATGTTTTACATTAATAAAAGAAATAATGATCTTATCAAAAAATATACTTTTATTTTCTAAAATATATCAAAATGTAGAAAGATATGAAAATAAGTACTTCTACACTTTGAAAAATATCCAGTAACGTTCCTCAAAAAAAATAGAAAGTTGGTTACCCATTGTTATTAAAATAGTTTCCTCCAGTAAATGAATTAATGTAACAGGTTTTACATTAGTAAAGAAAATAATTATCTGGTCGAAAAAGATTCTTTTATTTTCTAAAATGTATCAAAATGTAGAAAGATATACGAAAAAATGTATTTCTACACTTTAAAAAATATCCAGGAACGTTCCTAAAAAATAACAGAAAGCTGATTACCCCTTGTTATTAAAATAGTTTCCTCCAGTGAATCAATTAATGTATCATGTTTTACATTAGCAAAGGAAATAATGAAATAATGATCTTGTCAAAAAAGATCTTTTATTTTCTAAAATGTATCCAAGTGTAGAAATATATTAAAAGAAGTACTTCGGCACTTTGAAAAGTATCCAGTAACGTTAATAAAAATAATGGAAAGCTGGTTATACACAAAATAATACAGTCGAACCCGGTTGAGATGCGTTTCAAGGAACTGTACAAAAGTCAAGTACTGCGGGATAATGTAATAAACGTGACTTATATAATGTTGCAGGACCTGAGCTTATTTTAGACATCTAATCACCTCAATGAACTTTAAAACTTTCGTTTATATGTTTACAGTCGTAAATTGTGTCTTTTATGTCTATTTATGTTAAAATTTAACTGTATTCAAACATAACTCATTGTTTGTTTATATAGGACTGACTAAAATAATTAATGAAAAAGTATATCGATTCAAATATGACTTTATTGTAGATGAAAACATTTCAACCACAAATAAACAAGAAAAGTAATTTACCTGCTAGTCTTTTTATTTAACATATACCAAAAATATGGAAACTTCGCAGAACAACGCACTTATTAAAACTGCATGTAGTACTTGTGATAATGTGTAATGTACTGAAATAGCTACCACTACTTTCGATTAATAACATTCGCTTTAATTAATCTGCATTTACATAATGCGAATTATGCTACTATTCGGAAATAGTGGTAGATATCTGGATAAAAAAATCCCTTTAAATTTGCAACACTACAAAAGAGAGAAGAAATTCTCATCTTGGTCTAAGAATCCGCATATTAAGAGATATCTTTTGTCACAAGGTGCGGAAACGTTATAGCGTATTAAGCGGGAGCGCGTAATAATCGTTCACGTATTAAGCGGGAGCGAGTAATAATCGTTCACGTATTAAGCGGGATCGCGTAATAATCGTTCGCGTATTAAACGTGATATTTTTACATTAGTCTTATGGGCGAACTTTAAGGGCCTGCTAAAATCCGCGTATTAAGCAGGATCGCGTATTAACAGTGAGCGTCTTAACCGGGTCTGACTGTACTGGTGTCTGGCGATTGACATGGCGCGACCATACTTAGATTCCTGCCTACAGATAACAGATTTCCTACTTATGTTAATGTTTTGTTGCTAAAAGGCTATATGTTTGGTGGTTGAATGGTTAGAGAGATGCATTTGAATCTAAATAGCATGAGTTTGAATCCCATGATTTTCTTTTCATTCCCAACTTTTCTTCCAGATCTTTATTTTAAAATGTTTTATTGGTTAAAATATTCTATTTCAGGTTTTCGTTTTTTCTTTATAAATGTTTTATCAGTGAAATATTCTATTTCAGTTTTATTTTCAAATTTTTACTTTCTTCAATCTTTACAAGAAGAAAGTATTGGATTCACGAAAATTTTCGACTTCCGGTTTTCGAGGGATTTATACGTTTTAGAAGGTCCTGAACACGATTTGACTATTTCTGGAAAATATCTGTCTGTGACTCTGTCTGTCTGTATGTGACAAAAATTTTGTGGGCGCTCTATCTCAAGAACTAATGCTCGGAATTTAATAAAACTTTATATTCAGTTAGTCCCTGATATAAATTGGTGCTGATTAGTTTTTTGTAAAAATCGCCCAGCAGGCGGAACTGCTATGTAGCATTTTTCGTGATTTCCGCAATAGCTCTATCTCAAGAACTAATGTTCGGAATTTAATAAAACGTTATATTCAGCTAGTATCTGACATAAATGGGTGCTGATTAGTTTTTGGTAAAAATCGCCCAGCAGGTGGAGCTGGTATGCACCATTTTGCAGGATGTACACGATTTTAGCTATAGTCATATCTCAAGAAATAATGCACGGAATTTATTAAAACTTGAGTTTCAGTTTGACCTTGATATAAATTGGTGCTGATTCTTTTTAGTGTATGCGAAACCTGTGAGAGATAGAAGAAAGTTTTGGGATTGACACATCCGACAAGTTTTTTTTTTTTTTTTTTTTTTTTTTTTTTTAAACAATTTCCATATATACTTAATGTGAATGAGCAACATATATTTTTTGACAAAAATCTTAATTAGAAGAAAAACACAATGAAATAAATTATAAAATAATTCTGTACACACGCTTTAATAAAACAGCGTAACATTCATTACACAGAAGCAAATTTATTTATCTACGAAAGGAAAACAAAGAAGAATGATGATGAGTACTTAGATACAATAAATGTGTAATAATGTTGGATATTAGCTTAGTTATTTAGTATTAAAATGAAAAATACATAGTACATTCTAATGAGAAATAGAAATGCTTCAATTATAGCGAATGAATCAAGCTACTTAAGAAAACTAATTTATTCAATTATATAATTTTTAGATTTTACATAGAATTTTTTTTACAGAATGCCATATGTAAGAATAAATTTAATTAAAATAATTACACCTCTTTTTAAAAATTATATTTTATAACTATTTTGAAAACACATTGTACATTTATATTCTTTTTCTTCTCATATAAATCTGCTTATTTTACCTCAACGAAAACGCCTTGTGAAAGAATAAATTTAATTAAAGGTCACTGCACTATATTTAAGATTTTTCCTTGATAATTATTCTGCTAGGCGTCGGTATATTTATATCATATTCCTTCTTTTATAATTCCCTTGTTAGCTCTTAACATAATTTGTATTGTAATTATTCATATTATTTAAAAATAATCTAATTTGAAATAAAATAATATAAAAAAGAAATTTCTGTAATGAATGTTTGTTAATGATTCAAAAATTATTAATATTAACTTTATTTATAAGGGACAAATGATGAAACAGATGTCGCAGACTTACAGGGGTTGGCGCGATTTTGTGTTTGCACCGTTTTGGCGAGAAAACCCCGTTTTCTAATACATGTTAGATTTAGCCAGCTAATAACAGCATGTTAGTTTTATTTTTATTATAAAACACACACAATTTATTAAACACACTCACATTATTTTTTTTATCAAACACACAATTTTTATTATAAAACACACACAACTTTATTATAAGGCAACCGCATTTATTTAATTATACAACGGGCAGTCAAGAAGTTCACGGAATTTCATTTCAACTATTTAATACCAAAATATAATTAATTTGTTTGTTTACACGCAACGTTCTCTCCTCGACCAAAGAAATCACGTCATGTCAAATTCAAAACAAAAGTGATGCTCATTGCGTTTGTCGAAAACAAAGGTGCGGTGCACTATAAATTTGTACAAACTGGACAAACTGTTAACGGTCGTTTGTACGTTCTAGTTTTGAAAAGACTGAGGGAGGCAATCCGATGACATTGTCACGCCAAAAGGCAAGGAGGATGGTCACTGCATCACGACAACGCTCCATCTAACACACCGATTGTTGTGCAGACATGGCTCGCAGAAAAGAACATTCCACTCGTCCACCAGCCTCCCTACTCACCGGATTTAACACCATCGGATTTCTGGCTCTTCCTCAATATCAAAATGATCCTCAAAGAAAACCGTTTTGACACCGTAAAAGACATAAAAACTAACGCAACAGCCGAACTTGAGTAGATACCATTAATCGTTGTTTCCAGCAATAACAGGAGTGGTGGAGCATGTGTGTGTGTTCTGACGGAGCCTACTTTAAAGGCTATTAAGTAAATGTGTACCTATATTGATTTAATAAATAGTTACAACGATATTCCGGGAACTTTTTGAATGCCTCTCGTAAGACACACGCATTTATTTTATTATAAAACAAACGCATTTATTTTATTATAAAACAAACGCATTTATTTTATTATAAAACACACACAATTTTTACTATAACCACACGCAAATTATTTTAATATTAAGCTCATTATGTTTAATTTATTATAAAACGAACACATTCTTAGGAATACAACTGATACAACTATTAATACTACAGAGCTTTGATTAACCCATTCGGGACCATGGGTGCATATATGCACCCTCAAAAAGAGCATACAGAATTTGTTTTAGGCACCAGTAAAAATAAAAGCAATATTTGCTTTCACTAATTACAGCATTTTTGTGATAGTTTAAGTAAAGGTAGCTTTTTTTTAAAAAGTGGTGCCAACCGAATAAAATTTGTGTAAAAGCCGCCGGTCTCGAAGGGGTTGATACACACCCTCTAGTCTACCGACCAAAACCGCTGGATTGCCACGAAAGGCAAACACAAGAACGAAAAATGATGCGTCAAGCATAGATTATGTAACACTTTCCAAGACTTCAAAAATAATCTTACAAAGGTTTACCGTTTAATAAGGTGAAATATGATATCTAAGTAACTAAGATAAATGTCTAAGATGATAGCTAACTAAGATGATATCTAAGTAAGATATGTAACTAAACAATTTGGAAACGCTTAACATATTTAAAAAACCAATTTAAGGAATTACCAACAATATTCGGAAAAATATCCGAACCATTTTGTTCAGCCCTGTATATGATCTATAGATTAGTGTGAAAACTATTGGGGAAAAGGGAGTTTTGTGCCGACGTTGCGCCCCCTTAGGGATCGAATTTGAAAAAAAATCGATGTTCAATTCATGTATTCACTATATGTATCGCAATATCAATTCTTGTATTGCATCAATTGTATCAATTGTATCATCATTCATTGGAATCATTTGTATCAATTCATGCATTGCATTATACTACATAGAATATTTTACTACTATGCGTTACTAAATTTTAGTTCAGTTAGGCAACGCGTAGTACAGTTTAAATACATTTTAACTGTGCGTTCAGCGCGTATTTTTAGACGTGTGTGTATACGGCTTTCTGGAATTTCCGTCAATAAAATGAAATGTACTCGAGAACTTTTGTGCTTCCTATGATCTTCGGAATTTATACACACTAAGTAATAGGCAAAAAATGAATTAAAATTAAAAACGCGTTCAGCAACTGAAAAAGCACTTGCTAAAAATCTAAGGCCCATGTCTCATAACCATATAGCATAACACCTTGCATGATAAATCTGTTATTTAGTTTTGGGAATAATATTACAACTCCACAAAACTGGATTCAGCATAGCAATTTCTTCTACCACTATTCATACTATTTAAATATAATCTAATTTACATTAAATGAAAACAAAGCAAAATTTTCTTTAACGCATATTTATTGGCAATTAAAAATTATGAATATCAATTTCATTTTTTAATTTAAATTTAGCATTGCTTGAAAACAATAGCAATGAATATAATTAGTTTACATGTAGTACTAAAGCATTTCCTACATATTTGTTTCATTGAAATCTACAAACACAGGCTGAAACTTACATGTAAATATCTTGAATATATTTCTGATAAATATATATTTAATTGAAATTTCTTTTAAATAAGCATTTTTCTCTTTTCACTAAATTATGTAGAAACACATAAAATGCATTAAAATTTCTATGCAACAAAAATGACAAAAAGGGCTTTTAGGAATTAATCTGCCCAAATAAGCGGACAATTTCTATTTCGCTTTCATGTGCATTTTGGCAAAAAATATATGTAATACTTTCTTTATGTAACTTCTTTCATTGCTTAGTATGTTACATGATATTTCCGATGTTTAAATAAGCATTCCTTTTATGCCGGTCTAATATTTGTTTTCTTACGTTCATGTTACGTAATATATAATTTACATATACTTTATTCAACGTCATTTGTGAATATACTATAAAAATAATTCCATCCTAAAATTTTCAAAAGTATTTTGTTTGATATATTTGCATGTATATTTACCCGAGTTAGAACACGGACAGACGGCAGACAGACAAACATACGGCAGAGACGAAAACCAAATTCCCAAACACTTTTCAACTATGTTGGAAAACATTATAAATGAAAGAATGGGTAATTATCTAAAAAAAATTATTTTCTTCTCTTAATTTTCCAGCAAGATAAATGATCCAATAACTCTCAGTTATTTATTTTAATTTCACATGTAAATTAGATTCAATATTCATTAGATAATCTTATCTGATGTTTACTTACATTTGAAATGTTTAAACATCATAAGGAGACCTGTTTTATTATTATGAGAAAACTGTTTGATATAAATGACAAATGTTTTATTATTATGCACTGTGTTTTGTAAAAATAGCTGTTGGTAAAATGCAAACTTTAAACATATAATAAATTAAAAATATCTCAAAGATATTTTCTTTTAGAAAATGTATAAGGGAAAACTGATGTAGATGTACACACAGTCTGGAGAGATTCATTGTTTTATAACCAGGATATACAAATAGTCGAGAGAGTAGGTTATCCATAAATGTGATCGTAACTAAAAAGAAATACACTCCAGTACCATACTCTTCATCTTCTCAGTAATAAGTTAACCTGTTAAGTGGATATGACGAAATGTTTCGTCATACACGAACTACTACTGCAATGGGAATGACGACATTTTTCGTCATGGAAATTTGCTGTAATATTTTAGTTGTAATACTTTTCCACCAGTAAAATTAAAAGAAATTTTCCTATTATTAAAACGCCCTATTCATGCCAAATTACTGTCATGAATAAAGAAAAATTGCTATTATTTTTTACTGGTGGAAATGTGCCCCGTTTGTAATCCTGATGATATAACTTATCACTATGAAGAAAAGAGTTCAAAAAAAGTTTATTTCCCGGTTAACAGGTTAACAAATGCGCATTCCATACCATTCATTTTATGTGCACTCATATGGCATGTTCACAGCCGTATTCCAACGGCGAGAATTAAACTGAAATCATACGGTTATAAGCATGACATTCTAATCCTTCTGCTATTGCGAACCTTTAGATGCAGATTGAAAGAGTATTGATTTTAGTTAATACTTGTACTTAAATATATTCTGAAATGTGGAAGTAGTATCTAATCTGGCAATTCTAACAGAAATGTATAAAATCATGTAAGGAAAAAATCCTTTGTACATTTCAATTAATTTGAATCAGCTTTACAGCAAAAACTGTAAAGAATTTTTAAAAAGGCTTTATATAAAAGCAGGTCAAGAAAAGTGAATATGCAAACTAAAAATAAAAAATCCCTGACGGCTAGGCCTACAGGCACAGGTAGATTTCGAAGACGCGGGGCTGTTTATTGGGAATTGCAGAATAAATTACCTTTTTGCCACAATGCGGCAGCTAGAACCGCCCACTTCGAAATCTACCTGTGTCAAATGAGCAGAGCCGGCAGAAGTGTTTTTATTTTTTTTTATTTTTATTTTTTTTTTTTTTTGCTATAAGGGTTGGTCCTATAAAACACCTGTCAATATAAAAGTTTTAGATAATATTAAGAGGATTTATAATAAATTTAAGAGGATTTGATATCTTGTGAATTGACAAAGTTATGAATTTTTTTCTTCGAAACCCCTATCCCCACCCCCCTTGAGGCCATTTTTACTGATATAAAAAAATCTGTCAAACATAAATTTTCGGCTCTTTTCCTACAAGTAATAATAACTTTAAACGGATTCGATACGTACAATAATTAAGAAGTTATGGGGATTTTTCTGTTTTCACAAAAAGCCCCCCATTTCCCCTTCCCCTTTGGTTAGATTTTGCCCATTAACAAACGTGAACGAGATTTTATGCCCCTGTATTTTATGTATCAGTTTGGAAGAGATTTATGCAGAGTTTTTGCAGTTATTGTGTCCATAAAAAAGTGACATAGAAAGATAGATAGATAAAGTTTTGAATGTGGGGGGGGGGGGTTGGGTTTTAGGAGTCATGATCGGTGTAGATGGGCAAAACTTTTCCAGAAATTCCAACCTAAGGGAGAATGTAATAGGTAGTATTTCTTACGAAATCTACCTAAAAAATACTGATTCATGAGCACTTACGTATGAAACAGGGCAAAATTAAAACTGACTTGAGCATTTGAAATATCTTTAAAAAGCTCTTAGCACTTGTAATTTTCTGCTTTGTAAATATTTTCTTTCTTTCTTTTTTTTTCTTTTTACAATTTAGAAGAAAGTCTACAATTTTCTTTTAATTTTTTCACTTCTGTCAGAAAATTGCAACCACTTTTTGACACTGTTAAAAAAGAAAGACAATTTTTTCTTAATGTAGCTCTTATATTTATTTCTTAAGAATTACGAAAATATAATATAACTTCTTTCGTGTTACCCGAGATTCCGAAAGACGTTCATTTATCATTAAAAGTCTCTGAAACCAATATATTTCCGATATTTACAGAAGTACATCTGAAATAAAAATGCTTCGTTTGATGCATGTTAATTTTCAAAAACATTTCAGAAACGTCAGGTTTTACGCTATATTAATAACTTTTCTCTACCAGGAAAATTGTTTTCAAAGATGCTAACAATTTGTCATTTAAGCCTTTTCAGCCCCAAAACATAATTTATACATTCAAGAGCATCAAAATAATGTTAATTTATATATTACTTTTAAAGATATTAACTTTAATGTTAATAAAAATGCTGTTAATTTATCAAGTTTGTTGAACATGAAAATGTTTACTTGAGAATTGATAGCATGTGAAAAACAGATGTTTTGGGATGAGAAACTATTTTACACACTGTAAAAAGTAATATAAAAAAAAATTAAGTCAATTCCTACTTTTTAATCATAAATATATAAAATAAACCAGTGTAGCATTAATGTCTCACGTTATCTTTATTGAACATTTTTTTATAATCAACGTTGCGGTATTTTATTTTTGTGGCATCACTAATTTGAGGAAAATCTTTCATTTCATTTATGAAAACAATGGGAGAATTTTTTTCTCCCTTATAAAACTAAAATTAATTAATTAAATTTAATTATTGAATTAATAATTGAAAAAACTGTATTAATATCAAGTGTCATCCAGTACAAGTTTAAAAAAATGTATTTGAACTTGAGTGGATGAATAGAAAATATTTTATTAACAATTGAAAATTTGAACAAGATATATAAATATATAGAGAGTGTGAGCTAATAGTAGGAATTGAAAAATATTCTCGGAAACATTTCCAAAAACTACGGACAACTGAAGAATCTTTTGTTTCAGAAATTATTTTTTAGATTCCGGAAAATGTTTGGTTTTTGCGGATTCTGAAGATTAATGAACACCTTTTGAAATCCGTGGTAACTCAGAAAAGATTATATTGTATTTTTGTAAACCTTAACGCAGATAAGAGCAACAAAATAATGTTCATTTATATGTTACTTTTAAAGCTATAACTTTAATGTCAATGAAAATGCTGTTAATTTATCAAGTTTGTTGAACATGAAAATGTTTACATGAGAACTGATAGCATTTGAAAAACAGATGTTTTGGGTTGAGAAACTATTTTACACACAATAAAAATATACTCGGAAACATTTCCAAAAACTACGGACAGATGAAGAATCTTTTGTTTCAGAAATGATTTTTTAGATTCCGGAAAATGTTTGGTTTTTGAGGATTTTGAAGATTAATGAACGCTTTTTGAAATCCGTAGTAACTCGGAAAAGGTTATAGTGCATTTTCGTCAGCCTTAACGAAGATAATAGCAACAAAATAATGTCCATTTATATGTTACTTTTAAAGTTATCACTGTAATGTCAATGAAAGTGCTATTAATTTATCAAGTTTGTTGAACATGAAAATGTTTACTTGAGAATTGATAGCATTTGAAAAACAGATGTTTTGAGATGAGAAACTGTTTTACACACTGCAAAAAAAATACTCGGAAACATTTCCAAAAACTACGGACAGCTGAAGAATCTTTTGTTTCAGAAATGATTTTTTAAATCCCGGAAAATGTTTGGTTTTTGATGATTCTGAAGATTAATGAACGCTTTTTGAAATCCGCGTTAACTCGGAAAAGGTTATATTGTATTTTTGTAAACCTTAACGAAGATAAGAGCTAGATTAAGAAACATTTCTCTTTTTTACAGTCCCTGCTATCGTCTCTAGCTTCCTTCGAGAGGCTCACTCCATCTGATAATGGTGTTGTTTTGAAGACTGAATGCAGCCCGTTAATGATAATTAAAGTAAAAAAACAGAGAAAAATTATTTTTGAGCGTTCAGACTAGTGGAATTCGAATTGAATTACTGGCGTTCGTCATTGACGAATTTACCAGAGGTAAACTATTACAGGGCGAGTTTTTGGCCGTTTTTCTCCTTAAAAACCTGTTTATGGGGGACATATCTCATATTGTCTCAGATTTAACACTATGCTTGTAATCCGTGTTACCAAATTTGATGAACATTTTATTCAGAAATTACGAATTCACACCAGAAAACTTTAAACAGTAGTATTATTTTACTTTGTTCAAAGTAAATACATAATTAAGTAAAAATAACTGTTCAAATTTTCTCCTGAGAATTCGGATACATAAGAGTGAAGCGTTATTACAATTTAAATTTATGTGACAAACTTTTGTAATAAATATCAATTTTACAATAATAACTGTCAGTTAAGTAATGAAATAATATTATTGTAAACATAAAAAAATGTAACACTTTGTTCTTATTGTTCGAAAGTACTTAAAGTTCTTTTTAACCAAGAATTTTTGTGAAACACAAATATAGCAATATAAAGTGTGGTAGTAATGAGTAATTTGATTAAAAATTGTAATCAAGTAAACGTCTAAATAGAAACAAAAGTAAGGTCTTCCGAGTTACCTAAATTGCCATAAGCATTCTTTATTTTTAGAAACCTAAAAACGTAATGTATTTTTGAGAATTAAAGAAAAATTTATAAAACCAAAGTTTCTTTTGCTGCTACTGATTTTCGGAAACGTTTCCGAGTAGTTTGTATAATGTATTAATCAGTTTCCTCAACATGGAATACAGGTTTTCAGGATGGTATCAATTCTCAATTAAACATTTTCATGTTCAACAGATTAAAAAAAAACTAAATTAACAGCACTAACAATAACATTAAAATTAATATTATTTTGTTACTCTTGGATGTATAAATTCAGTTACGCAACTGAAAATATTTAATTTAGAATGCATATCATCCTAAAAATCCAGATTACGATTTGAGAAAATAATTAATGCACTATAAAAGCTACTTGTAAACAGCTACTTGTAAATCTGTTGCAGCAAAACAAACATTTTTTCTATAAATGCTTCGTTAAATATCGAAAATATATTGGCTTCTGAGATTTCTACAAATAAGAAACGCTCTTCGGAATCGTGAGGAAGAGGTAATTTTATATTTTCGTAGACATTATTCGTTATATTATAATATAATTATTCGTTTTGTTTTTTACAGCGTTTAACCGTGTGCTTACAAATACGAGAAGCCACTGCAGTTTCAGTATGAATCGAATATTTTGATGTTTTTTTACCGAAACTAAATATTCGTCGAAACTTGGATTTATGATCGAACCACAGCGCAAATGAAAACGAAACCGAACATTCGGTATGTCACTAATCTTGAATATTTGGGGAAACGCTTGTTTGCTTGTTTAAAAAGCACTCTTCAATTCAGAAATTTTTGAAACACCTAAATTCTAATGTAACACTAATCATAATTTTATTTATAAGTATATCCTGCAAATACAATTAGGATTATTTCACCAAACTTCATAACTTTTTTTCTTTTGTTCAAATTTACGAGTTTCAATGAAAAGTCGCCATTTATTTAGACTACAAAATAAGTTGCATGTTAGACTTGAGTAAATAATGTAGCATTTTATTTTATTTTATTTATTTATTTATTTATTTTGCTTTATCATTCTCGATTCAACAACATTTACAGAGTTTAAAACAATTTTCTAGTGAAGAGTATTTTTCTGAGATTTAAAAAACATCACGAAAGTCTTAAAATGTTACACAATTGCGATTAATGAAATACTCATGGAATTTCTAATCTTATAGTCAATAAAGCAAAGTTTTGAAACAATTCACAAAATAAGTCATTGAAATGTTTTGATAAAAAGTAGTACAAAATATATTACAATAAGATTTTTTTTTAAATTAATTAATTAAATGACTAAGTATTACTTTGTTAGAGAACATTTTAAGTTTATTTGTTAAGGTACTTAGGATATTCACGAGGGAAAAACTTAAAGTGTTCATTATTGATACTTATTAAGGAAGATGAATTACTTAATTAAATGCGCAATTTTTGCTTTACGAAAAATTTCGGCGTTTGCTGTTCTTAGGAGCTCAGTATCAATATATTATCCCTCCTAAATAACCCCGAGTTTAATGAAGATATATTTAATTCATTAAAAGTAAATATTTGACTATAAATATGTGTATTGTAATGCTATAGTTTTCGCTAATCTTTGATACCACATTTTTAACATTAAGGAGTTGGTGTAATTAATAACGTTTTTCGAAGATCTGTGTTGTTATACTTTACATATATATATATATATATATATATGTAATATAATATAAACATATTTAATATAATATATGTAAATGTTGTATATATATATATATATATATATATGTTGTATATATATATATTATATATATATGTAATATAATATATAACACGTACACACACATATATATATTATGTATACTTTATATATATATACCGTAATTTTCGGTGTATAAGCCGCGGCTAAAACAATTCTGTTATGAACCAGAAATTTTATTTATTAAAAAAGGTCAAATAAGTTCCATGCGCAAATAGGTTATATTTCATTAAATAAACTTTCTGGTCGGAAACAGATTTTTTTGAGCCGCGGCTTATACACCGGAAATTACGGAATATACTATACTGTATATCAACATAATTTCCTAATTAAGCAGATTTTCTACTAAAATTTTATTTAGTGAAAAATGAAAAACATTTTATATATTCAATATTAAAAGAAACTTTTAGAAAAATGTGAACTATAGCTCTTTGTATACTGAAATCACATAAAATTTAACATTTATTTAATGCTACTGTTTACACATAAAGCCAGTTTGAATAGTTTCGAAAATTTCTCTTTGCAGTAACATTAATTGAAAAGATTAATTTGAAAAAATTAATTCCGAAATATTTGTCAGGGAGAAAAATTTTAAATGTTGATAAAGGATTTAAGGGGTTACATATTTTTGAGTTGTTATTTCTTTTTTACACGGATATCTACGTTGCCTCGCGAGTACACTGGAAGCAAAAAAGTCCTCCCGGCCTGTACCGGGAGGAAAAGGTAGCTTTCCTATATCTTCGTTAATACTGAATTTGAATAAGAAATTTGCCGACTTATAGCCTAGTTGGCTTCATTTATGAAACCTTATTTTGGTCGCCAAATTTGGTGATATTTAGCCAAGTGTTGCGAAGTTTGGCGAGAATTTGGTGTTAACAGATATGAATAGATAGTTTTATGCGTATGATTGGGAAAATGATTACAACAATGAAAGATAATAATTTGTGAGAAATCGCGTTCACTAAAACTGATAAATTAATCGTTTTTTCGTAATGTTGCTGTCTTGTTTAAAAATGTCAGCCACCCTAGAACTTCAAACTGCTCTATCTCAGTCTTTTTTTAAGATAGAGCTAAAACAAAAAATGCTCCGGAATCCTTGTATCAAGGCCTAACACGTAAGTATAAAATAAATTTGAATTTTTAACTTTTTTGTATATTTATTTTAATTTTAAATGTTTTAGTGGCTGCCATTTTGAAGTAAGATGGCGGACCAAGATGGCCAACGAACTCGATCGAGACATTGGTGAGCTTAATACACACAATTAGTTTCATCCAAATTGATTTATAAATACGACTGCTATAGCATAACACATAGATCAGGTATATACATACGAGCAGGGAAGACCGAGCTATGCTCGGTCAAAATTAAATTTTTGTTCAAATATCATGACCCATGACCAAAATGACCCACTAATTGAAATTTTCTCGAACATGTGACTTAGCCCAACAGTCTTCTCGTGCCGGAAAATCATAGGATGCAAAATTCCGTGTAAATTGAGCCGCTTTTTAGATATTGACCCACAATGACCCAGAAATGACCCACTAATCGAATTTTCTCGAACATGTGACCTAGTCTAATGATTTTCGCGTGCCCGAAACTCGTAAAATACAAAATTTAATCAAAATCGTTAGAGCCGTTTATTAGATAAAATTAATTTGACCCGCTTTGACCCAAATATGACCCCTTAATCGAAAGTTCTCGAACATGTGACCCAGCCCAATAGTCTTCTCATGCCCGAAAATAGTCGAATACAAAATATCGTCAAAATCGTTTGAACCGTTTTTTAGATACAATTAGCTTGACCATGACCCAAAATGACCCACTAATTGAATTTTCTCGAACATGTGACCTAGCCCAACAGTCTTCTCGTGCCCAGAAACCATTGAATGCAAAATTTAGTGTAAATTGAGCCGCTAAATTGAGCCGCTTTTTAGATCTTGACCCACAATGACCCAGAAATGACCCACTAATCGAATTTTCTCGGACATGCGACCTAGCCCAATGCTTTTATCGTGCTCGAGACTCGTAGGACACAATATTTAATCAAAATCGTTAGAGCCGTTTTTTAGATAAAATTAATTTGACCCGCGTTGACCCAAAAATGACCCACTAATCGAAAGTTCTCGAACGTGTGACCCAGCCCAATTGACTTCTCATGCCCGAAAATGGTCGGATACAAAATTTCGTCAAAATCGTTTGAACCGTTTTTTAGATACAATTAGCTAGACCATGACCCAAAATGACCCAAAATGACCCACTAATCGAATTTTCTCGAGCATGTGACCTAGCCCAATGGTTTTCTGGTGCCCCAAAACGGTAGGATACGAAATTTCGTCAAAATCGTTAGAGCCGTTTTTAAGATAATTTTTGCATATATATATATATATAACCACCCACAAGATTTGCTCGTATTAGAATATATGATATGATATATATATATATATATATATATATATATATATATATATATATATATATCAACCTTGAACGGAAGGTGGTTTTGGAGTCTGGGGGTCATGATCGGTGAAAATATACCAAAATTTTCCGGAATTGCTTTTCTCCGAACGGCTGCAATAGGTAGCATTATACTTTTTTGTATTGAAAGCTACCTAATAAAAATATTTGTGAATCAGACAGATTTAAAATGACGAAAATTGACTAAAATTTGATGGTGAATTACGAATCTTGAAAAGTACGAAGTCGAGTACTTACAAATACGAGAAGCGACTGCTATTTCTGTAAGAACCGAATATTTGCCTGTTTTTTTCTTAACCGAAACTAAATATTTACCGAAACTTGGATTTACGACCGAAACTGCCCTCAAATGAAAACGAAACGATCATTCGATATGTCACTAATCTTGAATATTTGGTAAAACGCTCGTTTGCTTGTTTAAAAAGCAATCTCTGTTTAGGAAGTTTCTTAAACACTTAAATTCTAATATAATACTAATCATAATTTTATTTATAAGTATATCCTACAAATACAATTAGGGATATTTCAGCAAACCTCATAATTTTTTCTTTCTTCCAAATTTTCTTGTGTTTACGAGTTGCAATCAAAAGTCCTTATCTTACAAACAACTTAAGCGAAGAGTGTTCCTAATGAAATTAGGTGAATCTTTGGTCCAACATAATGTACAGAAACGCTCACCTGTTCCAAAGTCACTTGTGCTTCGTACAAGCATGAAAGGCAATAATTTGGCATGTTTAGTTACCGCGAACGTATTGTGGACCGAAAATATAGTGACGTGTGGACTAAATGTGTAATTTTTCTCTGTAAACAATATGTTCTCACTGCCTCTATAAATTATGAAAGAATATAGTCTGAAAATGCTAAGCTTTATATATATATATATATATATATATATATATATATAATTATGAAAAAATATATATTTTGCCAAAATTTGGGCTGTAATTAGATGAATATCTAATTGGGCTGCAAGTGATCGATATTCTTACTATATATATATATATATCTTTAATAATTAAGTGTTTACTTAATTATTACAAAAATTCTTTTATAAAACAAATTTTTTGTAACAAAATGAACAAATTTAAGATTTATAATCATTTAGTTGTAATATTACATATAACAAAACAAAAATTTTTGAGGGGTCACATATGATCCCACAGGTACTCAATGAAAGAAAAAAAGTTGGTGTTAGCAGGATTATTGCAATTTTTTATGTCGGTTTTAACCTGTATTAACCAGTGGAAGTTAACCGCTTTGGCCGAGATTTGCCAACCATACCTGATGAAGACTAATGAAGAAAAAATAGATTTTGGGAAATGATGTTATACTTAACTATTGATTTTTTTAATTTTTATTGAAAGGTGGTGTTATATAAGTTTCTTCTCTTTGTACTTACATATATATATATATATATATATATATATATATATGTAAGTATATGTAAGTATATATATATATATGTATGTAATATGTATATATAAGTATATATATATATATATATATATATATATATATGTAATATGTATATATAAGAATATATATATATATATATATATATATATGTAATATATATATATATATATATATATATATATATATATTTTTTTTTTTTTTTTTTTTTTGGCAAAAGGTGTAATGAAATCCTTAGTAAAACTCATAAAAAAGAGATATCAGAAAAAAAAATTGATGATAAGTGACATTTAGAAATTAAATTTAATTTAAAGCTGTTACAACATTATTGTAAATATTAACGGAAAATAGAAAAATGTGAAGCGCATTATTTATTATGGTGCGTATACTCCAAAAATGTTCAAGGCGTATGGCACCACTATTTCAGATTAAAAATTTTTGACTTTTTTTCCGGTGGGTGGGGTGGAGATTAACTATCTTTCTGTGACTGATCGCAAAATTTGTAATATTCCAATAAATAATATGAAAAAACCTATTCTTAATTTCTAGTAGAACTGTACGCATACTGATTACAACCTAGTTTATAGCGACAAAAGTAAATTTTCCTAAGAAACAAATCAAGTCAGCTCTTTAAAAAAAATACTACAGTTTCAATAAAGTATTCGAAAGGGGTCTAAATTTGAAATCGGTCTTCCATTTTCCTTTATTTGATTTCAAAAAATTTTTAGACATAATCTAGACAGGTAGAGATTTGTAATATAATTTACTTAACAATGTTTCAAAATTTCAGCTGAACAATTACATTTTGAAAGATGTACAAGTATAAAGAAGATAAAGCCCATTTTTGATTATTTAATAATTTGTTTCTCAATAAACAAACAATCTGATTTTATGGGCCTGATGTTGAATGAAAATAAGTATTTTGAAAATTGTGTCATAATTATCAATTGATGTTTTTAATTTTTATTGAAAGACAATGTTACAAGAATATCTTCAATCTGAATTTCTGTTTTTTTTCCTTTTTTTTTTTTTTTTTTTTTTTTCAATATTACGTTATTTTTGACAAGCTGTGTAATACAATAGTAAGAAAAATTCGTTATGAAAAAGAAAGTTATACCGAAAAAAGTAAAAGATGATCTGACATTTAGAAAATAAATCTAATTTAAAACTGTCAGAATTCGATTGAAGGAGTCTAACGCAAAAGATAAAAATAAGTAATGATATAGAATTTCGGCTCTAGTGACTAAAGTAAATTTACTCAAAGCATGAAATTGTGACAGTTTCTAAAAAGCTAGCTGAAATTTCAAAGATATTTGAAATGATGTTGAATCTGTTGTTTTCATTTTCCTTTGTTTGATTTTAAAATCGCTTGAGATATATGTCTAGACTCTAGAAAAACGGGGATATTAGTAATGTAGTGTTACTTTTCAGTGCTTTTGCCTTTTGGATGAACAGTCATATTTTGAAGAATGTAAAAGTATAAAAATGATTAAAGTCATTCCTTATTGCCTTATAATATTTTTTGAAATAAAAAAATATGAGAGACTTATTCAATGCAACCCATTTGCATCAGAATTAAACATTTCAGGAATTTTTTTTAATTCAAAATTTTATGTTTCACACCAGAAAAATTGAATTGTAATTTTTATTTTATTTAATGACAGACAAATTTTGATTGCATACAGTAAAAGTTCTTTCAAAATTTCCGGTGTGTAATTGGAATTTCTGAAAAAAAAAATTCCTTCATAATTGCGCTAATAAGGCAAATGGGTTAACCCTTTCCGGCACCGACAAATTCTGTTCGTAAAATGAGAAATTACTGACTGACACCGGAATTTACAAACGACTTTTTTAGAAAATCAGAACCCCTTATTTTAAGCTTTCATTATGGAAACAAAATTTTATTAAAATATTCTTGGTGCCGTATGCAAGTTTGGAATTAAAATTAGGTGTGCCCGGAGTGGGGTCACTGTGCCGGAAAGGGTTAACACATTGCTGAGTTTTCATGTCTTAAATAGGAATTCCCATAACCATAGACATTGTTTATGCATGTTGGATTAAAAATATTTTCTGTGTTCGAAATTATATTGCAAATGAATGTGTATAAAAGTAGTATTGTTTCTACTCGAAGTAATTATATACAGGGTGTATTTCTTGCATAAATGAGAATATTATATACAGTTTTAAGAAACGGTGGCCTAGGGCTAATTCATAAACCGTTAGTCATGGACGTATAGTTCCAATTGCAAAATGTTTTAAGTGCGGTAAAGAAGTATTTTAAAAGCGATTTGGGTTAATAAAAATATTTCTTTAAAAGTTACGAATTTTTTTTTTTTTTTTTTACGGTCCCACGGTCCTATAAGTGATATTTAGTAAAACTTTCTTATTACACTAACAAGTAAGACTAAAGAAAACTCCCATTCATTTAACACTACAATTGACATAGTTATAAAAATTCGAATTACATTACTTACACCAGTTTTCTGCATCTGAACACAGATGAGTTGAACCATGCTTCGAGGGATCGTACACAAAGTGCTTAAAGTATTTGATGAATTTCTTTCACGTGTATCTGCATTTTAACTGAAAGTAGTCATATCGTACAAAAATTAGGAAATCGTTAATTTTTATTAATTAAACTTCAGGTTGGTTTAAATATCTGTATTTTAACATATGTTTTATTTTGTAAGTAAATGAAACTGTTTCTTTTTATGATTTCTTTTAATAAAATGTGTGTTATTTTTTAAACTTAATTTACAACGTTTGTATGTATGTCTTTCCAGTTAATAATTTGTACTAGAATTTTAATTAACTTCCAAATATTCAATTGGGGTTAAATTATGCATACTTTTATAAATCCAATGACAATGTAATACTATTATTATTTCAGGTGCGTACCATTTATACTTATTTTACAGGAACACACACAAAAAATCGGATACGTTACTGTCGGCCAACAAGCAGAATTTCTCAATTTAAATCAATAAAATTTATGTAAAATATTGAGATGCACAATAGCATTTTTCCAAAGTAAAGTGCTTTGCATTTATATTTCTTTAGCAAGGCCGCACAAAAGAAGTCAGATATGTTACGATGTATGAGCAAAGAGTACTTAAAATATATTTTAATGATATTATGCGTTTTTCAAATTTAATTTTTCAGTTCTTCAAAACAAATATAAAAACTTGTTTTTGAAAAAAATATTTTAGAGATCGAAATCAAAATGCAATTCCTACTTGTCAAACAAAAAATAAAGAGTAAATAAAGAGAAAAATTTCGCTATTGGACAAATAAAATGACGCAAACAACTTGATTTGCATTAACACAATTGCTGAGCCAAAACATTTGCGCACTAAAATCATACACATACAAATAATTTCTAAGAGTTAAAATATATAAAATATAAAAATATTACTTTGACTGTTTTTGTTATAAAAATATGATCGAAATACTATACGAACTTTTCATTGGACTACAAATATTTTGCACTCTCAATTTATGCAAAACAGTTTCTACCTTGGCTGTGTGCCAACACATACATTTACTTATTTAATTCTGCGCTTTAATCAATTTACAGGCATTTGTTAAATTTTGACGTTAGAGAAGAATATGGTTACCAACAATCAGTACTGTTATATGGTATAACTTTACGGACAGAGCAATCGGAATGGGCGAGAGGTTGCAAGACTGTATGCTGTGAAATTTCCGGATCAAAACAAACCGCACCCGAACACTATAGCTACACTTGTTAAGCGTTTAAAAGAAACCGGTAGCTTTAAGCAGCATCCTCGATTATGTCGGTCACTGGTTCAAAAGTACTTCTGGAGGATGGTCTAGGGTATACACATGTTCATCGTGAATGTAGTGTACGAGATATTAGCCGAGAGTGTGGATATTTAAAAAGTCAAGTATAGAAAATTTTAAACCAGCATGTTGCGTATCCATATAAACTAATACTAGGACAAGGACATATTAGCATCAGGACACAAAGAGCGTCGTTTTAATTTTGTAATTTTATTTCAAACAAACAAGATAAACGTCCATTCTTTCTTTATGAAATTATGTGGACTGATGAATGTTAGTTTACAAGACAGGGGATCGTAAATACTCAAAACATTCACTATTGGTCCCTGGAAAATCCACACATTATTCGTCCAAAAAAACATCAAGTACATTGGTCTATAAATGTTTGGTGTGATATCTGAAAGACATCCTAAATTGGGCAACTTTAACCCCTTCGCGACGAGTGTCCGTTACAGAATTTTTAATCTTTTACCACCGACTTTTTAAAACAGAAATTTTCGCCTACTTGAATCGTAGAAATGCTAGGATTACATAAGACAAAGATTACAGTAAAAAATAACTGGTGGGAATAATCGAGGATTCTGAGCATCTTATGCGTCACGTATACGTGTCGCTCGTCCACAGGGGGTTAACATCAGAAAAATATGCTGATATTTTATGTGGCCCAGTATCCGATTTTTTAGAAGAGTTTGTTTCATTACAAAATTTGTCAAATATATGGTTTCGGCATGATGCCGCGCCAGCATATAGCTCACCTAAGCCATGCACTGTCTTAATCGAGGCTAACGAAAAAAAAAGGCGACCGGGGTGCTTTACGCGTATCTTTTTTTACAGACCGCGGGAGTCACGTGATGCTCGAATGGACCAATGCAGGTGTACGAAAAGAGCATCACGTCACTCTAGCGGACTGTAAAAAAAGATAAGTGGAATGCATCGCGGTATCCTGTCTTTTTCGTTAGCCTAGGTCTTAATCTGTGGTTTTTTAAATAATATTATAGGATATGGAGGTCCTGTTGAATGAGCCTCCAGATCGCCAGATTTGAATCCTTTAGATTTCTTTCTTTGAGGTTTTCTGAAAAATAAAGTATATGAAAGAGAATCCACTAGTAAAGCAGATTTGTGGAATCGTATTTCTATGGCATGCAGATCTGTAACACTTACAATGTTGCTTAACCCTTTTAGGGGTAAGATACTTCCATTGCTAAAAGTTGAAATGAATGATCACTAGAATTTAGGAACAAATTTATTTGGAAATAAGAAAAAAACTATATTTCACATACATAATAAACGGAAATTTTCATACCAGTATTCTGGCGTCATTGTGGCATTTGGGAATAAAAATGAAGCGGTTTTATAAACATACCACGACCCGTGAAAGGGTTAAAGTACAAGAAGGATTTATTTCATGTGTACATTTCTGCATTGTAGCCGAAAGAAGTCACTTAGAACAAGTTTTAAGATAACTTTAAGTTTTATTAATTAAGTTTTAGATTAGATAATCTAATAGAATTTTAAAATGTGTATCATATTGTAAAAAATTGAGACTGTTGCATTTCATCATTTCATTTAACAAAAAAATATGTTATTTTTTCACTTATATTTTTCATACAAGTTGTCTATTTTTCTTTAATGTGTCAGAATGAAAATAGATCACAAATTTATTTTGCAATGTCAATTTTACTCTCAACTATTATTTTCTTTTTATATCTGACGATTACTTATATTTCTTAGTAAATTTGTGAATGACCCCTATTTCGCAGCAAAAAAGATGCTTCAACTTTAAAAAGCTATTACTCCGTCAATTTTATTTGTAGAAGAATGGGACTTTTTTTTTGTCTTACTTATTAGTGTGATAGTAAATTTTTATTAAATATCACTTATAGGACCAGGGTACCGTATAAAAAATTAAATTTTGTAACTTTTTAAGAAATATCTTTATTGACCCAAATCGCTTTTAAAATACTTCTTTTGCCTCATTTAACCCCTTCAACGGCAGCGGTTCATTTTTCGACCACTTAATTTCAATTCCAAAACAATCTGACCCTGACACCAGAATTTTGGAATGAAAATTATCCTTTTATCATGTACATGAAAAAAGGTTTTTACTTGTTTACAAATAAATCTGTTTTTAAATTCTGGTGTCAGTCAATCATTTCAACATTTTACGAACATAAGTACTTTGCCCCTGAAAGGGTTAAAACATTTTTGTAATTGGAACTATATGTCTATGACTAACGGTTTCGGAATTAGCCATTGGACACCGATGAGAGTGGACATCCTGTATAAAATTCAAAGTACTGTCCGTGAAGTGGAGTTTATCCCTATCTGAAAGACGCGACGCGAATTTGCTTCAATCGTCGGCGATGTGCTAAGATTTATGCACTTATAGACCGGGAGGCGGCAGCGCAGACAATCACCTCATCGAGTTCACGGCAGAAATTCTAGAATTAGTTAAATCTCGATTCGCATATTAAAACGCAATCGGTCTGCCAAGTCATATCTTGGTGGAAAACATCTTAAAACACGATTTTAGTGGTTGACTCGTAGGTTTACCATTGTGTTTCCCTGCACCCAAAGGTATGAAAACATGGAAGAATGGGAGCAGGAACACACAATGGTAAACCTACGAGCCAACCGCTAAAATCGGGTTTTCGGGTGTTTTCCACCAAGATATGACTTGGCAGACCGAATGCGTTTAAATATGCGAATCAAATTTTAACTAATTCTAGAATTTCAGCCGTGAACTCGATGAGGTGATTGTCTGTGCTGCCGCCTCCCGGTCTATTATGAATATCGTAAAACAAGAGAAAATTCCAAAGTAACTTTTGTTTCGGGTTCAAATTTTAAACTTTTACATTTTGAATAGTAAACTTCCAATTTTTTAATTTAACTAATTTTATAATAGTACAAAATATTCAACAATTGTGGATATTATTTCTATGAATTATATTGTTATTTTTGACAAAGTATGAATGAATATTATAAGAAAAGCTCGCACAAAAAAACTGTATTTCGGAAGTAATGACATATAAGTTACACGATATTAAATTTGATATAAAACTACCAGGATTCGTTCAGTCTTACCATAAATTTTTAATAGAATTTTCGCATTATTTACTTGTTGAAAAATACTACAAATTCTGCTATTAACCCTCCTAGTACCATTGGGGGTCTTTTTTTAAGTTTTTCGTCTTTCAAACCAGAAAAAATAATAATTATTTAAACTTAATAAATGAAACTAAATATACATATGTTGCAAGTGCGTTTTCAGTCGTTGCGTTTTTAAATTTAACTATAGACCAGGAGGCAGCAGCACAAACAATCACCTCATCGAGTTCACGGCTGGAATTCCAGAAGTTGTTAAAACTCGATTCGCACATTAAAACGCAATCGGTCTGCCAAGTCATATCCTGGTGGAAAACCCGTGAAAACCCGATTTTAGCGGTTGACTCGTAGGTTTACCATTGTGTTTTCCTGTACCCAAAAGTATGAAAACATGGAGAACTGGGTGCAGGAAAACACAATGGTAAACCTACGAATCAACCACTAAAATCGGGTTTTCACGTATTTCCCACCAAGATATGACTTGGCAGACCGATTGCGTTTTAATATGCGAATCGAGTTTTACCTAATTCTAGAATTTCAGCCGTGAACTCGATGAGGTGATTGTCGGTGCTGCCGCCTCCCGGTCTATAATTTTTTGCATATTACTTGGAGTGTATAAATTCTATAGATTATATACAAGGCTACACAAAATAATTCGTAAGCATTACAGAGTATGAATGTGAACTGCATAAAGGTGGTTTTTATTTGAGATATGCATTTTAAAGCTTAATTATATATGGTATACTAGAAGAGTTAAATTTTAAAAATACATTTAAAATCAGGTATTAGGGTAGAGTGAAAAAAAAATAAAGTTTATAATTTCGAAATACAATAGTGATTAAAATTTGCTTTTTCAATTACTATTTAACAGACTAAAATTTCAGGTCAATCGGTTAATGTCTTGAGCTCTCTACCAGGCTCAGAAATTACAAAAATTGCCAGCAAATTGTAACGTATCATGTAAAAATAAAGTTCATAATTTCGAAATTCATGTATCATCAAAATTTGCTTTTTCAAATTTTGATCAACGGGGAAAAAACTTTAGGTCGAACGATTAAGGTCTTGAGCTCTCTACCAGGTCCTGAAATTACGATGACTATTGTATTTCGAAATTGTGAAATTCATTTTTACATGATGCGTCACAATTTTTGTAATTTCAGTGTCTGATATTAATCGATTCACCTGAAAATTTTCTGTTAAATAGTAAGTGAAAGGGCAAATTTTAATCAGTGTTGTATTTTGAAATTGTAAACTTTATTTTTTTTTCACCCCATCAGACATTTAATAAACTAACAAACATTAATATTGCTAAATAAAATAAATTACATTTGACGTTTTAAGCTTCATACAAGCTCCTCATTTATTCAAATGTCCGTCGGAAACCAAAGCTATTGTTTACACATGTTCATGTTCAAAATATGCATTTGAAATAATAAATCGTCATGAAGTACACGTCATGTTAGCACCACTGGAGGCTAACGAAAAGAAAGGCTACCGCGGTGCTTTATACGTATTTTTTTTTACAGACCGCCGGAGTCACGTGATGCTCGAATGTACCAATGAAGGTGTACGAAAAGATCATCACGTCACTGTAGCGGTCTGTAAAAAAAGATAAGTGGAATGCACCGCGGTAGCCTGTCTTTTTCGTTAGCCTCGAGCACCACATATTGTGGTGGAATTATACATGCGTCGATTAAGAGAGTTTTCTGAAATTTTATAAACCAAACTTTTGGGAAAATTACACTTTTATACATATTTCAGTTTCATTTAATATTTTTAATATTTTCAAATTCTGGGACGTGGTCGGTATGTATTAAGTTATTAATAAGTTTTGAACGTAAATAGACGGATTTGTCAGCCCGTTTATGCTCACGATTGTCCAGTTTCGCCAATATAAGCAGAGTTACAACCTTTACAAGGGATACTGTAAACTATAGCGGTATTCTATAAGTGGGTATTTTAGGATTGAATTTGCATTACATATTCATCTATTTTCATATTTACATATTCATCTTCTATATTCTTCATTCCATACTCCAGTTTTAAAAGCTATGCCAATATTAATTGATTTGATTAAATTAGATACGTTTTTTGACATTTTTTTTATAATATGGAATGGGCTGCATATTAAATTTTTACCGAATTGAAATCCATTACGATGACTAAAAATTATTTTTTCAGAGCAATTTGTAACTCCATAAAATACAAAAGTCGTGTAAGTTATGTATCTATTCCATATTATAAAAATTTATCAGAAAACAATATATAATTTATTCAAATGAATTATTACTGATACAACCTTTGAACTTGAGAATATTACAGTAGCCCCTCGTTATATCGCGCTTGTCGGGAGACAAGCAAAATGCGCGATATATCGGGGGGATGATATGATAAAATATGATAAAAGTTTTACTACTTTTATGAACATTTGCGCTTAAAAATAAAATTAGTAGTATAAGTACAGTAATAATAATAGTAAGTAAAAAATAATAATAGTACTTAAAGTAATAGTAAGTAAAAAACACTAATAATAAAGGCATAGAAGTTCCATTTACTTTTTTTTATTTTATGTACGATTATACTTGTGTATTTACACTTTTCATTTTCTGCTGAAGAAGGTACCCAAATTCTTCTGCTTAGATTTTTCTGTAACAACTTGTTTTCCAGCAAATATCAGTGAGCGAAAATTAATCAATTGATCTCACTTATATGAACTGAATTGCATGTTTCATATGCAATGTATGCTTTGTCAAGCATCACAATGGCTTCCTTCATGCAGAGAGGAGTAGTTTCTTTTTCATCATCGCGGTCGTCAATTTTAGGGTCCTCGTCTGCTCGTACATCAGCTATGATCCGCTCATCTGAAAGAGTTTCATAAGTCGGTTCCCCATCGTCTACATTAATCCAAGTTTTCACTTCATCTTCGTTCACATTCAAACCGATTGACTTGGATTGTTGAACTAGAAGCTCTATAGAATCTTCTTCATTATCATCGAGTTCGACATCATTTCCTACCTTTTCTAGATTCCTACCCTTGAGGTGACAGCCACAGCAACAAGAAAGTCCAACATGCATTAGCCAATCAGCTGCGATTTATCCACCTGCTTTCTTTTCAGCTTCACTCACTTCCGCCCCACCCGTGTCTCTTATTATTTCATTTCGGGCCTTTTTTCCACTACACGTGATTCATTATTTAGCGCGTTGAATTGTTTTCACAGTAGAATTTACGACCAAAATATAAAAATAGAAAACAAAAGATATAGAAAATGCGCGATGTACCCGAATGCCCGATATAACGAGTCGCGACATAACAAGGGGCTACTGTATTAAGATTATGTTATGCAAATTCAAACCCATCCCCTTAAAGAATAACGGCATAGTTTACAGTATCTCTTGTACAACTTGAGTCATTGTTTATATTGGTGAAACTGAACGATCTTGCAACGTCCGCTCAGAACAACATAAACGCACTTACAAATACGGCAATTTACATTTAAAACTTTTTAATAATTCAAAAGATTACGACCATATCCCAGATTTCGAAAATATTAAAATAATAATTAAATTGAACTGCAGTAATTATAAAAGTAACAATTTCTAGAAGGTTGCAGGGCTCGCAGCGTTCCTAAATTTTTAAATCTTTGCTACCACTATTTTAAAACAGAAATCTTCGTTGTACATTATTTTAACATCTGCAATAGAAATAAACCAGAAATTTTATTGTTTCATAATAGTGGTAGCAGAGGTAGAAAATTTTAGGAAAGCTGCGAGCCCTGAGGTTGCTTTACACGATTAGAGAAGATTTCCCTAAATGAAGCATCTATAATATACAATTCTTCCAGAATATATGGTCCACACGTATACTCTACTCCTTGGTGATTTATTATTTCAAATGCATATTTTGAATATGAATATGTGTAAACAATTGCTTTGGTTTTCTATTCCCATGTGTTCTGATGAAGCAATTGTATAAGGCTTGAAACGTCTAATGTAATTTATTTTATTTTGTAATTAATGTGCTTTTAGTTTGTAAAAGGTCAGATTTTATTATTTTTTTTTTAAATTTTGATTCAGGCGTAATATGTTCAGTTATATGAAATACTAAGAGGTGTTTGTAGAATATAAATAAAATCCACATGACCGCCTATGAATGACAATTTCTGGGAGTGTGATTTTAGTAGTTTTAACCCTATCACTATGTCCTATCAAAACATGCCTTGTTGTTGCCCAGGACAAATATGCTATCTATTTTTCAAATTACCAAAAAAAAAAAAAAAGTACCACTTATATTTGTACAGTTTAATTTTTACCGTGTGTTACAAACATTATGATATGAGATGTCACCGGCTGAAACTACTCAGTGAAAGATAGATTTTTTTGACAACTTGTTGAAAGTGCTTGGGGTCCACGTGGACCCCAAGATATAGTGATAGGGTTAAGCGTGTTTTAGACTGAATTAAAATTTAGTTTAATATGTTTTCCATATAAAAATCTGTAGGTAATAAACATTGCTATACAAATAATTCTAGTATATTTCTGTCTACCGGTAGAAATTGATGAAAGTGAATTTTCAACCTACTACGTGTTACTAAACTTTATCTTAGCATACTTTGTAGAATATATACAGACCTATAGATCAAATACAGGGCATCACAAAAGAATTGGAGAACTTTTCGAGCAATGGACGTTTGAAATCTGGTTTTCAAACATGTTATGTGTTTTCTAAAATGTTTACTTAGGTATCTTATTTACATTAATAAACAAATAAATATTGTTGAAATATTATGCAAGTGTCGGAAAGTGCTTCATAAGCTATGCTTTACAAATTGTTTTTCTTTCTTGTTTAACAGCTCTTATCTTTCTTAAGGTTCATGAAAATATTATACAACCTATTTTAAGTTGCCCGCGATTCCGAAAAGCGTTCATTTGTCTTTAGAACCCTTTGAAACCAATACATTTTCCAGATTTAAAGAAGCATTTAAAACATATTTCTTTCGCTGCAAGTAATTTTTGGACACGTTAATGAGTAAATTCTATAGTGAAGTATTCAGTTTTCTCTACCCAGAATAATACTCTTTTTAAACCCAGATTTCACAAAAACATACTGTCGGTAACGTGTTAAGAAACCAAAATCCCCGAAGAATTATAAAGTAGAAATACTGTTAATTCAATTAACTTTCGTTGATTCATATTTTCAATACATAATTAATATTTGTAGACAAAATAAACTTTGTAGTAAAGTAACGTAGCAAAACAACGTTAAAATCAGTGAATCTTTTTTTTCAAGCTAATATTTGAAAAATAGTATATATACAAATATTATAGATAAATCTGTTTTTTCGTGTGCAATTCTAATAAGGCGTTAAGTAATTTGTTATGTTCAAACTTTCGTAAGTGCTTTAATTTTTTTTATATAAAATTTTTATTTGTAAATTTGAGAAAAAAGGACATTTGTATATATTATGCAAACGACGTATTTTCATTTTCTCAACCTTTTTATTCCGTATTGATGGAGAAAGTATAAATAACATTACCTGAATTTCAACAGCAAAAATGGCCCTGAAATAAAATAAATGTCAAAAAGATTATCTGAATGTCAAGTAATTTATTTTATTGGCTAGTCATAAAGAAAGTAATGTTTTTTCATATTACTAGTGCACTTTAAAAATAGAATACATAGACAAAGAACAAAAAACCTAAGTTCAGGGTATTTGAGAAATATTTTTACACCAGTATAACTGTTTTTCACACATAATCATAAAGATAAGTCCAAAAGCTTGATACTTTAAAGAAAAAATATTATTTAAAGAAAAATATGTGATAAAAATAAATGAATAATTTTGCCAGAGTTTCTAAACTTAAGAAATCTCTCCCCGAAATATTTGTCAGTAAGTTTCTATTGGTTTGTTTTAAAATTTATTTAAACAAATAATTAAATTTTTAATATAATTTTAATGACTAAATAATAAAATTGGTTTTTACCAGATTGTATACAGGTTTTACTAGAATTTCTGGCTTTTTGAAATTAAAGAAGAATATTCCAAATTCTGTGATTGGACCGATTAGAAATTTTACTATTTAAATGTTAAACAGAAAATTTCTAATCTTAAATAGCGGTGCCAGACACATTGGAAATTCCAAAAGTGTGCGCAATCTCGCTTATAACCACCAACAAAACCCTCAATAGTGTGTCATCCATTTAAAAGGTTTCTCCTAATGGGAAAGAGTCGCACACAGTGAGACAGATTTAAAAAAAAAAAACTTAACAAAGAGCTAGATATCAGCGACTGAAGAAATTTTAGAAATTGCATATATAAAGCTCATTGTTAGAAACAGCATCCAAATTTATTATTACAAATAATTAGAAATAGAGAAAAATGTTTGACTTTGTACCACACCTCGTACATAGTGACACACTGATGATTATATACAGGGTGTCCCAAAATTTCTTGACACATTTTAAAATTCAATAAAAGATCAAGAAATTGGCGTACAAGGGTGCGGTTTGGACGAAAATGCTTCTTATGATCTGAAATTTTGTTTAAACAAGTAAAAAAAATTAGTTCCAAAAATTTCTCGTAGATGGTGTTGGAAAGTTATAGAATACGGTAACTTCGCGCGTATACGCCGCACCTCAGACAATTCGATTTCCTACCAGAATTTATTTTAAATAAAATGTGACTTACTTCTGCTTAGCAATTATTTGACTTCTTATTTTCAATAAAATTTCCGGTTTGAAAAAGACTTAACTAAGACATACGCGCGAAATTACGGTAGGTAGAAAGCCTTTATACATAACAATGGCGAAAGACGCACAGTGCATATGTACTGTTTTTGTCCAAACTATGGCTACCCACATTTCAGAAGTTAACAATACTCGTCTATCCCTCCTCATTGGTCTAATGGAACTCAAGAGGGCGAGTATTGTGATAGAATGTGGGTTGCCATAATTTGGACAAAAAATGTGCATACGCATTTGTGCGTCTTTTGTCATTGTTATCGATAAAGGCATTTTACCTATTCGATAATTTCCGAGAAACAGCACCATCTATGACACATTTTTGGAACAATTTTTTTTTTTTTTTGCTTAAGCAAAATTTCAGATCATAAGAAGCATTTTCGTCCAAACCGCACACTCGTACGCTAATTGCTTGATCTTATACTAAATTTTAATACGTGTCAAGGATTTTTGGGACACCCAATATATATATATATATTGTAGACGTATTTAACAATCTAGTACGCTAAATGACTATGCCTCGATTTACGATCATCCTTGTATCAATCGACGTATTGTAGAACTGTTTAATAGATCCAAAAACTTATAAATCGAGGTGCTACATCGTGATAAAGTAATAAAAGTGACCACTATGTATGGGATTTTCGTATATGTATGCATCTCGAAGACACAAAGTCATATTAATGTTACACGTGGCGCATGAAAAATAAATATAATTTCAATGCTGCACAATTAGAAGATATTTCACAGTGTATGAGTGTCTATCTCTCACTGGGGTGCAAAGAGTATGGAATCTGAGTTTTATCAACTGTTTTATCACTATCTTTCATCGTTAAGTTTCTAAAACCGTTACTAGTAGAATACCAGCCTTTTGAAGATTGTTGGGAATGCAGCTAGCTCGATCACGGAAGGTCCCAACAGGAAAATTTTAATGCAGTTTTTATATGTACAGGACATCACGTAGAAGGCTCGGGCACAGTCACCCGAGCTGCATACGTGACGTCTCTGACTTACAAAAATTGCATGGGCACGGTCAATGTTAGTAGTGGCCGAGAATACTCCAATTTGTTTATCCTATTTAGGACAGAGTTCATGACGTCACATCACGTGATCCAGCATCGACCCGATCGGCTGAGAAAGCTCTTGTTTGTTCCTCCCCTCCATAGGATGGCTTTCTCGGAGGATTGGGACCGGTGGGAAGCACGTGATCTGACATCATGAATACTGTCCTAAGCCACCGCTCAAGGCGCTATTTAGGCCGGCACTGAAGTTGGCCGTGGTTCACACAGGTTTGGTGATTTAATTTATGGACGAACGAAACGGCTTGAGGTAATTCATTTTACCAGCTAATCCGATCTTCTTTAGTCAAGGAGAAAACTAAGACTGACACTGGCCGCTCTGCTCTTTGCGTATCATGAAACGTTAAAAACGAAAGTAACTGTAATGAAGACTCTCACTGCAATGGGAAACTTTGAGTAAAAAAAAGACAGGTTTCGTTCTGAATTACCTTAAATATGTTGGAATTTCCAAAGGTCATCTTGGTAAACGTTAAGGTAGCAGTGTATATCCGGAGAAGTCCGTGAAAGTTATTATGCTGATGAAGTTCTCTATATGCCTGCCGATACTGAATATATGAAGGTAAACGAATTATAGGTTAACTTCAAGCTAAACAGATAAAGAAAACATGCAGTATGTGTGTGTTTGAGAAAGATAACCAAAAACCAAATTTAAAATATGTAACTTTTATGAATGGTTTTAAAGTAAAAACCTAATAAAAACAAGATTTAGGTTTCACATTATATATCATTACTAATGTACAGGGGGTGGACAAAATAATACGAACACTCATGAAAAATGGTGAACAGAGCAATATCTAGAAAAATACATGAGGAATTAACCTGAAACTGCAGGTGTGTAAACAGTATAGTATAAGTTATATATTTCCGTGAAGATGTTTTCCCGAAAGCCCATAGGGGACTGTCAACAAATTGAAAAAGGACGAATATCTTTTGGATAACCCTGTAAAAACTAATGTAGCAAAAGCGTCCAAACTCGAGATTATTAATAAATTGCTTATTTTAATATACTGTGTTCATTTTTATGAGGATAGCATGTTAACTCGTAGAGAAATTAAGGTTTTTATAAAAACAGTCCCAAATTTCGATTAGTTTTTTGCTTATAATTTGCAAAGTTTTTAATATAAAAAAAAGTTCTTTTCAGAAAATATGACAAACAACATTGTACTTAATACTCTGCAATCAGAATTAAAAAATAATAAAAATTGGAAGAAAAAGGAGCAGTTTTACTAAACAATGTTTCACTGCGCATGCGTGAATGCAATCAAAATATAATATGCATAATGTATTAGCTAAGTATATAGAGAAACTTTTGTGAAAGTCTCAAAATCATAGCTTGAAAATTCTGTAAATTATCGTCGATAGAATAAGCTCGAAATCCGTTGTTCCCAAAAGTAAGCAAAAATATGAGGGGTTGTATCCAAATATAGTAGTACGTGCAATATTGTGTACGCTATCTTGGTACTAACCAACAGATATTTGATACAACCCCTCATCTTTTTGCTTCTTTTTGGGAACAACGGATTTCGAGCTTATTCTATCGACGATAATTTACAGAATTTTCAAGCTATGATTTTGAGACTTTCACAAAAGTTGCTCTATATACTTAGCTAATATATTATGCATATTATATTTTGATTGCATTCACGCATGCGCAGTGAAACATATTTTCGTAAACCTGCTCATATTTCATCCAATTTTTATTATTTTTTAATTCTGATTACAGAGTATTAAGTACAATGTTGTTTGTCATATTTTGTGAAAAGAACTTTCTTTTATATTAAGAACTCTGCAAATTATAGGCAAAAAACTAATCGAAATTTGGGACTGTTTTTATAAAAACCTTAATTTCTCTACGGGTATACATGCTATCCTCATAAAAATGAACACAGTATATTAAAATAAGCAACTTATTAATAATCTCGAGTTTAAACGCTTTTGCTACATTAGTTTTTACAGGGTTATCCAAAAGATATTCGTCCTTTTTCAATTTGTTGACAGTCCCCTATGGGCTTTCGGGAAAACATCTTCACGGAAATATATAACTTATACTATACTGTTTACATACCTGCAGTTTCAGGTTAATTCTTCATGTATTTTTCTAGATATTGCTCTTTTCAGCATTTTTCATGAGTGTTCGTATTATTTTGTCCACCCCCTGTACATCAAGTTTTCGAGAGTCTTCTCCTGTAAATGTAATATGAAGGACTTTATAACTCCACATAAGCATACTACCAAAAAATCATAAACTGGAGCTTCAAACATGTAAAAGTAATTAAAACAGTAAATGATAAAAAGGACTTTAAATCATAATATATTTTCTTTAATTACATAAATACTCCACCAAAAGATATATCAACTTTAATTGTACTTAAATAAAATAATTTCACCTGATCTGTATACATTAAATATGAATTAGTTTTATTTTTAAATGTCTTAACTTTAACTTAAAATATTTTAAATTCAAAGATATTAATTCAAAACATTAACTTTTAAAGATAGTTACTTATAAAACAGATTAACATTAATTACCTAACGGACAAGCAAACCTAATCATCTCAATCCAGCACAAGAGAGCCAAATGGAAATCAGAAACTCAAACTAAAAAATACAACTACATATAATATCTTTATATATCATTACCAACTCAACTAGGTTGTTTAACTAGGTAAATGTAAACTCACTAAAAGAATTTTAACCTTAGTCAAAAATTCGCTCTCTCGTAAACTGACTTTGTAGCCGAACTAGTATCTAAGAAAATTCTATTTCCACCTTGCTTCACAAATATCGGTAAAACGTTACTGAGCACTTCAACATGGTTGTTCATAATTTTAACAACTACTGAAAAGGAAGTCTCGTAACTCCATACGATTATATCACATCTAAAACAGAGATATTTAAAAAGTGCGTAAAAAGGAGAAAATACGTTACCGGATAAATCCTGAGTATCTAAAACAAGGTTTTTCAAAGTTCTAGAAAAAACAAGCTGGGACACAAAAAAGGGAAAAACTACCAACTAATCCTTCACCCTGTAGAATTTGGCAATTTCTACATCCGCCACTTTATAATCCTACTAACAGTTCTTCGAAACACGGATTAAAAACTATCTTGGAACTTTCAACAACCGAGCGATCATTCATTGCCTCAAGCCTTCAGTATACAATAAGAACACACTTTCCTGAGAGACGATTATTACTAAGCCTGAACAACTTATGTCCGTGAAGTCCTAAGTTTATTTCAGATGTAGACACAATAAAAGTTTAGTGGTGGTTCATAGTAGGCTAATTCCATGCGTGGATGTAGTGTCAGCCACAGACATGTAAATGGCACGATATGTCACTATCAGTATTTTATTAAAGGAAAATTTGATTTATTCAATCCCATATATATAACTACAATTAAATTCAGTAGTAAAGAATATTTTTAAAAAATTCCGGTGCCCAAAAATTGCAGATGTCTTCGGCTATATGACTTACACTACATTCACTCATGGAATTAGCTAGTAGTGAATTTTAATTGCATTTTCAATTAAGGTCGGGTTTTGTTTATCACTCTATAATGTAGTAAAAAAAAGAAAAAGTTCGAGAAAAATATTTGTGGGAATATATTTCATTGAAATATCTTTCGTTGAAACATATTCATGAATATATTTTTAATAGTATCTATACATTTGATTTCTTGAAGAAATACTTCAGTTCTAGAAGCAAAAGAGTTACGTTCATTATTTTTTTTACCAAGCGATTAAAGTTGTTAAATAAAAAATTAAAAATGTAATTCGTTTTAATAGTGTTTGAAATGGCAATAAGTAGGCGTTAAACAAACGTTTGTTTTATTATATTTTGGCTTTAACTATATCATATTTAAACTAGGAGGCTCCGCCCCCTGTTCGCTGAAGCTCGCCATCGCCCGCAAGTGAATTGCGACGCAATTGAAACTACTGGGTCCCAGCTCTCTCGCACTGAGTGCATTTGGTTGGTGCTACCAATGGGCATTAATCTTTTTAACAATATAATATTTAGAAATTTTTGAGATGTAGAAACTGAAAAAATTACCTTGGAAGCACAATTAATTTAATACTCATTGCGCCTATAAAATTGTACAGCACAGCTTAATTTCATTTCGAAAAACTCTTGGAAAAATACTACGTGATGACAAGATAGCTCAATATAAATCTCACAATCATCGTCTAAAGTTTGTTGTGAAAAATACAATATCTCTCAGCCGTTTGGCAAGTTAACAACACGTAAACAGCACGTTTACTACTGTGTGAAATAGTAACTTCTGAACAAAAAGCTGATTTGCAGAATTCATCTCATGACAGTATAACGAACCATTGTTATTCATACATGATCCGACTAAACAGACCATGCTGTGTTTAAAAACATAGTCTGCTCTGAATTTTGATTTGCTGATTTAGAAATAAAGGCCAGTGAATTTGACGTCATATTTACAAAATCGTATTAAAATATTTCAGTTTTATATAGACTCTAAAGATCACGATGTCACTGGGAGAACCGAGCATACCATTGCTATGCATTTTCTGGCTGTTGCTATGCTTTTCCCGGAGGTAACCCTTTTACACAATGGAAAACCTACCCAGAAATTGGTTGTTTGTTTGAAACAATTCACCCGTGTCCGTGACACTACTGGAGTCAATCTGAAAATTATTCCTTTGTTTCAAATATGATATCATTTTCACTATCAGAACCAGTCATCCCTTCAGAGGTTAGAACTTCATTTAAGCAATTATTTTAAAATATCTCAGTTTCATTAAAATTTTCTTAATTAATTGGAAATTATATAAGTTTTAGAAATATTTTATGCAGTGCATACCAAGGATATTTAAATAAATAACAAGAGTTCAGTCTATTTAGATGGAGGAATAAGGGTCAGTGAATAAGTCGTCATCTGTGATACAGTTATGGTAAAATATTTTATGTTCATGGAACAAAATTTATCTTTTGTTTTACGAATGATGTCATTTTCCTAACCTTAAACATTTCGCTTTAGATGTTACTTACTATGATATATTATTTACTATTATTTTATTTACACAGATTGCTTAATATTATTTCTAAATAAATAATATGTGTTCTGCTATTCCGCATAATTAAGCGAAATCATTTTTATATATTTACATAAAACTATTAAAATTTTTCGTTTAAATACGACGCAAGTTTCAGTGGTGAAATCACGCTTAAGATTGGAGGAATCAGAGGGGTAGCGTCTGGGAAAGGGGGGGGACAGGATCATTTTACTACCAGTATAATTATGTACTACATTTGGCCTTATTTAATCTTTGAACGGTATGAATTAAATAAGGCCAAATATAGTATATAAAAATACTGGTAGTAAAGTGATCCTAAACACCCCCCTTGACACTACGACTCTGGGTGGAATGTAATATGGAAATTTAATTTAATGTTACGACGGTTGTTGCTAAATGGAAAACTAGACATTCAGCCCTATTTTCGCGTCACGTAAGAGAAATATATACTATAAATAAAACAACATGAATTATGATAGCATAAATTATATTAAAGACAAACAGACAATCCGTTGTTATTATATCTATTTTTTTCTTAAATTTTAAAATATTTTAAAATGAAAATAGGTTTTGTTATTTAAGAATGCATGTCTGATATACTTTTCAAAACTAAAATTGTATATACTAAAATTGTTTAATTATAGCAATCCTATAATCTATCGATAATTTTTTGGATATATGTTTCCGGAGAAATAAATATTAACCCTTAATTGGATAGTGATGTAAATCTCCATCACTTTTTATTTAACTTTTAATAAATAAATCAACTTCTGAGCCACCACTATATTTATATAGAAATATTAATCCAGTAATTTTCCCGTGAACTATGTTGCTGAACAAAGTTAAAAATCTGTCTTAAAATTTCTGGTGTCCAATATTTAATATATGTATAAAAAAACACAATTGTAAAAGAAAAACTAATGCAAAGAAGGGTTAAATGCAAAAAGTCTAAATATGGATTTTAAGTTCTAAAATTTTCAAAACTAGGCTCAAGTTTTCCATTGGAATTTTCAGTAAACGTCAACGAAAGATAAAATGTTGCCAACTTAAAATGTACTTATTTTATTACGGGAATTAATCATATCATAATAACAGACGATATAATTCATTTCACTGAAATATTATAATGACTTTTTTTTACATTGTCTTCTATTGGATATTTGCGCAAAGTATAAATTTAATGTAACATAATTGTAATTAATTGTTTGTAAAAGCGTATTTAAACTTAATTTCATAAAATACAATTAATATCTATACTATGAAAATATGCACATAAAATAAATTTTGTATGCATGCATTTTTGTATAAGAGTGCAACAGCTATTGCACCAAAATAATTTTGATTTGCAACACTACTCTTTTTTTTTTTTAAGAATAATTAGGGTATTTTTATCATAAGTAATGCCATCAGACGACGTTTTCAGGCAGTTGAAAGCAATATTTATAACCCAGTCACATGAAAATAAAATTTATCTTGCTAATTTTTTTATTTTGTAATGAGTAGGCATTAGCGAATTACTATTTTATTGTTTTTTAGTTCAAAATAGATTATTTTTAAATTACAATAATTTAAATGTACAAACTGTTTACAAAATATTTATTAATGATTATTTTAAAACATTTTGTAATTACGATTAATTAGATTTATTTTTCCCCAAGGCTGTGAATAAAAATATTAAAGTCTTGGGTAAATTCAGAATTATTTAATTGAAATAAATTAGTTTTCTTACGTAGATGGAATCATTTTTATTAATTAAAATATCATCATTTATAAGAAAGTTGAATGTGACTTTTAGTTTAATGCCAAATAACTAAGCTAATTTGCACAAGTAATTACTTGTTTATTATACTTAATTACAAAGCATTGTACTTCGCTTCTCTATGCAAAATAATTCTAATTCTTTTTTGGTAAGGTGGTTGTAAAGCGTTATTTTATAATTTATTCTATAATATTTTGCAATTAAGTAAGGTTTCTCCGAGAAATGATTTTTTCTCTCACTTAAACAAAAAAGATAAAATAAGTATTATAAAAAAGAATTTATTTACTTGTAGAAATTAATTTCAGCACATGTGTTATCCCAACTTGGACTGAAAATTAAAAAAAATCCAAAGCATGTAAAAGGTGACAGTTAGTGAATGTATTCTTGTATGTGATTAATGTGTGATCGCGGGAATTTCTGTACTATGCTTCCTCGTTTTATTTTCAAAAATCACATACAGATAGCACTGGGCTATCTTAAAATCTTAGAACGCTCACACTTAACTTTATAGTTGTAAGAAAATCCAGTTAATATGTACCATTCACATTGTCGATGTGTTAAAATGCAAATAAATAAATAAATAGTTTGTCATTTGAAATTAAAAATTTATTTTGAATATCATTACTATTTCAGACAGTTCAGTGGCATCGATTGCAGACATTTGGAGCTAAAACAAGGAACCATAATAAATAAATCCCAGAATTCACACATTACTTTATGTATAAATAGTTAAAATATCTGTTACCATTTACTTGCTATTGAAATTTAACACTAAAGTTACCGAGATTTTTACTCACGTTTTAAAAAATATTTCACACAAGAAATTTTGTTTAAAATTAGTTAACTTATTTATTTAATTTATTTATTAGTAATTTTTTTAATTGAATTTATAAAGAAATTTGTGATTTGAATCCGAAATAATATACCATGACCGGTTGTCGGTATATTTAGTTTTAAAAACCGTTAAAATTTTTAAAAATGCGGTTGTCATAGGTGGATTTTTTTTAGCGTTTGCACGGTCCCCTCTAGTATTAATACCAGTATTTTTTTTAAGTATTCTTCGTTTTCTTTTTCTGAGATATTTAAGGCGAAAAATATATTTAAAAATACTGGTATTAAAATTCAAGGGACCGTACAAAGTCTGAAAAAATCCACCTACGATTGCCGACATTTGTAATGTAGCGCATAGGGCTAATATTCAGTGGGTGGCGATCAGATTAATGGTGAATCCATTTGAAATTTTGACCAAGGTTTTTCAGCACATTTTGGAACATACTGAACCTCTCCCCCTCGTCTTTTTTTAACAGCCACATATTTGCATTGAAACTCGAAACTAAATAATCTATAGAAATTAAATCACATGAAATGGCCGAATATAATCACACTTCGAAAACCAGAAATTATATAGGAGAAAAATATAAAATTGCATGTGTGGTAAAGTAACTTGAAAGCATAAAATACTCACACACATTCATGGTTATATTTCTGACCTCTCTAACAAAATTCAACCATGCAAGAATTCTAACTTTTTTTTACCCTTATCTAAATTTGTAAATTTATCAAACACATTTACGTATTGCTCATTTATATCAATATCTTAACCATTATTCTTTTTGACAAATCGTGAAACTGTATTCTTACATTTGCAACAGCTATTGAAGGGCCGTGGTATATAATGCATAGCTGCCAACTTTTCGCGACTAAAATTTTATAGTAAATTTTATCTTATTAAATCGGCGCAATTAGTTTATTAAATAACATATAAATTTTAGTGGTAACAAAAAAGCGTAAAAGTTGGCAGCTAAGATAATGTATACCATGTAGTTTTAATCACCAAATGCCTGAATGTCACCGGAATTTTGGTATAAAATTTTGCTTTTATAGCCTACGTGAAAAAATGATTTCAAAGCCTGGTGTTATTTACTTATTGAAACATTTTAACAACAGAAGTACTTATCCTCTGAAAGGATTAAGATACAAGTTATAATTATATTATAAAAATTCCAAAGACTGTAATATACCTGGTTTAAACCTGATAATAAATCGGCATTTTTAGAATTAAAACTGGCAGTAAACAGTGCTTGTTTTTTCAACTGCAATTTTTATTCTAACAAATCGTAAAATTTCATTTTTGCTCTATATAAATTTGTCTTCATTACTGTTGGAGATAAACTGAAATTCAATCAGTGACAAATATTACTCTGCGAGCTATATTTCAAAGTATGATATATATGACTCTGAGTTGATTGGACACAGATGTTTATCACTTGCAGTGCTTATCCTGATGTCGTTGCATTTCTCACACAACAAAAAAAGACGGCTGAAAAATTCGTTAAAATATATTTATTAAAGATAAAGTTATGAATAAATATTCAGGTTCTGCATGGTGTGAGACAATCGATACGTTTGATTAACCCATTTATCCTAACGTCCAAAAATTGGGACGTTGTAATTTTTCAGAAACAAATTTATATTATCATAGATATATTGCTTTGTCGATATATTATGAACAAACAGAATATGCAAATTAGTATACTGTAATTTTTATTGTATTATAATAGATAAGTTAAATTAAACAAAGTATTCGAAAGTGAAAAAAAATGAGCTACAAATTGATTAAATATGTGGGAACACGTTTCCCTTATCTTCAGCATAGCTGCCAGCCTTAACGCTTTTTTCCTACCACTAATATTTTATAGTAAAGATTAAACTTATTATATCGCCGAAATCATCTAATTCTATAAGGCAAAATGTTCTATTCATTTTTAGTGGCATTAAAAAAACGTAAAAGTTGGCAGCTATATCTTCAGCAAGCGACAACAAATCAGATGCCATCGTACGCAGCATTCTGATTTACGTCAGAAAACTGTCATGTGCGAGGCGTGCGTGCTCCATACAATATTGCTCGTGCCAAGTCAATAGAACTATTATTCGCTGGAAAAGTGACGCGCATTAATTCCCATGGAGTAAAGAAGAACTGGAGTTCAAATGTTTACGTTTGGCGTGACGCCACAAATGCAACCCCAAACAACTGTCGGCTTGATTTGAAAACCTCTCCCCGTACAATGAATCCAGTCCATATTCCATGTGCAGCCTCTCTCCGTCCAATGAAGTGGCTTGTTTAAGCCTAGTGATTTGAGCTATAACCTGCACTAGGGCTGCACTAGATACCAGGCTTGTTCATTCATTATCATGAAGTCACGAATGGTGGCGACGAAAGACATACAGTGACTGGCACAAAACTATGGGCGCGTCGCATTGCACCAATCGCTGGTCGCGGCCAACCACTATTTGTGACGTCATGAGAATGAATGAGCAAGCCCGGTATCTAGTGTTGCCCTGTAACCGGCCTCATATTACAAGCCGTTTTTACGGTTCTCTGCTTCTCTATTCTTTCTCTTAACTCTGTGATTAATTCCAGATTGGAGTTGGGGTATGCGAGTGGGACAGAGATGACGTTGCTGAAGACAGCAGTGGAACGGAAAGATGTTTTATTTCCTTTGAATTAAAATGAGTTTGACTAATCTCTTGTTGCGGATCTACATGTGTGATGATGCTGTTGTTATATATATTTTTATGTAAATTGTCCACTTTGTAAATTGTATTTCTTCACATTGTAATCCATTTTAAAAGATTCAAGCTGTGCCGTCCATTCATTAGTTGGTGTCAATGATTCAGTTCACATAAATACAAGGTGTCGTATAAGTCCAATCACAAATTCATAAAAAAAAAATGTCGCATCGGAGTTCAATTTACATTATATGATGTATGAAAGAATCAGATTTTTTGTGAAAATAGAAAAACAAAATAGTTCAACAATACACATAAATATAAATTTAGACTTCAAAAGTTTATCTAAATTTAACAAACTGCCGTATCGGAGTGCGGTTTCCATTATAACAACAGAGCTTATTTGTGCTACTTAAAGCTTTTTTGTAAAGAAAAAAAATTATATTTTCCTTACAAGAAACTTTTTATATTTTACTTTAACTATAACTATATAAAAATATATATCTGTATAAAAAAGGATTTTGGTGAAGAAAACCTTCTTAAAATACTTTTTATTTAGAAATGCTAGTTAATTTTTAATGACTGTATTAAAAAGCTATATTGCAAATGTGAAATACGCTGTAATTTTTGAAATCTGAAATATTCTTCTTTTGAAAAACATGTAATTATTTAAATATTCTTCAAAAAAGGTTTTTGTAAAATATATTAGCACAGCACAAAAATAATCGCAAGCATCATGCAATTATGTTTTTAAGCAAATCTAAGAGCTATTTCAAACATTTTGTTTTATTTCAACAATTATTAATAAAATTCTGGACATTGTGAATTAAAACATATTTTAAACATTATAACATGTATAAAAAACTAGACAAAACAGAACAATACATTTTCTCATGTACAAACTCTAGATTTTGTTGGGGGAGATGGGGAGGATGTGGGTTGAGGTGTGGAAGTGTAAAGAAAAATTCACAAATGGTTTCCTATTTTCTTTTCTAAATATTAGTATCTACCTTTATGTGTTACTTTTCACTTTCTTCGATTTTTACAATAAGAAAGTATTGGATTCCTGGAAATTTTTCGACTTTCGGTTCAACGGATTTATACGTGTTAGAAGGCCCGATTTAGTTGGCCCTCAACCGGATTTGACGGTTTTTAGAAAATGTTTGTATGTGAGCCAGTATATCTGTCTGTTTATCTGTGTGACTCTGCATGTGATAAAATATTGTGGGTGCTTTATCTCTAGATAGCACGGAATTTAATAAAAATTTACATTCGTGTAGACCTTGATATAAATTGGTGCTGATTAGGTTTTGGTGGATATCGCCTAACGGGTGGCGCTGCTATGCTACTTTTTTCATGATTTTCACGATAGCAATATCTCAAGAACTAATGCACATAATTTCACCAAACTTCATATTCAGTTAGCCGTTCACATATGTTGTTCAGATTTTGGTGTAAATCTCTCAACAGGTGGCGCTGCTATGTTGCATTTTTTAAGGATTTACACGATTTTAGCGATATTAATATCACAATAACTAATACATGGAATTTAATAAAACTTTAGATTAAGTTAGACCCTGATATAAATTGGTGCTAATTCTTTTTTGGTGTATGTGAAACTTGTATAAGATAGAAGAAAGTTTTGGAATTGGCAAATCCGACCAGTTTCAATTGTATTTCGTAGACACTATAAAAATACAAAGAAAAAAGTAAGAAAAATAGTTCTCATAAATATAATTATTAAATTAAACATCTGTAAATAATTATTATTAAAAGAACTCCTTTAAAATAAAAATATATAGAAAATTCCATATAATATGAACGTCAAATTTACCTTATCAAATTTATAAAACACAATGTAAACACATTGATAATTTGTGTTACTAAATAGGTGTAATAATTTAAATCACAGTTTTAAAACATTAAAACTATTAGATGTTAAAATACATGAGCTTTCGGCTAAACATTAGCCTTCCTCAGATGATAACGTATGAATCCTCAACGTATTTTTCAGATGATGGTTATCATCTGAGGAAGGCTAATGTTTAGTCGAAAGCTCATGTACTTTAACATCTAATAGTTTTAATGTTTTAAAACTGTAAATTAAATTATTACACCTATTTAGTAACACAAATTATCAATGTGTTTACATTGTGTTTTATAGAACTCCTTTATTTACGATTGAGTATTGAATTTCAAATGCTATGTGGCAATAGTTAAAAAACAGGAATTACTATCATCTTGAATTATAGTATTTGTCTCAAGATATTCTCATTTTTGCCAGAAGACACCAATTGGAATATTAACTACTGTAAAGTGCCAGTTAATAAGATTCGCTCGAGACCACGAATTTTTGGTAATATTCGATTGAAAGCAATAAGCAATTAAAGAAAATATTTAATGACAACATCTGGTATAACTACAATTTAATTTAACTGCTATGTAATGTATATTTGTAATGAATTGCATCAACTTATCAATATTAATTACATATATGGAGACGATAATCGCTATGTAATTTAAAAAAGTAAATAATCTGCAATATTTCACATAATACCATGTATGAATTTAACACTAGAACTACAGAGGCAGGTCATCTATGACCCAAGACGTTATTTTTCTGTAGTGTCACTGTTATTTTTTCAGAGTAAAACTTTGAAATTGTTTGACTTTTCCCAAATATACAGTATAACGCCAAAGAATTTAGTTGAAATCCAACGAATTCTTGTATATCTACAAATCTCTATATCTAGCATTACCGACAATGTGCATAAAATGTAAGTAAAAAAATCATGGAGTTATATATATTTAATTTTTATTCTTTTTTAATATCTTATTAATCTGAATAAACATTATTACGAAATGTAAATTGGTAATTAAATATATATTATTTGTTTTTCTTACATTTCATTTCGTACACTGAAAAAACGACACTTTCAAATCTGAGTAATTCGATGTTTTCATTTTGTTTCAAATATGACGATCCAACGTTTTCAGTTGTGAAATACCAGAAATACTCAGAATATTGAAGCATAAACAAACTCAAAAATGAGTACATAGAGGTCAGTTCATACTCATTTTTAAAACAGGGACATACTCAAAAATGTTTAGAATCAGTTTAAACTCATTTTTGAAAGATGGAAATACTCGAAAATGCACATAGAAGTCAGTTATTCATACTTATTTTTGAAACATGGACATACTCAATTATGAGCACATAATATTTTATTCTTGAGAGTGCGCATGCTTTCAGAAATGAGTATATACATGTTTCAAACTTGAGTAATTTTGATTCGGAGTCATTTCGACTGTGCGGCATACTCAGATTTCAGTATTTTTTGCTCAGTTTTGAAAATGTCGTTTTTAAAGTGTACGATCTGTCAAAATCTCAGAGTATCTATTCTGAAATTAGAAATTAAAAATTTTAATTTTCTTTGATGGTATCTGGTCATTAAATTTCATATTATGTAATAGTCTAGAAGCTACATTTTATTATTCATTAATAAAAAATCATGTTATTAAACATCAAACCTTATTGTGTCTCTGTACCTCCCATAGAAAACAAGAATGTTAAAAATATATAAAACCATTTAAAAATGGATCACAATTTATGTATTACTAAAATAGGTGTAACATAAAAAGGTTCTGAAAAATTAAAACCATTCTAAGATGTTAGAACATTCGTCGGAGTTCCGAGCGCTTTCGACCAGAACCTGGCCATCATCCAAGCTCGAAAATGAGAAAAAATTCTGTAACTTCCGGAATGTATGCTGGTTAAATAACACAATGCGAAACCACATATGTATAATGGGGGGAAAGGGAATGGACGATTCTCATGAGTCTACAAGTTTAATTGATACACAAGGGTTAATTTAAGTTCCAATTTTAGGAGAATTTCTCTATATAATTAAAACAAGAATAACATCACTAAACTCCATGGGTCAGCTACGAACCACCCCGGTAGTTCTAGGTATACAAGGAACACAATAGTTCTAGTGTTAATGCTGTGTTAGATGAAATAGTTTATCACACAAATATATTCGTAAAAGTGTGTTAAATATATAAAAATTTAAACTAGGATATATTTTAAAGTACGAAACGGATGTTTATAGATTTTCAAGAAATTAGTTTTAAGCGTTTCGTAAGTAGTAATCAGCATCATTACAATTTTGCAAACTTGTTTTATTGCATAAAATGGGTCAGTCAAGACAAAAAGCAAATTTCAGTTTAACCCTATCAAATTTTTTATTCTGGAATATTTCTTCAAATTATCATATAAAGATTATGTTTTGTTATTAGTTACGTTAGAAAATGTTTTGCAAATCACAATAAGTTTTACGAACAGCATATATTATGTATGGTATCTATTTATTGTATGCATATTTTTAATGATAAAAAGGAATGGATATCAAATACTCACGAATTTAATTCATTAATTTATAACTCAAAAAAGTGTACTCGACTGAAATAACTCATATTATCGATTTTTCTCTAACCATTTATCGAAAAGAAATTGTTGAATTTAGAAATATGCTGAGATCATGCTTTCAGTCCATAACTAATAAAATTCTTTTGAGAATAATATAGTATTTCCAATACATATATTTTTGTACGTAGAGAAGGCCTCCTGAATCAACTTTACCTCTTGCAGAAAGTTTTTGAAAAATGTTACGATAAATATATCAATAGTTTGGTAAATAATTCTTCAAGTTAAGAAAAGTTATGGGAAGTGAATTTACCATTCGTTTATATTTAATTGTGCATACTTGTTTTCATTAAATTACTTAAACTTAATACAATTAACTTAGTAAAATATAATAATAAGTAATATTAATCAGGTTGTTACCGGAAAGGGAATTGTTTTTGTTATAAAAAATCGCCTTATTTAATCGCGCGATTAAATTAAGGCGAAATTTTTTAATAATAAAAAACTGGTAAATCACAATACAATTCCCTCACCGGAGGCCACCTTGTATTTATACACTGTAAAACATGGAGATATTTCTAGGTCTAGCTACCGCCTCCCTGAATACTAGGTCTGAGCGCTGACACAAAAATGGCAGCGTTCGTGGGCCGATTTTAAAAACCTTTGTTCGGTCCCCTAATTTTACACACCAGTATTTTCTAAAAGTTTTCTTTGGCTTATTGAATCTCAGACAACCCACCTCCTTCTTGGCTGCTGAACATAATTACTCGTCCCATCTTAACTCATAAACTTTCAGAAATTTACAAATTACTAACACACCTATCTAACATAACTTAATTATTCAAAGCAGTTTTCTTTCTCCATAAATTAATAATAATAACTCGCTTATTTTAGTCATTAACGTAATCATTCCATCATTTTTTATCTGCTTAGCTTTCTCCATTTAGCTATTTTACAGCTTAATTGTTTCTCTCACACGCAAGTAATGTTCTCTTCCTAGCAGGGGCTGAATCCCGATTAATTAATTTATTCTTATCGGGAACCGCAAGTTTGGTCAGCAAGCAACGTATCGTCACCTCTAACACGAAGTGCATCTAGCCTCTATCCAGTGTGAGGGTTTCAGCGCAATTGTGTGGCGCTCCTTGTCGCGTGGGAATCTCACACTGGCACCTCCACATCTCAAGTGCCGTCATTTACGAACTGTACAATTGGTACAGTCTTACCTAAGAACTGCACCCTTCTACTAAATTAGCGGACTGTACAACTGGTGCAAACGCACCTGTGGACCTCGTCCACCCTGTCTGTCGCTCCTTGCCGCGTAGGAACGCTGGTTCCAGCGACAGACCCTGTATTAATTTTTTTTGTATGTCTTTAGTTCCTGCCACCTGTCGCGTGGGGCTTTGCCCGGCAGGACCAGCCATTGGCGAAGCTTGTAATGCACGTTTAATCCCTGCGTGCCGGGGAAGACATTAAACGCTCAACGGCTGGATTCGCCCTCAGCCGAGTGGTCTTCCTCAGGCATTAAAATTAAAATTAAAAATAAGGCGGTGAAAACTATTACAGATTATTGGTATTGAATTTCAAGGGATCGTGCACAAGCTGAAAAATTTCCGCCCTAAGACTGCATCAATTATTGTGACAGCGCTCAGGCATAATAATTAGTGGACGGTGATTTAGCAAGAGGGTTTACGAAAATATAATCTAACTTTTTCCACATTATCCCTATTCCGAAAAACTGTTTCTTTATCTTCATAAACTTCTGAAATCAATAGTTTTCCAAAATTTAAAGTTGAATTTCTGAAAAAAAAATGTTGTTTTGTTGCCTGCTTAAAAAAAGAAGAAAAGATTTACAGTCGATTAATCAGTCTTCTCAACACAAAATATCCATGTTTCGGATGATATCAATTCTCAACTAAACAGTCACGTTCAACAAACAAGCTCAACTAACAAATATTCTAAATTAACAGCGTTAAAATAATAGTAAAAGTAACATTATTTTGTTAATCTTGCATGTATAAGTTCTATTATGCAGCTGAATTTTTTTAATTTAACAATGGGTAGCATCCAAAAAGACAATATTTCGTGTTAAGAAAACTGAATAATACAAAGTAAAACTGTTCGGAAGCGATTCAGTTTTACCTTTACATTTTGAAACGGGTAGCAAAAGAAACTTTCCTTTCAGAAATTCCCCTTTTAATTTCGAAAATATACTCATTTCTAACTTTTCTAAAGATAAAGGAAAGTGTTTCGAAATAGTGGATAACTAGGAAAAGATTGTGTTATATTTTCATAAAGCTTTGCTAGCTACAGAAACATTTCTCTCTTTTTACAGTGTGTATGATAAAATTATATATAGCTAACTTTAAATTTTAATGCACTTCACAATGAACTCTTCGCCAACACTCTATGATAACAAACTCATCGAATTTTTAAAAAAGATGTTCACTATTTCACTATTAATGGCTAATTAATAATGCAATTTATATAATCTTGCTATACTTGTTTCCGTGAAAAATTTAAGGTTAAGTTTTTAGCATTTACTATTAAAACTAGTCGGATGTGCCAATTCCAAAACTTTCTTCTATCTCACACACGTTTCGCATACACTAAACAGAACCAGCACCAATTTATATCGAGGTCTAACTGAATCTAAAGTTTTATTAAATTCCGTGAATTAGTTCCTGAGATATAACTATCGCTAAAATCGTGTAAATCCATAGCAGTGCCACTTGTTGGGAGATTTAGACCAAAACCTAATCAACAACAACTTATGTCAACGTCTAACGGAATTGAAGTTTAAAGAAAATCTGTACATTAGTTCTTGAGCTATAATTATCGTGACAATAATGAAAAAAAGTAGCACCGCAGCGCCACCTGCTGGGATATTTACACTAAAACGTAAACAGCATCTATTTATGTCAAGGTCTAACAGAATCTGAAGTTTGATGAAATTCCGTGCATTAGTTCTTGAGATATAGCTATCGTAAAAATAATGATAAAAGTAGTTTAGCAGTGCCACCTGTTGGGATATATACACCAAAACGTAATCAGCTTCTATTTATGTCAAGATCTAATTGAATCTGAAGTTTGATGAAAATAAGTGCATTAGTTCTTGAGATAGAGCTATTGCGGAAATCACGAAAAATGCAGCATAGCAGCGCCACCTGACGGGCGATTTTCACCAAAAACTAATCAGCACCAACTTATATCAGGGACTAACTGAGTATAACGTTTTATTAAATTTCGTACATTAGTTCTTGAGATAGAGCGCCCACAAAGTTTTTGTCACATACAGACAGACAGACAGACAGAGTCACCTACAGACATTTTCTAAACACAGTCAAATCGTGTTAAGGAACTTCTAAAACGTATAAATCCGTCAAAAACCGGAAGTCGAAAATTTTCATGAATCCAATACTTTCTTCTTGTAAAGATAGAAGAAACTAAAGAGATAGAAAGCTTTCACAGGACTCTAACATTCCCTACTTTTGAATACCACTTACCATCATTTCAAAATAGTCATCTTCGCCTTATTTAATCGCAGAATTTCTGTCATTAAATAGGGAAAAAATCACTGTTCGGACACATAGGACAATTACGTTCCTATTTTTGAAAGTAAGGACAGTGCGATCACTGCCCATACTTTTCACATCTGCTAGTCTAGCTACTAATATCACTTTATTGTTGTTAAATATATCAATCTTTAGTTTATCAACAGAACAATATTTACAAAAATTACGGGATCCAACTAGGAATTCCTGTATTGCATAACACAGATGAAAAACGTTTTTTTTTTAATTGAAGATATATTTCACGTTTAATATATATATTTTAATATATATATTTCAGATTGCCCACTAACTAAAGAAAAACGTATTTTTATATGCATATATATTTACTGCATGAAAAATATTAACATCGTATTTTAATAAAGTTTTGAAATTTATTAAAAACGATATTTCCGTATTATCCGTATGCAGGAGTTAACTCTCTAAGAAATCGCCAATTATCGCTACTTACAGCAGCATTTTTGATTCTGATAATTAGAGCGGTTTAGGAGCGTAGTTTTTTCACATGTCTATTAAATTTGTATTTTATGTATGTTATATTATTATTTTATTTATTTATGGATAAAATTTTAATTTCGTTGTGTAATATTAGGCGGAAACAAATTCTGAAATATGTATATTGTTTCACGTGCAAACGGGTTAATTATTAGCGAGTGGGATTCACGCGATTGAGCTAGATTTTTAAAAAATCTTGCGTGAAAATGCTTTTAAAAACGATATTAAATCAGTAAATTGCGAAACAGTTTCGGAAAAAATTGCCTTTGGAAGAACAGGTTTTTCCTATTCGACGATGCGATGTAAAAATTAGAGCTGTGCGATGTTTAGAAGTTAAAAAAGAATTGCTGCCAAAGCGAAAGTTATTGGTCAGGTATTTCTACTGTCAATATGACTTCAGCATTACTCACAGACATGTTTTTGCTTTATAATATAGATAACTTCATAATTAAATAAATTTCAACTTACATGTTTTCTTTTTTAAAAACGTGAATTACATTTTAAGTTATTTTAATACAACTAATCTCGTAAGCTTTATTTAATTAGCATCTGTTTTAATAGAATTTTAAAAAATCTATACAAATAACAAAATCTAGTTTAAATCTATCAAAATTATATCTTGTCATAGTTTTCTAAATGACGATATACAAATTCTTTTTTGTTCTCAATTACGCTAGGAAATATTTATAACAATCATTTATTTAAAAAATAATATAAATTTTATAGCGTCCATTTACCAGATAAATATGTTTATTCACAATAAATAAGTAGCTAAAGAAAAGTTTTTAAATAATGTGAATTGAGTACAATTATTTCTTTTTCAAATTTTAGTCAACAGAAATATGTCATATTTTACATTGGTTTCTGTCCTTTCATCGAAGGGAAATAGTTTAAATTTAGAAGTATGCTGATCTGATGTTCAGTCCATTAACCACATATTTCTCTTTCAAAATATGTGGTACAGATTTCTTTTATGAAAAAATAACTCCAAGTACCTCCTGAAATATTATTTTTCTTTCAAAAAGTTTTTGAAAAAGTTTCATTGAACATATCAATAGTTCGGTAATAATCTTTTAAACTAAGAAGTTATACGAGGGACATTCATCAGTCTTTTGTACTTAATAGCATACATTTCTTTCTTTTTTTCCTATGTGAATAAAATTTTGATGTGCAGTTTTTTTCAAAATGTTTCATTTGTTTTGCTTATACAGCAAAAGTTAGTGTTTAATGGGCTTCACATTAGAGTTCAGTTCAGGCTTTTTTTCTGGAGCCTTAGCCCGATGCACAGTGGGGTGTTTTGTCGATATAGATGGACAAAATTATTACGTTCAAGTTTAATTAGGTTATACGGGTTTTTCGAATGTATCACTAATAAAATACTCAAACAGTGATACATATTTGGGTTATTTAATTATTTATATTATTACTAGCTGACTCCAGCCCGGTTGTTCGAACTCTTTGAAATCTTTATTGCCCGTGTAAAACTTTAGTGAAAAAATATTGTTATCTAGTTGTAAAAGAAATGTTTTCTTCTCGCTTTTTTTTTTTTTTTTTTTTTTTTTTTGCGTCGGCTCCTTTAACAAAGCAATACAAAAATAGTTTTCATCTTCCAAACTCTCTGACATTTCAATCGGTTATAAATATAATTGTATCCAAGTTCTCTTTAAAATTTTGTATGAAATTATATTTTAAAATGGCAAATTCGCGAAAAAATATTGATATTAGGGATAAAAGCGCTCATTTTCTTGTCTGCGCAGGGTCGTTTCATAGTTTTAAAAGAAAAAGTTCATTTTGTCCGAACTCTTTGAAATCTTTATTGGTGATAAATAAAACGGTTTTACAGCCCGTGTAAAAATTTCGTGAAAAAAATATTGTTATCTAGTTGTAAAACAAATGTTTTCTACTCGCTTTTTTGTTTGTTTGTTTGTTTTCGCGTCGGCTACTTTAACATAGCAATAAAAAAATTGTTCTCATTTTCCGAACTCTCTGACATTTCAATCCGTTATAAATATATAACTGTATCCAAGGTCTCTTTAAAATTTTGCGAAAAAATATGCATATTTAGTAGTGGAAACACGAGTTCTTAAAAAAAAAGCTTTAGCTTTCAATCTCAGAGCAAAAATTTATTAGTAGGTCTATGCTTTCAATGCAATGTTGTCTCCATTCGTTTTCAATCAACCCTTTTCAATCTCCTAGGCTAAACAGATGAGGGCTAATCCATCAGGTTTCCCCTTTCTGAGGGGAGAAACCTTCAAAAAATTTTGGCGCATGCACAAAGAGACGCTATTCAAGTGGAAAATTTGACATAATGCACTTTTCGTTTTAAATATATAGATTATTATTATTTATGTTATTATTTATTTACATTATAATATTTTATTGGCATTAAAACTACACATGTATTCAAAGTTTCAGCTCAAACATACACTGAACGTTAAACATAACTTAATGATTTGCAAACTTTGCAGGAGTTTTCTAACGTTTCCAATATTTTAGAAAGTACACTTTGATTTAAAGGAATGCTTATTGCTTAATAATGCTTAATATTGTGTTAAGAGTCAAGATAAAGTTTCTAAACAAGATGGCACTTATTTTTAAACAACAAAAGGCTAAATCTTGTGACAAAAATGCGACGTATATCCAGTAAACTCATGCTTTCAAATAAAACAGAATAGTCACGATCACGACGTGCTTTCGAACTTTCAGGAAACTAGTGCAACCGTTGAAACTCCCCCAAACCAAGTGTCGTCTTTAAGGTCCCAGTTAATCGACACCTCGGATTTTTTCAACAAAACTCGTACGGATCTCGACAAAAGAGACATTTAGCTACCAATATACGTGGTCTTGTTAAATTCCGAGATAATCAGGAAAATGATTTTTGCCCATCTACAGCATCAAAACTGCCCACTGTGCGACGATTTGAAATCTGAGAACAAAACATTTTGTGTCAACAGAGCTCGAGCCCGATATAGAAAGCGCGCAGTAGAAAACTGTTAATAACATTTTATAGTTGTTTTGATATTATTTTCTCATTTAAAAATTTCTTCTTACACAGAAATAAGTCTAAAATACTCCCTTTTAAGTCTAAATACTCCCTTATGACAACGTTGCGTAATTTTCATGTTCCGAAAAAATCTGTTTAAAAAAGCAAATTCGTGTTGCATTTCCAACCACTGACGGAAATCTGACAAAAGGTTTAATTCTTATTCTTTTAAAATATTATAAAACTATAGTAGAAATAATTGACTTTTGTTTTCCAGTAATTCGAAAGCGAGGATATCCCAAGACTTCTTTATGTTACTAGCACTAATCGTTGCAAAAGCTTCAGAATCAAACAGAATATTTCTCTTTATATCCATTCAATAAAAATCCAATTCCCTTTAAAACTGATTTTTAAAGGATTGTTAAATACTTTAGATTACATTCTTGTTATTCAAACAGCAAGATCTTTTTTTTTTCATTTGTTAATTTGTGAATAATTAAAATTTTCCCTTTGACGCAAAATTTTTACTCGGGCTAACCCCCTAGTATCTGTATTTCACATAAGAGTTATGTATTGCATTTTAATATACTCGACAGATCTTTAAAGATCCTTGTCTAGAAACTTAATCTTTTTGGCTTTTCATGAATAACTTCAGTACTAATGATGTCAATTACTATTGAATTACTAATGATGTCAATACTAATAATTTAATGTTACATATTTTGCAGCGACACCCTCTCTTTGACTCATGGTAATACAATCAATGTAATACCCAAATGTATATAAAACTTTCTTTATTCTTTATTTCCCTTCAGTTCCCTCTGAGGATCTCCCGGAGTAATTTTCATTGTTACTTTTCGAACACATAGTGTAACGAAAATATTGGGTACTTTTGGGTTATACTAGCCCCCACAACTATTATTATGCCCAGATTACACTTACAATTTCGCGAAAATTACCGCAAAGATTATGTATGAATTTTACATGCGCATATACAGGGTACATCAGAAAAATGTACACACACTTTGAATGATTATAACTCCTCAGTTTTTATTCACATACAATTAATAAATTGCAAAAGAATCTACATAAATATATAACTTTTCCTCTTATGGCAGATGTTCAAAATTATTACCATTCTGCTCAATACACTGCTTATAACGGTGGGTTATTGATTCAAAAACTGCAACAAACATTTCATTTGATGTTGTGGCGCATTCTTGATCCATTGCGGCTCTGGAGCGTAGTCTGTGAACATCCATTCGTTTCAAACTTATCTTTTATGCGATGAATTGTAAGTCACATAGGTAGATCAGCCTGAAACTCCCTGCGATAGTGTTTTGGTAATTCTACTACAATTTCATATCTACAATAGAATTTTAAAATAAATTTTCTTTTTTCAAAAGTTAATCTTTGTCCACTCGTTATTTATAAATACTGGGTTGTTCGGAAAGTTCGTTTGTACCGAAAAATTCTATCATTTAATGGGGAAATTTCACGTTTTTGAATTTAACTTGCATCTGATAGAGTATAAAAATACGAACATTTTGATACCATTCTTACATATATTTGAAACTTGTATAATTCATTAAATTAACTTTTAAAACGCAGTTTTTGTCGCCGCGGAAAAAAGCCGCGTCACGTGATGAAAGCTGTTCTGACGTCACTAGCCATGTAAACAAACCCTCGCTGTATTTCTCCCTGTTATTTTCTATGGAGGATGGCTTGCTTTACGCTTTTTCTTTTCTTAAAAATGAATAGTATAACAAATTAAAAGTATTGTAAATTGCTGTAGTGAATAAATAATACTGTGAATTCCATGTGAGATTTTTATTCCATCGTGTTTCTAAGAATTTTCATTTCCAGATCTCGATGTAGAAATAAAGTATCGGTACTCGTAACTACAAGTTACGAGTTAATACTCGTACTACAATATTGTATTTTATAGAATAAGGTATACTTTTTTTTTCTTTTTTTTTTTTGCACAATATTTCAATGCAAAGGTGCTACGTATTTATCAGATCTTAAAAAATTGGATTTGTCTTTTGTTAAGTTCATTGTAATCTGAAAGCTTACATATATTTTCTTTATTTGTTTTGTATTGTTTTCTTGAATAATAAATTGTTGCATTCATTGTGTCCGGATAAAAAAATAACTGTTAACTTCTTCTGAAATGATTAATCTTCCTGAATATAGTATCCAACTTTTAGCATATATAAAATTGTAAGCGTCTGTGAATTTATTTTATTATGATGTTAACATGATAGAAATGTTTTTGTAAACTTATAATCTGCTATTCTTCATTTGTATGTTTATTTATTGATTGAATCTAAATAAAATTTTAAAAAATGTATTTTTTTTCTTTTTTGAAATATATGAATGAGAATAATCACATATGAAACAGAAAGAAATATTTATGTATCATACATATAGTCATTCATTTTATTTATGCATATTAAGAAGTGTCTTCAAGTAATCGATAGTTCATATGTGAAATGTATATATTCATTATTCAGTAAGCATAATACAATTTTTTGGAAACCTCTAATTTTGATATCTATCCTTAATGTATAATTTTATTAATGAAAAAAAAAAAAAAAAAAAAAAAAAAAAAAAAGGCAATCACTTATGAAAACAAATTTTAACTGAAATCATACATTCTGAGCGAAGCATGTTCAGAATTTTTAATAAGTATTTTTACAATAGTAGCATAGCCAGAGAAAAAAAAAATGGGGGGGGGGGGGGGAGGGTGTAGGAAAATGTTTGCTCTATATTAATATGCAGAAATTTATATATATTGGAGAATTCATAGTTTAGGGGGTTAGAACCTCCCTTACAATTCTCCTAAACAGCTTTGGCTATAGAACTGTTTTGAAAAAGAATATTGTTCAATGTTATGTTTATGTTGTGTGATATTATTAAATATTAAGAAATAATATAGTGAAGGTTTGATAATCTTTAAATAACTAATAAATTTCTAAAATTTGCAGGACTTAATAAATATAAATTGTTAAACAAACAGGCAAACAAATTCTTAAGCAAAGAATGAATCTTCAAAATATGTACCAATATGTAGTCATTCATTTTATTTATGCATATTAAGAAGTGTCTTCAAGTAATCGATAGTTCATATTTGAAATGTATATATTCATTATTTAGTAATCATAATGCAATTTTTTGGAACCCTCTAATTTTGATATCCATCCTTAATGTATAATTTTATATATTTTTTAAAAATGCAATAACTTATGAAATTTTTTTAAAACTGAAATCATACATTCTGAGCGAAGCATGTTCAGCATTTTTAATAAGTATTTTTACAATAGTAGTATAGTCAGAAAAAAATGGGGGGGGGTGGAAAATGTTTGCTCTATATTAATATACAGAAATTTAAATATATTGGAAAATTCATAGTTTAGAGGGTTAGAACCTCCCTTAAAATTCCTTAAATTCCTCCCTTAAAACCGTGGTAATAATTAAACAAATACCGTAGCAGCGCCACCTGTTGGGCTATTTACACAAAAACGTAAGCAGCATCTATATATGTCAAGGTCTAACAGAATCTGAAGTTTGATGAAATTCCGTGCATTAGTTCTTGAGATATAGCTATCGTAAAAGTAAGGAAAAAGTAGTATAGCAGCGCCACCTATCGGGATATCTACACCAAAACGTAATCAGCGTCCATTTATGTCAAGGTCTAACTGAATGTGAAGTTTGATGAAAATAAGTGCATTAGTTCTTGAGATAGAGCTATTGCGGAAATCTCAACAAATGCAGCATAGCAGCGCCACCTGTTGGGCGATTTTCACCAAATACTAATCAGGACCAAATTATATCAGGTACTAACTGAATATAAAGTTTCATTAAATTTCGTACATTAGTTCTTGAGATAGAGCGCCCACAAAATTTTTGTCACATAAAGACAGAAAGAGTCGCAGACTCACAGACAGACATTTTTTTAAAAACAGTCAAATCATGTTCAAGTCCTTCTAAAACGTATAAATCCGGCAAAAACCGGAAGTCGGAAATTTTCATGAATCCAATACTTTCTTCTTGTAAGATAGAAGAAAGTAAAAATAGTTTTTTTTAAATAATATATATATATATATATATATATATATATATATATATATATATATATATATATATATATATATATTATATGAAGCAAAAATTGGCGGCTTAAAAAAAAAATCCTTGAACTTTTGGGGAGTGAAAAATATGAATAAGTAAACATTTAAATACTTTAGGATAAAAAAAGGAAGGCCATGACAAAAAAACTTTAATTTCATAGAAACTTTTGAAAGATAGAGCAAAAAGGAATGTCAAAGAATGAATGCAATATTTTAAAGTTTACAGAGAAAATTTTTACTCAGAAAATATATATTAAGTACTAGCTAAATTAAAGGCTTTTCTTATTTCTCAATATTTTATTTTATAACAAATATACTTTATCAGTATTGTAAAATAATTAAAATTTCATTTAAACTGAAATATGATGAAATAAGAAAATAATTCATTTCAAGAACAACAATCAAGAATCGCGTACTATTATTTTAGCTTTTAATCATTATTATCATTTACTAAATCAAAGTAAATGTAGAACAGAAATATATACCTTTTAGATATAACTCCTCGTATTTCTGCACCCATGAAATCAGTATTCTTTCCTAAAAAAGCAAACATGGAAAGAGCATCTATTTTGGGGAGATTGTCCGAATGCCCTTTCACATATCAGACCGAAATCGAAATTTTCTAATCAAAATTTTAATGAAAATAAAAAATAAACGATATATTTTATATTAAGATAAGTTAGATCTTACTTTTTTACAAATTTTCAGTTGATAACGTTAAATAAATTTTACGAAACAGATGAAACAAGATTGCAAATAGGAAAAGTAATGGGAAAAAGTATACGCGCAAAGCATGAGCATTTCAGTTTAGCGGCAAATGACGTCACAACCAATCACGTCGCGCTTTTGTATCACGTGGTTTTGTTTATGTTTTTGCGTTATTAAAAACAGTAATTCAAAGTTATTTTCTACTATTTTAACGATTCTGAGTGAATTTTTGAGGATTTCAAGATAAACTTTATCAGTTACACGCAAAAGAAAACGTATTCCTCCCGTGTGAAATTTCCCCATTATTAAACGTTAATTTCTATAGCTAAAGTCTAATAATTGATGGGAAGAATTTTTCGGTATCAACTGGTTTTCACAAACCAAAGGAATTTTCCGAACAACTCAGTAATTACACTTTGAAAAAGAAAAATTAGAAAGCTATGACCGATTAAACAGTGTATGTATATATTTTTCTGATGCACCCTGTATATACTCCAAACGTTCTTATATGTGCCACATACTTCATTATATGCATATTATTTGTGCCTCATATGCCATAAATATACCATAAACACCTTATACACATGTTATATATGTATGTCATACATGCGTCGTACATGACTATAAATGGGCCATATAGAGTCACGAAATGTTATATACATCATGTATTATTAAAATGTCATATATATGTGTTTTATAATTGGGCGATAAACCTTGGTCGCTTGGCGATTCATCATCCGAGGCCGCTATAACCCAAAAGTACCAAATATTGTAATCATGATTTGTGAGCACCATAACTCCCAACAGCTACTTTCGACTGTTCGCCAATATGGCGAGTATGTTATAAACCACTGTAGAAAGAACTTTAACTCGGACGACATATTAGGTATTTAATCCATTTTTAAACCTTTTTCAAACCATTTTGCGACTGACGCTATAGGAATAACCACAAGGAAATAAAAGAGAATTAATGATAAATATTGCGACGATGTCTTCAAGCATTAAAGGCGAAGAGGTAACCTGTCCAATTTCAAAGCGGGAGATCTTGCATTTGAATCCAACGGATTCCATAAGATTAAAACACTAGAAAAAAATCGTAAGATATATACGAAGGACGTTCCGAAAATAAGTTTTCTCATTTGTTATCTGAAGACTGCATGTGGTATTAACAAGAAACAATGGATATTCTTTCTTCGTATGTTTAATTCAAATTCTACTCTGTATTATAAAATAAATGCACATATCGTTGGTTATTACCGTTATATTAAATTTATCTAATTATTTCTACATTGAATCTAAATTACTACAGGTACATTTTTTAGAACTTATCTTCTCGTTGCATTCAGTAAATGTGCCTATAAATGTCTGTGTTAGACTACATTCTGTCCTTAATTTCAGGGCTTTCTGTTTCCTATTCAGCGTATTCTGTTATAATAAAAATGTCATATGCAAGTAATAATGTTGATATTTCCAATATTGCTTCTTTAAGTGCAGAAGTAGGATATTTTATCTGAAGTCTGTATGTGGTGTTAACAAGAAACAATGGACATTTTTTTTTCTTCACATGTTTAATTCAAATTCCACTTTGTATATGTTATATACATTTCTGTTGCTTTGTTTTTTCACTTCACCTTTTTCCCTTTGCGTTTGACTAATATCTGTAGCAATTTCCAAATTCCCCTTTACTTTCATTTTTTCTCTTTTCTTTTCGTCAATTTTGGGACGAATTTTCCAATCTTGCTGTCATTGTATAAGAATTTTTTGATTCCCATGCGAAAAACATTCTTGATGTTTTACAAATATCTGATGAACTATATTCCCTCTAATATAAATGTCAAACAAAATGCTATCGTCATACTCTTTAATACATTTGATTTTAGAAAAATGGCTGTTTAACGATTGAAACTCAGGCAACAAAACTAACAGTTTAATTTATTTGAGATATATGTTTAAAATAATTACAATTTATGAGCCACACTTTAACAACCGTTATTGTAGTTTAAAACATTACCATTGTAGTGATAAGTACATTAAGCAATGACTCCTGAGTTTCCGGAGTCGTACTGAAACTCAGGTACGACTTCTGAGTTTCAGTTCCTCTGTTTTAAAAGGAATGATATTTATCACTAAGTAAATACATAGTGTTTAACTGTAACGAATAAATCTTCAAACGAGAAAAAATAAGTTACTGAAAATGAATTAATTAGAATCGTTTTTAGATTTATTCAACAGTAAAGATTCTCTCTTCATATAAATCTGTTTAGAATAGTTAACTATAGTTACAATCTAATAAATTAAATACTAAATTTAAAAATGAAAAGAATTTTTTTTTAAGGAACATAAATAGATTATTTTGTAAATATAATTATTGATGTAAAATTAAGAAGGCGATTTATTTATTAGCTGTTACAAGGAAATGCTCGTATGTTACGAATATCAGTGTTTTTTCATACATATTCCTAAAATTTGTTGTTTTTTTCTTTAAGGCAATTACAAAACAAATTACAAAATAAAATTTATAATATACTTAGCTCTCAAACCTAATTACGCAATGAAATAGACAGTTTAAATTGCGCCAGATATATGTTTAAAATAACTAACATTTATTAGCAAAACATTAAACATTGTTATTCTTGTTTGTTTATGATCATTTCTGTGATAAGTGCTTTCACAGTATTAGCCAGTTCTGTGTTTTGAAAGAAAGAATATTTATAACAGAAATAAACACACATTTTTAACAGTAAAGAATAATTCAACAAACTTTAGTAAATGTTTCACCGGAAATTTAATTAATGTAAACTGCTTTAAATTTAATTTCCCAGTTATAATTCTCACTCTCACTCTATAACTCTCACGAAAAGTATTTGTTTTGAGTATTTACTGATATTTACAATGTATTAATTTAGTACAAAAAGAATATATATATTTATATATATAGTAATCTGTAAAGTAAGAAGTATATCAAGTAAAAAGATAATTGCAAAGTTCGTACGATTCCTGGAATTTTACGACCAGGAAATTATTCGGTACCAGTAATTTCTTACTGAAAATCTCTCCTTAAAAGAAGGCGAAGTTTCGCGAGTTTAACCTAGATATTTTTTCCATAAAGAAAATATTGGTGAAACTCCTGGGAAATTCCCTGATCCGTAGGAACCTTGTAATTGCATTTCTACATCACATTTTGAAGTAGTAAATTTTTTAGTAGTAAATTTCTAGTATTTGCTCTAAAGCCACTGTTAAGAAATTTTATTGTTATTTTCCGTATACATTTATCCTCAGAAATTTGTTCTTGAAAAGCACCCCTAATTTCATGACTGCAATTCATGATTTTTCAAAACAAATTCAATTAAATACATGAATATAAAGTAGTCACTGAGCCCGAAAATTCCACCGTTTTCATTTCTGCTTGGTAGTTATTACAAACTCGTAAATTTATTTTTAAATATATAATTTTTGCTCTATTTCTTTTTTAAGATATGGCTAATAGAAAAGAAAAACAGCATTATTTAAACTATCATTTTAGGATTTCTAAATTGATTTCTCAACGTATACTCATAATTTAATTCATATGAAACTATTAATTGATAAAAGTGTATTTTTTTAATTAACACACGGTAATTTTTTATATTATTTATTTCCTCCTTTTTAGTGTTTAAAATTGAATCGTTGCAATGTCACATACATTTGACCTATTTTGGTGCGTAATCAAATCCATTGTTGTTGTAACTAGTATATAATTGTAACCCTGAAGTATATTTCACGATTCATCACCTGTGGCGGGTAAAAGGAAAAATACCTTAAAATTGATTTATAAATTTATAATTAAGTTCTAAAAATATTAAAAAGTTGTATTGTCATCGGAAACACACATGTGAACATAGTTTCTTTTAAAAAAATCTAGCATATCACAAAGTGTAAAATCGATTTCAAAATTTCTATCTTTACATACAAAACCAAGTTTAGTTAAATAAAAGACTGTAACAACCACAATTTATGAGCCAAACATAAAAGAAACCTTTTATTTATCTTATTTAAAATGTTTCCATTGTAGTGATAAGTCACATTAAACAACTCTATGTATCTATTTTGAAGGGAAGAATATGTATGGCTAAATAAACATAGATGTTTCTAAACAATGATAAATAAATCGGAAAATAGAAAATATATTTTACTTAAAATTTAAATTCATTCTATTTCTTTTAATATTTATCTTATAGTTAAGATTCTCGTCTAAAATAAACCGGCTTTAGTTTAGTGAAAGATTGGTAAAATATGTTTACTCTATAAAGTTAACGCCTGTTGAGTCAAATTTGAATCAAAATCTATTAGGTTAAGGTTTAACAAAGTTTGATGGAATTCCGTGTATTTGTTCATACAGCTGTTATGGTTAACGTGAAAAATATAGCATAACAGTGCCACCTGGTGTGCGGTATATACCCAAACATAATCAGCGTCTATTTGTGTCAATGTCTAACAGAAAATGAAGTTTTATTAAATTCCGTCCATTATTTCTTGATATAAAGCGAAGATAAATGTCTGTCACACATAGGCTAACAGGCAGACAGACATTTCCCACAAAATAGTTAAATGATGTTCAAAACATCCCAAAAGATGTAAATCCATTAAAAATGAAAGTAATTTTTTTTTACGATTGAAATACCCTTTTTCTTATATACTTATAAAAAAAGTAAAAACGTTTAAATGAAATATTGTGTAAATCATTTTTTATAATGTTGCAAAGAGGATTGCATTTTTTACGTTGAATATTTCAAAAAATTTTCTATCTATTTAAAAAATAAGGCGAAAAATATTATCATAGTTTTTCATAATATAATTGCTATCTGAAAACTAACTGTTTGGAGTTTTTTGAAATTTCCTTGCAAAAAATAAATAAATAAATAAATAAATAAATAAAAACAATTTCTTATTATTTGCAAACGTGTTTAAACCCTTTCAGGCACAGTGGTCCCACTCCGGGCACACCTAATTTTAATTCCAAACTTACAAAAGGCACCAAGAATATTTTAATAAAATTTTGTATCTATAATGAAAGCTAAAAATAAGGAGATCTAATTTTCAAAAAACGTCTGTCGCAAATTCTGGTGTCAGTCAGTAATTTCTCATTTTGCTTACAGAATTTGTCTGTGACGGAAAGGGTTAAAACAACGCCACGCATTAAAAATTAATTATTTTATGTTTATACATTACAAGTGCAAAGATAAAATAAATCTTGCAATGGCTGGTTGTATATTTTACGGAAGTATCATTTATTGCTAAAATAAACAAATTCTTTAACGAATTAGTACACAAACTAGAAAATAAATTTTCATTCACATTATAAAATTTATTTAAATTATTTTCTAATTTACATAGTTCACATTCCTACTTTGCATACTATGTAATTTATCACAGTTAAGTTACATATAGAATTTTATAATTTAAGTACTTAATGGATTACCCATTAATGGTTTACCCATATCGCTATTTTTCCAAAACATTTCGAAAAAACAAATATTATTTTAAATTCAATTTCAAAGATTTGTTATTCCATAAATTCTTTGTTTTCGATTCAGCGATAATTAGAAGCAAAGTTTATAATAATTATAAATCAGACCAGGACTTTCTGAAATTGGAACTTACCTAAAAAAAAGCACGAAAAATCTCATTTTTAAAAAGATTTTTAAGATATTGAAATAAAATTTTGTCATCTATTTTATCTTATGAAGCAAAACATAGCTTGTAAGTATGTATGTACTACTTTCAGAGCTATTTTTTATTGAAAGATATACAATTTGTTTTTAAATAGCATATTATTTGCTTCATAGCACAGGTAATATATACAGGGTGTTCCGTTAAAGGGGTCCAATATTAATAGGGGTAATAGAGGAGATCACACGGAGCATAAATCAGTATATAATGCCTGGCCGGATCTCAATAATTTTCAAGTTACAGCAAATAGAATGAAAAATCGGAAATTTGTAAAAAAACCCTCATTGCTAAACTATCGATAATGCTACATAAAAACGAAGCAGATATTTAGAAAGAGCAGAAAAAATCCTACGAAATGACATAAGATGTTTTAGAATATTGAGAATTAATGGCGAGTTACAAGCTCTGAAACAGTGAAAAAATACAAAATCAAATATTTAGCAAAATAGTTAATCGTTAATTCCAAAAATGCAACTCTACCTACATCAAGGAAAATGTTATAAAATTTGGTCCATTCCGAAAGCTTTCGAAGAAGCTGACAATAAACCATATCAGTTTAATTGTATGGGAGAAATCAAGCAGTTCCCTAGTTACAACTCTGTACTGTTGCACGCTCGGAAAGAGCGAAACTCCACCCATGACGATTGTAAACACCCCGTTTTAATATCTTTCATTTATACATTTCTGATCAACCTCTATCAATACCCTTTCATTATTCAGTCTGGTCAAGTGAATGACATATTGTGCAGCTCTCGCCTTGTCTTAAAGCAAACTCCGTGACTGCTGCGTTTCCTCCATGAACTTTCAGGATGATGAAGAAGAAGTACTTTTTATGCAAATTTTCTATGTGTATAGGAAGAAAAGTGTAATAAAACAGCAGTCATCAGTGGGCGTTATGTTAAAGGGAGGCTGTTGTAAGTGGGATTGTAGTAAGTTGATGTATAATAATTATGCCGGAATACTCTAACGAAGAATATGCGGACATGCATCTGATGTACGGGCAAGCTCATGGAAATGCATGTCTAGCACAGCGCATGTACCGTGAGCAATTTCCAAGGAGACGTTGCCCAAGTTCGAAACTCTTCATAAAAATCGATAGACGATTACGGGAGACTGGATCGTTTAATACAGCAAGCATTGATGCAGGGAAACCTCGACATGTACGAACACCTGCAATGGAAGAAGATGTACTGAATATTTTTAAAGATAACCCCTCCACGAGTACAGGAGCTGCTGCGTCTGAAGTCGGTGTTTCTCACCAAAGTGTGTGGCGTGTTCTGCGTGCAGAAAACATGCACCCCTTTCATGTGCAGCGGGTACAACTGTTATCAGTAACAGATTGTGCTCAGCGGACAGAATTCGTACGCTGGTTGCTTAATGTAACAGAAAATAATCCACAATTTCTGGAAAATATTTTATTTACTGATGAAGCAACATTTACGAGAGAGGGCGTGGTAAACACGCACAATATGCACACATGGTCATATAGAAATCCGCACACTGTTTTCCCGTCGAACGCACAACAAAAGTTCAGTGTGAACATATGGGCAGGTGTCCTCGGCGATTATCTCATAGGACCATATTTACTCCCAGATGTACTCAATGGCAGTACGTACTTGGTTTTCCTACGGGATATCTTACCGCAGTTACTGCAAAATGTGCCAGCAACATTGCGCCACAATATGTGGTTTATGCACGATGGCGCACCGGCACATTTTTTCATAGGTGTTCGCAATCACCTCAATTCAACATATCCTGGGAAATGGATTGGACGCAGTGGACCTGTTGCTTGGCCTGCACGCTCTCCAGACCTCAATCCGTTAGACTTTTTTGTTTGGGGACACCTTAAATCGCTGGTGTATGAAACGCCTGTGGATAAACCGGAGGATTTACTAGCGCGAATCGTTGTCGCTGCAGGAGACATTCCCAACTCCGTCGGAGTTTTTCGGCGTGTTCGCCAATCTTTACGACGTCGCTGTCGGCTGTGCGATTCTGTTAATGGGCGCAACTTCGAACACCTATTATAATAATGTCCGTTCGTCTGCCTTCCGACATTGAACTGTGCAGCGCAGGCCAGAAGACTATGCTTCACATATGTCATAAAGTACGTGGAATGTAATTCTTTATTTGTCATTTTTCTTTTATTTTCAACACTTTTTGGCACAGTATTTTCTAAGTCACAGACTGTGGTGTACTCAAATTGTAAATTACAAAGTTTGTATGAATTAATTTAAAATTTAGTGTCTTTTTTAAATTTATAATTAATAAAATTATTATGCTATTTGTTATTATTATTTCCTATCATAAATTATGATGCACATATACATACAATAATTGTCCATGTAAAACATGTACTGAAACTTCTTGCATAGTTACAAATCGCAATATTTTTAATTATTTACGAATTTTCACCACCAGTTTAATTTTAAGGAATTTAACTTAAGCTTTATATCAATTAAAGACCACTTTAAAATGTAGACTATTATCATGGCTGCCAACTTTTACGCTTTTATCCTACCACTAAAATTTTATAGTAAATTTTAACTTATTAAACCGCCGAAATCATGTGATTCAATAAGGTAAAATTTTCTATTAATTTTTAGTGGTAGCAAAAAAGCGTAAAAGTTGGCAGCTATGCTATTATTGTAAAGTTATTTTGGTTCATTCAACTCTTGAATAATTAAAAATGTTGCATCTCAGAAGAAGCATGATCGAAAATGTATAGTTGAGAGTAATTAAAAAGGCGGTGTTTCCAATCGTGATGGGCGGAGTTTAACCTTTGATAGTGTCAAAGAAAGCGGAGTTGTAACTAAGAAACTGATTAATTTCTCTCACACAATTAAACCGATATGGTTCATTGTAAGCTTTTTCGAAAGTTTTCGGAATGGACCAAATTTTACTACATTTTCCTTGTTGTAGCTAGAGTTGTCTTTTTGGAATTAACGATTAACTATTTTGATGTATATTGGATTTCGTACTTTTTTCACTGTTTCAGGGCTTGTAACTCGTCAATAAATATTGCTATTTTAATACAATTGATGTCATTTTGTAGGTTTTTTTCTGCTCTTTCTAAATATGTGCTTCGTTTTTACGTAGCATTATCGATAGTTTAGCAATGAGGGTTCTTTTACAATTTTCCGAATTTTCATTCTATTTGCTGTAACTTGAAAACTATTGAGATCCGACCAGGCTTTATATACTGATTTATGCTCCATGTGATCTCCTCTATTACCCCTATTAATATTGGACCCCTTTAACGGAACACCCTGTATAATATAGTGTTTAAAAAAAGTAAAATATATTGGTTTTATTTTGTTATAGGAGGTTTCGTATGTTCGCTCATCTCTCCTAAAATTTAACTAAATAGAGCCTATATTTGAAAAGTTAATTAAAAATTTATTTGAAATCATAGTTTTATCCCTTCTTTTAACTAAAAATGCGTGTGTTTCATAAATATTCATATTTTTCAATAAAAGTGCCCAGAAGACTGACGCATCTATACTAATAAAATAAAGTTTCGCTCTGTGTGTGTGTGTGTGTGTGTGTGTGTTGGCGATGGCTAACCACCTAGAAGTGTGGGAATTTAGGTGTGGATAGTCGAAGGTCTGACCATGTGCACCTGAATCTCCGAATTTTAATATTTTGATAATTACTCTAGATATTAATTAAAATATCATTAAACATCGCATCGAAAATGCCATCTTTTAAATCAAAATGGCCAAATAAAAGAACTGTTGTTGTGGATTTGCAAGCGGAAATGAACGAATTCGAAATTTATTTACTAATTAGCATATTTTAAGAAAACTAATTAAGATATCAATTTGAAAATTTCTGAGCATGTGTAAAAAAAAATTTCTGCATCCGTCTATGCAATTTTTGAATAATTCGGCCGGTATTTTTACCTAATTTATGTAAAAAACTGCTAAAAATCTGCTAACGCCAGTGAAAAAAATCCGAGAAAGTTTCAGACAGAGATCTGCTTTCATTAAAAACTGTACTACAAAGAGATTTGTTTCTCTGGCCGATTCCTCCATTTAGTTTACGAATTTTTACTAATGAACAAAAATTTAGATAACTAATTAAGATATAGATCTGAAATTGAGGATGGGAAGTGTTGTCATCTGCCGGCTATTTTAGCGTAATGTCTTCGTTATGTTCTATTTATCAGAAAAATTTAATTATTTTTTTAATGATCGCGTTAATGTAGGTGAAGATGGTTTTCTTGAACAAATTATTCGTTATATTTGCGGGTATGGGGAGGGAGGGGGTTAACGCCTTGCACTGAAATTCTTATTATCTCGGGCCCGGGCAACGCCGGGCGGGTAGCTAGTATCTTAATAAGTTGGAAATTGTACATCAAACGTGACAAATCAGGTGCGATCGTAATATAATTAGTGTTTTAAGTATTCAGATCTGGATGAAATAGCTGTTGCACTCTTAAGGAAAAATGCATGAAAATAAAATTATTTTGTAGGTGCAGATTTTGATATTACAGATATTAATTGTATTTTATGAAATTAAGTTTCAATGCACTTTTTCAAACAGTTAATTACAATTCTGTTACATTAAAATTATACTATGCGCAAATGTCCAATACAAGACAATTAAAAAAAAAATCAACGTATTATTTCAGTGAAATGAATTATATCGTCTGTTATTATGATATTACTAATTTCTGCAATAAAATAAGTACATTTTAAGTTGGCAACGTTTTATCTTTTGTTGACATTTACTGAAAATTCTAATGGGAAACTTAAACCTAGCTTCGTAAATTTCAGAACTTGAAATCCATATTTAGACTATTTTTCCATTTAATATCTCTTTCTCCGGAAACATCTACCCACAAAACTATCGGTTTATTATAGTATTGTTATAATTAAACAATTTTAGTATAGAAATTCGGTTTTTAAATTCAGTAATACGGAAATAACAGGACTTCATCTTAAATAGGACATAATCAACATGGTAACCTAGAATCATTACTTATCACGGGATATCATTGAATTAATTCGTATGGTAGGATTTAATAGAATGAAGAAAACTTTTAATTATACCTTTTTAAGTTTTGGTTCGATTTTCATAAAAATTGAATGAGGCGATAAAATTCTGCAACGATCATATATATTAAATTTCAAACCATTCGGTTGGGTAGTTTTTGCGCTGTTATATGAAGACAGACAAACAGACGCACGGACCAGACGACGACTATAGGTGCTTACGTATTTATATAATTACGAATAACCCTAAAAAAAACATTTAAAACGAACTTAAATAAATAGTTTGTAAAATATGGTTATAAAATAGTTATACTAAAAAATCTAAAAGACGATTGTATTTTGACATCAAATATATGTCACAAGTTACTGCAAAGCAGTGGTTAACACATTGAGGACAGGTGGTTTTCGTCTATTAAACAGGAAGCCCCGTCTATGTGTGTTACATTTGCATGTTACATTATTTAACAAAAAAAAAAATTCTCACTTTGTGTTTATATTACAAATAAATGTGTATAATAATGATTTCGTTTCTAATCGAAATATTTATATACATAGTACTTTAATTGTAAAAATACGAATGTTGCGTATGTTTTTTTAAAATAATGTAACGTATAAAACACAAAAATACCACCCATGGGCGGGAATGCAGATGTCCAAAAGACATGAATTTACGTCTCCCGTCCTAAATGTGTGAAACGAATTACTACTGTAATTTCTGCTAACACAATTGTTTTCAGGAAAAATATCTACTTAACGTTGCATTAAAGAATGCAAGCAATAAAACTAACAGCTTAAATTGCTCGGAATATATGTTTAAAATAACTTAAATTTATTATCCGAAACATAAAAATGTTTATTTATCTTTTAAGTTATCGCCATTGTAGAGGTAAGTATATATTAAGTAGTGGCTATTTCTCTACGTTGAAGGGAGAAAAATTTATGACTAAAATGTACATAAATATTTCTTAACAGCAACTAATACATTTGCTATCTGCTAAATATTGTGTAGTGAAAATTTAAGTTTATTTAATGCGTTAAAAAACTCTTTCGATAGTTAGTATTTTCGCTTCGAATAAGTATGTTTCAGAATAGTTAAAGAAACGTAAAATGCAATAATTTAAGTATTCAATCTATATTTTAAAATATAAACGAGAAAAAAAGTGAATAAATTGTAAAGTATGGCAATTACTAAAAAATATAATTTGACTGCATTTTGACATCCGATATACCTACGTCCAGTAACTATCTATACTAATAAAAGAAAGTTGTTTGTCTGTGTGTCTGTCTGTGTGCGATGGCTAGCAAAATCTACAGCGCGTTGAAGTCTAAATATTTGAGTGAGAATAGTCCAAGGCAGGTTCTGATGCACCTGAGGCTCGGATTTTTAATTTTTTGAGACCAGAGCCTCCTGGGACCCCTTTAAGATTTTGCTCTAAATTGTTAATAACTTACATAATTTTTATCCCATCCTCATCATTTTTAGGGCTTTTTCTCCATTTAGTTTTCCCCCGATTTCTACGTTCCAGTTAAGACCCTGTCCCCCTGGGGCCCGGTAAGGAGCCCGTTGAAGTTTTTGTTTCCTAAACTGTTAATATTTTGTCCCCTTTTAATCCAATTTTCTTAGTTTTTGGGGCCTTTTCTCCATTTAGTTATTCCCCATTTCTACTTTCCAATTCGGAGACCCTTCATCTTAGGGCCCTGCTTAAAGCTATCAGCTGGCCCTTTTTGGTCCCCCTGCTATAGTTCACTTAAAAATCAAACGATTCACTAGATTTTTTCCCTACAACTTCTTAGTAGTTTCAGCAACTAAATTAATGAAAAAAAATCGAAGGAGGTTCGGGTCTCCTGTGCCCCTTGAAGTTTTTGTTCCCTAAATTGTTAATACCTTGCCCCTTTTAATCCGATCTTTGTTTTTGGGGCCTTTTCTCCATTTAGTTATTCCTCCATTTCTACATTCCAGTTAGAGCCATTCATCTTAGGGCCCTGCTCAAAACTAACAGGGCCCCTTTTGGGCCCCCAACAATAGCTCCCTTAAAAATCGTCCGACTCACTAGCTTTTTTTCTAACAACTTCTTAGGACTTCCAGGTACTACATGAATGACAAAAAAAAATTCTCGGACAAAACCCGGGCTCCCTGGAACCAGTACATGGCCAATTTAATTTTTTGTTCCCTAAAATGTTAATAACTTGCCCCCTTTTAATCCGATCTTTTTCTTTTGGGGCCTTTTCTCTATTTAGTTATTCCCCCATTTCTACATTCCAGTTAAGATCCTGGCCGCCTGGATCCCTTGAACTTTTTGTGCACCATGTATTTTCCACCCCTCTCCAAATTGTGTCACCACCTCAATGCTTAACTTTGAAGTTGAGTCCTGGACTTCTCTCCCTGGGCCACCACCCTCATATTTTTAAGTTATGCTAGTTTTATCTAAAACAAATACCTGATTGCTATTGTAATTTTCCATAATGCATTTTATCTCTGTAAACAACTGCTGAAACCTTCTTGAAATTTTCTCATGCAAGCAAATTCACCTTTCTTAAATTTAAATTATCCTTGATATACGTGTTTAAGCCTTAATTGCATAGTGATATAAATTTCCATCAGTGTTTTAACTTTTAATAAATAAATCAACTTCTTCGCCACCACTATATTTATATAGAAATATTAATTCAGTAAATTTCCCGTGAACTATGTTCCTGAACAAAGTTAAAAATCTGTGTTAAAATTTCTGGTGTCTAATTTTTGATATATGTATAAAAAAACACAATTGTAAAAGAAAAACTCATGCAAAGAAGGGTTAAAATAACACGAAACATTAGAAATCTGACTTAAAATATAACTATTATATATATTGAAAAATGGCTATATGTTTGTTGCGAAAGAAGAAATACGTATTAGTACAGGCCTGCCACTCGGTCCGTTTTTCGAATAACACTTTTATCAGAGGAAAATCTTCATTTTATATTTTCCTTTCAATTTTTGTATACACCTATCCGAAGCGTACTTTTTGTTGTAATTGATGAAAAAACCTAGCAGGAATACATTTCCTCACAAATACTACTATTCTAAAACGGTCGAATGTGAAAGCCCAGATTTGTTTGACTAAAATTAGGTATTTTTATAAGAACAGAGTTATTTGCAAACTAGAAAATATAATTTTACTGAAAATTTAAGTTCATTTAAAATATTTAAAGATTTATTCAAGAGTTCAGATTTTCCTGCTTTTGTGTAGTTAACCATTTCCGGCACAGTGGTCCCACTCCGGGCACATCTAATTTTCATTCCAAACTTGCATTCGGGACCAAGAATATTTTAATAAAATTTTGTTCTATAATGAAAGCATAAAATGAGGAATTCATATTTTGTAAAAAAGTCGTTTGTAAATTCCGGTGTCAGTCAGCAATTTCTCATTTTGCAGACACACTTTGTCTGTGCCGGAAAGGGTTAAAGTTGTGTAGAATATGATAACTTAAATTATACACTTATAAAAACAGTTTAAAATGTACATAAATGCAATATTTTCCAAATCTCTTTACTTCTGAAAATAAAACGATTTAAAAAGTAATATTGGGTTGTTCGAAAAGTTCTTTCCGATTGGGAAAGTTGGTTTGTACCGGAAAATTCTATAAGTTAATTATTATAGAATAATTCCAATATTAATAATTGACAGTCAGAATTTCCTGGTACGAATTGATTTTCCCAAGCAGAATGAACGCTCTGAACAACCCAATAGTTTTATGCATCAGATATTCCTAAAGAAGGTTTTAATATAGTTAAGAAAACACTAAAAATTGCTGATTTGTTGTATTAAAGCATCTTCAACCTTTATATAATAATTGTTTTTTCATACATTAAGTTTTCAATCTTTACAGAAAGAAATACAATAACCGGAGATCGCAGTTATACATTTAACACCAAAGGTTCTTCTACAGGGTGATTGTTCTTAAAGTTGTGAAAGTAAAACCATATAACAAAAGAACCATTGATCCAAATGACCTGAAATTTCAGCTGTATGCTCCCAAAGCAATGGGAATTTTTTTGGCGTAGTTAAAAAAGAACTTAAAATCGCACCGACAGATGGCGCTGTAGGTTAACATCAACTGGTTTCCTTCCTCTACCCGGTTTTAGGCTCAGTGAAGCAGAATATTAAAATTGCAAAACCATCTTCCGTAAATATCCTATCGTCATTGGACTTTTTCTTAAATTCTTAAGTGTCCTAAATCTCCTACGAGTAGTTGGTGCGCTGTCATTATTATGATAATACAGTTTCACTAACAACGCACGCTCCGTCAATGGCACAGTCATTGGGAGAATATCCGTGGAATAATAAACAGGAGCTGTACGTGCTTCACGCATTTAACGCCACTGCATCTGTGTCATGCACAAGCTCGTCTATCGACTTTGCTGCATATACAGCGCCATCTGTTGACGAGATTTTAAGTTTTTTTTTAAACACGTCAAAAAATTCCCATTGCTTTGGGAGCACACTAGTAAAATTTCAGGTTATTTGGATCAGTGGTTCCTTGTTATAGGGTTTTACTTTCACAACTTAAAAAAAAATCACCCTGTATATATACAATTATTCACATAATTTTACATCGCACTATTTTAAAATAATAAGAAATTCTCTTTTGGATAATATTACTGAAAAATAAATAAACATTTTGCATAGACATTTTACTGAAATAAATGTGTTGCAGAACATTAATGTATTATTGAAAATGTTAAAAAAAAAACATAATCCGTTTTTCTACTTCAGATATCGTTTAAATTTGTTGAAAAATATGATAAAGAGAGGATTTAAAAATCTTTCAATAGTTAATATTTCCGCTTCAAATAAATATGTTTTAGAATAGTTAAAGATATGTAAAATGTGATACTTAACGTATTCAATAGATATTTTAAGACAAACAAAAAAAGAATACATTATAAAGTATGGCAATTGCTACAAAATATAAAAGGGACTGCATTTTAAAATCAGATATTCGCAAACCTAGTTTCTATTTTAACTAAAACAAATTCCGAAATGCTATTGTAATTTTTCCATAATAAATTTCATCTCTGAAAAAAATGACTGCTGAATGCTTTTTGAAATTTTCTTATAAAAGCAAATTAACATTGTTTAAAGTTCAACGATCCTTGAGATGCCTGTTTAAAATAATGCCAAACGTTAACCCATAATTGCATAGTGATGTAAATTTCCATCACTTTTTATTTAACTTTTAATAAATAAATCAACTTCTTCGCCACCACTATATTTATATAGAAATATTAATCCAGTAAATTTCCCGTGAACTATGTTGCTGAACAAAGTTAAAAATCTATCTTAAAATTTCTGGTGTCTAATATTAAATATATGTATAAAAAAACACAATTGTAACAGAAAAACTCATGCAAAGAAGGGTTAAAATATGACTATTTTATTGATAAATAAATATACATGAAAAATGGTTATCTATATGTTGTGAAGGTAGAAAAATGTATTTGTAATACTAAAATTAAGCATTATTGGCAGAAAAGAGATAACATTTGCAAACTAGAAAATATATTTTAATAAAAATTTAAGTTAATTTAAAATGTTTTATGATTTATTGCAGCGTTAAGATTTCCTCTAAGAAAAACCATTTTGTGCAGTTAACGATGCTTTAAAATACTCAATTAGAAAAAAGTTTAAAACCTACATAAATGAATAATTTTGTAAAGTTAAATTATTGTAATATTTAAACTTGTTGGATGTGCCAATCCCATAACTTTCTTCTATCTCATACAAGTTTCGCATACACTAAAAAGAATCAGCACCAATTTATATCAAGGTCTAACTGAAGCTAAAGTTTTATTAAATTCCGTGAATTAGTTCTTGAGACATGACTATTACTAAAAACGTGTAAATTTTGCAAAATGTAGCATAGAAGCGCCACCTGTTGGGAGATTTAGACTAAAACCTAATCAACAAAAACTTATTTCAACGTCTAACTGAATCTGAAGTTTGATGAAAATCCGTCCGTTAGTTCTTGAGATATAGTTATCTTAAGAATCATGAAAATTAGTATAGTAGCGCCACCTGTTGAGATATCCACACCAAAACCTAATCAGCGTCTATTTATGTCAAGGTCTAACTGAATCTGAAGTTTGATGAAAATAAGTGCATTGGGTTTTGAGATAGAGCTATTTCGGAAATCGCGAAAAATGCAGCGTAGCAGCGCCACCTATTGGGCGATTTTCACCAAAAACTAATCAGCAACAATTTTCATAAGGGACTAACTGAATATAAAGTTTTATTAAATTTCGTGAATTAGTTCTTGAGATAGAGCACCCACAAAATTTTTATCACATACAGACAGACAGAGTCACAGAGTCACAGAGAGACATTTTCTAAAAACTGTCAAATGGTGTTCAGGACCTTCTAAAACGTATAAATTCGTCGAAATCCGGAAGTCGAAAATTTTCATGAATCCAATACTTTCTTCTTGTAAAGGTAGAAGAAAGTGAAAAGAATGGCATTTTTGCGTCAAATATTCCTAAACTAAAGCTTAAAAATTTTTAAGAAAAACCCTAAAATCATTGAATTGATTTATTCAAAGAATCTTTAATTTTATTTGAATAATGATTAGTTTCATATCTATAGGTTTTCATCTTTTAAGAAAAGAAATACTATAACAGAAGATTGGGAGTTACATATATATTTGACACCAATGATTTTTCTACACGTAAAATTAATCAATTAATTTAAAAACCACACTACTTTAAATGAAATGTTAGTACTTCATATTGGATAATATTACTGAAAAAAAAATCATTTGCAAACACCTGCTTTCTAAAATAAATATGTCGCAGACTACGAATAAAGTATATGAAAAATACACCAGAAAACATATTGATATTTACTAAAAGATAGTTTTATTTACAGTGAGAGTGTCACAGAGCGATTGGAAATGTACTATATATTTGTGGAACATATAGTACATTTCCTCGTTTACACAAAATAGGTTTTTTTTTTAAATAAAGATTTGCAATTTAAATATTGATCACCATATTATGGACTCGGGTATGCACAAAACTTCGTTATAGTGATTGCCGTATAATCAATTTATAGGCGTAGAACTCACTAAGCTCTGTTAAAATTATTGTCATTGTAACGATTTATGCACGATAAATTCACAGCGCCCAGTTATAGAGGTCACTGTATTAACGATATATGGCTGATAGGTACACAGGGCTCCGTTATTTTGATCACGATATTAACAATTTATGGGCGTGAAACCGCAATGCCAATTTTCAATGATCGTCATGTACAGGGTGTTTAAAAAATGACCGGTATATTTGAAAAATCAATAAAAATCTAAACGGGCAGCGATAGAAATACACCGTTTGTTGCAATATGCTTGGGACAACAGTAAATTTTCAGGCGGACAAACTTTCGAAATTAGTTACAATTTTCAACAACAGATAGCGTTGCAGTCTGGAAAAATCTAAACCACGATATTTTCCACATATCCACCATGCGCAGCAATAATATGGCGTAGTCTCTGAACGAAATTACCAGAAACCTTTTTAAACGTGTCAGGCGGGATGGCTTCACATGCAGAATAGATGTACTGCTTCAGTTGTTCAATTGTTTCTGGATTGTGGCGGTACACCTGGTCTTTCAAGTGTCTCCACAGAAAGAAGTCACAGGTTTACAAAGGTTTCTGGTAATTTCGATCAGAGACTACGCCATATTATTGCTGCGCATGGTGGATATATGGAAAATATCGTGGTTTAGATTTTTCCAGACTGCAGCGCCAGCTGTTGTTGAAAATTGTAACTAATTTCGAAAATTTGTCTGCCTGAAAATTTACTGTTGTCCCAAGCATATTGCAACAAACGGTGTATTTCTATCGCTGTCCGTTTAGTTTTTATTGATTTTTCAAAGATACCGATCATTTTTTAAACACCCTGTATCTTAGCCTGTCCTATTTTGGTTTATTTTATCTGATAGCTTTTCATTTCCTCTAGATAATGAGAGGCAGGGCCGAGGAGGTCTTTGTCAGGGAGCTCATGGGAAAAATATATATGTATTTATGTCTCGGAATCTTTATTTACGGTTTTTTTTTTTATTCCTATTAGCTATTTTTGTATGGTTTAAAATACAGTAATTTATTTATATTTTTCTGTTTGGATGTAAAATGAACTTTCTGAACCCCAAGCTGTAGACGACAGCAGGGAACCACAGAGAAGCGACTGGCTAGGTGGGCGAAGACCTGCTAGTATTTTATAAAACACTTAAATATACTTTTTGAAAGGTTTGTGGAATAATTAACTGCATGAAACTTTTGATATCTGGAAACTTTCTTTTTAATAATGTTAAATATTTATTTTTAAAATTATATAAAAACTATCCTAAATAGTAAAGGAATTTGCTTAATAAAATATTAATTGATGTAAATAATGTGACAAGTGAGTAGAAAAGTACAAATTAAGACTTTAATTGAATACATACTTTGGTTTTAATACTTTCACTAAACTGAAATTCATAAAAAGTTTGTTCATAAGATAGCAATATAATTACGTTAATAGTAGTAAAATAAATGGTTAATTGCTCCTTTATTAGTGATAATTATATGAAAACAAAGAAGATGTGACGTAATCCGAATAAATTATTGTCTTCAGTAATTATTGCGCTTAATACAGAGATATCAAAGTAATATTTACTGGAAAGTTAATTACTTTATTAAGAAATCCATATATGATAATTACACGAGGACAAGAAAGTCAAATTGACAAAAGTTCAATGCACCCTTTTATCATTAGAAAGATTCAAACAAAAATATGAGGATTCTTTTTATCGCTATTTTGCAAGATCAATTTTATTATGGAAAAATATATGAATTTTCTGTGGAATAATTCTTGTAAAGATTTTCATCATAAGAAATCTGAATAATGAACTCTGAACGTGCTAAATCTCCATAATTTAAAAAAACACATTAAAATTACTATTGTGACGGGTCCAAGATGTTATAAATAAAAGAGATAGCGTTGAACCTTTAAATGAACCGCTCCCATAAATCATAGAAGTGAATTTTATTAAATTTAGCACGTCAAATAAAAAAAATACAGTTTTCTTGGTTAATGATATTGCACAATAATTATTATATTACGGGCTCGTTTAGCTTATGAACATAGTTCAATTTCAGAAATGTCCAATGTTTATCAAAGTATACTTTTACAATATGAAATAGGTGTTAAATCCCCTCCAAAGTGGTCACGGGATCTGAAGATCGGCTCGCTAGTCTGACCCTTCACAAAGAGTCTCCTGTCAATCTTCTCTTGGATAAGGGACAGGGATCGGTGTTTTCGTTGCCCGAACAAAACTGGAACTATCCACACTCGGTTCTCAAGGCTGTCCGGCAACAACCTGAAAAATATATGTCAGCGAAAGGTTTTCTCTATCCGGAGATTCTAGCAATCATCGGAAAATATTTCACCCGGAGTTATGACTCCGTTTTCTTAGATTCAGATCCCTGCAACCTAATTCGAGCACTCACTCCTAACATTTTCTTCTCATATCACCTCATATCAACCTAGAACAATAGGTGTCTCCCCAGTCACTAGACGCTCTTCCAGATGAGGTCACGTAGAAAGTCCGTTATGATAGGTGAAAAAGGATTTCTCACGTACTCTCTCTATATCTTATGTCATCTTGGTTCCCACGGTACCTGGGCGGTCGTCGGACGATGAAAGATGCGCTGTTCTACTCGTTCCCTTTTTCCAGCTGTCTCGAAACCTTCAAGAAGGAAGATTGGTGATGATGGAACGATTTTTTTTTATTTTCACCGTCCAATCTGTGGAGTTAATTTGATTTTGGAAGCAAATCTGAAATACATGGGATTCCCTATACGTGGATTTAGGCTTCAAAACAGGACTTTTGGGTGAGATATAGTGAATTTCTCACAAAATCCCCCCCTTAAAATTATTTTCCGGCAGCAAGACATAAAATCTGCAAGAAAAATGATTAGCTCATCCCCTTGAGTGGCTCATATATTCTAATATTTAAACGTCTGTCTGTGAAAAATTAATCTAATTTCTTACACTCTGCTTACAATTGATTAAACACTTTGCCTTATAAAATCTTAACTTTTAAAAGGTATATTTATTACATTATACATACAAGAAACAATAACACAAAAATAATTAGATATGTACAAAGAACTGGGTTTTCTGATAAACTCGCTACTAAATTTCCTACTCAAATTTTAATGAACAATACTTCAAATGCAGAATTATTGAAGTTATCGTGTCCATAAAAAAGTGATATATATATGATCGGCATAGATCTGTAAAAAATTTCCAAAAATTGCAACATATGAGAGAATGTAATAGGTAGTATTTCTTACGAAATCTACCTAAAAATCATGCGTCGAGCATAGACTGAAAACGATTATATTAGTTGATGTAACTTTAAGCTGCAGCTTCTTCATCATACAATACAAGAATTAACAATCATGCTTCAGGCACAGTTTATAAAAACACTTTCCAATACTACAAGACTACTTTAACAAAACTTCATCGTTTAATAAGATGAAAGATGATGTCTAAGTGAACAATTGGGAAAACTCATAACACATTTTAAAAATTAATTTCAGCTATTGCCATCAGTGGTCTTTTGTGCAGTGTTGTATGTCATCTAGAGATGTGTATTATATACTACAACATATCGTCGCTACTATGTCAAACTATCGAATGTGAAAAAATGCAATTTTCATTACTTTTAAAAATTGACCTATTGTCACCACTAAATTTTAATGGTATTCTTCATTAGGGCCAGTTTGGTCTGTTTTTTTTTTCAGAAATTCTGCATTCGTACCAGAAATTTCAAACTGAAATTTTTTCTGGGATTTTACATTTGGGGGGATTTTACACAACTGGATTTTACATTTGCCACGCTACATTCGAAATCCATTTTGCAGTAGAATTGACATGCATGTTGTTCTTCATTTGAGTAATTTTAGTGGTTTATTACCTGTTATTTAGTAGTATTATTTTCTATTGTTTTCTATACTCTACAGGTGACCATTTTCTATATTTTATTTGAAGTTTACTATTTGAAGTTTACTATTTTATTTTATATCATAGGGTAAAAAAATTATGGTGGTTACAGTTGCATAATTAACCACTAAAACACTATAAAAATTATTTTCCTCTTTCCTATGCTTATTCTGCACCAAAACTTATCCAATGATGCAAAAATACAATTAAAAAGTAGGTGGAAAATAAATTCAGGATATAAAGGGTTAAAGTACATTGTTTCTCTCAAAATTTCAGGTATGAATTCGGCATCTCTAAATAAACAAGAAGACCAGATTGGCAAGCCTGTTCTCAACAGAAATTTTGTTAGTTCCCATACTCAGCGAAGAATTCAAAGAAAATTTAGTGGTGGCAATCGGCCCATTTTTAAAAGTAATGAAAAATGCATTTTTTTCACATTCGATAGTTTGACATGGTACCAACGATATGTGCTAAAATTTATTTCAGTTGAAAATCCCCCTTCAGCAAATTCCGCAATAAACGAAAATATACTACAGATCTCTTGTGATGTCCTGTATATGACCTATACACATTATGATCTATACACATATGATGTGTATACAATTTACACACCAAGTTATAACAAAAATTTAATTAAATTTAAAAACGCGTACCACAACTGAAAACGCACTTCCTGCAATTATTGTTAATGGACAGTACAATTCCGAACGACAGTACTGTAAATGAACGGTGACTGCTATACTGTAAGTATCTTGTAATGCACTTCAGTGATATGTATTAATTTCAATGTGTTTAAAATAGGGTAAAATAATTAAAATACGCTCCAAAGATTTTCCCCCATGTACCGTAATGTAACTGAATTCTTTTGAGTGTCCCTGTAAAGGAAATATAAACGCTACATTCTTCGTTTTCAATATCGGCATGCCATAGTAAACTTTAATAATACATATCAATTGCATAGACAATCAATACATAGCCAACTGCATGAGAATCAGAGTATATTTATGCTAGTCAGTATGCGGACAGACAAACAAACCGAATTCATAAAAACTTTTCAACTATATTGGAAAGTGTTAAAAACATGATTTTTTATATTGTTGCAAGTGCAATTCTGAAAACATTAAGAATAAAATTATTTTTTTCAAATTTTTTTAGAATATAATTTTTTAGTAAAATAAATGTATACATCATTTTGTATGGTTTTAATTGCATTTTATTTAGTTATTTATATAATTATTTTCACTGGTAATTTAATAGAAACTTAATTTTTACTTTCCGAACAGATACAGTATAGAAATTATTGAAAACATGATAGGAAAAACAACTATAAATTGCTCGTATATCTTTACACTTTGAGTGGTCTTGAATCGTTTTTTTTTTCTATTTTACGATGTTTCTGTATGTATGTGCATTAAGTATATCTGTGCATATTCGGAAAACATATTCACCTCCTCGATTTTTCTCAATCCTCTCAAACAAACTTAATTCTTAAGTAAAGCCTTAATTAAATGCAATCAACTCTATCAGATTTAAAGAGATTAGCAAAAGCAGCTTATGAGTTTTCTTTTCTTTGTCGGTGATGTCAATTTATAAATGATTAATCACGTGGATTGATTGATGTTCCAATATTATTAGGAAACTTTAAAGAAACTCAATGAACAGTTTTAAGAGTTTTACCACTTAAATATAATTTAGATTATAAATCTTTATTATCGCTCAGTTTTTCATTTTTAAAACATCTTTTATTCTATTTAAAACATAGCTACATTTCTTTGTGGGAGATAACTCGCATCGAAAATGTTCTCTTTTATTTTAAATAAATTATAAAATATTTAATTTTAAAAACTACTTCTTTTTATTATTATTAATAATTTACAACATTGTGTTACTGGAGATAATAATATCTATAATTAGAATTATAAAATAATCTCAACAAGAAAGCTCGTTATAAATATTAAAGCAACATGATTTTCCAGATAGCATACAGCAAATATCATAATCATGTATGCTATTTAATAAATGTATATATCAAAACTGTAACTTTTCTTTTTTAGTGTTTGTAATTGAAATTCTTGTCTATAAAGTCTGTTTAGACTCTTATTAAATGTATATGTTGTTATTCTTTAGTTACATACAAATATATTTAAGGAAATCAAATTTCTGTATAAATTTAAAGATATTTACAGACACCATTTCAGTACAAAAACTAAAACGTGTAAAGTTTCTTTTTGCTTACAAATGCTACTATAAACATATAATGGCTGTAAAGCAAGAAAAAAAGTAAGCAGTTTTTAAGAAAATTATTTAAAATATAACAGTAAAACTAGTTGTTTTATTACTCAGATACTCTTTACTTTCATTTTGAAATAAAATAAATAATTTGTGAAGTTTTCATTTGTTCTTTAAATAATTCAACAGCATAATTCATTTACTATTTCTTATGTTAAAATATATTTTGTTTCGTTTCTCCTTTCCATATTTAAGGGCGTTCACGCCTCGTAATTTTTTCCCATTTTATTTTATTCGATGTCAAAACTTTGCATTTGATCAAAAAGCCTATTTTTATTTATTCTGGCGTCGCTTCAATGAGGTCTTCCCGCCTATGAGAAAAGCCGAATTACACCTGTTTTCTTTATCCGCCAGCGGAGTTCCCTGGTGCGCTTTTTCATTGGTACAGAGATTTTGTCGCAATGCGTTTTATCGGGAAATTGCACCTTTGTGCACTGGCTCGCAACAGCTCGCACTGCGTCAGGAGCCCACTTTTTACATTATTTTCTCTAACCTGAAAACACACGGTTCAGTTGTACCAGAAATGTGTAACGTCGTAACGTAGACAGCTTGACTATATACTTTTTACAAGTTTGTTTTGCCAGATGTTACTTAATCGTTATGAAATTATTAATATGTTGAGGTCTTATAAGCTTAATATTGCCCAGAGAAGATATCTCCCATCTGATGTTACATTATTTCATTGAATAAAGATTTTTATACCGAACTTGACTGTGTTTTGATGGGAAATTTCTATGGTTACATCCATGTTTCTCTAATAAATTAACCGACCACGTCTCGACAGCCTATTTTCGACATTATGCGCGGATTTATGTTATAACATGAATAGGATCCTAAGATAGTACATGCCAATCAGATCGACAAACATCATTACGACCAGTAGATCTAATCTATCTGCATAATATCGTTGATTTAGCTGATATTCGCTGTTTATGCTCACTAATCACCTTGTCTGCAGCAACGATTTCGTCACATGCATTCCATAAAACATTTTAAATATATATTATTATAATGAGCTTAAATAAATTTTTTGTTAATTAAATTAATTGGATAACAATAAATTAAGCTTAAAATAATTGAAAAGCTTGAAAAAACCTTTTGTTATATTTTGAGCGTGATTGAAATATAGGCAGAATACGATATAAAAGGCGTCATCATAACTGGAAGCTCTTTTTTTAATAAAAACAGTATTCTATCTCAATGTTATAGTACTTTTTAAAAGTTTAGATCTTTAATGCAATTAATTATATTTATTAATAATTAATAATTAATGCAATTAAATCTAAGCAATTTTAATATAAAATGTCATCAAGCATATGCATTTAATAAAAAGTATATTAATATGTATTATTATATTTCATTATAAATAAACAATTCATTAAGTAAATCATTTAGTTAACAATAAGTTAGGTTTAATGTATTTGAAAGCTCAAAAATATTTTCTTATACATAAAACATGTGGTTCGCGTTCAGACAAATATTGACAAAAACTGAGATTGATTGCCCAATTAAATTTTTTTTCCACCCTAAAAGTTTACAAAAGTATAATAAATATCTATTAGTTTTTCCAATAAAAATAAACACAACTTATTTTTAAAAACAAAAGTTTTTCACTTTCATTTCCAGAAAGTCCTTTTCAGTTAAAAATATCTGAAATATTTTGACAGAAGAAATCAATAACGGTAGTTACTTTTTACGACGATAAATCTCCTTGATATAAACATAGGTAAATAAACATAATATATCATGAACTTCTGTTTTTAGGCTTTCATGTTTAAGCAAATAAAGTTTAAATTCTACAAGAAAAACGAAGTCAGAGAATAATGAAGAGATAAACATTTTTTTAGCTTTGACAAATGAAACAATATATTGAGCATGCAGATAAATACTTCCTTGCTATAAAAAGTGTGGCTTAGAACATGCCAGTGATTTATAACTTTTGAAAGTCTAATGGCGCTTCACTTCAGAGAAATCTGCGGACAGAGTGGTGTTCTGCATTTTAAGTGCATGTAAATAGGGTGTATAAGAATTATGTGAATTATTGTCAAGTGTTCAGAAATTAGAATACTGAAACACTTGTAAAACGTGCAGATGGTGTATATTATTATATTTATTCCAACCTTTCATTTTATTATTTTATTCTATTTGAATATGCTACCTTGAAAGACCGAAATTGGAGAATGTCGACTTTCACCGGTGAATGTCAACAAACACCAAATACTTCGGTGAAAGATCGAATATTTCATTACATTCTTGTACATTCGGACCCTCACCGGTGTATGTCGACAATCACAGATATGCTCTGGTGGAGGTCGAAAAGAGAAGAGCTTGAATCTCTTTCTCCCTTGCGGTAGCTAGTGTGATGGTGTGATGGTGTGACGTCACGATCCGTACATTCAGGCCCGGAGAGAAGTGTTACTGATCTGCGCGCGCAGCGCGATCATTGAGAAGGCCCTGAGCCGACAAAGAGGGGACTGGCTGTTTCCCGCCAAATCCTTTTTTCTGGTGGAGTCAGTCAGCTTTGTCAGTCTTATGCAAGGTTTGATGGTGAGTGCAGCGTTTTCTTATTTTTTTTTCCGATACCCTAATTTATACAGAATGGATAATGCAGTGAATCGTGATATTTTCCTTGAAAAGTTAAATGCATTAATTGCGGGTAAACGAGGAGACGATTGTTTTTATTTTTCTCAAAAAAGTAGTATAAAATACTTTCTGAAGTGGTTTCTGTTAAAATTAAGTGCATCACACCTTTAGATTACAGATGATTAAAATGTTTTGACGTTTTAAAAATTAATGGTGAAGAGAAGTTAATTGTACCATTAAAACCAGGAGAAACGAATATACAGTGTTATGTTACCAATGAGGAATTGTTCAGTATACTATATGAAACTCACACCACAATAGGCCACGGAGGAAGAACACGTATGCTTAAAGAGTTGCAAAATAAATACAAAAATATTACATATGAAGTTGTAATGTTGTATTTAAATTTATGCAAACAGTGTCAAATGAAACACAGTGCACCTAAGAAGGGTGTTGTTGTGAAACCAATGATCAGTTCTGATTTAACTCAAGATGTCAAGTTGATCTGATAGATCTGCAGTCAAACAGAGATGGCGAATATAAGTTCATAATGGTTATCAAGATCATTTAACTAAGTTTGTCCAGCTACGACCTTTGAAAACTAAGAGGGCGGAAGAAGTAGCGTATCACGTTCTTCCAATATTTTTAACATTTGGTGATTCAGCAATATTGCAATCAGATAATTGTAGAGAATTCAGTAATCAAGTCATATCCGAAATATGCGCTATGTGGAAAGATGTTAAGATAGTTCATGGAAAGCCTCGTCACAGTCAAACACAAGGCTCAGTTGAAAGGGCCAATTAGGATATACAGAATATGCTAACTGCAGGGATGAACGATATCGATACAAATAAATGGTCAGAAGGTTTACCATTTGTTCAATTTGCCAAGAACACTACATACCACGAAGGAATACGCCAAAGTCCTTATGAAGCCATGTTTGGCATTAAAGCGAAAAGAGGCATAGCATCGTCTTTTTTGCCTAGCGAACAAATCCCAAATATCAAAACCGAAGAACAACTTGAAGAAATTGCCAATACTTTTGAAACCGAAGAACAGCTTGAAAAAACTGGTAATACTTCTGAAAAAAATTGAGCTGTGGTCATACCAAAAACCATATTCCAAAGAAAAATTTTGAAGAGGACTTGCAATCTACCACTTCTTCACATCAAGTTCTGACTGAAAAACACGAGTTAATTTCTATAAAAAAGAGCGGCAGCGAAAGAGAATCTTCTACTGCAAACAACAAAAATGTTACGAACCTCACAAAAACAATTTCCTCCTGCTCAAATTGGTGATACTGTACGAATACAAGTCCCTGATGTCGACCGTGGTCGTACAGAACACCGAAATGTGTTAGCGGTTGTTGCTGGAATAGAAGACTCCGACTTCTATAAACTTGCAAATGAAAATGGTACCCTCAAGCAGCTTTAAACACGTAATAAGTTCGTAATTTGTAAAGAAAAGTTACTTTCCATAGATGAGATTTATTTTAAAGAAATTTCGCTGAGAGAAGCAACTGCAGCTAATTCGAGAAGCGGTGGGCAAGGCTATACACGCTGTCATTGCAAAAGGAAGTATTCCACAAATAAATGCAGTTGTAAAAGCAAGGGCCTCTTGTGCAATTCAAAGTGTCATAATAGTTTAAGTTGTTGCAATAAATAAGATTTGAATCACATAATTTAGTAAGTTTTTTATTACTATCATTTTATTTTCTCATTTAGAACGTACTGTATAATTAAGTAAGTTTTTAACTTCTATTATTTTTCTTTCTGATTTTGAATGTACTGCGTGTTTTAAGTTCTTAGTCATTCCTCTCAGAAAGAGAGGCGAAAAATTTATCGCGATTGAATTACGGAGAAAAAAATATAAATCTCGGACATGTTCAACATTCACCACTGGTGATGATGAATGGTGAGTGCATGGTGAATGTCGACATTTACCGGTGTAAGTCAGAAATAAGGGTATTTAGCAAATATTTCGGACATACACCAAGCGACTATGTGTTTGTTGACATTCACCGGTAAAAGTCGACATTATCCAGATTTCGGTGTTTCACCTCAACAAATATACAAAAGAGTTGAAAATATGTTTTTTCACTTTACTAAATATTGTATAAAGTGTCTTGCTTATTTTGTATTACTGTATATCAGGCATATGAGAATTGTCTATGCTGTTGTAGAGTGGCTGTTAAAGCAAGCTGTGCGGTCGCAGGATTCTGGAAAGGTTTTTTTTTCTTTTTCAATTGGTTCATGGATTTCGTTCCTACAACTACCGGCAGGCTTGCCATGAGTACACAAGTTAATCAGACGTAAATGCTGTCTTTAGATTTCCATTTAAGAAAATCTTTGAAGAGGACAGCAATATAGTAAGCCCTATTTGAAAAGTATAAAAATAGATTTTTTTGTCGATTATAACTTGTCCTTACCTCTAATTTACTCTTTTGCAGATGGTAAAGTCTACTAACCAGGAAACCACGCCATAGTGTAATAATGAAAAGAAATCTACGGTAATTTCCGGTGTATAGACCGTGGCTCAAATAAATCTGTTTCCGACTAGAAAGTTTATTTAATAAAATATAACCTGTTTGTGCATGGAACTTATTTGACCTTTTTAAAAAAATAAAATTTCTGTTTCGTAACAGAATTTTTTTAGCCGCGGCTTATACACTGGAAATTACGGTAAGCAAGCAGCAATCGAAAGAGAATAGTGAAATGTGTTTTCTAACAAATAAATAATTTTTCTTCGTCTCCTCGTTGTCCATATATAAAGTCTTAAAATTTGCTAATTTATGGGAGAAAAGGCGTGGTTCTGATTCAGAAATTTTAATAATTCGATTAATATAAAATAAAATACATACTTAGATATAGTAATATAAAAATGAAAGAGGCCCACAAAAAATGCTATTGACAAATATCGTACTGAACCAAAAAAGGATTGAAGCATAGAAAATAGTGAGACCAAGAACATTTCATGAACATAATTCTATTGTCCAGTGCAATCATTACAATGGTCCACCTCCTGCGAAAAACAAAATTACAAATGGAAGTGGCCCAGTTTGCACTAATCCAGATTTGTACCAAGCATACCGAATCATGTCGGAGTATTAAGGCGCACTAAACAGGACAAGTGTCATAGAAAAGTGACTGGTGTTTCATGAAGTTTTTACGTTGAAAACGTAATGACTCCTCCTTCCATCCTATTAAATCAATAAATTAGCAAATTTTAATACTATATCTCGATAACGGGGAGACGAGGACAAATGATTTATGCCTCAAAAAACAAGTTTCACTATTGTCTTTCGATTGCTGTTTATTTAGATTTTTTTTTTCATTATTACACTAATGGCGTGGTTTCCTGATAAGGATTTTTGAAACTATTGTTTTTTCATTATCGAATTTTCGTATATAAAACGTACATGTGAAACATGTAGCTCTAATTTCGTTTTAGATGGGTTGTCCAAAAATTCGTGACAGTTGGAAAAATGAATTTGTACCGTAAAATTCTATCAATTAATGTTTAGACTTTAACTCCGACATCTAACGTGTAATAATTAACGGGCAGAATTTTTAGGTATAAATTAATTTTCCGAACATCCCGTGCTCATCTATCGTGTATACTTCAGTTTTTGATATAATAAGTGTGCTTGTAGCATAAGCAATAGTGGGAATGTATTCTGAGTAATTTAAATTATCACAAATGATTCCCCTCCTTTAATTATATAAATGCAATACCTGTTTGAAAGTTCTCAGTTTGTAATATCATACACACGTTTTCCAAAAAAAAAAAAATAAAATAAATGTAATTGTTGTCGACTACGAAATTCAAGTGGACTGTAAATTATACAACTATCGATAAAAATTCAACTATGTTTACTTAACTAACCATTTTTTTATTTACTTCGGAGCTCCCCATGGAACAACCGAACGAAACAAGAACAAAACGACTTCTGAGTTACATTTGTTGCCAAGCGATATTAGAAGCCAAGAGTGGCGCCAACATACCGGCCACCACTGAAATATTTATTTCAGCAACATATCTTAAACAAATGTCCTTCGTTGTAAACATTTTTTTTCTTTTTAACAATAAATCTTCAATTATAATACAAGTTTCAATTCAATCAATAATACAAATATACAATTCAATTCAATTACAATATTAAAATACAAAGTTACTGCAAAAAATTTTCAAATATAAATGCACAAGAAATATAAGAAAAATAAATATTTACATTGTAATAAAGGATCATTTATGGGCAAAATACTAACATTAGAAATTGCTCGTTTGAATATACCATTTGGAGTTTTTACAAGCACAACCCTAATTTTACCATCGCCCCCATCAAGGCCTCCTTATCATAGTATCAGGCTTCACAATCAGCAAGTTTCCTTTGACCGCTATATTCTCCTGCTACTAGCGCCATCAATCGTCAGTAATAGGAGTATTTTCGACATGAAATTTTTTCACAGCTCCATTTGTTCTATGCATTTGCTTATGAACTAGTATCGGTAGCATAGCTGCCAACTTTTACGCTTAATTCCTACCACTATAATTTTATACTAAATTTTATCTTATTAAATTAACAAGATCGTGTGATTACATAACGAAAAAAATTCTATTAAATTTTAGTGGTAAGAAAAAAGCGTAAAAGTTGGCAGCTATGCGGTAGCAGAGCTGCTAGATTTTTCTATTCTCTTTTTGGATACCAGTTTTTTAGTACAGACAATTTTGTTTTGTTTGATCGGAGAATTCTGGGATTTAAAAGAACAACATTTTCTCGAAAATATACTGGTGTTCAAAAAGCCGGAGACTTGGCAACTCTGCGGTAGTATCCACCAGGCAGCGATACTTTCCGGAGAAAGTCAATTAATAAGTGGCAATTACCGCGGACATTTTCTCCCATAGACTTTCTCCAGATTGTCAAGTCTTATCTATTAAGGGAGTCTTGGCCCCCATAAATAACGTCTTGAATGCGACGGACTGACCAGGTACACATAGACAAATTACTATCCTTTAATAAAACCATCGTTCCAATTTTAATATTTTCTTTTTCAAATAACCATTTTGTTCGCTGTTGTAGATTTTTTAAATAATCTCTACTCCATTTTTTCCAAATTAATTGATTAATTTTTGTAATTTGCTGCCAATGACTAAGTTTAGTATTGGCAAGGTCAGTCAAGTTTGGTTCACAGATGCTATTTATAGGGCGGCTTATTAAAAAATGTCCTGGGGTTAACGTTTCATAATCGTTTGGATCCGAAGATAAAAGTATTAGAGGCCTACTGTTTAAAATACCTTCGATTTGATTAACGACAGTTAAAAATTCCTCAAAAGTTAGTGTTAAATCTTCAATAGTTCTTTTTAAATGGTGCTTAAAGGATTTTACTCCTGCCTCCCACAAGCCACCAAAATTAGGGGATCTAGAAGGAAGGAATTTCCAAGAAATTGAATTAGCCAATAAGTAAGCAGCCAATTCCTCGGATTGATTTTTTCAATTTTATGCAATTTTTTCAGTTCTGAATTCGCACCAACAAAATTAGAGGCATTATCGGAAAAAATGGTGACACAAATTCCGCGGCTACCGACAAATCTTTTTAAGGTGGCAATTAAGGCTTCAGAAGTTAAATCTGTTATTATTTCTAAATGAACTGCGCGAGTAGCAAAACAGACGAAAATTGCGACATAAATTTTACTAAAAACTCCTTTACGTTGGTTTTTGTATTTTATAAAAACTGGGCCACATAAATCAATGCCTGAATTTGTAAAAGGGGGATTTATATTTACCCTTTCTTTAGGTAACGAAGCCATGATTTGTTCTGCAATTTTAGGTTTATTTAAAAAAAAAAACAATGCAATTATGCACGATTTTTCTAGCTATGTTTCTGCCATTTAAGGGCCAGAATTCTTGTCTCACAAAATGAAGCAAGGTTTGAGCACCAACATGCAAATTTTTTAAGTGAAAATACTGGAAAATTAAAAGTGTAAGCCTATGGATCTTTCGGTAAAAAAATCGGATGTTTTTTATCATAAGATAAATTCGATTGATCTAGGCAACCACCAACCCTAATAATTTCATCCCTATCAAGAAAAGGATTTAAATTACTTACTCGACTATCCTTTAGTTTCTCACCTTTCTTGAGCGCCTTCATTTCCCTGTAGAAGTACATTACCTGAACCAATTTGACTAATTTAATCTTTGCTTGGTAAAATTCTTCTTTTGTTATAGGCCCTACAATCCTTTCTTTGTGCTTGCAATTATAAATAAATCTATAAATATAAACTAAAATACAAATTAACTTAAAATAACTGTTACTTAAATTACAAAATTTGTTAAGAAAATTATTAAAGTCCTGATTAATAAGATGCAAATTAATAGTATTGTTCGAGTTAAGTTCGACTAAATATGCATCATCATTTGGAAGGTCAGTTTTTTCCTCTTTTTCTGTAAAGTCCAAGATATTATTAGTCAATAATGGACCTTTCCACCACAGTTCCATATCTCAAAGTTCCTGAGGAATTGTTCCACGAGATATTATATCAGCTGGATTATCACTAGAAGGAATGTGTTTCCAATAAAATTGTTCCGTGAGAGACTGAATCTTTGACACTCAATTTGCTATGATAGTTTTTAATAGATGAGCAGAGGTTTTTATCCATGCCAATGCTATAGTTGAGTCTGAGAATAAAATTACTCCTTGAATGTCTAGTTGTAAGGAAGGGAGAATTTTGGCGACAAGTTGAGAAAGAAGCAAACAGGAACATAGTTCCAGTCTTTGCACAGAAATGGTCTTTAGAGGTGACACTCTTGATTTGCTTACAGTTAGGTTTGATGCGGTCGAGTTGGATGAATTTAAACAATATACCTTAACTGCAGCACCAAAAGTTGTTATGGAAGCGTCAGCGAAACCAAGAACAAATATTGCTTCTGTGGAAGGAGTTAAAATGTATCGACTAATTGTTATATTTTCTATAGTTTTTAGTTGACTAACGAAGTTACACCAATCACTAGCAAGGGGTTCCGGAATGTTTTCGTCCCATCCTATTTTATACAACAACAATTTTTGAAGATAACACTTAGCCTTGGAAATAATTGGGCCAATGAGCCCAAGGGGATCATACAATTTTGCTATGACAGAAAGAACCTGTCTTTTGGTGTATGATTTTTGTTCTTTCACCGAAACTCTAAACATAAACTGGTCTTTGTTGGATTGCCAAACCATACCTAGAGTCTTAGCTGAAGTGTCAGGCTTAGTGCAAAAGGAGACATCTTCGATTTCGTCATGATTTAAAAGCTTATTCAAATTTGAATTCCATTTGTGCAAAGCCATTCCACAAGAACGAAATATGTCAATTAAATGATTTTTCAGGGCAATTGCCGACTCTGAATCAGAGGATCCAGTCACGATGTCGTCCATATAGCTATCAGACAGAATAGCTTTTGCTGCAAGAGGAAATCTGTCCTTCTCATCTAAGGCCAATTGTTTGATGCACCTTATGGCCAAAAAAGGGGCGCATTTAGATCCATAAGTGACCGTGTTCAATTTAAAGGCAATCGTGGAATTATTTTCGTAATCCTTCCAAAGAATGCGTAGAAGATCCCTTTGTGAAGGATCTATCAAAATCTGCCGAAACATTTTTTTAATGTCCGCAGTTAAAGTAACCTTATATTTTCGAAATCTTAACAAAATATCAAAAAGATCTTCCTTAACTTCACCGGAAAGCAAAATATCATTCAAGCTTATTCCGGTTGTGGTAGGGGCAGAGGCATTAAAAACAACCCTTAATTTTGTAGAGGATTAATCCGGTTTAAAAATGCCATGATGTGGCATGTAATAAACTACTGATCGAGAATCTTCGACTGAAATTCTTTCCATATGCTCCAATGCTTCATATTCATTTAAAAATTCGCAATAAAGTTTTTTCATAGTACTATTATTTTCCAATCTCTTTACTGTTTGATGTAAACGCCTTTCTGCTAAATTTCTCGAATTTCCCAATGAATTTAATTGATCAGTTTGAATCGGCATTTCGACAATAAACCTTCCGGTATCATCTCTTTTGTGCGTTTTTTGAAAATGAGATTTACAAAATTCTTCTTCTTTACTTAGAAAACGGTCACGTGAAATATTTTCTATTTCCCAAATTTTTTTAAGATTAGATTCAATGTTCTCAATTTCATAATTAAATGTTAATCCACAATATGAGTTAGAACTCTTGATTTTAACAGCTCCAGTAGCAATAAGGCCAAACACCGAATTTTGAAACATTAAATTTGGTGAAATACGATTTATTCCTTCTTTTATTATCTCATAAAAGAGTTCTGCCCCAATTATTAAATGAATTTTTCCCGGTATGTCGAAAGTAGGATCAGATAACAATACCCTATTTGGTAATAATGTTTATCAATTTTAATATTTGAAGAAGGTACACAGTCAGTAATTTTCGAAACAACAAAAAATTCTCTAGGTGAAGAGAATGAAGCATTCTTATTACGAATTATCGTATTAACTTTCCCTTTAACATTAAAGGCATTTCCACCTAATCCACTAACAAAAACATTTATTCTTTCTTTTTTCAAGCCCAAATAGGAGGCCATTTCTTTCGTGATATAGTTAGCTTGGCTTGCGCTATCGAGGATTGCCCTTGGCTGAACGAAACATTTGTGTAACGGACTATAAATATAAATATATGCCGTAGACAAAAGAACTGCTTTTTTACTTTCATTATTATGTGATGAAAAACTCTGAGATATTTCCGATATATTTTGTTTATTTGTTTCATCATTTTCTTTACCAGAACGTCCGTCTGGCGCCAATGATATTTCAAGTTCAGAATCGGGGCTTTTTAATGACGTTTTATTTTGAAATGATTTATTTTTATCTCGATGTAGTAATACGTTATGTCTGAGAAAGCACCGGTGACAGCTATATTTTGAACCGCATTTCGAAAGCATATGCGAATCATTTAAACAATTTATACAAAGTTTATTCTATTTTACTTCATCAAATCTTTGAATTGGAGTCATTTTTAGAAATACAGGGCACTGGTGAATTGCATGTAATTTTTTACAAACAAGGCATGAATTAGATTTCAGAATAAAAGTTTTTTGTTTGTTCTGGGTTTTAAATTTTTGCGAATCTATTTGTGTTCCTTGAAGGTTTTCTAATATTTGAACACGATTTTGCAAGAATTCGATAAAGTTATCCCATCTGGGTAAATCTGTCGTTGCTAATGTCATTTCGAATTCCTTACATGATGTTGTATCCAGTTTTGTCAAAATAATATTAATCAATAAATTTTCACTAAAATTGTTCATTTCGACATTTAACACCTTTAAAGCTCTTACATGCTTTAAAATACAATCAAGCAGCATTCTTAATTTTTCAGCTGAATCACTACAAATATTATCTAACATTAATAAAGATTTAATATGAATGTTAACTATTAATCTTTTATTGTCAAATCTTTTTTTAAGTGCTTCAAATAATGACTCATATGTGTCATCAGTACTTTGAATTTGCTTCGCTGTCCCCACAAGAGAGGATTGCTAATAAAAAAGTTTCTGATCATTACTCAACAATTCGTTCGAATCAATTATACTAGTAAACTGAGTCTTAAAGTTATTCCAATTTTCATACGAACCATCGAATTTCGGCAATGGAATTTCGGGCAATTTTACATTTAAATTTTTTGAATTATTAACACCATTATTTTCATTTATTAGATCAACATTTTTAGTTTTAGAATTTTCAATAAGCCTTTTAAATCTTACCTTGAGATTTTGGAGATCTTGTTCGATTTCTTCAAATTCAGCATCACACTTATCGATTTCTTCATCTTTCAAAATTTTATAGAAGTCCATTTTCAAGTCATCTAATTTATCTTCTAATTTGTTCAAATTTTCTATTTTATTCAAGATATCCACTATTTCTTGTGCCTCATCGGCTATAAAGTTTGACAATTTTGTCAATTGGGCCTTTGTGTTGCCCCTTTTTCGATTCAACACCTTTACATTCATTGTTATTGTTCCGATTTTTTTTAAACAAAACGCAATATAATCCTAATATGATGGCTGATTATTCTCCGCGAGCGGTACCATGATGACGACTACGAAATTCAAGTGGACTGTAAATTATACAACTATCGATAAAAATTCAACTATGTTTACTTAACTAACCCTTTTTTTATTTACTTCGGAGCTCCCCATGGAACAACCGAACGAAACAAGAACAAAACGACTTCTGAGTTACATTTATCCCCAAGCGATATTAGAAGCCAAGAGTGGCGCCAACAGTAATTATCATGTATAGATGTAATTATCATGTATGAATGAAAGTATTTTTTAAGTAAACTTATTACAGGGTTGACTTAAATAGATATTTTTTTCTCATAGATCTATAACTAAGCAACATAGAACGATATTTTATATACCAAAACCTTCGCCAAAAAATATCTAACTAACGCTGAGTTCGTATGCTTTTACTTCAATCTTTTAATAGAAAATTTCTCTTTAATATTTAAATAGCACCACGTTTAATTGCAGGGTTTGTAATACTTTTCTGCATTTAAATAAGACGAAAAATTCTATTAAAAATTGTGGTAAATGCGTACAAACAATGTATTAGCTAACAATAAATAACATAATCTCCGTAAACGCTAGAAATTCATTTCATATATATCAAGCAGAGTCAATAGTTTAGTCAGTATAAAATACTGGCAATAATAAGATTATTTGAACAGTTAAACATTTCCACCCATTTTTTTTTAAAACCGGTATACATTTTTATTATTTTATTGAATAATTTAAACCTAACATATTTCAAAAGCAATTTTTTCCTTTCCTTTTTCAATTATTTTCAGAAATTCTATTTAAGTTTAAAATATATGCACTATTCAGATATACGAAATCAATAAAAGTATTTACTATTCACGACGATAAATGTTGTTGATTAACAGTTAGCAAATAGCAATGATACATCTGATTTTTTTCTTTCTTATTTGAATACCTGATCAAGTAAAATTTAAATTCAACCGATAAAAAATCTTCTGTTATAATGAAGCAAAAATAGTTTTCGTTGAAGAATAAGAAATGCTTATTTCAAGTTCGGCAACTGATAGCTTAACGAACATCATATAAGTATTTGGTTTTGTCATTAAAGAAACTGTACGTTGTGTATAAATAAATTCTTCTCCTAGTAATGAATTTTGAAACCGCAATTCATAGTACTTAAATCTTATTTCTAGTTTTACCAATCTTCAGGCATTAGTATGTATTTTTGGAGATCAGTAGCAGTAAAAATGTGTTTTTTTTATAGTGCTATTATCGTTAATTAACATTATATTTCTCTTAAATAAATTTATTTATATTGTCAATAACATATATACATTGACAGTTATCATTAAAATCATAATTATTTTCTTTAAAAAAACCTGTGATATAGTTCGACGTTTTAAAAGGTATAACATAGACTAACATACAAAGTCAAATTGTTGCAAATAATATGTCATTTATGCGTAGAAATAAACTTTCAAAATCATTTCCATAAAGTGCAAACGACCTTCTGTTTACATATATATTTTAAAACATATGGAGCTTTTATATAAGCCGAGAAGATTGAAAACATTCAGCATATTTTGTTTATTTTTAATAATCCAATTTTGCTAGTGAGGAAATCTAAGTAAAAGTAAAAATATATAAATTCAAATTAAACACAAAACAACCGAATTATATTTTATATTATTTATTTACAAATGTGAAAAAAAAGTAAGCTAAATCTTTTACTTTCATTACAACTTTTTGTTCTCTAACTTTATAGGAATATCATAATTTTCTAAAAAAATATTACTCTCTTTAAATGTTCTTTTGAAAGTTTTGTTTAAGATTCTGATTATAGTTTTTTTTTTATTAGTTGAATAAATTTAAACGTCATAGTTAATTTAGTTATAACGGGGAACATAACATTTAAGTCGCATTTTCTTCTAAAAAAAGAAAGTTCATTATTTTTCTAGCTTTAAGTTTTATTTTGAAAATAAAATGTATTTTTTAAATAAAATGTAATATATTTATATTAATTTAAAAAGAAAACAAATCCATTCAATTATAACCAGTTCACGTTTTCTAAAAATACATTTTATAAAACTAATCTTTTCAAAATATTTCATTATTTTAATGTAGTTTTATCGATAACAATGCATTATCCATTTTTCATAATACACTATTTCCAAAGTATTTTAGCATTTCTTTCACATTAAACCTTTTTAATTAGATATTTTATCGTAACCAGAAGAAATAAAATTGATGATCTTGAATAAACGCTTGTACTAATTTCCAAAAAATATATTTCTATTTATTTCAAATTGTAATCTTTTACATAAAAGGAAACTATTTTCATAAACAATGTTTCAATTAAAAACATTCTTTTAAATTTAAAACAATCTAAATTAAAACAAACATTTCTGTTTGTTTTTACATTGTAATGTTTTACGTAAAAAAGAAAAACTATTTTCATTATTAAATTAAAGCCTATTCCGTTGCAAAAGACAACTAATAGAAAATAAATGTAAATTTTCTTAACAGCTCATATTTTTTATTTAATTTGTATTTTGTATTAAAAAAATAATGTGACAATTATATTGAATTATACTTAATTCAGAACATATAAATATTTGTGCTCAGTAATTTTTATCAAACAGAGAGATATTTTTTTTACATTCATTAAAAATATTTAATTTGTTTTTCTCTAAATGAGGATAAATTATTTCTTTCGCATAGCAGAGAAAATGTAATAATTTTTAAAATTGTATATACATAAAAATTAATCATTCAAATGCATAGGTTATTTGATAAAATGCCCATGTGTTTATACAAAATTTTTATTAAAATAGCATAAACTACTTTTAAAAAATGGGGTAGACAGCGATACGGTAGAAAATATTTTTTAATCATTAAGAAACTAATTCTAAATCGATAAATATAGAGTTTTAAAATGATATGAAATTAGCCAAATATATGTTCATATATATGTATTACCAGCGAATCGTGTAACAGCAGGATTGTACTGCATATTTGTATTTCAAATTTATTGCAGAAATGCCTAACTAAATACACTGCTCAAAACAATTAAACGATATTTGAAGTTTTATATAAAATAAAGATATAAACGAAATTTTTTTTGCCGAAAATAGAAGAAGATAATCACAAATGCAAATTTTTCTGGTTTTCAAACTGTGGAGTATGCAAATTTTGAGTTCGACGTCAAAAACGTCGCTTCAGCGGCAGCGAATGAAATTTGACTTTCAACTGGATAAAAGAGAATGAAGACAAGGATGATCGGCATTCAGTGATTGCTTTGTTTCGATGAGTACGATGTCTCAGCGAAGTCATTTGACAGATTCAGAAGCTTGGAGAATTGTTGGTAGGTTAGAAGGGGGCCAAACTCAAGCCGAAGTAGCGCAAGCCATTGGGGTGTCACAAAGTGTCGTTTCCAGGATCTGGAACCGTTTTTTGGAGAGTGGATGTGCAGGCCGAAGACCAGGGCAAGGTCGTAGACGGGCAACAACGCACAATGAAGATCGGTAATTAGCGTTAACAGCTCGGAGACACCGAAATATGAACGCTACTCTTCTCCAACAACACCTTCGCTCGGCTACAGGCACCACGATTTCAACTCAGACTGTCCGAAACCGGCTCCATGCTGTAGGTATGTATGCTCGCCGAGCGATGGTATGTGTTAGATTAACGTCAAGGCATCGTCGCGACCGCAGGGAGTGGGCAACCGAGCATGTCAACTGGAGGAGAAATGAATGGAGCAATATTCTGTTTTCTGAGGAGTCCCGTTTTTCTGTGCATCCGGATAATAGGCGTATTTTCATCTGGAGGGACCGTGGCAGTAGGAATAATCCTGCGTTCGTGCACGAAAGTGTCAGATTTGGCGGTGGAGGAGTGTTGGTGTATGGTGGCATCTCCATTGACGGGCGCACTGACCTCTACATCATTCGAGATGGAGCTCTGACTGGTCGCGGATATAGGGATGAGATCCTCAGACCTATTGTAGTCCCTTACGCTGCAGCAATCGGAGATAACTTCATTTTAATGGACGATAACTGCAGGCCACATCGTGCAAACCTGGTGCAGGATTTCCTTTTCGAGGAAGGAATCGTTCGAATGGAATGGCCAGCGTGTTCTCCAGACATGAATCCAATCGAGCACGTTTGGGACGCTCTAGGAAGACGAGTTTCTGGCCGCCAACAACCCCCACAAACTCTCCAAGAACTGTAAAGAGCTCTTCTGGAAGAGTGGGGCAGAATACCCCAACTCGTCATTAATAGCCTCATTGAGTCCATGCCTCAAAGGTGTTCAACGTTGCTGGCCGCCCGTGGAAACCATACCCCCTACTGAAAATGATTTTCTTTGAAGAAAACACCTTTTCTTATTCTTTTTTTCTCATATGCACAAATTGTGTTTTTTTCCTTTTGTACTCAAATGCGCAATAAAATGCATTTTTTTCTGCCAAACATGTGTAATTTATTCTCATATAACCTACTATGTCTGTCGACCATGTATCAATCAGCTAAAAAGTTTCCCAGATACAAAATCCACCTAAAACTGCAATATCCTTTAATTGTTTTGAGCAGTGTATTTCCAAAACATTTCTTAACAACCTTACTGAAAAAAAAATTCAATTCTATAACGTGTGATGATTACAATTCTATATATATTTTCTCTTTTTTCTCTGTCATACAAAATATCTTTAAATAAATTTAAACCAATCATATTCAAAGACCAAAACTTTTGTATTATTCTTTGCATATCGTTTTACGTTTCGAAAGTAAACAAATATCCTTTATATTTAAATGTTAACCTTTTAAAATATGTATGGAATTTGAGTATTTTTCAACTTTGAATTAATACAATGACCTCTCACTTATACGGGATGATCAGTAATTACTTCATCGCACCGCTATTTTAATACAGTAAAATTCGATTTACAAATTCGGCGATTAAATAAGGAGAAAATTACTTTAAAAAGAAACTGGTGCTGAAAATAATTACGGTGTATCGCGTATAAGTGAGAGGTCACTGTAATAGAAAATACTTGTTTATCATGAAAGTCGATAGTAGATGTTTTTGTTTCCACATTTTTTCCTAATACTTAAGTAAAGAAAATGAAAAGATAGTTAAAAGAAAATATATATGATAAAAGGGCTTATACTAAACAATAAAGTCTTAAAAATCCTTTTAATAACCAGACCTACCAGTGACAACCAGTGACATTCACAATATCAGTAATGATAATATGAAACATTTTGCCAGAATTTTGGCGAAAATAGTTTATTAGGTTCGAACTAATTATGTTCAAATTAGATTAGTATTTCTGATGATATCGTGATTATTTCAAGTTCTGCATGTTTTGATTTTGTGTGTGCCTAAACGAACTATGAGAGAGACTTACATATTAACGAAATCATCAAACATATTTTGCATGATCAATTTTGCTGTCTCAATTACATTTGGATTGCTTCTCTACTTCGGACATTAGCGTGATAACAAGCTTTTGATGTTTTGTTTTTGTGCGTCCCTGTAAACGAACTACAAGAGTTACATACTTGATTAACGAACTCTTCAACACATTTTGAAAGATCAATACACTGTCTCAATTCGATTTGGATTCCTTCTGTGTTTCGGACATTAGTCTGATTACAAGTTTTTGATGTTTTGCTTTTGTGCGTCACTGTAAACGAACTACAAGAGTTACATATTTTATTAACGAACTCTTTCAACACATTTTGCAAAATCAATACACTGTGTCAATTCGATTTGGATTCCTTCTGTATTTCGGACATTGTCGTGGTTACAAGTTCTGCATGTTTGGCTTTTATGTGCCCCTGTACACAGATTATTAAGAGCTGCAAACTACATTGTTAAACTTATCCAACATAATGGCAAAATCTATACATTGTTCCAATTAGTTTCGATATGGTACAAAATTTTGAACGTTATTGGGATGACACGATTTGCATTATGTATAGATAAATATCAAACTGCGTTATTACACAATGTAAATTTCTAAAGAAAATCATTCTAAAAGATGATTATGGCTTTTCAGTTGCATTCAGTTTTGTATAAATATAAAACTTTTTGTACTTTCTAATTTAAATAAAATAAATTTTTTTAATAGTATTTGTGTTATTTCTTTTTTATTGTTTATTCTTATCATTTGGTTAATGTTATCAAAATGCCCAGTACAAATGTAGTGCGTCTCAAACTTACATGGACAGGCGATTTTTTGAAATAACAGTTAAAAAAATGAAGCAATAATCACAAAAAAAATAATATGCATATAGTATCATAACATACATTTTTTACAGCAAAAAAATAAAGTATAATTTTTACAGATTTTTTGTAAAAAAATAAAAATAAAAGTAGGCTGTCCCAAAAATATATGGTCTTTTCGAATATTTTGCATTTAAATTCAAATTTTTTATCCATTCTTTTTAATTATCTTGAAAACCCTATGAGGCAGACCTAAGATGTTTCCGATTGGAAGTAGATTGCTTTTAAGGACATTTTGATAATCCGCCGAGCACTGTCGACCATTTAGAAAAGCAATATCCGTTGTTCCATTGAATCAGAATGCGCCCCACACCATTAGTGAATCCTCTCCTTTTTGTCGACTAAAGAACTCGGGAGGTTCTTTTCATAAGTCATCCCAATAGTATGCACAGCCATCAGGGCCATCCAAATTGAATTTTTGTTCGTCACTGAAGAAAACACTTAACCATTCATCCGTCCAATGCATGTGTTTATTAGCCATTAGCCCAAAGAACTCAAGCCTTTCTATGGTGCACTTTCAGCATAGATGTCCGACACATTCTGCGATATTTATGATTTTCGCTTACCTGTACGCGACGGCGAACAGTAGATCTGGAAAAAGGAAACGCCAAAGTCCTCGAAATTTCACGAACAGACTTCTTTTGGGTTGAAATTGCTCGCTTGTGTTGAAAATTTCTTTATCTTGTCATAGAGATGATTTTCTTGATTGACCTGAATGCTTTTTTGCAATCGTATTGTCACTTTTTGATAAAATTGAATAAATTCCAGATCTGCTACGCTTCATTTGTTTTGATATCAGAAACTTTAACATTTTGAGCCTTTAACCCTTAATTGCATAGTGATGCAAATTTCCATCACTTTTTATTTAACGTTTAATAAATAAAACAACTTCTTCGCCACCACTATATTTATATAGAAATATTAATTCAGTAAATTTCCCGTGAACTATATTGCTGAACAAAGTTAAAAATCTATCTTAAAATTTCTGGTGTCTAATATTTAATATATGTATAAAAAAACACAATTGTAAAAGAAAAACTCATGCAAAGAAGGATTAAACGCCAAATTTTAGCAATATCAGCAGCAGAGAATTCAACGTTGCGAGGCATTTTCCAACTATTCCACAATTGAAGAAAGAGCAGTTATTTTATATTTCGAAGTGGTTACAAGTACATCACAAGTACAGAACGCAGAAAATGCAAAATTTTCTGATACAGTGGTATTAAAAGTAATTCGTTTCATTGTCCATATATTTTTGAGACAGCTAATTTTGAATTTTATTTTTTACAAACAATCTGTGATATAAACATAACATTTTTATATCGTAATAAACTTATGTTATGATGTCATATGCTAATTATTTTTTCGTGATTATTGCTTTATTTTCTTAGCTGTTATTTCGAAAAATCGCCTGTCCAAATAATTTTCAGGCGCTCTTTCTAATCATAATAATCAGTTTAATATGAGTTAATATGCGTCATTCATAAATACATATTCATCTGAAAGTTCATAAATTTCTTCACTGTGTTATAAATTTATATTAATATATATATACTCAGTTTTCTGTTACCGTGACTTTTGCTTGAAAACGACATTCGGTATTTTTGTTTCAAATTTATTAACTATTTCTATAAATTGTCTATTATTCTATTTATAAAAAAGCCAAACATTCATTTTTTTAAGTTCTTGTGTTATAGAACGGCTATACAAGTATAGATGTCACGGTGAGTTTGATTGTGCAATTCATGAGCAGGTGAATATTAAATAATTATATTATTGGTCTTGAAGTTCGAGGGACCGTTCAATTAGAATTTGATTCAATTATAATAAAAAAAATAATGTGCAATTCATGTATTGCCCTCAGGAATACATATATATTCAAAATTTAAAAGTTTTTTGTCAACAGAAAGGGGGTGAAAAGTGAGTCACAACATTTGACTGCCACATACATACAGAAATGTAAGTTGGAAGAAAATATGTAAAAATGAGGAGAAAAATTCCTAAGAAAAAAATTACTTGCGTAACAGACGGCGGTGCATAAAATACATTTTTTATAAATTCTACTTACACTTGTAATAAATATCACTGAAGTTATTAGTTTACCGCTAAATGATCTAATAATGACACCCTACGAAAGCTTAATTAATATATATGGTGGCACTCAACGTGTTAATTTTTTTATTTTTTTTCACTGAATCAAAGAGTGAAATAACCCAGATATTGGAAAATCTCCCATGTGTTTCATATTTTTTTTCTGTAATTGGCTCATAGGCAAAGACTTCACGGAGGCGAAATAGGCAATCGGGAATTTTGTTACCACTAATTTTAGAAAGATTCTTTTCTTCTATTTAAGCACAGTGATTAAATAGAACAAAAATAACATTTAAAAATTAGTAATGGGAGTTCGCCTGATTTTTCCCGCATCGCCCCTATAAAGTTGACGGCGCTGTGCCGTTGGCAGAGGCAGGCGGTGATAGTTTTAATTGGGGCACTAAATACATGGCTGCCAAATGTATTTTTTTCTTATCGCTGATTTTCAAAAAAAAAAACCTTTGGCCTTTTTATTGGCAGAAAGTTGTGCTATTAAACAAGGAAAAAATTTCTTTCAAAAAAATAATGATCAGAAAAGAATAATTTTCTCAGCCTTGCACTTAGTGCCCGAAACAGAGTCAGTCAAGAGACGCAACTGTCCGTCGGTATGTGTTTGTGAAATCTGTGTTGTAAAACAGTAGAACCTTCTCCCTCTTCTGAAAGCCTTTCGTAAATTGGTTACCTAAACAGATTTCTCAACTTTATGTATCAGTAACTATTTTTCAGTGTACGGATTTAAATATAAAATATGTTAAAAACTAAACCAAATGTGGATATAAACATGATGTAAATGCATTTTCTAATAGGTGGTAACCACGCCCTTACTCAATGATGTTTTTTGAATAAAAACAAGATCGCCCTTCTCCTGTTAGTAATCAACTACACAAGTGTTCATATACTTTTTTAAAAACTTTTTTTGACTATATTTATTTTGTTTTGAATGTTCCCCTATAATTGCATTGAAATACGTTTAAAATATGTAGGCCCCTTGAAGGGCACCGGTATATTATATATACCACTTAATTTTAATCCCAAAATTCCACAATGACACTAGAATTTTATAATCAAATTTTGAATTTATAAGGTACATGAGGAAAAGCTTTTACTTATTTTAAAATAAATTCGTTCGTGAATCCTGGTGTCAATCAATCATTTCAATATTTTAGCTACAAGAGTACTTTGCCCCTGAAGGGGTTAAGTCTCCGTTATCATGTTTTTCATTTATCAAAGTGTGATATAATTATTATCTTTGTTTCATTTGTATCCAGAGGTGCCAAGCTCTCACATATCTTCCATAATATGTGGGTTAATTTAATCCAGATTTAATACATTTCGCACCAGAAAAATTATGGAATGAATCTTTATTTAATAAATTTCAGGTTTCTACATGGGGGGGGGGGGGAAATCTGAAATTAACTGAATAAAAATTCGTCAAATAATTTTTCTGGTTCAAAATGTTGTTAAACTGGGTTAAATTAATCCTCATATTACGGACGATTAATGAGAACTTGGCATCTTTGTTTGTATCGATCAATTATAAATTAAAACATAATATTGAGAAATTATTTTATATCTCAATACTTTTTTTGGCATACTGCATATCACTCTGATCACTATTTTAAGGGAAACAATACAGAATACAGTTCTTGCAAAATAAAGTGTGACATCATAGTGAGATTGCACTGTACCTCAAGATGAGGAAATTAACAGCATCCCCTTAATTATAATATACATTTTCCCTTTATTATGTAAATTCAGATTTAAAATCATGTCCACAACTTTTCCCCAGCTTTAAATAATGTTTTGAATCTTTCAGTTTTATAGAAAAAAATGTACAAAGTGAAATATTTGAAACCGATGCAATTTTTTTTCAAATAACCTGAACAATTATGTGAGCAATTATAGAAATTCTGGATTTGTCCATCCCGAAAACTTATTGTAGTTGGGGAAAAAAAAAAACATGAACTTATGTAAAATAATATTATTAAACTATAACCGATAGCGAATTTTGTCTAAATATTCTTAGTAACTAACTTATTTGAGAGTCAATTATAAAAATGATTCATCTATTCATCAATAATACTGAGAAAGCGTGTTCTAAAAATACGCAGAATAGAATGAAATCTTTTAATAAATTGTTTATTGTCATGCTATTTTGCTTTCAAAACAGCAATTTTAAAATATATACAAACTGGAAATTTGTACTGACTGAAGTCTCTGTATTTTTAAAGCTTTTCCAGTACAATAAATATAGCACAAATAGCACCTAAAGTGTTGAAGACGTGTTTAAAATAGATTTATGACGTGTCAAATATGCAGTTTTATCTCATCATCGGATGTGGAAGCGTGACTCTATACTGCTATGATTTACAGCCATTTGTCAAAAACACATTTTGAACTGTTACGCAATTTTAGGGTTATGGTCGAAACAGAAGATAAAAATTGACATATGGTATGATTTTGTTTGCTAATTAGGTACATAAGTTTTTCAGTCGTTACGGTATTTGTTCTCTTTTTAAAAAGTTTTTTTTTATTCTACGACGGGAAAGAGTCCAAGGACCATAATTCCCCACGAACGGCCAAGTAGAGTTCAGCTTTATTAAAAAAATCAGCGACTAGTAAATGCTTGTCATTCAAACGAGAACAGGTCAGAAGGTGGTTAAAATCCATAAAGTCCCCTGTGGAACAGAGGGGACAGTCTGGAGATGAAACAACACCGATGCGGTGCAGGTATCCATATAAAAAGTCATGGGATGTCATGATTCTGAAATTTGAAACAGCAATACGTCTTGGAAGATCTTGAGGAATAGGATGAGTCAACAAGTCATTCCATTTCTTTTCCTTGCTTGTAATTTGTGTAGATTGTACACTCTCTCCTTGATTCTGTTTTTTATTATTGCGCAAGCTCGTTGGTACGTGGGTTATTGCAATCTGCAAGCCTGTTTAGCAAGATGATCAGCTCGTTCATTTCCTGTTATTCCACAATGGCTAGGTATGCATTGGTAAATAACTTTCCAATCAGCATTCAGAATATTGCTGGCCAAAGCACGTGTATTGGAAAGGCGAGCAGAGCTATCATCCTGGTAGAAGCAGAGGGCCAGGATTACTGCTTGGGAATCAATAAGGAAAACAGCTTTTCTATAGTTAGAGATCTAAGAATGTCTAGTGAGAGCTTGGTAGATAGATCAATTTGAATTTCCAGGGCTCTAGATCAGTTTGAATTTCCATGGCTGCAATCGGAGTAGAGCTTGCAGCCTCAGTAATAAGTCTTAATGCTTTATTTTGGACCTTATCCAAAATTTCACTACAGTTCTTTGGTGAAGTAGCAACGAGTTCACCACCATAGTCAAGAATGGGTTTAATGTAAGTTTTATAAACTGTATTTAAAGTTTCCTGAGTAGATCCACAGGAAATACCACAAAGTCTTTTAAGTAAATTTAATCTATTAGTTTCTCTGCGAGCCATCTATGACGAATGATGTTTCCAATTAAATTTATTATCAAGGCAGATACCAAGATAGCAGGCATCATTTACTTTAGCCACATTTTTTGCTTTGTAAGATAAAGATGGATTGTGCATTTTTGTGGAGAAGGTCAATATAGCTGACATACTGTTTTGTCTAGATTGATCTCCATTTTATTTTCATCACACTATTTTTCTAATGCAATTAAAGCCATATTCATTTTATGATTTGCTATTTGGATGTCTGTGTCTGTAACATAAATGGTTACGTCGTCTGCAAAAAGTAAAACGTTGACACCAGGGATTTCTTGCAACTTGTCAACATGTTCATTTATCATGATATTAAAAAGTGTGCAATTAAGTACAGCACCTTGAGGTCGGCCGTTTCTTAGTTGGACGTAGCCAGAACTGGCATCTTGATACTTTACTCTGGCAAGGAATTATTTTAGCCACTTAAGAAGTCTGCCCCTGATACCTAGGTTTATCAGCTTGTCAACAAGTTTTTTCAGCCGGACTTTGTCCTAAGCGGATTTAAAATCCACAAAGACTGCTAAGGTTGATTTTTTATTGCGGAAACCGTCTTAAATACATTGAGCAAGATAAGTGACCTGTTCAACAGTGCTCCTCCTTTTCTGGAATCGAGCCTGAAAAGCGGATATAGTATTCTTAGTATCTAGGTACGAGTTTAAGCGGTTTGAAACCATCTTCTCCATAATTTTACAACAGGAATTTGTCATCGAAATTGGGCGGTAACTGTTAGGGTTTTCAGGTAGTTTGTAGGGCTTTAAAATAGGGATAATCAAAGCTTTTCTCTGATTGCTTTGAAAAAGAATATAAGAAGTGATTGCAAGGTAATGCTTTTTACAGAAAGACTCACTCGTTTAAACATATGTAATAAATGAAATAAGCGTGGTTTAAAAAAACTTTGTCACGTACATAAAATAAATATGAAATTATTATTACTAAATGTGCAGATAAAGTACTTAAAATATATTTATGATATGATAAATGTACAATTTTATCTCATCGAAAGGGATCATATGATTATTTTTGCCGTATTGTATTTATCTTTATGAAAAATATATTTTGAAATATTATATACACTTTTAGGATATTTGCCGAAAAAAAACCAACTTAAATTAACATGGTGCATCAGGGATGCCAATTTGGCCTTTTTTAAAATTCCGAATTTCCAAATTCACACCGGTAATTTCGAAAGAAAAGATTATTACTTTCAGAAGTCTGATAATGGCCTCTCATTAAATTAAACAAAATTTACACCTATTAATTTCTGGTGTGAATTCAATATTCTGAATTTAAAAAAACACCAACCTGTCAACCCTGTGGTGCATAATGTTGTTTGCTATTTAAGTAGAAAACACTTTCATTCAGTAAAGTTTTTATTCTATAGGATGTCCGAAAAAGATTGGACAGATTTGAAAGAATCATAACTCTAAAAGTAATTGAATAAACCCAATTATTTTCTTTCCAAAGTACTCGGAAATTTTCCAAGATTCGTTAGATGTAGCTGTTTTAAAGTCGTGACATTCAGACGATACCTAGAATCGATGATCTGAAAATGCAAATTGAATCCCACATTCGCAATTTTTTTCGATGATTCCTGATTGGAAAGCATATAAGTCTAAAAATATTGACGGTATGGGGAAAATGTCAGTTAGAAAGTTTTTTAGCATCGTCGATTTAGTAGGAAAGGATCCACTATGTATACGAATAGCCTAAGCACTGAAAACTGCGAATGTGTGGTGCGATTTACATTTTCAGAACATCAATTCTGAGCATCGTCTGAATGCCACGAGTTTAAAACAGCTACATCTAACAAATCTTGGATAATTGCTGAGTACTTTGAAAAGAAAATAATAGCGTTTACTCAATTACTTTTAGAGTTATGATTCTTTTAAATCTGTCCAATGTTTTTCAGACACTCTGTAATTTAGAATAATGAGTTTAAGATACAATATTAAATGCATTAACCCATTTCCCGCTGATATTGCATTGACGCAACTGCAAAAATGAATGCGTATAATCAACTAATAAAGTACCACTATTTTATTATAAAAAATTGCCTTATTTTCAGAAAGTGAGCACTAAAAAAATTTGAAGATTTTCTTTTAGAATTTGTAATGGCTTTCAGCAAAAAGTTTGAAGATGTTTATCTTATAATTTTGACGGTTAATGGGTTAAAGGATTAACCCATAAAAGACTGACTTGCGTTTTCGCAACATTATGTTCCTTACATCAGGTTTTAAGGTAACACCAGTTTGTTTATAGTATAAATATTCGCTTTATTAGAAGAAACAGCATGATAAAGTCACTCTTAGGTTGCTATAATATAAAAGTGGTATGAATCGCAATATTTGTATTTTATTGAGAAAATAATTCGGTCCTTAATGGGTTAAATAGAGACCCAATCCGTGCTGAACATACGGTTTATACAGATCGAATGATATAGCGTCTTATTTCCTTGTAAAAAATACATTTCTAAACATTACTCGAGTTGTGAAATGAATATATAACTTTGAAACTAAATAGTTTGTATTATTTTCCTATCCCATGCTGTTAAAAAGAAATAGACTCAAGAATTTTAAAACACTAACTGAACATTTTCTGTTTTATGGACGCTTAGTTGAACACATTAATTTAAAAAGAATAATACTAAATGTGTTGAAGTAGAATTTAAAATAGATTCACGCTGCGATAAATATATAGTTTTATTACGTAGAAGAAGATTGCGTGACTACTTACTGCCATGATTTATTTCCCTTTCTCAAATACACACTTCGGAATTTTCAAACTTTTAAGATTAATGGTATGTGGTATAAATTTGCTCGCTACTATATGAACATAATTGAGTTTCAATCCTAAATATTGTTTAAAGTTTTTTTTTTTTTTAATAAATTACATCAACGTAATGTTTTATAGACAAGATTTCCTCTTACTAGCTTAGCTTCGCTCGTCGTTTTATTCCAAACGGACCTCGAATTAAACAAATTTAAGATTGGGGCCACCACTCTCTTCGGAACCTTACGCCCGCCCCGGTCTCGGAAAATCGCCGCAAAATTCGGAACAACATAAAAAATCGCATAGAAATGCTCCGAATTCCTTTAGTCTATTTAGGTCACGTGACCTTCTAGTTACGATTTCGCTTGAGTATGAGGTGTTTTCTTAGCGATAGGGTTGCCAGCAGGGCAGGCCAATAGCGCGAGCTGTTCACATGTCTTTCTTTCCCCAGCGCGCTTCAGAGCTAATCAGGTTCCTCATATCTTCTTAATTCTATGGGAATAGGGGAGTAACCAGCCAAAAATGTTGACGCATGCGAAATAAGGTCAATTTTGTGAGGGAATTTTTGTGCGAGGTGTTACTCATATCCCCTTTCGCTATCATATATTAGGTGGGCACAGTGCTCGTAAAAAAGTGTGAAATGTCTCGCTCTTACCACAATTTTAAATAGAATTTTTCGCGTTATTTAAATGTATAAAAGTATTACAAATACTGAAATTAAACGTGGCGTGTACAATTTCTGCTGTTTAAATATTAAATTACAAGATTCTATTAAAATATAGTGGTAAAATCGTACGAATCCTGTATAGTAAGTGTATTATTGTAAATATATTATTGACTATAAATAAACATAAAAATTATAGAATATGGTAGCTTTTGATACGGGATTTATTTTTTAAACATCAAATTAAAACACTATACATTACGAAATGCTTCTTTTAATAAAAAAAAATGTATCGATTTTTATTTGTCAAATGAAAGTCAACATTGGTAACTCTTTATAAACACATTTGCGTACACAATTATAAAACACATTTGCGTACACAATTATAAACACATTTGCGTACACAATTTTTATAATTCTAGCATATCTGGATGCTTACTTTACATTCATGTGGGAAAAGAAATGAAGCACTTTTCTACAACATATTATTTCATTTAACATTACTCATGCAAACTATGTTAACTCTTTCAAGGGAGGTGTTTGCATGATGCGAATGCTTAATTTTATTTCTATACTGTCGAATGGCACACAATTTTTTAAATAAAATTTTACTGCCATAATTTAATTATGAAAAGCTTTTAATTTTTTTCAAATAAATTTGTTCCTACATTCTGATGTCACTCAATTATATCAACCTTTTCGCAGTAGAAGTACTTTGAAAATTCTTATTGATTCTATAGGAAACATTAATTATCAAGGATTGGTGAGATTTCTAAAATTTGAATGTGAAAGTTTTTTTATTGAATTTCAAGCGAATTTATAATAGTTCTATCATCATCAGCAGTAGAATATTTTTCATAAACTGGATGTATAAAGGTGCTTACATTTGACAACCACTTTTTTCGAATAATAATCTTGTATTTATTAAACCGCAAAATTCTGTGGTTAAATAAGGCGAAGAATATTATTCGTTAAAAGTACTTTCAAAATTAAACACATCTACGCACCCTCATTAATGATTAAAACGTATATGCATATAAATTGACTACTGAACATAAAAATTTATATAGGGCTTAAAGATAATTCGAAGAAAATATGTGTTAAAAAACCCCTTTCACAACTCAGCCAAGTCATCAAAAAAGCCTTTAAAGTTCAGCGCAATATGCAAAAAGAACTGTCTTTCCGTGTCAGCGCATCTGCCTTTATAAATCAGAGAACGCACCAACAAACATCTCGCAACATCGCTACTAAACTCGCAGCAGCTGGCGAACGCCTGCATACGAAGAATTTCTCTCGCTGTATCTTCTTCCATCGGCGCGCGAGGTAGTGGTAATACCGGATATTTTTCGACCAAGCTTCCTTCACTCGGAATGGCATCGCATCTGAATGACTAGTGGTTTTTTCAACGAGCGGTGTGTTGCATGCTATAAAAGGACGTGAAAAAGAAGGGTGGTCCCCATTCATTTTCGAGAATTTTCTCGTATGAGGAACCACCCTAGTGAGTTTCTATGTTTGTGAAAAGTGAATGTTTTGTATTATATATTTAGTGCAGTGAAAATCATCATTTTTTATCATTTGGTGCCACGTGCAAAAGTAAAATTTAATAGGTTGAGAATCTGGTCTCCACAATAGCTTCCTGAGTATATTTTTACAAAAATATACACACCATTTATAATATTTTTATCTGTGATTTTTTTAAATGCATGATTTATATATCTTAAGCTATTTATGATTTTATATATGTATTGTAATATTGATATTGTGTAATTGCATGTTAGGAATGTGTAAATTTTAAGTTCCCCCCCTCCTCCCCCTTAAAAGTCTATATTTTGACATTTATTTCTGTTATTTACTATGGCTCGTAAAGGGATCATAGATTTAAGTTTGGCTTCATCCATTCCCACTTTTAGCGGAACTTCTGATGAAAATGTTGAATATTTTGTCGGACAGGTTAGAGATGTAGCAGTGTTAGAAAATTGGCCCGTAAATAAAAGAATTTTAATTCTAAAATTAAATTGTAGAGATGCTGCCCAAAAATTTCTAATTGACTCCCCGCAGGTAGCTAATATTCAAAATTTTGATGAATTGGCCGAATTATTAATTAAAAAATTCAAAAGATGTCAACCATTTGATGAGATACAATCAAAATTTAATAACATCAGGCAAAAACCAAATCAGTCAATTCAGAGCTTAATTGATGAAATAAACTCTTATGCAGTAAAATATTTATCAAAGATAAATATACAAACTAGGGATTCAAATGAATTCATTGATTCCATCAAATTGAACAAAATTTTGGATGCTGTTAGGCCTGAAATTAAGGTCGAAATTCTTAAATTAGGTCCAAAAAATTACTTAGAGGCATGTAAACATGCAATTAATGTAGAAAAGGCTCTTGAGGCTCAAGAAGTCATTATTAACAACAATATGTGTCAAAACTTTGAACTAAATTCAATAATGCAAAGCCAGTTAGAGGGTAACAAACAAATTCAACAGTTAAAGGAAGAATTGGAAAGAGTAAAATCTGAAAATAATGCTAGCAATTCTTTTCGACAAAGTCACAATGAAAGAGTCCAATGTCATATATGTGGAAAAAGTCATGTGACAACAAAATGTTGGTATTTTCCACAGGGTAGAAATTCCCGCAGCAATAATTTCAATCATAACCCCAACCATATTCCTATTTCTAGAGGTAACAGCAGTGGAAGGAATTTTGGCAATTATAGAAATAACCGTAGAAATCACCCATATAGGCGTAGAAATCATTTAAACTTATAGATGGTTCTTGTAGTAAAAATAGATCCCATTTTACAAGGACCAATAATTATAAAATTGTTAGGGATGAAAATCTATTGGAATCTGTAAATAATTCAGAATCAATTGAAAATTCAAAATCTAGTAACAATTCAGATTCAAATTCTAGTGAGGAAAATTTAGAAGTAAATGATAATTTAAAATCTGTAGAAGAAAATTCAAATTTAAATGAAAACTTAAACTCTGTAAATGAAATTCAAAATTTTGATAATGTAACAATTCAAAATAATTGTGAAGATCTTGAAAATCTCCATGTAATGTCGTGTAATTTTGATAATAATACAAATCACCTTCCTATTATTAAGCTTAAATTTGGTAATTTAGAGGTACCCGCTCTTCTCGATACCGGTGCAAATCTCTCGCTGGTGCAACCAGGCATCTTAGCAGAAATTAAGCAACAAGCGAAAGTTGAGCATATTTCTAGAGCAGTCAAAATTAAGACCCTTAATAATACCACTATCCCATATTTGTCAGCAGTCAATATAAAGTTCAAAATGAAAACTCGTTGGTTTCATAACATATTTTTTGTCACTCAGAGTAACTGGAATTGTAACTACCAAATAATTTTAGGGTATGACTTCATTCAGAGAAACAAAATTCTAATTGACACATTCAATAAAAGACTTTCCATCAACAAAACCCATTTTGAATTTGAAGAAACTTCTCCGCAGATTAAAGAAAATACTGTAATTAATGATAATGATAAACCTCAAATTAATGTAATTGCTAAAGCTATAAATAACATTAAAATTAAACCTAATTCATTTGAGATAATTAAATTGGAATTTCCACAGGGTATTCATAATTCTAAAAGAGTCATGTTAACCCCATTAAAAGTCTCGCAGAAGTGCCATATTGAAAATTCTTTGCATACTGTTGAGGACAACAAATATATTTTGACAATTGTTGAGAATAAAACTAATGTTGCATCATATATACGTAAAGGTCAAAAACTAGGAAATGTAGAAATGTTTGAAGATGACGAGGAAATCCAACCCACTGAGGACCAAATTCTTCAAATCAATAGTTTAAATTTAGAAGAGATTAGTAATTTGAGACAGGCAGAACTTTCAGAATCTGATTTTAATCTTAAACATTTAGATGAAAAAGAGAGAAAGGAGATTTTGGAATTATTAATGAACAACTTTAAAGTATTTTCTAAAAGTTATAAAACTCTTGGTTCAACTGATGCAGTCAAACCCGAATTTAAATTAATGCACAATTTCCCAATTCAAACTAAACCATACCCTATTCCAAAAATTGCCAAACAGTTTGCACAAGAAGAGATTAAAAAATTGTTAGATGCTGGTTTAATTGAACATTCTTCCTCCAGTTATAATTTCCCTGTTATATTTGTCAAAAAGAAACCAATTCCAGGCACCTCTCCTGAAGAAATCAAATTTCGCATGGTAGTGGATTATAGACTGTTAAATAGCATCACTGAATCTTACACTATATGTTTGCCAAAAATTTCAGAAATTCTGCACAGTATTGCTGGCAAAAGGTATTATTGTGTGCTTGATTTGAAGTCGGCATTTTTTCAGATAAGATTGCAGGAAAAAGATAGGGAAAAATTAGCATTTTGCTGCGAGATTGGTAACTACCAGCCAAAAGTCCTACCTTTTGGAAGTCGCAACTCAACTTCATATTTTCATACACTAATTTCTAAATGTTTATCTAGCTTAAAAGGACCAAATTTACAATTCTTTCTTGATGACATTATTGTCGCTGCAGACAGCATATCTGAAATTAAAGCCTGGTTACAGAAGGTATTCGATAAGCTCATCCAATTCAACTTAACTTTAGACCCTGCAAAGCTTCAGATTTGTCAGAAAGAAATAACTTATTTAGGATTTAATGTCAGTGCTGATGGTTTTTCTCCTTCAGAGGATAATGTAAACAAAGTTTCAAAATTTCCCATACCCAAAAATGTAAAGCAAGTTCAACAGTATATTGGTTGTTTAAATTATTTTAGGCACATGGTTTATAAATATGCTGAAATTGCTAAGCCAATTATTAATTTAACCCGTAAAAATGTTCCATTTGTCTGGACTTCAGAGTGTCAGGAAGCTTTTGATATTTTACAAGATCAAATTCCAAATAAACCCCTTCTTAAAAACATTAATTTTGATCTTCCATTGTATTTAGTAACTGATGCTTCTAAAGTTGCATTTTGTGGAATTTTAATGCAAAAATACAATGAGAAATTTTATCCTGTTGAATTTTTTTCAAAACAATTCAATCCAGCTCAGTCTAGATATCCTTCCATCCAAAGAGAATTGTACGCAATATTTGCATCTGTCAAGCATTTTCGTGAAGAATTATATGGAAAAAAATTTACCATATATACCGATGCAAAATCATTAACATATCACATGGAACTGGACAATCAGAGTGAGATTGTAGCTAGGTGGCTTCTGTATCTGGATCAATTTTATTATGAGATAGATCACATTCCTGGTGTTATTAACCCTGCTGATTATTTATCTAGAGCATATAAAGATGAAACCTTAAATGTAAATAATATAAATATTTTTCAAAGTAATTCAAATTTAGATCATAATAATATTGTAAATAATCAACAAAATGATGAATTTATTAAGGAAATTATTCAAAAATTAAATGATAATGATGAGGAAACTGCAAATAACTATTATATTGATTCAGAAACTAAAATTGTAATGATAAAAATTTTCCCCAAGAAGCCGTTAAAGAAAAAAAAGTATCTCAGTAGAATTTTAATTCCAAAATCTTTAATTAAGGATTGTTTGGAAGTTGCTCATGCTCCTCATTTTGGCACTCAAAAAACCTACAATTTTGTTCGCAAAATCTATTCTTGGAAAGGAATGTTTAAGGACACTAAAAATTTTTGTAGCAATTGTGAAAGATGTTTAAAAGTTAAACCTAAACCTAAAAATACTGTCACTAAAATGATTCCAAAAGCTGATTTAGCTCCAGGTGAGATAATAGCTTTAGATATTGTAGGCAAACTTCCTAGATCTCATGACAACAAATTTTTTATTTTAACAATAGTTGATCATTATTCCAGGTATCTTGAGGCTATCCCATTAAGCAATACCACTTCTAAAACTATAATTAATCAACTTAATATATATTTTTCCAAATTCGGGATCGCTAGGACTGTTTTGACTGATAATGGACCATATTTCCGTTCAGATGAATTTGAAGATTATCTTAAGACTATGGATATTAAGCATAGAAAGAGTTCAATCTATTATCCGCAGAGTAATGGTTTAATCGAGAAAATTCATCTTTCTATGAAAAACAGCATAGCAGCACTTTCTGATCAAGTATTCGAGTGGTCAGATAGACTATTATTTTTTAAACTTCATTATAATTCCTCTAAGCATGCAGTAACTCAATTTTCACCGGCTGAACTATTCTTGGGCAGAGAACTCAATATACCTCTAAATATTTTTGAAAAACCAAAAGTTGCTGAAGAATATAGTAAATATCTAACAAAATTACAAAGTCATTTTCAGGAAACTAGAAAATTAGTTAAGGAAAATGAAACTAGTTATTTTAATTATCACCAACAATATGTGAAGGGCAGAAGTAAACCTTCCTTAAATACTGGTGATGAAGTTTTTCTTGTAGATTTTAAACATCATACTGCATTACAACCTAGATATAATGGACCACATGTAATTGACAAAAAATTGAGAAATGATAATTATTTGATAAAAATTAATGAAGATGGTCATGAATATGTAAAAAAAGTTCATGTCAGTAAAATTTTCCCAAAAGTACCATTAAATGATAATATTTGTAACAAAACTGAGGAAAATAAGAATTGAGTAGTGATTCTAATATTTTTGTGAAATATGTGTATGTTCGGAAACTTCAAAGTATATATATACTATGCTCAAGTCAAAATTCTATTTTTAAATTTTTTTTTTCTATTTCTTCTCTCTCAATGTTTGTTTTCAATATACTGGTAGAATTGATCACTTTGCTAGTGAATAACATTTATTGAAATATTTTTTTTTAAACTTTACCTTTTTAATTTTGTATTTGAGTCAAAAAGGAAAATATGTGAATGATTTCCTCATATGTATTTTCATAATTGTTTAGAATATCTGTGAAATCTTTTTTAAGTTACAAAGTAAATTTCAATATTCATTGAACTTAATTCAGGAAATTGAATAATATATGGTACAATAAAAAGTAGTTTGAAAATGTTGAATGTGACAACTCAAAATATATTGCAGAAAGTTAAAGCAATCTAGGTATTTCTGTAGTTTATATTTATTGGTGTGTGTGTATTTTTGTAAATATTTTCATATTCATGCTGGTTAAATATAATTATTGAATTTTTGTATCATATAATGTGTGGTGTATACAATTGTAATGATTACAGTAGCATTGTGTATAAAATTTTTTATTTTTTTCACGAACATTTCTTTAAGTCTGTATGCAGCTGTGAAAATTTCAGTGACTTTTTCGCAAAATTCTCACGAACATTTCTTCATCATTTCTTCATCTGTGTGCATTTGTGAAACTTTCAGTGACTTTTTGCAAAATTTTTTCACGAACATTTCTTCATCTGTATGCATTTGTGAAACTTTGACTTTTTCGGATACTCCAGGACTTTTCACATCAATTTTCAACAATTATCAACTATTCTTCAAAACAGTGTTCGCCTCTTTTTTTGCTGTTGGTGGGGGGAGATGTTAAAAAACCCCTTTCACAACTCAGCCAACTCATCAAAAAAGCCTTTAAAGTTCAGCGCAATATGCAAAAAGAACTGTCTTTCCGTGTCAGCGCATCTGCCTTTATAAATCAGAGAACGCACCAACAAACATCTCGCAACATCGCTACTAAACTCGCAGCAGCTGGCGAACGCCTGCATACGAAGAATTTCTCTCGCTGTATCTTCTTCCATCGGCGCGCGAGGTAGTGGTAATACCGGATATTTTTCGACCAAGCTTCCTTCACTCGGAATGGCATCGCATCTGAATGACTAGTGGTTTTTTCAACGAGCGGTGTGTTGCATGCTATAAAAGGACGTGAAAAAGAAGGGTGGTCCCCATTCATTTTCGAGAATTTTCTCGTATGAGGAACCACCCTAGTGAGTTTCTATGTTTGTGAAAAGTGAATGTTTTGTATTATATATTTAGTGCAGTGAAAATCATCATTTTTTATCAATATGAAGTGGTGAATTCGAGTTTTGGCGAAACCAAATTTCAGGTTCGTTCTACTAGAGATTCATTTAAATGTTTTTCTTGCGTTTAAACATGAAATAACTACCTATAAAATATTTTTTTCCTAATAGATTAGTATTAAATTGGTATTATTTTAAATAATTTTTCTGTAACACATATTTTATATAAAAAAAAAAAAAAATCCGTGTGAATTGCGATAATAAAAAAAGGACTTAACCCGCAAAACTGATAAAAATCACATTTTTTTTCAAATTTAATCGCCTAAAGCAAATAAAGTTAAGAAAATGTGGATGTCATTCATTGTTGTTTGAATACTTCATCCTGTTAACATTTTGTAAGCCAGTATCTATTCGATTTCTCATGTTTAAAGGAACTATCATTATCACCTATGAGAATGTTCATGCTGGATACCATTTTATTCGGTAGCTAGATTATATTTGGTGAAGAATTTATATATATATTGTGCAATAATACTTTAACCCTTAATTGCATAGTTATGTAAATTTCCATCACTGTTTATTTAACTTTTAATAAATAAATCAATTTCTTCGCCCCCACTATATTTATATAGAAATATTAATCCAGTAAATTTCCCGTGAACTATATTACTGAACAAAGTTAAAAATCTATCTTAAAATTTCTGATGTCTAATATTTAATATATGTATAAAAAAAACACAATTGTAAAAGAAAAACTGATGCAAAGAAGGGTTAATTCAAAATTTACATTACATTTTTTACATTTAATTAAAAAAAGTGTTTTCCCAATACCGAAAAAAATATGCGAAAAATTAATTAATTGATTTTCTCCCTTTCTGTTATGTATATAAGTCGATTTTTGTTAACACACTCAAGAAGTGCGTTGTTTGAAAAACACACTCAAGAAGTGCGTCTATCTATATACATATAATTGCCTACATATCCCGAAAATACACCTGTCTG